>QJPP01000379.1:0-600000 GCA_003996215.1 Jaltomata sinuosa
AACCAGCCCATGCCCAGTATCACATCAAAATCTAGCATATCAAGAATCATCAAATCACCCCAAGTCTCTGAATCACCAATAGATAGCATACAAGATCTCACAATCTGATCCACTACTAAAGATTCTCCTACTGGGGTCGAAACAGAAACAGGAACAGATAATGGCTCACTAGCCAACCCCAAACAAGGCACAAAGTAGGCAGATACATATGAACAAGTGGATCCAGGATCAAATAAATCCATAGCAGACTGATGGCACACAGAAATCGTACCTGTAATCACAGCATCTGAGGCCTCTGCCTCTGGTCTCCTAGGGACCGTGTAAAACTGACGACGACCTCCACCTGCCCGACCGCCATCCCTATCACCTGCTCTGCCGCGTGGAGCACCACCTCTACTCTGACGACCACCCCCTCTAGCCAGAGGCTGAACTGCTCGTAAAGGCTCGGCCAACTGAACTGTACCCTGCTAAGGGCAATCTCTAGCAAAATGACCCATCGCACCACAAGTAAAACAAGCCCCTGGCGGCCTACTCGGTCGAGATGAACCAGCAGATCCCGCATAACCACCATGGCCTGATGCCCCAGAAACTGTACCCCTCGAAGACTGGCCGCCATAGCCCTGATGGCTGGTCTGACCCTGCTCGAACTGGGTACTACCGAAAGTCTGAAGGGAAGCCTGAACTGGTCGGCTGGACTGACCTTGGTGCTGCTGTGGCTGATAATTCCGGCTCCACTAGACAGGACCTGTACCACCATATCTGGAACAACTATAAACACCCTGATGTCGAGGCCTCTTGTCTCTGGACCCCTGATCATGTCGCTGTAAGTCCTCCACAGTGCATGCATAGTCTACAATAGCCTGGAATGACCGACCACTGGCAATCAATATCTCAGCTGGCTGCCTGATCTCTGACCTCAAACCCCTTACAAATCTGCGAATCCTATTTGCCTCAGTAGGAATGATCATAGCTCCAAACGGTGCTAGCTGATGAAAGCGGGTCTCATACTCTGAGATAGTCGTAGACCCCTGCATAAGGTGAGTAAACTGCTCCCTGCGACGCTCACGATCACTCTGAGGTAGGAACTTGGCCATAAAGGCCTC
The DNA here is from genome assembly GCA_003996215.1 of Jaltomata sinuosa. NCBI lineage: Eukaryota > Viridiplantae > Streptophyta > Magnoliopsida > Solanales > Solanaceae > Jaltomata > Jaltomata sinuosa. The sequence continues at coordinate 1,104 of QJPP01000379.1, forward strand.
ATAAAACTCAGACCAGGTCAAAGGAGGTGACGACGGTGGTCTACAAGCAACCTGGGCCCTCCACTATAACTTCGCTGGGCCCTCCAACTGATAGGTAGTATAACCAACCCCGTGAGTCTCCAACAAACCCAAACGATGCAACATCTCCTCACAGGTAGTAATAAAGTCATGTGGATCCTGTCCAGAAGTACCAGCAAACCTCGGAGGTACTAACCTCAAAAACCTACCCAACGCCTTCTGCTCTAACTCTGTCATAACTGGGCGAGGAGCAAGAGGCTGTGCAACAGATGGAACCGGAATGACCTCCGCACAGGGAGCCATAGTAGCAGGCTGCGCTCCTGAGCTCTGTGCACCCAGGGCTGCCACCCTGAGAAGGATGTCTGCGCTACCTCAGAAGGCCGCTCTCCAATCACACCCAAAAGCTGTAATAGTAATCCCTGAATATCTGGAGACTGAGCTGCGGCTGGAGTTGGCACAGAAGTGGGCACTGGAGCTGGTACTGGAGCTGGCACTGGAGCTGGTGGTACCTGGGCTGCCCCCTGATCCACATGTTGCTCGGGCTCTATCTCAACTCTAGCAGCTCTAGTAGGTGCCACTGTTCGAGGGCATCCTCGACCCTTAGCTGGAGTGGGAGGCTCATCTCCGCGTGACGCCGATGATCTCGTACGAACCATCTGCGGAAGAATGAAGTAGAACAAATGAGATCTCCAGAAACTTCAAGGGTTCTACGCACGACACAGAAGCAATGAAAGAATCAAATTTCCTAAAATGCCACTGTAGCCTCCCAAAGATTGAGTACGGCGTTTACGCCCTGATCTGCAGGACTCTACTAGCCATGGCTCCTATATCGATGACACCGGTGAACTAAGGCTCTGATACCAAGTTGTCACGACCCGATTTCTCGGTCATGATGGCACCTACAACCCTCGGTAGGTGAACCAATCCCCGTAGCCCAGGACAGTTAGTAATGGGCTACTATCTAACAAATAAGGGAACAAGACGAAGAGAATAGATAACAGGGATATATATATACATATACAGAAACTAAACCAAACCCCAAGACCTGGTATCATAGTATAGAGCCAAACTACGTACATGGAGTGCAAATAATCCAAAACTATATATACAGATGTCTGTGAATGGTAATAGAGTACATGAAGCAAAAGATAAACTAAAGCTAAGCTCCGATCGCCAAGAGCTCACCCTCAGTCTGAAGTAGTCCCCAACAGATCTCCAAGCATGAATCACAATGATCTAATGGCGATGGCCCACGCTAGGATCTGCACCCAAAGATGCAGGGGGGTAGGGGTGAGCACCAAATGCGAAGCATAAGGTACCCAGTAGGTATCATAGGTCGACTGGACACATATAAGATAAAAGTGTAGTAATAGACAGAATAGAAGCAAGCAGTCACAGAAATCAACGAAAGGTACACAGGAACTAGCCCAGAGGGAAATCAACAGAACCACATATGAGGCCAGTAAGCAGGATATACACACCATAGGCACAGGTGAAAGTAAGAAATAACGCACCTGGGGTCCTTGCAATAACAGTGTATACATAATAAGTTTACGAAATGGATGGTATACCAGTAACCTCAAGTGTAAGAAGAGGAAAAGAGTGATGATAGACATGCTCAGGGACATGAATCAAACTCAACTAATCATATCAATCTCAAATCCAGAACTAACAGTCTAGCAGTAACCAATTTCATACTTAACCGTAACAGGGAACAATTCTGTAAGTAAATAGCAAGAGTCTACCTACAGTCCCCCGGCCGCCCATACAACCGAGGAACACAAATAAGTGAAAACAAACCCTCCGGCACCCCATACTACCGGAGCGTACAATCAACAACAAACAAGGGTGGAGCCTCAAACAATGAATGATATGATGCATGAAGATCTCAAGTGAAATGGTATCTCTGTATGTACCTCCTCCGGCGCCGATCCGGCCCAGCAGGTAGGTTCCATGGAAGGACACTGCCCGTATACCTCTACTCCACCGTATACCCTTCCTCCGGCACATGCAGCCCGCAGCCCCTGGCCCGGATGGCAAGGTCCATGGAGGTCCCAGACCCCATACTAAAACTCAGTATCAAACATGTCATCCGGAAGCAAGTCCGGTATCAAGATAGAGACCCAGTCTCGAATATGCATGCCCAGACCCTGTCCAGGACTAAAGTAGTAGGAAAATATCTCAAAAAAAACCCCTCCAAGGGTGCCCGGGCATAACCGGGTCTAAACAGTAGAAATTCATCTCAGGTGCTCGGTCCGACCGAGGCTAAAAATCATCTCAAGTAGCAAGAAAACTCAACTAGCACCCCAGCCCTGCCGAGTCTAGCGTTAATCGTAAAACTGGTGATTTAAAACATAATTTTACTTCCTTTTACCCAGGAATATTCACAAGTTAAATCAAACCATTTCCAAATTATTTCAATAAAAAATGGGCCCCCGGGCCATGCAAGGTTTAGAAAATGGTGTCAGTAGGCCCGAAGCCCAAACCGTAGTAAAACATGTATAAAACCTCTTTATATGCATGAAAATGGTATGATCAAACACAATAGCTGCCCAGCATCTCACAATCAACCTATCGACCCTGCACAGGCCCACAGCTACTCAGCAAGCATAACCAGCCTAGAAGGATATTTCTATGCCCGGGACTCGCGGACATTCCCAAAATCCCCCCTTCTATGTTCCAGAGTCAACAAGGCCTCACAGGACCACAAGGGTAAATAAAATATATCGTCAAATACTACAAGCAACGGAGGAACAAAAGAAGGCGGACATGAATAAAGCGGTCGAGGTCTGTGGTACCAACCTAATAAACCAACCCAAGGATGCCCATTAATACAATTTTATCCTATATATGCGGAGTCTAGGGAAAATAAACTGTAACCTACCTGTCGTTCGATGACAAGCTCGAACCTCTCCGAAAAGAAGCTCCGAAACGAAATCAAACTTGAACTCGGGCTTGAATAACTTGACGTAGATAATCGATTTTCTTTTGCGAATCAGATAAATCACCAGCACATTTTTTTTCTCCACAAAGACCCTCTTCAATGCCACACATGTAGTTAGAATGATATTTTTTTGTATTTAAAAAAAGTAGTAGTTCATTCTGCCCATTCCTTCCAGTAACTTAAGTTTTAGAAAATACATTCACAATTAAAATGAATGGGACCATATCTAGCAATTAATTTTCATGCTAATAAGTGGCAGCACTATATGCTTACTCACTTGTTGTTCACTCCCTCAACTTCCACGTGGAAGTAGAGGTGACACACCATATCTATCTTTAATCCCATGATGTATATATTCGGGTATTGCATAAATTCGTGGTAAAATAAATATAATTTTTGAATATACAATAATTAATAGAAAATTATTTCAAATAAAACCTACTATATTATAATAATAATTTTCAACATAACTAAGTTTACTATCTCCGTTAAAACATTACAATTTATAAAAACCTTATAAAATAAATACATACACGAATATCTCATAACAAAAGTATTTTAGGAAGGCAATAAAAATATAACTTTTGCCGACTTGCTTGACTTCAAAACTTATAATGCGACCAAACAAATGGATCCGACACCGAAATACCGGTCCTGACGAGCCTTAAGTGACTTGGGGCCGCTACAAACAAGCTCTAACTGTTCAAGGAAAACGTATACGTGGAAATAACCGGAAGGGTCATTACATCATCCACTACTAAAAAGGACTTTCGTCCTCGAAAGTCAAGGTCAAGGGGGTACTTGAAGGCTCAAACAGCTGCGGATATTGGGCCCGCATATCTCTCTTGGCCTGGCAATCCCCCATCATGTGGCCTGGCTTGCCATACTCAAAGCAATTTCCACTACCTGCCAAGCACTCATCTTGGTGGTTTCTACCACACTTCCTACATACTGGATTATTGTGCCCACTGGTAACTGTACCTTAGAACTTAGGGCCAGACGCTCTTCCCGTCGATCCTTCTTGAACTTAGGCACTTGGGAACTAGCAGAAGATGGAGCTGGAGCTGAATTTTTTTGGCAGAACTGAGAGCGATTCCCACCCTCTAATCTCTGCTGAGAGTAGCTAAAGTCACCTGTCCTAGACCTCTTAGCATCTCCTCCCCTTTCCTTGATCTTATCCTCTTCAATCTGCTGGGCATAAGTAACCAGTCTGGAGAAATCCATCTCTTTAATCAACATAGCAGTCTTAAACTCCTTGACTACATCATCTGATGCACCAGATACAAACTTGCTCATACGAGCCCTGGAGTCAGCTACTATTGCTGGAGCATACTTGGATAACTGAGTGAACTTGAGAGCATAGTCCCTCACGCTCATGTCATTCTGCTTCATATTGATGAATTCCTGAACCTTGGCTTCCCTAAGCTCTAGTGGGAAGAACCGGTTCAGAAAAGCTATCTTAAAAAGATCCCAAGTCACTGGCCCTGCGTTGGCACAACGAGATTCCTTCCATTTATGGTACCAAGTGTAGGCCACTCCCTTCAACTGATAGGCGGCCAATTCTGCACCCTCAACTGGAGTGACACCCATAATGTCTGTCACCTTCTGAATATCATCTAAAAATTCTTGGGGATCCTCTTTTGACTTGGACCCATGAAACTCTGGAGGATTTATCCGAGTGAGATCCTGAATCCTTGCTGCAGCAGTGTTAACCTGAGGCGAAGCTGGTGCCATAGCCTGCTGGTTCACCTGAGCGGTCTTGGCCTGGGAAAGCTCCTGGAAAGCAGCCCTAAATTTGGCATGCGTGACTTGCTCGTTCAAGGGGTCTGCTGGAGATGGCTGATTTCTAGCGTTATCTTTTCTGGGAGACATTTTCTGAAATGCGAAAAGCATGAGTTAGAATAGAAGGAAATTAAATAGAGTTTATACTCTATGGCACGAACTAAAAAAGAAAGAAGGGAAGTTATTCCTAATGACGTCTCATAGCTTCTCCCCCATAAGTGTGGTGCGCTTCACACCCATGAAGAAGACTCTACTTGATGCAGCTTTCATACATCCTAGGACACTTAATCCTGATGCTCTGATACCAAGTTTGTTACACCCAAGGCTACCCCCTAGATGCAACATGGTGTTCAGTGTCACAAATGACCATAAGCTAACCCATGTCATGGTATATCTATGCAATTTGAAGTAAATATCATATATACTGTGCGGAAGCTAAAAACAATTTTTATATCTGAAATGAGAAGAACTCAAAGCATGCCTGAATAATAAAAATATAACAAGAGTATAGTGATGACTGAAAACAATACTATTGACTCATCTGAATCTAGTCTATGTCTGAAAGCCTCTAACTGATATGAGTTGCTGGGACATGCCCCCAGTTAACTAGAATAAGAATGAAACTAAAAAGTAAATACTGAAAGTAAGGCATGTCTATCGTCCTCGAACTATGAGGACTCACTGCTGAGCTGCTGAGTACGTACTAGAAAAGTGAACTAAGCACGATCTGGATGCTGAGTGCCTGAACCTACATCATAAAATAATATAGCACAAAAGTATGCGTCAGTACTTTGAATGTACTGAGCATGCAAGATATATACTAAACTGAACAATAAGGAACTGGACCTGGAAATAATCATACTGAAATATAACTGAAAGCTGGGCTGAGTACAATGACCAAGTACAAATCATGAATATAACATGCTGAACTGAATACTGAAATAAATACTGAGTACATGGTCAATGCAACATAAACCTGACTGTGGGAGGTACTGTTAACCGCCATACCCCAAGTTGAGCTAACTATAGGGCCAACCTATAACCCTGCATGAAAGGGTGTTCATACATTGCCAAGGGTACGAACAAGTCTGACGTGGATCCACTACTGATGTCCTCAAGGGACAAGGAGGTGCAACCTAGTCTGACAGCTGACTACTTTAATACCTACAGTGGCGCCATAGTTCTGGGACTTGGGGACTGCTACTAAAGGTCTTAGCCTAAACTGACAGCTAAGACTTCATCCCCTCGTCCGCTAAGTACTAAGTCTACTCCCAACTGAATATAAACAACAATGCAGTGAAATAATAAATAGCTCAAAATGCTGATAATTAATTGAGAATGCAACATAAACATACTAAAGGATATGGCATTTAAATTTTGAAACATGATTATTTGACTGATCTGCCTAGCAAGCATAATCTATGAAGTACTGAAAATTATGACAGGCTAGGGTTCTGAATTCTAAACATGACTGTAGTAATTTTCCAAGGAATCTGGAGTAAGCACCACATGAATTATAACATTTGAATAGCAAGGAAAAATTCTAAGGTTTTTGAACCCTAGATCTAATCAATCATGGAGAAACTGAAGGAACCAACCGAGTTCTAGGGACCTAATGGGTGAAAGGAACCCACTAGTGAAATCCCACATGCCTGGTGAAGAAACCTACAGACAAATCCTTGGATTTTTAGGGCTGAGATTTATGAAGACCTCTGCTTGTTCTTGAGAGAAAACTATCGCTTCTTTCTCTTCTTTTCTTTCTAAGTCTGACGATTTTAGGAGAATGAGGGTTTTAGGTAGTTTTTGACTAATTAATTAGGCTTAGAGTAGTCAAAATGACGTAGCCTAGGCATTTAAAGAGAAGGGAAAAGTCTGGAATGACCCTGGAAAATAATTAGAAAAACTGTTGAAATTCGCGACTCGGGGATCACGACTTAGTTCTACGGCTCGTGGAAAGTTCCACGGGTCGTGGAACGTTGTCGTGGTTTCCTGGTCTTGAAAACTGAGCTACTGGACGGAACTCCATGAGTTGGGTTCATGACTCGTGGAAACTTCCACGGGTCATGGAATCCCACTCGTGGTCTCTGAGCTAAATCCTTAGGTCTCTGAAGATGGGTGCCACGGGTTAGATTCACGACTCGTGGAAACTCCCACGGGTCATGGACTCCACTCGTGAACCCTGGGGACTTAAGGCTAGGCTACTAGAAACTGGTTCCATGAGTTGGGTTCACGACTCATGGAAACTTTCACGGGTCGTGGAACCCAATCGTGGTTCCTGGGAGTCGTCTGAAAAGAGAATTCCACGGACGATTTCCGCTGTCCGTGGAAACTTCTATGGTCCGTTGACTCAAATCTTGGAATTGAATTCAGAGAAGTAGTCCTCTGATCTTTGGTCCACGAGTTCAGTCCACAACTCGTGTACTTTTCCACGACTTGTGGAAGTGACTCGTGGTTCTGCTGACAGTTGGAAAAAATTCATTTCCTCTTGTTTTTTGAGCTACGTCTGGGCTTGGATGTTCTGGGGTGTTACATTTTACAACCAGACTATACCCAAAATGGTATAGCAAGAGTAGTATCAGTACAAACAACACGTACTGGTAGGCATCATCGGCCGACCCAAATCCACTGCATACCATCATATAAGAATTCAAGAGAAAATATGCAATAAGTTACAAAAATACTGTCTTTCCTCATCCATATCTATCTCTGTACTATTAAAGCTACAACCCTGTATGCTCCGCTCCAAAGCCTTTCCACCCTGCTTCACTGCCATCTCCACAGCTGGGAGACTCTGTATCATCCCATCTTGGTCCAACGTAGCACTTAGGACTTTCCCACAATCACATTTGACACTAGGACCTCTCAGGCCACACTTAACTGTAAGACTTCTCAAGTCACTCTTAACACTAGACTTCCCAAGTAACCATCTTACCAACCACTATAAGTATCTCAATGGTTCCAGTCTCAACAATAAGGTTTACTATCCACCCCTGTTAGCCAATTGAGAGGAAACCTACAAACCTTGATTTACCACCCTGACTGAAGTTAGGATCCTAAGTCAACCACCTTGACCTTTAGCCCTTAGCCTAATAATAGGCTACCAGAGAGTTCTGCATATTTCACCTCCAAGGTTCCTTACCCTTGATATTCCTTCGATTCAGGCACTCACAAAATACTAGCCTTGTTTTACTAACCCAGTCAAACCTGACTTCCTAGAAACCCTAGTTTCCCCCAAGCTCACCTATCTTGGACCCGTCAAGTAAAAGGCCTCACAACCTTTAGTATTGTGCCCAACTAGCCTTGACATCACCGCTAGCCAGCCTATCACTCTTGTCGAGTTGGGAATTTCAAAGGTAAGACATTAATCGTATATTACCAGACAATATAAACAACCAAGTCCATGTGACTATCAATAATACCCCAGTCAACAACCGGACTCAACAACCTTATAAGTCATATCCCACTGTGCAAGTAACCAGACCACATATAATTATGTTACAACTTTCAAACCACTCGAACTTCCCAAGGATCCCTAGGACATCATCTATGCCATTTAATATACGACCCCAGTTTACAAAAGAAACCACCTTATCACTTAAGCACACCAACCCGGTCCTCAAGAACAAATATATATGCCAGGTAATAATAAATCACGCCCCCTCAGGAACCCAACATGTAAGGAACATCAATAACAGATAAACCCGGTTCACTCCATGAACCAACATATAAAGAACATCAATAACAGATAAACCCGGTTCACTCAATGAACCAACATGTAAAGAACATCAATAACATATAAACCAGTTCACTCAAGGAACCAATATGTGATGAACAACAATAACAGATAAACCCGATTCACTCAAGGAACAAACATGTAATGAACAACAAGTAAACCCGTACAAAGCGTGGTACCCGAGCCAACCATTATCAAACCTGTACTAGGCATGGTACCCGAGCCAACCAATATAAAATATGTACCAAATGTGGTACCCAAGTCAATGAGTATAGAACCTGTACTAGGCATGGTACCTGAGCCAACCAATATAGAACCCGTACCAGGCATGGTATAGAGCGAACCAGTATAGAACCTGTACCAGGGGTAGTACCCGAGCCAACCTTTAGTATCCCATACCAGGCGTGATACCCGAGCCAACCAAATTTCATACAAAATCCAACAGTCAATAATTAAATGAACAGAAACACACTTGTAACACCAACAAGCAACAAAACCAAGTTCATTTCACATAATAGACACCCAAATACTTAGACATTCATATCTTCATTCCCTAGGCATGCAAGCACATACACCACTAAGCTAAAATTACATGTACACACATTGCATTTGGAAAGAAAATAACCATCACCTACCCAACAACTAGGTTCATAACCCCCAACATGGAAATCCTATCCGAAAACAAAATTCACAGTTTACCCTCTAAACACATATAATTACTTACCCCAACTTTGGATTCCCTTCCCGGAATATGAGCACATCTTAGGGAATTCATTTATTATTATAAAGGATTTCAAACCCTTCATATTTATCCCACTTCCCTTAATTAAAGTATTCTCGAGAACCCGCTATAACCTATCAACTTATTCCCTTCCAACATTTCCAGTTCCCTGAACCTTCCCACAATTTAGTTTCCTAGAATCTAGAATCACACACAAGTTAACATGTAAAAATAAAACCCAGAATAAAAACTCATCACCCCGAACCCATCATTCCTTATTCAATCAACTAGCCAGACAAATACAATATTCCACCAGACTTTGTGCCCCAAGGCCTAAACATGAATCCTCCAGTCATTCTACACAATAATATGCAAGAAAATACGGGTCTACAACTACTCCATTCAACCTATCCTACCTGGATGCCAAGCATCTATTGCAGAGGTCTGAACACTAACTTCTGGTTCCATAGAGGCGATTCCTGGCAAAAAGTGGGACTAGAATCCATGGTTTTTCACCCCATTGAGCAGAATCCCCCCTTCCAATTGCCCCCAAGATGTGGAGCGGCCTAGTAGGGTTTTTGGAGTAACCCTTGCCTCTTTGAAACTGAAGAAGAGAGAATGGAATTATAAAACCCATTTTTGGGTTTTTCTGGTCCCGTCATCCTACTATAGTGGCCCAATCCCGCTATAGAGGTACCGCCATAGCAGTAGCCACCCGCTATAACAGAGTTGACTGCTTTGACTTCTGCTATAATAGAAATTTCTCCACTATAGCGCTCATCACCTTAGCACAGTGTCAATGCTATATCAGTTGACACAAGACAGAACCTCAGGAAATCCCCCAAAATTGCCTATTTTACAACACACTTTGAAATCCTGACATTCTGAACCAACCCTTTCACATCAACTTCGATATCGGGAGTTCTATTCACCCGAATTCACTTTTGAAAAGTCCTACGGACTACCTAACGCCTTAGCTAATGGAAAAATTAGCTCAACCTTAGACATTTTACCCAATCCTTTCCTAGATTTCCCTAGACCTTACCTCACTCATAATCCGTCTAAGACTAGCCTAGCCCAAAATTTCCTACTCCCATACTTGGAAGTTTTATATCCCATTATTCGCATGAATAGCTCACCCATAATGAGATGCCTTTTAATAACGACTGAATAGGTTATTACAACAGATACCAATTTACCCGTTGTTCATGCCCGAACAATCTTTACCGCAAAAGAAAAAGAATGAGCCATCCCCTTAAACCTTAATGCTCTACTATGGTAGCGTAATTATAACCTTACCCGAACCACCGAAGCTTCCAAATCTCTCAGTGTACCCAAAATCAATCGCAATTAAATTCTATCTTGCTCTATCAAGGAATTCCTTCCTTCGAGCTGTACGAGACCAATATGAGTAGACCTCCCCGAGTGCCCAAAAAATTTGAGGCCTCGTAGAATTACCATAGCAAGGAAATTCAAACATAATGGACCAAAATAATTTTCCATGCCATGAGGAACCGAGACCCGCTGTGGCAACCCCCTTCCCTCAACCGACCTTACCACTAAGGATCATCGATATGCACAAGCCAACTTAGTTCAAAATTCCCCACCATTCCACTATATTCTTCCCAAGAGTTACAATTAGTCAAAACATTCTCATAGAATAAGCCTATGAGTAGTGTGGGTAGTGTCCCACACTACTCAGTCAATTACGGGTTATTTTGCCAAATACAGCATGAGTGACTATTCCCACCAATGGACAAACATAATTCTACCAATGCCTTAAAACTAGGTTCCACCATACTCTCACAGTTCCTCACTAACTACACATTATCATTACAATGCAAGTAGTTACTCAATCAAGGGTAAGAGTCACTGCGTTCAATAAGGTCTGATGTTCAAATACGTATAGGTTACCTCAAAAAGGCCACATCACCCACATAAGGCCAATAACCCTTATGCCCCGGGATACCATATCTACCCCTTCCTTTTATCGCATTTGAATGCTAATTTTTTTTTATAATTCACACAATAGCTAGCAGCTCAACTAGCGATTTAAAATAACACGGGAATGAAAACAAAACAGGGGAAAGCAGGATAGGGATCCTGCACTGCCCACCCCGCTATAGCGGCTATCCCTAACACCAACAGTCCAAAAAATTTACCATTTTCTGCAAAATTTACCCATTCCCCCTTCCTGTTATCAACGTTAATCCCTGAAATTGCATCATGGTCTTACACATAACCCCAAGATCATCTCCAGCAATGCATAATTGAGAATTTAGCACCACATCATTATAAAATCAGTTATGAAACACACCAGAAAGTTGTTCATAGCATCACATTCCTGTTATCGTACAAGATTAGCCCTTTTTCCCCATGGTTACCAACCAATGCTGACTGTCCTGAAACTGGAGTTTCCTTATAGTCTCAAATGATCATGTCTCCTAACCATTTGTACCAACATTAATCCCATGCCCAAAACATAACACATAATTTCAGTTAAATCACATAACAATTAATTCTTTAACCAATCACATATAACCAAGTTAAGACTCTTAACTAACCACAATTCTAAAAGTAACTCAAGGAATTACACACCACACATTCACAGTCATTCAAACTATGCAACACATACAATCACAAGTCTCAAGCTTCAGCACTCAATCAAATCAGGTTCAAAGGTACGACATTAACCGAATATTACTAGATAATATAAACAACCAAGTCCATGTGACTATCAATAATAACCCCAGTCAACAACCAAACTCAACAACCTTATAAGTCATATCCCACTGTGCAAGTAACCAAAACACATATAATTATGTCACAACATTCAAACCACCCGGACCTCCCAAGGATCCCTAGGACATCATCTATGACATTTAACATACGACCCCGATTTACAAAAGAAACCACCTTATCACTTAAGCACATCAACCTGACCATCAAGAACCAATATCTATACTAAGTAATAATAAATCCCGGCCCCCTCAGGAACCCAACATGTAAAGAACATTAATAAATGATAAACCCGATTCACTCAAGGAACCAACATGTAATGAACAACAAGTAAACCCATACTAGGTGTGGTACTCAAGCCAACCATAATCAAACCTGTACTAGCCATAGTACCTGAGCTAACCAATATAAAACCTGTACCAGGCGTGGTACTCAAACTAACCAGTATAAAACCTGTACTAGGCATGGTACCTGAGCCAACTAATATAGAACCCGTACGAGGCGTGGTATAGGGGGAACCAGTATAGAACTCTTACCAGGCATAGTACCCGAGCCAATCGTTAGTATACCGTACCAAGCGTGGTAGCCGAGTCAACTGAATGTCACACAAAATCTAACAGTCAATAATTAAATGAACAAAAACACACTTGTAACACCAACAAGTAACAAAACCAAGTTCATTTCACATAATTGACACCCAGATACTTAGACATTTATATCTTCATTCCCTAGGCATGCAAGCATATACATCACTAAGCTAAAATTACATTTACACATATTGCATTTGGAAAGACAATAACCATCACCTACCCAACAACCAAGTTCATAACCCCCAACATGGAAATCTTGTCTCAAGACTAATTCACGATTTACCCTGTAAACACATATAATCATTTACCCCAACTCCGGACCCCATTCCCGAAATGTGAGCACATCTTAGAGAATTCATTTATTATCATAAAGGACTTCAAACCCTTCCTATTCATCCCACTTCCCTTAATTGAAGTATTCCCAGGAACCCGCTACAACCTAGCAACTTATTCCCTCCCAATATTTTTGGTTCCCCAAACCTACCCACAATCCAGTTCCCTGGAATCTAGAATCACACACAAGTTAACATATAAAAACAAAACCCAGAATGAAAACTAATCACCCTGACCCCATCATTCTCTATTCAATCGACCAGCCAGAAAAATATAATATTCCACCAAACTCCATGCCCAAAAGCCTAAGCATGAATCCTCCAGTCATTCTACACAATAATATGCAAGAAAATACGGGTCTACAACTACTCCATTCAACCTAGCCTACCTGGACGCCAAACATCTATTGCAGAGGTCTGAAAACTAACTTTCAGCTTCGTGAAGGCAATTCCTGGCAGAAAGCGGGCATGGAATCTATGGTTTTTAACACCATTGAGCAGAAATCCCCTCTCCCAATTGCTCCTAAGCTTTGGAGTATCCTAGAAGGGTTTTTGGAGCAACTCTCGCCTCTTTGAAATTGTAGAGGAGAGAATGGAATTGTAAATCTGTTTTTGGGTTTTTGGGTCCCATCATCCTGCTATAGCGGCCCGATCCCGTTATAGTAGTACTGCCATAGCAGTAGCCGCCCGCTATAGCATAGTTGACTGCCTTGACTTCCACCACAACGGGAATTTTTCTGTTATAGCGGTCATCGCTATAACATAGTGTCAACAGCTACATGGGACAGAACCTCAGAAAATCTCCCAAAATTGCCTATTTCTGAACTAACCCTTTCACGTCAACTTCGATATTAGAGTTCTACTCACCCAAATTCACTTTCAAAAAGACCTACAGACTCCCTAACGTCTTAGCTAATGGAAAAATTAGCTCAACCTTAGTCATTTTACCCAATCCTTTCCCGGATTTCCCCAGACATTACCTCGCTCAGAATTCATTCAAGACTAGCCTAGCCCAAAATTTACAACTCCCCAACCTGGAAATTTTCTATCCCGTTCTTTGCACGAATAACTCACCCATAATGAGGTGCCTTTTAATAATGACTGAATAATTCGTTACAGGGATAGGGCCCCCACCTACCCATCAATAATCTATAACAAAAGACTGACAAACTCTCATGACCCAACTAGCTGTGAGTTGCACCCACACTAACCCTCCGATGAGAGAACCAACTAACCCAAAATCTAACCTTATTACTTAATCAGTTTTAGAAGAGATAGAAGAAATACCAACTTAAATTAAATCATAATGAAAGTCAAACTAATATAATTACAGGCAGAATATTTGACAACTAAAACATCCCCAGAACTGAAGGTTACCGTACAAGAACTCTAATCAAATCTGTGTCTAAAATATCCAAACATAACCAAAATAAATAAATAAGAGTTTTATTATTCAAAAGAAGGTCAATAACTCTAAGAGGATCCACGATAGCCTAAGAATTAGTGGTCACCCTTGGATCAAGTGTCAATCGCCTAGCCTAGCTAAGGTTGCATCTCAATCTGTGGAACACGGTTTGCACTCAACGAAAAAGAGTATAGGGTAGTATCAATATAAAATACTATGTACTGGTAGGTATCATAGGCCGACTCAATTTAGAACATGTATATAATCAAATAAAATAACCAGTAAGAGTCATTCTAATACTTAGCAAATAATCCAGCTAAAAGATAATTATCTCAAGTTGAGAGACAATAGAAATATCAAGTTCAATAAGTCACCAAGAGAATGCAGGAGAAATCAATTTCAATAGTCACAACATCTGGAATCTAGGTCCATCTAACTCTTATCAATGCAACTCTTACCTCTAGTCTTATCTCAGTCCACAATACTACCTCACCATGCCTGACCATGAAATAATACAATAGTAATAAAAAGTATACACACATGCTTAAGGGTGTTATTTCTGCCCAACTAGTCATGACCTAAAAGGGACATATAAGGTTCATGTACCCGTCAGAACTATTTTCCATCTGCACAAATATTAAACTGCATTAGCATGGTACCCGATCCCGTAATAAGTGACTATGTCAACCTGTACTGGCATGATATCCATCCCATAATAAGTAACAATATCAACTTGTACCAGCATGGTACTCAATCCCATAATAAGTAATAATATCAAAATGTACGAGCGTGGTACCCGATCCTATAATAAATGACAATGTCAATGCATATATAGTTCTCAGACCATCTCTCAGGATATACACATTGTACTAAATTACACATACACTTATTTATCTCAGTTCATGCATCAACTCATATTCACCTAGATTATTTATTCAAGCATAACATGAAGACACATGCATTTCAAACATGTTCAAAAACCAATCACAAGTTAAGTAATTCAACTACATACATGTACAAAAATAAGTCTCAACACCAATTAAAGCCATAACCTACCTTGAGTGAGTAATTACCACCCCCAAGCTACTTCACAACTGTCTTTCCCTTCCTTAACACTTCAAATTATTTAAGGTCTATAAACAACATATACAAGAGTAATTAATCATTTACTCTTATTGTAACACCCCAAAAATTCTAAGCTAAGATCCAGACCGCTTTCATATGTTGTTACATCCAAATCAGATGATTTCAAATGGTATATAGGTGTTGAGATCAATACTTATGTGTGGGAAGTGTTTTAGATATGAACTAGGGTAATAAAGAACCTCTAGCTCAAAGTTGATTTGAAAGCTTCCTTATCGATTGAGTTTTAGTGTAAGATTTTTCAAGGGTTAACTTTAATCGACCATAACTCCTAGAATATAAAGATTTATATGGCCTAATACCCACCAAATTAAAGGTATTCAAGTCTTCTTTTCAACGCCACTGACCGTGTATTAGTCCAAGTCTGGAGTAAGAAGTTATCAGCATTTTACTAAAAGGTGTTCGTCAGTCAAAATGACAGACATCAACACCGAGAGACATCTACGACTCGTGGATCAAACCATGACCCGTGGTTTGCCTTCATGGAAACTGATCCTGAAACTATTTTTTTGCCTGAAACCAATGAGGAGGTTCCACGGGTCGTGGAATGATCCACGGGTCGTGAAACCAACTCGTGAAAATCAGTCTAGAGGCTAGAAACTTTGTCCAGAAACCACGAACCATTTTCACGAACCGTGATCCATTCTACAGGTCGTGGTTCATGTCAGTGGAACCCGACGAGGAGTTTTTTTCAGCAGTTTTACTTAGTTTTCTCAGGGGTATTTTAGACTTTTTCCACTTTGCTTTTAATTCTAATTTTAAGTCATTTTAGCTATTTTTAGGTGGGATTTAAAGGGAGTTACGACTAAGTTCCCTCATTCTCTTAATTAGAAATCCTAAGTCAATAAAGAAAAGAAAGAAGAGCGTTCTCTCAGGCCTAGGGTTCTTTTCCAAAGCTTCAAATCTCAGTTTCAGTTCAAAAATCTTATACAACCCGGTATGTGAGTATTCAGTAAGGTTTTAGTTTGCCCTTATGCCCAAAACCTCAGTCTTCTATTTCAAATTTCATGATGTTAGAAACTAGGGTTCTTACCCAATCATGCTAAATTTTACAGAATGCAGTCCTTATGATTTCTACATAATTTATATCCTATTTTAGAAGATTTATACCATGTTTTCAATGACTTGCATGAGCTTTCACAAGAACTTTAAGAAATCAAGAATTTGGCCTAAAATTGTAGTACTTTCATGAGAATTGGTTTTCTTCAGAATTTGACCTAGAGTACTAGCATTCAGTTTTAAGCATGAAATTAGCCAGTTTTCAGTCTACAAGTTTTCTTTAAAACTTCTCATAATTTAGCAGGCTTCAACTTACCTTCAGTATGTTTTACAAAAATATGTTTTTGAATATAGACTTTCAGATATGCCATCAATGATTACGAATTTAGTAAGTTTAATGATTAGTATGACATCTAGATATGTCTACATGCTTTATGAATAATTTTCAATTATACAGTCTTTCAGAAATCATTTAGACTCATTAGGTTCTGACACAGCATTCCAGAACTTCAGTTTTAAATGAGCTATCGGTATTCAGTTTGGGAGTAGTATTTAGCATCGAGTTGGACTAGGGTTCAGCGTACCCTCAAGTCCTAGAACTATGTGTAACCATAGGTTTTTTAGCCCCTCAGTTGGACATCAAAACTAGTGATCACGCTAGTCATGCCTCTATACCCTGGCAATGTATATTGGGTCCTCTCAATGGGGCGTGTACATCGGACTTCACATTTAGCTCATGTAGTTTATGTCGATTAACAGACTCTCCCACAAAATTAGACTCAGTAGTTGTGTACTAGGCCCTCAGTTCAGTTTTATAACTTTTAAATTATATTTTCCAAAATATCCTTACATTGCAGATTTTGTGTATATTATATTTGGGCCTGGGTACTACAGATTCAATTTGTAGTTTTTAAACAACTCATCAATATTTCCAGTATGCTTAGTTATCTCATAGTCTATGTATCTCATAGTTTACAACTCAGAAATATTTTATACTTTTCATTAAAAGAGCCCATGTTTTACAATGTTAACTTATGCATTCTCAAATATCCATACTTAGTCCAGCTTTCAGTTATGTTTCTAGTATATACATGTTTTCTCATATTTTAAAAGTTAGTGCATTATCTCACATGCTCAGTACATTCAAAGTACTGATTGTATACATTTTTGTGTTGCATCCTTTTGATGATGCAGGTTTTAGTGCTAGCTTCCAGGATCATGGTTAGACTATTCGCAGCTTCCAGTCAGCAGGGAACGAGTTCTCCTTTTTCGAGAACTCCAGTCAGTTAGTAGTTATATCAGTTATTTCAGTTGTTTTGCATTGATTAAAGGTAGTTAGGGGTCATGTCCCGGCTAACTATAGTTCAGTATTAGTGGAGGCTTCATAGACAGTCAGTCAGTCAGTTGTATCATTTTTCAAATTAGTTGTATTTTTGTTTATAAATTTTTTAGTTTATTACATTACTCTTCAAGAGCTCATCATATGTTTTAGCTTTCGCATAATATTCTTAAGTTTATCTATTTCTATTTAGTTGCTTATGAATTATACCAGCAAGAAGGGTTATCTTGGGGTCACTTATGGTCTCAGGTCCCGCGTTACATCTAGGGTGTAGGCTCGGGCCGTGACAAATTTGGTATCAGAGCACAGAATTTGAGTTTCCTTGGGTGTCTGTAAAGCCGTGTCTAGTAGAGTCTTACTTATGGGTGTGTTATGCACCACACTTATAATCAGGAGGCTACAAGGCATTTAGGAAATGTTTCCCTTTGGTCATACTCCAGATCGTGCAGTAGCATTGTTCCGTCAGAAACTTATGTAGATTCACTGCATTAATCTAATTCCTCTAATCATGCCTCATATTCGAGGTTGTTAGAAAAGTTAAGTTCGGATTCCTATCAGTGAGATGCTCTCAGATAGAGCCATCAGAAAGTTAATAGACTGCACAAGGGCTTGAGAGGAGCCACCAATGCGTAAGTCTACTGATTCTAAAGCATGTATCCTTTTTCACTCATGCAATTGAGCCTACAGTAGAATGTGCTCTCAGACCCCCTTCCAAAAACTTTACTACGAATGGCACCTTAACCAAAATTATGGTTTTCTAAGAACTTGGTAGTATAATCACTCAACAGTTAGTGTGAATAGAGATGTTATGAGTTAGAAGTGGTAAGATGACCCCAGAGCTATATGTATGAATTTAGAAGTATAGTAGTTATAAGGCGAGTATCAGGTTGATAAGTTCCTTAGCATTAAGGGAGGAGTAATAAGTTATGTGTACGTCCCATGGTAGTATGTAGAGTAATAAGATTGGTTAAGGTGACTCAGAGCATGCTTAAACTAGGTGAAGGAGATCCTTGAATGGTAGAAGGATAGGTGTGTATCCAGATTAGTATGTTGTGCATGATATTCAAGAGATTATAGATAGATGATATTGAGTCCCTTAGCGTGGTTTTAATTCAGTTGATTTGGGTGGATGTGAACTTAGAGATGTGATGCTAGTAGATGAATAAGAAAATGTCAAATTGCTAAGTGTTAGCAGAAGTGGTTATATACCCCAGTAAGAGTATGATCCCTCTAGTAATAACATTAAGGGTAAAGAGGGATCTAAGAGATACCTCAGAAGAAAACCTAGCAAGGGTTTAACAACTTCAATTATAGCCTAGCTGGGAGAGGGATCCGCAGACTTAGAGGGGTGACTTTCAAGATAAGGGGGAGATGATAAAATGAAGAACCAAGTTGAGTCTTGTGACTCAACTAGTATAGAATTCTAGAAAGAGCTCTAATGGTATATTGATCCATTCTTATTCCAGCGGATTTCCTAGTTCTTCAGTCAAGATGACACCATACTCAGACATATTTGTGCCATATTCATGAACAAGTTCATGCATTCCATGCAGATTCATGTCCATGCTCAGCTCCTAAAATAACAGAAATTGCTCCATATAGCAATTCCAGTCTTACTCTATGATTCTATGAATCCCAACTTTATGCCATGAGACTCATTATATATGAACACTCCCGTCTCACAGTATGCTCAGTTCTATGTACTCAGTTTAGTCCTCAAGACATTCCTTCATGGCTAGTGAAACCATGTTACATCATGTATATGCTCAGACCAGACTTATTGCAGAGTTTGTGCTTAAGATTTCTTTACGCTAACCATGCTTCATATGTCTAGAATGTGAGACACTCAGGTCTTTATATTTAACTTCTCAAACCTCACCTTGAGTGGCTAGATCATGCTAAGTGTAAGTCAAGACTGATCAGTATTATTTCATACGTGATGCTCATGATCCCACTCTATTCCTTTAGTGATATTGGTTTCTACTGTCATAGCTATTAGTGGAGAAAGCTAAGTAGTAGTTTAGATGAGAAGTACTGGATGTTCCCTTTTTGGTAAGATAGTTCTACCTTAGCTTGTAAGTGTGGATGAAAAGCGAGGTAAGGAATATTCATGTGAAATAGTTAGGTGAGAAATTTTAGAATATCCCTTCTGTAGAATTTCGTGAAGTTACAATTTCTAGATATGCTAGGGAAAGGGAGAGAAGTCTTGGATAGTATGAGCTACAAAGAAACCATAAGGTAATCATAGTGATAGGCTTGAATCTCATGATGAAATACATGTGGGCCTTTGTTTTGTGCGACTAGTGACCCATTGATTAGAGATCAAGGTTAGTTGATTTTCGTGATAAGAAGGAATACCATTCTTGGGAGATAACTCTAGATGCAAGAGACTTAGTCAAGATAGGCTTTAACATGGTGAAATAAAGTAGTTAGACTCAGACCTTAGCATCTTTATGTGCACTGGTGAGAATTTTAGCTGCAAATGGTAAGTGTGGTATTCAAAGAAGTTGGTGTAGTTAAAAAGGGGTGTTTCTAAGCTTAAAAGTTGTCAACCATATTGTTTAAGGTGAGAATAGTCTTGCTCTTACTCTCTGCCAAGGGTGCTCCTACCTTTTGTCCAGTAGCTTCATCTAGCAAGATAGCAGACTCCTCATATCAGATCAGTTCAGACTTGCCGGTAATTATTCCTAAGGCTAGAAGGCCCTACGTTCAGTTCATTCCATGATGGTAAGCTCAGTTTAGAAAAGAATAGTTTTCTCATATAGCTACTCCTCTCAGTTTTATGTTCCTTTCACTTAATTGTGAATTCTAAGAATGCATTAGTTCTCAATGAGTTTTAGCCGAGTCCCTACTTTCTCTCAATACAGACCAGTTATCAGGTTGGATATGCTATTTCATACTCCACCAGTGTTCTTATGCTCTCAGTATGTATACAGGCCTCACAAATTCAGCTCTGTTCATATTTCAATCAAAAATCAATTTTCATGTTAGTACTTCAATTTTTTAAAACTCAGTTGGTGGGATTGCATCTCTTTCTCGACCATCTCAGCTTAGTAAGACTTCATTCGAAGATGAATGATCCCAAGGGGGAGATATTGTAATACCCCAAAAATTTTATGCTAAGATCCAGACTATTTTTATATATTGTTAGATCTAAACCAGATGATTTCAAATGGTAAATAGATGTTGAGATCAATTCTTATGTGTGGGAAGTGTTTTAGATATGAATTAGGGTCATAAAGAACCTCTAGCTCAAAGTTGAGTTGAAAGTTTCCTTACCAATTGAGTTTTAGTGTAAGATTTTTCAAGGGTCAACTTCAAATGATCATAACTCCTAGAATATAAAGATTTATGTAGCCTAGTACCCATCAAATTTAAGGTCTTTGAGTCTTCTTTCCAACGCCACCAACCACACATTAATCCTAGTCTAGAGTAAAATGTTATCAGCATTTTACTAAAAGGTGTGTGTCCATCAAAATGACAGACAACAACCATGAGAGGCGTCCATGACTCGTGGATCAAACCATGACCCGTGGTTTGCCTTCGTAGAAACTGATCCTGAAACTGTTTTTAACCTAAAAACCACGAGGAGGTTCCATGGATCGTGGAATGATCCACGGGTCATGAAACCAACTCATGGAAATCAGTCTAGAGTCCATAAACTTTGCCCAGAAACCACGAACCCTTTTCACGAACCGTGATCCATTCTACAAGTCATGGTTCATGTCCGTGGAACCCGACAATGAGTTTTTTTCAGCAGTTTTACTTAGTTTTCTCAGGGGTATTTTAGACTTTTCCCACTTTGCTTTTAATTTCGATTTTAAGTCATTTTAGTTTTAGCCTCTTTTAAGTGGGATTTAAAGGGAGTTACGACTAAGTTCTCTCATTCTCTCACTTACAAATCCTAAGTCAGAAAAGAAAAGAAAATAAAGAAGAGCGTTCTCTTAGGCCTAGGGTTCTTCTCCAAAGCATCAAACCTCAATTTCAGTTTAAGAATCTTCTACAACCAGGTATATGGGTATTCAGTAAGGGCTTAGTTCGCCCTTATGCCCAAAACCTCAGTCTTCTATTTTAAATTTCATGATGTTAGAAACTAGGGTTCTTACCCAATCATGCTAAATTTTAAAGAATTATGTCCTTATGATTTCTACATAATTTATATCCTATTTTAGAAGATTTATACCATGTTTTGAATGACTTGCATGATTTCACAAGAACTTTAAGAAATCAGGAATTTAGCCTAAAATTGTAGTACTTTCATGAGAATTGGTTTTCTTCAGAATTTGACCTAGAGTACTAGCATTCAGTTTTAAGCATGAAATTAGCCAGTTTTCAGTCTACACATTTTCTTTAAAACTTCTCATGATTTAGCAGGCTTAATCTTACCTTCAGTACGTTTTACAAAAATATTTTTTTAAATATAGACTTTCAGATATGCCATCAATGATTACGAATTTAGTAAGTTTTATGATTAGTATGACATCTAGATATGTCCACATGCTTTATGAATACTTTTCAGTTGTATAGTCTTTCAGAAATCATTCAGATTCATTAGGTTCTGACATAACATTCTAGAACTTCAGTTTTAAATAAGCTATCAGTATTCAGTTTGTGAGTAGTATTTAGCACCGAGTTAGACTAGGGTTCAGCGTACCCTCAAGTCCCAGAACTACATGCCACCATAGGTTATTTAGCCCCTCAGTTGGGCATCAGAACTAGAGATCATGCCAGTCATGCCTCTATACCCTAGCAAGGTATATTGGGTCCTCTCGATGGGGCATATACATCAAACTCCATGTTTAGCTCATATGGTTTATGTTGGTTAATAGACTCTTCCACAGAATTAGACTCAATAGTTGTGTACTAGGCCCTCCGTTCAGTTTTACAGCTTTTAAATTATATTTTCCAGAATATCCGTACACTGCAGATTTTGTGTATATTATATTTGGTCCTGAGTACTACAGATTCAGTTTGTAGTTTTTAAACAGCTTATCAATATTTCCAGCATGCTTAGTTATCTCATAGTCTATGTATCTCAAAGTTTACAACTCAAAAATATTTTATACTCTTCAGTAGAAGAGCCCATGTTTTACAGCGTTACCCTATGCATTCTCAAAAACCATACTTAGTCCAGCTTTTAGTTATGTTTCTAGTATATACATGTTTTCTCATATTTTAAAAGTTAGTGCATTATCTCACATGCTTAGTACATTCAAAGTACTGATCGCAGACCTTTTTGTGCTGCATCCTTTTGATAATGCAGGTTTTAGTGCTAGCTTGCAGGATCATGGTCATACTGATCGCAACTTTCAGTCAGCAGGGAAAGAGTTCTCCTTTTTCAGGAACTCCAGTCAGTTAGTAGTTATAGTAGTTATTTCAGTTGTTATATATTGATTAAAAGTAGTTGGAGGTCATGTCCCGGCTAACTGTAGTTTAGTGTTTGTAGAGGCTTCATAGACAGTCAGTCAATCAGTTGTATCATTTTTCAAATGATTTGTATTTCAGTTTATAAAAATTTTAGTTTATTACATTACTCTTCAAGAGCTCATCACATGTTTCAGCTTCTGCATAATATTCTTCAGTTTATGTATTTCTATTTAGTTGCTCATGAATTATGCCAGCAAGAAGGGTTATCTTGGGATAACTTGTGATCTCAGGTCCCGTGTTACGTCTAGGGTGTAGGCTCGGGGTGTGACATTTATATTTAGGCCATGGAAATTTAATCCACTAATTCTACTATTAATCAAGGTCTATACCGTTCCCCAAGAGTCAATTATTGTTAACATTCATAAAATCAACACCCAAAGGGTTTATAATCAAGTTAATCCCTTTTTAATCATTTTTATGCCTAAAGGTCTCATCTTTATGAAACTCAAGGTTTCCCATTAGCCTTAAACTTGTTAAAAACCATTCATTTCATGCTAGAAATCATAAAAAACACATTCTAGGATTAATTCTAGGTGAAATTGTGCCTACTCATGTGGTTTTCCCCAAGTTTCATGTTTTTAGGGTTCAAACTCAAAACTTTCACCATTAATCTTCCCTCTAAAGGTACTACAAGGATTAATGATTATTAAATAAATAGGTTTATGGAGTTACTTGCCTTGAACGAAGGAAAATGCCCTAGTTCTTGAGAAAGACACCTTTTGGAGTTGTAGAACGAAGTAGGAGTTTGTGAGAAAATAATGAAGAAAACTAAAATAAGTGCAGGTAATCTGCCCGTTATCTCGTCACGACGAGCCAATTTTCATCACGATAAGGATTGGATCATTATGATGACTCATCATGATGATGTTCCCCTTCGTCATGATGAAGTGCAAATTTAAAAATGTTAGAAACTCACCCAAACCCCTCATTTCACAACACACTTCATTTTTTTGACAACACAGAATAATATCGATGAAACAACTACCATAACCAGAGTTCTATGAACCCAATTTCTGTTCTAAAACTTCCTATGAGACCTTATGACAGTCAACTATCCATAAATGGACTTTATACAACCATAAAACAAACCACAAGACTCCAACAGTTTCTAAGATACAGAATACTAGACTTTCATCAAAGCTTACCCTAGCAGGAGATTTCATCAACTCTCATCCTAGGGACTTTTCTAGTCGAGTACTTATTCCCTTACTTTACTATAATGATAGAATATGTCATTACATTAGATACTATTTAAACAATCATTCATCCCTCAATGACAACAAGAAGAAAACTAGAGAAAATGAGGGTTACCTGAATCAGTGAACATGTGAGGATACTTGCTACGCATATCCTCTTTGGTCTCCCAAGTGGCCTTCTCGACATGATAGTTCTTCCACTAGACCTTCACAGAATCAATCTTCTTAGTCCTCAGCTTCCAAACATCTCTATCAAGAATGGCAATGACTTTCTCTGCATAAGAGAGGTTTTCATCCAACTGGACTGAATCCCATTGAATTATGTAGTCACCATCTTTGTGGTACTTCTTAAGCATAGACACATGAAATATGGGATGAACTCTCGACTAACTAGGAGGCAATGCCAACTTATAAGCCACTGGTCCCACATTTTAAAGAATCTCAAAGGGCCCAATATATCTCAAACTTAACTTACCACACTTCCAAACTGCATAACACCTTTCATAGGTGAGACATTGAGCAAAACTTGCTCAACTTCCATGAAATATAGATCCCTTACTTTCCTATCTGCATACTCATTTTTCCAGCTTTGAGCCGCTAAAAGCTTCTCTTGGATGAACATTACCCTTTTGATAGAATCTCTCAAAAGATTGGTACCTTAAAGTCTCACTTTAAATGAATCAAACCAACAAATGGGAGATCTACATCTTC
The DNA here is from genome assembly GCA_003996215.1 of Jaltomata sinuosa. Lineage (NCBI taxonomy): Eukaryota > Viridiplantae > Streptophyta > Magnoliopsida > Solanales > Solanaceae > Jaltomata > Jaltomata sinuosa. The sequence goes on from QJPP01000379.1 coordinate 26,183, forward strand.
TCCCATATAATGCTTCAAATGGAGCCATATCTATGCACGAGTGATAACTGTTATTATAAGCAAACTCAGGCAGTGATAGATACTGGTCCCAATGACCCTCAAAATCCATCGCACATGTGCGAATATGCTCAGATTGCCCATTAGTCTGAGGGTGAAAAGTTGTACTCAGGTCTAATCTAGTAACCAACTCTTCATGCAACTTCTGCCAAAAGTTAGAGGTAAACTGAGTACCTATATCAGAAATAATAGAGATAGGCACCCCATGCAGTTAAACAACTTCATTAAGGTAAATCTTTGCTAACTTAGCCATATTGTACGTCACCTGAATAGGAATGAAGTGAATAGACTTTGTCAATCTGTCCACAATAACCCATATCAAATTATATTTTCCCAAAGTCTTGGGAAGGCGAACCACAAAATTCATGGCTATTCTCTCCTGCTTCCATTCAGGAATAGGCATTCTCTGGAGAGGACCGCTAGGCTTTTGGTGTTCATATTTCACTTGCTGATAGTTCTGACACTTAGCCACAAAGTCGAATATATCACTTTTCATTCTACCCCACTAATAGTGTTGCTTCAAATTGTGGTACATATTGATCACGCCAGGATGTATGAAATACTTAGAATAGTGAGCCTCAGCTAGAATCGTAGGGATCAATCAACTCATTAACACCAAGCATACAAACTTACCCTTTAATTTGGAGAACACGTTCATCATTAATAATGGCCTTCTTGGCCTCACCCTGTAGCACCTTGTCACAAATCTTACTCAATTTTACATCATCAAATTGTTTTCCCTTACTCTGATCAAGAAATAAGGACCTCGCCTCCACACATGCTAATAATCCACCCTTTTCAAACACCTTCAACCTCATGAAACTGTTAGCCAAAGTCTGGATCTCTATGGCTAACAGACGTCTAGTAGCTTTCAAATAGGCTAAGTTACACATACTCTCATTCTTCCTACTCAACGCATCAGCTACTACATTAGCCTTATCCGAATGGTATAGAATGGTAATGTCATAATCCTTGAGTAACTCCATCCACCTTTGATGTCCTTGAGTTCAAGTCCTTCTGAGTGAAAACATATTGTAAGCTACGGTGGTCTGTGAACACTTCCTAATGCACCCTATACAAGTAATGTCTCCAAATCTTGAGAGCAAATACCACCACAGCCAACTCTAAGTCATGAGTAGGATAGTTCTTATCATGCACTTTTAGTTGCCTCGAAGCATAAGCAATAACATTCCTTTCTTTCATCAATACAATAACTAAACCAGACCGTGAGGCATCACAATACACAATAAAATCCTTACCTTCAACCAGTAAGGCAAGAATAGGAGCAGTAGTCAATAATGTCTTGAGCTTTTGGAATCTCTCCTCATACTCATATAACCAAACAAATGGTACCTCCTACTAAGTAAAGCAAGTCAAATAGGTAGTAATGGATACAAAACCCTTCACAAATCTGTGGTAGTAAGTAGTTTACCGCATAAAGCTTTGAATCTTGAACATCAAAGTGGGCCTGACCCAATTCTTAACTGCCTTAATTTTCTATTGGTCTGCCATAACTTCTTTTTTTGAAATCACATTCCCCAATAAGGACACATAAGATAACTAGAATTCACATTTGGAGAATTTTGCATACAATTCCTTTTCCTTCAATAACCCCAACACAATATTTAGGTGATTTTCATGCTCCTTATTACTCTTAGAATACATTAGGATATCATTAATACAATAACAAATGAGTCTAGATAGGGCTTAAATATCCCATTCATCAAACTCATAAAAGCAGTCGGGGGAATAATCAGCCCAAAAGATATCACAAGGAACTCGTAATGTACGTACCGCATCTGAAAAGTAGTCATAGGAATATCATAAGGCTGAATTTTCAATTGATGGTATCTGAACTTTAGATCAATCTTAGAAAAGACTGATGCACCCTGCAACTGGTCAAAAAAATCATCGATGCAAGGGAGAGGATACTAATTATGGATAGTAACTTTGTTCTGTCATTGGTAGTCAATGCACATACGTAGATTACCATCCTTCTTATTAACAAATAACACCAGAGCACTCCACATGGAGGCACTCGAATGAATGAATCCTTTACTCAACAACTCTTGCAACTGAGCCTTAAGCTCTCTCAACTCAGCCGTTGCCATTCTACAAAGGGGAATAAAGATGGGATGCGTATTCAGCGTTAAGTCGACACAAAAGTTAATGTCTCAATTGAGTGGCATGCCAGGCAAATCTATTGGAAATACCTCTTGGAACTCACACACCACAGGAACTGACTCGATAGCTTGGACCTCTGAACTAGTGTCCCAAAGATTAGCCAAGAAAGCCAAACACCCTCTTCCAAATAGAATCTGAGCACGAAGGAAAGATACAAACTTTATAGAAGTAGGACTATAGTTACCCTCCCACTCTAGTCTATCCAACGTAGGCATTGCTACAGTTACTGTCTTAGTATGATAGTCCAGAATAGTATTTGTGATCACTGCATCTAACGCCTTTACCTCTGGTCTGCCTGAAAAAGCATAGAAGTGGTTCTTACCACATGCATGTGCATCACCCCTGTTGGGTTGATTACCTCTTCTGCTATTACCACTGGCTTGGTTGGGCTAGGTGCCACCCCTGCCAACTCTGTGACCATCCCCTCCGCCTTGCAGATAATTTCTATCATATCCATTACCTCTACTTATCAGAACTGGAGCACTAGGAGCCTGCTGCTGAACTACCTGTCAAAACTTAGGACAATCTCTCTTTATGTGACCAATCTCACTGCACTTATAACATGCACGATCTAAAGTAGGTTATTATGCTAGAGCAGACGAAGTGAGATAAACACCAAACTCTGATGAAGGCTAACTGTTTCATGATAGACCCCCCATTAAAAACCTGCATCATTGACTGAATAGGGCATGTAGGGTATCCCCGCAGAACTTGACCCCGAGAATACCGATTACTGAAGTTGCCCCCCATCTGGGCTTCTTTGAAGCCATCCTTTCTTGACCCTCTTTCTTTACACCCTCAATATTTTTCACAAATTCGATCACCTTCTGAAAAGACCTGCCAGAAGATGCTACCTGTAAAGCTGAAATCTGATGCAATATGTTCAAACCCTTCACAAAATGACAGATATGTTCTTCCAATGTATTAAACAATTATGAAGAGTAACGAGCCAAAGCATGAATGTGTGCCTCATAAGCTACTATTAAAAAATTCCCCTGCTCAATATTAGTAAACTCATCCCTCTTTCTGTCCCTCATAGTATGCAGAACATACTTCTCCAGAAAAACTTGGTAGAACTGACTCCAAGTTATAGGGAGTGCCTCAGTAGGCCTGCATTCCACATACACCCTCCACTATATTTTGGAATCCCCTTGTAACTCGGAAGAAACAAATTCAATACTATACTGCTCAATAATACTCATCCTATGCAGTCGCTCATAATAATCAATGATGAATTCAAAAGCATCCTCAGACTCCAACCCATAAAATATTAGAGGTTTCATCTCCATAAACTTGAAAAAAAGGTCATGCCTACCACCAGTCATTATCGATCCTGTCACTTATCATGAAAACATATATGTCTCATAAGCCACATCCATCTGAAGAGCCACAGCTGCAACATGCTAGGTTATCAGATGATGTACAGTGGGTACTACAAGAGTAGTCCCATTCCCTACCAATCCACTCAAAAAACTTAGAACCTACTAGATCATATCAGATGGCATTGGAATTGGCACTGTACCTCTCTTAATAGGTTCCACCCCTATCCCCTAAACTGGTACTACTTCATTATTCTGAATTTGTACCTTTTTTTGCACCACAACCTCTGGAAGAAGCTCATGCTGGAGAGGAGATGTTGATCTTTCCCAAGTCAGTGCTATGGCCCAAGCTCCACCCCTGGCGGGTGTGCCTCTCCTTCCCCTAGCTTTTCCCCTTACTCTCTCTCTGTAGTGAATTGTAGTCTCAATGTATGGTTTGAGGTCTACTAATCTAGCCTCTGAAGTATGTGTTCTCACCATCTATGAGAATAAGAGTGACAGAGTTAGATACCAATTTGGATCGAAGAGTTAGTTGGTTACTTAAATATTACTTTCTCATTATTTATATTGTTAAATGGTTAGTACAGGAAAGGGGTTCACCAACGGGGATGGTGGGTGCCCTCACGATCTAAAGAAATTTTGGGTTGTGACAACATGGTATTAGATCAAGGTTCATAGGTCCCACTGAGTATAAGAGCAGAGTTTAGAAGAGTCTTGTGGATCAGTATCTGTACTTATCTTCAAGAGGCTATAGGACTTTAAGAAACTTTTATTCTTTCTATTTTTATCATGCGTAGTTGATTTTACTGAATACTAAGTGGTTCTATTTCATTCTATCACATATGGTGAGAACACAATTTATAAATGATAGTGGTCAGGCACCTGCAGATATACCTGCTACTTAGGCCGTGGCACGTGGACAAGGCAGAGGGAGAGGTAGAGGTAGGGCACGAGCTGCTGCACCAGTCAAGGCTAGGTCATCGACAACTGCTCAGGTACCTATTAGGGTAGAGTCTCATGAGGAGGATGCTCATATTCCAGAGGATGATCAGGTTCATAATGAGGAGGTGTCCCAGATCAGGTGCCACCTGGGTTTATTGCTACACCGATACTTCAGGATACTTTGCTTCGTGTATTGGGGGTTATTAGAGGATATGGCTCCAAGTAGCGGTATGACTAGTACTTCGGAGGGTTCACAGACTAGATTTGGGGTTGAGACCCCAGATCAGTGGCCTATTCTAGTTTTTCATGGATGAACGGGTTAGCCAGCAGCTACAACAGCTAGGTTTGATAGTATGCCTTTGCTGGGCGCAGGAGTGTCTATGCCGGTGATGTTAGATGAGGAGCAGAAGAGGTTTGTGAGGTTCAAGAAGATGGACCCACCTAAGTTTCAGGGTTGTCAGATTGAGGATACGTACGAGTTCTTGGTGAGTTGTTATGTGAGGCTCTAGAGTGAGGAATTAGTGCAGTATTATGGTGTTGACTATACAACTTTGTAGATGCATAGTCCCGCCAAGTAGTAATGGCATTTCTATGTTGACTCTAGACCTATAGGATCTCCTCTTATGACTTGAGAGTCATTTGCTCAGGCTTTTCTTAATCGATTTGTTCCTCATAGCTTGAAAGAGGAGCGTAGGCATCAGTTTGAGCATTTGACTCAAGATGGGATTTCAGTGAATAAGTATGAGGCTTGATTCCATGCCTTGGTGATTCTACCATATGAGACTGAGCAAATTTATAGGTTCATAAAGGCTCTTACCTTTAGGATCTGAGAGGCAGTATTCTCTACAGCTTAGTCAGGAGATACCTTTCAGAGGGTCGTTAAGGAGGCTAAGGAGTTTGAGCTTATGCATTGTAAAGAGTTTGGGGATTAGAGGTACAAGAGGTATCACACTTCTAGTCAGTTCAGTGGTACCTCATATAAAGGTAGGGGCTCTTTCAGGAGAGGTTTTTGTCTTTAGCATGGTAGACCAGTTCACAACTCATTATGCGTCTGAGAGGGGTTAATCCAGATGGGGTTCCTATATATCGGGACAAGGTTCCCAAGGGTATCCTCATAGGTCTTCTATTCAGGTAGGGTATTTAAATCACTCTCATTCTACACATCAAATAATTATACCAAGGATATGTTATGATTGTGGTGAGCCTAGTCATATCAAGAGGGATTGCCCTCAATTTAGGGAGAGAGCATAGCGGTAGAGTTTTCAGGGTCCTCTTAGAGCTATAGCATATCCATGTAGGGGCCATGGTGGTTCTCATATAGGACAAGATGGTGGTCAAAGGGGTGATCAGGTTGATGGTGGTAGAGCTCATTGTTATGCTTTTCGAGGCCATTCAAAGGCAGAGGTATTCGATACAGTTATCACATGTATTGCTCCAGTATATCATCGACCTGCTACAATTTTGTTTGACCCTGGTTCTACTTCCTACTATGTGTCAACATTTTCTTTGGGCCCAGATAGACCCTATGATTCCCTTTCTGTGCCTATCCATGTTTTTACACCAGTGGGTGATTTCTTAGTGGTGGATCAGGTGTACCGATCTTGTATTATGACTTTAGAGGGATATGACACATGGGTAGACTTAATTATATTAGACATGGTAGATTTTGACATCATATTGGGTATGAATTGACTTTCTCCCTATCATGCAGTTCTAGATTGTTACCCCAAGATTTTGACTTTAGATATGGCGGGTGTTCCTAAATTAAAGTGGCAAGGCACCCTCAATCCTTATTTGAGGAAGGTAATTTTATTTCTAAAGGCTCAGCATATGGTTGAGAAGGGGTGTCTCACTTATTTAGCTTATGTTTATGATACTTGTGTTGATACTCCTTCATTAGAGTCAGTATCAGTGGTGAGAGAATTTCTGAATTGGGATTTCCCTATTGGTCCAGGTCATTTCGGAAAGGTGTTTCCGTCTGATCTTCCTAGAATTCCACTTGATCGTGATATTGATTTTAGTATTGACTTGGAGTTGGGTACTCAACCCATTTCTATCTCTCCATATCGGATGATTCCAGCAGAAATGAAGGAATTAAAGTTGCAGTTGCAAGATTTGTTAAGCAAGAGCTTTATCAGGCCCAGTGTTTCCCCTTAGGGTGCTCCTGTTCTATTTGTGAAGAAGAAAGATGGCACCATGAGGATGTGTATTAACTACATGTAATTGAACAAGGTGACGATTAAGAACAAGTATCCTATTTTGCATATTGAAGACTTGTTTGACCAGCTTCAAGGAGAATCGGTATTCTCCAAGATTGATTTGAGGTCTAGTTACCATCAACTGAAGATTAGAGAGAATGATATCCCTAAGACAACCTGCAGGACTCGTTATGGTCATTATGAGTTCCTGGTTATGTATTTTGGGCTGACCAATGCCCCAATAACATTCATAGAGTTGATGAATGGGGTGTTCAGGCCCTATTTGGCCTCTTTTGTTATAGTCTTCATCGATGATATTTTGATCTACTCTCATAGTAGGGAGGATCACAAGCAACATTTAAGAATCGTGCTTCAAACTTTGAAGAGTGAGAGACTTTATGCAAAATTTTCCAAATGTGAGTTTTGGATCAGTTCTGTGATATTTTTGGGGCATGTGATGACCAAGGATGATATTATGGTTGATCCAAAGAAGATTGAGGTGGTTAGAGATTGGTTTAGACCTACTTTACCTACCGAGATTCAGAGTTTTATGGGCTTGGCGGTTATTACAAATGGTTTGTAGAGGGTTTCTCTTCCATTGCATCTCCATTGACAAAACTAACTCAAAACAATGTGAATTTTCAGTGGTATGAGGAATGTGAGGTGAGTTTTCAAAAGCTCAAGACATTGTTGACTTTAGTCCCGATTTTGACCTTGTCAGTGGAAGGTAAAGGCTTCACAGTGTATTATGATGCTTCACGGGTTGGTCTTAAGTGTGTTTTGATGCAAAAAGGTAAGGTTATAGCGTATGCTTCAAGGAAGTTGAAGGTTCACGAACGTAACTACCCTACTCATGACTTGGAGTTGGCAGTGATGGTTTTTACTTTGAAAATTTGGAGGCACAACTTATATGGGGTGCATTGTGAGGTGTTCACGGATCATTGTAGTCTTCGATTCATTTTCAGTCAGATAGATATAACCTAGCTCTGATACCAATGGGGAGATACAGGGCAACCGAGAGACAACTAGCAAGCCAACGAGATTGACAAAGCACAATAGGATACTTCAAGCAAGTGTAACAAGATCGCAGCATAATAGAAATTGTGTAATACTTTTTCGTAAGACTGGGCTCCTCATCACAAAGTACGGCTTGCCACAAAAGCCAGCATCTCAATCCCAAAGGATGGCTTGTCAAATTCAGTCAAGCAGTAAATCGAATCATAGTAGCACAACTTTTCTTTACATAAAAATAGGCTCAATGGCTCTCCTGGACAAAACGCCTCAACATCAGGAAAAGTCCTACTCTACTAACATATATACATGCTATTATAAGTTAAGTTAGAAACACAGAAAACCATTATACCATAACTATTGTACTTGTAACAAGTTTCCTTATAGAATAACAATTGTACTATTAACAAGTTGATTTACCAACTTTTTCTGGACCCTTTACTTTCACTAGGATCAACCTTTCCATCCCTCCGAAGAGAAGAACAAGAGAAGTTTAGAAAGCAAATATTTTATTCATCAAGCAAATTTACAAAGGGAGTAGTATTTTCTTAACTAAGTTCTAAATCAAAATTTCTGAATGTTTTCTCCTATCTACTGAGCTTCCTTTATATAGAGGTAGGAAGCCTATTACAATACAAACAAACTTACTAAAAATAGAAAACATTATCTTACATGTCCTACCATTCTAAAAATAGTAAATCTCTATCCGAGCACACCTTTCTATCTTAATAAAATAAAATACATGACATACTTTATTTAAATCGGGACCCATAAGCACGTGAAGGAGCCTAATAAAATAAAACACATGACAACTTAAGTACTATGAAGCAGCTTCAAACTCGTGAAAAACCACAATATTTACATTTGGAGACATGTGATGGCTTATGAAAGCAGGGTCCACTTTTGTCTTTTCTGCTGCAAGCAGGTGGACAAACAACTTGCAAGCTGGTGTGTAGGCAACTTACAAGCAGGTGGGTAAGTAGGTTGTAAGCTGGTGTGCAAATATTTGGAAAGTAGGTGGATAAGTTGGTGTAAGCTAGTAGGTAGACATTTGGGAAGTAGGTGGGTAAGCTACTCAGGGGAGTTTGTCTTGACATGAGTAGTAAACTTTGTATAGGTGATTTTGCCATGGTAACTGGTGAAATTCTTGCATGCATCATCCTGTATCATCTGATGGAGCAGTGTTTGAAGGTGTTGATGGCAGACTTGTGTATCCTTTCTCCATCCACCAGTTAGTTCCATGTTTTCTTTGCCATCATTCCTTGTTTTCTCAGCTTCTTTCCCGTGATTTGGTGAAGTATTCATGTTAGATGGCCCTAGTGCATCATGTTTCCAAATTTGTGATGGAATATTTAATCTTATCTTTGTGGTGACCTGAGTTACTCCATCCATGAAAATTTGTTGCATGCATAAACTCCTTTTATCTGCAAGGATAGATGGATCAAATGGGTCTTCTTCTTATTTGTATTGCGCTGGTGGATAATTCCCCATTCCATATGGGATCATCTTTTGTGTGTTAAGCATGAAGATATGCTTATATGGCTTTTCATTGATCTGCTCCTCATCGGTGATATGGAATAACCTTGAGACTATTAAATATGGCCTGAACTACTTTTTGAAAGATATTCCTTGGTTTTTAATCTCTAATTGATCCTTGAGTTTCTTGTAGATATCAAATCCGATAATGAGGTATTTTCCTGGAACATCAGAACCAAGTAATTTGGTTTGGAATTGTAGTCTCCGAAAGAATTTGATCATGATTAGATACTTCGTGATAACCCTGGTAGTTAGGATCCTATTTGATGCAGTGTTAAACTTCATAATATGGGGAATCCATTGATCTTCAGGAATAACAACTAGGTTAAGTATTGAAGAAATTGTACTAGTGTCCACAAAAGCAATGACTTGGACTGGTTTATCCTATTTGGATGGATAAATAGTCAACTGGACATGAGGGGCCTCTACACCCGAAGTGATATTAATCTTTTCTTTCATCACCTTGGATATTTGGAAATGGCCTGCATTTGAAATGGTATTGGTCTCCTTTTTAACCTCAGATATTTAGAAATGTTCATCACTTAATTCTTCATAGACATCCATGGAGAAGAGAGTCTTCTTCATTGTTCTTCTTTTAAGGAAATGATTGATTCAAGATCATTATCTTGACTGAGATAGACACTTACATGATCTGCTATTTCTTTGAAGAGCTGGATTAATCTCTCAAACCTTCTAGACTAGGGACAATTTCTTACAAAATGTCCACTTCTTTTGTAGATGGAGCATCTGTAATTTTTCTGGGAACTGCCTGGGCCTCTTCTCCTAAAGTATTTTGTATGTTGGATGAATGTAGAATTTCCACCTGAAGGCTTTAGCCATTTGAACCACCTGAGTCTTTTCTGTCATTTGGGTGCATGGAAAGAGCAATCTAACCCAGTGATAAGATCAGATTTGGCACACGCTTTATCTAAGACTGGATTGTGTTGAATGATCTGCTTTAGTAAAAAACCTCTTTGTGCAAATATCATCAAATGCATGGAATATCTCTTGCCTGATGTATTCAAACTGTGGGATCATTATTAATTGGAATTTTTCCTTAACGATCATTATAGTACGACTTGACAACATATTTGGTAGTGATAAAATGAAGGCTTGCTTTAGGCTAGGATCTTTGCCTAATTCAAAGTATATTTTTGCCATCTTCTGAAAGTGAATATCGATGATATCCCTTTCAAATGAGACACACTTTATTTTGAAGAACTGTCATCGCAAATTTTCTTTCCTTTGGCCAATACCATAGAATACTTCCTGCAATATTATAATATTATAGACAAAGTATTGGGATGTAAGGAAAATGTTTTTATCTTGTATCTCAAGCGAATTCCACCAATCTCTCAGGATTCCAGAGAACCTTGAAGTGAGTTCTGACCGGATCAGGTACTTTTCTCGCTCAACCAAATTCTTTGTTGCCATCCAAGTATAAAATCTTGGATCCTTTGGTGCCATCTAGATACTTTGACATCATAAAGGTGAAGGTATAGAATCCAGTCCCAACTAATTTTGGTGTTAGTGGTTCTGGTATTTTTTTTCGGGATTGACTTATCTGTCATTCCTTCCTATGTGTCAACAACTTCAGAAACTTCTGGTTCTCTTGGTCGATTCATAAATATTGATGGATATTATTCATTCAACAATTTCCTCAACATATTCTTTGGAGTCTAGTGATGAATCTTCACTTTCTTTGATGTATCCTTTACTAGGATTACTATCATATGGATCTTCAGTGTATCCTTCAATAGTATCCTCAGCAACTGAATCGTCACTGGACTCTGAGAATGTTTTCGCAGGATCAACATCATAAGGATCATAAGTATTGGATCCTAAGACATTATCATCTTCTATGCCATAGAGGTTACGAATAACTTGATGAGGGATAATCAAGTCATCATCTAGCGCAACATAGTTTAGGATCTCCAAGTCAGTATTTGGGACCATTGGACTCAGATCTGAGAAGATTGAGTCATTATTTGAAGTAACTTGATATGGGAGGATCATGTCCTTTTTGTGACTTGAGATCATCATGTTTTCTAGGTCTGGCTCTTTAGAACTTTCTCCAAACTTGTTCTTCTTTTTGGAATGCTTTTGGGTTGCAATGGACTATTTTTGGGCAACAATGGAGTCCTTTCATTCCTACAAAAATTTGGCAATACCAAATTCAGGTTCCTTCTCTTTTCTTGGAGAAAAGGACATAGGGTCATGTGAAATAAAAGGAAAACTGGTAAAGGATTGGCCCAATTTCAGTGAAGAGTATATTGGTGATGATATGGGGGGAAAATGGGTTTTTTAGGTGGACTCTGTGGCCTTTATTGGTCAAAGGGATCGTATTTTAGTTGTTGTATTTGTTTCTTGAGGGAAGCCATTTCCTTGTGATGTTGCTCAAAGAAGTGGAATAGTGAAGTTCCTGGTGGATAGATATCATACTGAAAGTTTTCCATTCTTTGTTCAAGGGCTTTGATGAGTCTAGCATGTTATGTAGAGGCATGTTCTACTTTCTTATCGATCGTCTCCACTTTGGTCATCATCTTGTTTTGAGTGTGAGCAACACTTCTGAGAGATGTGCCAATATGGGTTAAAACTTTAATTTGGCTGAAAGTGTTCTCAGATTTGCCAGTTCATTGTTGCTTCGATATCACTCATGGATTACTTTTCTTCTGACGGCAAGATGACATTCTTTTTTGGTATTTTTAGAGCATGAACTATGCCATCTTTTTCAAAAGGCTATTGTGATGGGAATTTAGGAGTATGAGTAGAGCTGGAAGGTATTATCATGAACATGTGAGGTTTAGATTTGTCTTTGATTTTGATATGTTCATTTATGAGTGGGTGGATAAAGTTGGCCAATCTTGAGGTTTGTAGACCAGAAATTCGTATTTCCCTAGATGGCTGAGTGAGCCAACAGAGGAATCTCCGTCTTTATATCTCTTTCAAAACTCTTTTTCAGAGTTTTCCTTTTGCTATAGTTTGGATTTTTTATAACACTATTCATCCCCTTTGTCATCATCATCATATTCCAGCCATTCAGCACAGTCACAACAAATTTCCCATGGGCAATATCCCGTGAAAGAACATTTAAATTTGAACCACCGCATGCCAAGGCCTTTATGATTGAATTATTTTATCCAATCCTGCTCACTCATGACATCTAAGTTGTAACAGATGAATAGCTTAGGGTCATTCTCTTTCAGAGGAGTAGAAGTGGATTGGTACATCTAGATAGAAAAAGTTGTTCTATTGGGCTTTTTTAAATGTGAGTGGTTAAAGCTTATAGAAATAGTTTTGTCATGTTTTCTGAAAAAGGTTGGTTCAGAGGAGTGGAGAGGTTCAACAGGTTCTCTCAACTTCTTATAGTTTGTGACCCATGAATCTGGAAGGATTTTAACAAGTTCTTCTCTGGATAACTTCCTTGGGATTTGGGTACACATGGTAGTTCCATTGGTGGCATCTATGTTTAAGAGCAAAGCATTTTCACCATCTGGAAAAGAAAGATCCATAGTATGGTTTTGAACTTGCCAAGCTATGTGGTAGTGGAGATTTGCATGTATGGAATCTCTAACTTATGGAGCTCCTTGGATCTGGACTTGGATCTTTGGTGCCTTCATCAGATACGGATCATACAGGGACATGTTGAAGTTTAGAAACAAAGTGACAAATAGTGTCTCGGCATTCAGAGTGATCTCTGTGGTTCCCAAGTTTGCATGTTGGTACTCCTTTCATCTAGTATCAAGGAGTCAAAGATGGGCCATAACTTGTTGGTCTTTCCTTCCATGATATGTCAATGCAACTCTAACAACACTAAAATGGATATGGGTAAAGCCATGGATTTTCCACCAGTGCGGAAAATCCTCTGGTATCTGCAGGGTGATAAACTGTTCCTCTTGAGTTGTAAGAATATGGTGCTGGTCCAAATTTGATGCATCAATATATTCTTTAACTCCCTTAGATTTATTTTGGACCAAGGAACATATTTGTAACCACAGAGAGCATTTTTTCTTTTGGCAAAAGCAAAATATGGGTTTAGTAGTGGTAGGTAGGTTTTAGACACTTTATTTTCTGGGGGTAAGACATCTACTTCATAAAGGTAATCATATTTACATGACAAGGTTTTACTAAGAGCAGGAGACATATTTATTTTTGAGGCAGAGGAGATGGTTGAAGTTGCTTAAGGATTATGACATCACTATCCTATATCACCCGAGCAAGGCAAATATGGGAACAGATGCCATAGATGTTCAGTCCTTCACTAATAGCTTTATGAGACTTGATATTTTAGAGCCTGATAGAGTTCTTGCTCATGTTGAGGCACAATCTCACTTATTGGATCAGATCAAGGCTAGACAGTTTGAAGATGAGAAATTGAAGATCATTCAACACAAAGTATTAAAGGGTGAGGCTAAGGAAGTAATTTTGAATTCAGAGGGTGTTTTGAGAATTAAGGGTCGTATCTTTATTCCTAGAGTTGATGATTTGACCAAGATAATTATGGAAAAGGCACATAACTCTAGATATTCTATTCATCCAGGAGCAACAAAAATATATCATGATCTGCAGAAGCATTATTGGTGGTGTCAAATTAAGAGGGGTATTGTAGAGTATGTCTCTCAATGTTTGAATTGCTAGCAGGTTAAGTATGAGCACCAAAGGTCAGGTGGTACGACTCAAAGTATTCCTATACTTGAGCAAAAGTGGGAGCAAATTGCTATGGATTTCGTTGTAGGATTTCCACAAACTTTAAAAAAGTTTGATGTTGTTTGGGTTATCGTGGATAGATTGACTAAGTCTGCTCACTTTGTGCCAGTTCAGACTTTATACAATGCAGAGAGGTTGGCTAGGATCTACATCTAGGAGATAGTGCATTTGCATGGTGTTCCAATTTCTATCATTTTAGATCGAAGTACTCAGTTCACATCTAACTTCTGGAAGTATATGAAGAAGGAATTGGGTACTTGGGTGGATCTTAGTATGGCCTTTCATCTACTGACCGATGGCCAGTCCGAGTGGACTATTCAGGTGTTGGAGGATATGGTACAGGCATGTGTAATTGATTTTGGTGGTCATTGGAACCAATTCTTACCGTTAGCAGAGTTTGCTTATAACAATAGTTATCATTCTAGCATTCAGATGGCACCATTTGAGGCTTTATATGGTAGGAGATGTCGTTCTCCAGTGGGTTAGTTTAATGCGTTTGAGGTCAGGCCTTGGGGTACATATTTGTTGAGGGATTCCTTAGATAAGGTCAAGTTGATAAGGATAGATTTCTCACAACTCATAGTAGACAAAAGAGTTCTGCGAATTGGAAGGTCCATAATTTAGAGTTCATGGTTGGGGAGAAAGTCTTATTGAAAGTATCACTTATGAAGGGTGTTATGAGATTTGGGAAGAAGGGCAGGCTCAGTCCTAGGTTCATTGATCCATTTGAGATACTCTGACGTATTAGGGAAGTGGCGTATGAGCTGGCTATGACACTAGACTTATCAGGTATTCATTCGGTATTCCATGTTTCAATATTAAAGAAATATCTTGGTGATGGTTTTCATGTGATTAAATGGGACTCGGTGCAGTTGGACCAAGGTTTGATATTTGAGGAAGAGCCTATAGCTATTCTAGATAGGCAGGTTAGAAAGTTGAGATCCAAGGAGATAGCATATATGAGGGTGCAGTGGAGGTATCGTCCTATGGAGAAAGCCACTTGGAACCTCCGACATGCGAAGCAGATATCTGCATCTCTTCGATAGTCCATGTACCTTCTTTCTCTTTATGTTCGAGGACAAACATTTATTTTAGTGGTTGATGATGTAACGACTCTCCAAGTCATTTTGTGAATTTTTACTTATTTTCTCATATAACTCTCCTTGTAGTCTTTATATGTGATTTATAACTTTTGGGGATGGATAGTACGAACCTTGGGGTGTTCGGGAGCGATTTAAGTCATTGATTGGATTCTTGAGTTTTAAGAAAGTTAAGTTTGATCATGTTCAATCTTCGATCAAGACGATCTCGAATTGGTGTTTTAATATTTTCAATAGGTCCGAAATGTGCTTTTTATTTAATTTACATATTTGGTTGGTTTCCTTGGGGTTTCGAACAAATTTTGAGGGTTTATTTGAAGTTTTGGTTATTTTAGATAATTAATATAATTGGTGATGAATGGGTCAGATTTATAATTTATTTTAAAAAAATTTATCTCATGTGACTCATATACAAGAATTAATTTAAGTGGGAAGGGTTTACCATATTAAAGAACAATAACATAAGTTTCAAACGAAAGACGGCTGGGCACGAGAGCTTTAACATCAATAATTTCAGGTTGGATATCTTGAGTTAATATATTCTTAGTTAAAAATAGGCAATGACCATTAACTACGGGTGAAGTAACCATTTTTATAATATTAGAATTAGGGGAAAATTGGTTGGTTGAATTCACATCGTGATCGTACAGGTAAATTGATACAGTTAGGTGAGAGTTTGTTTGCTTAATAATGTCACATATAGAGATATTGTAATGCTTACCAATCATTAAGTAATAATGGCTAATCATTAGCTAGTAATGATATAACGAGTGATCATATATATGAGTTGGTTAGCCTTTTGGAGCCTTGAGAATTTGGTATGGATTTGCTATTCTAGTCATGACATTAGTAACAATTTTTTTTTATAATGATTATTAATCATTGGCCAATAATGATAGTTGAGTGAGGGGTATTAATGGTGTCTATATAGGTTGTGTGTGAAGTATTGTTTTTGCATAGCTTTAGAGTTTGGAATTTTTTATTATCAACTGCAAATTTTGATAAATTTAGGTTTTTAGATCTAGGGTTTTTAGAGTAAAAATTCTTAATTTGGGGGTCGAATAACGATTCGATTTTAGCTGAAATTTGATGTGCTAGTTTTTATGTGTTTGAACAGATTTTGATCATTCAAAAGCGTTACGTAAGGGCAAGTTCGTTACTTGACACTTGAGCTTTATTTCGAGGCAAGTAGAGATTTCTAATTTCTCTTTGAAGTGTTAGTTTTATTGTATTAAATGAAATTAAGGGTAATGGATAATAAGAGGATCCCGTATAAATGAGATAACGAATATTTATACGGGCACTGGTGCCATGCTATGAAAAATTCTTATGAAATTATTATTGGTTAATAGAATCTCATAAGTTGTGATATAATTGAACTGTTGAGACTCATGAATTACGTGAACTTGATTGTGATTGATAAACTTATTTTATATACTTGATCATACATACCACTCTTATTATAGCATGATAATTATTGATTGATATTGCCCATTGAGTTATTTGTGAAATTCATATTCTTATTAAGCCGATGAAAAATAATTCTGGCAAGTGACATCATGCAAAGCCGATGGGGAATAGTTCCGGCGAGTGGTACTGTGATTATTTTTTAAATTCATATTCTTATTATACCGATGGGAAATGGTTTCGGTGGGTGTTATTGTACCGATGAGAAATGGTTCCGGTGTGTATATGGATCTCATAAGTCTCCCTGAATCCCGACTATCCGACAAAGGAAGCGAGTGTATACCGATTTATTTTTGACCAGTGCATTGCATTACATTTCATCTGCAATATACTTTATATTGAATTGTTCTAGATATGTACCTTATTTATTATATTGTGGTAAAATTATACTTGTGAAAAGGGAAATATTAAGATACATCTCGTTATCACTTTTAGAAGCATTAGTAATCAAAGATTGCTGAGTACATGTATTTTCCGCACTCACTCTATACTTGCTGCATCTTTTTGCGTGCAGAAATTGAACCAAATACTAGGAATACTTGACTTGCTACTTGTGTTCGAGGCTGTTGCGGTTAGGATTCAGGGTGAGCTGCTTTATCTTTGGTAGTACTGGATTCTGGAGATCCCTTGTATTTTCTATCTTACTTTCTTTCAGACAGTTATTTTAGTTTTCACAGACTTGTTTCATATTCGTAGATGCTCGTGTACAGATGTCACCAAGTCTTGGGTAGTTTGGATTTGAACCCATTTATTCATCATTTATAACAGTTGGTTATTTACTTAAACATTAATTCTGCATTATTTATATTGTTAAATGGTTAGTACAGAAAAGGGGTTCACCTACGGGGATGGTGGGTGCCCTCACGGCCTAAAGAAATTTTGAGTCGTGACAAGTTCAGTGACCGATTCGAGGGTGAGCTACTCCTATTCAAGCTGCCACGGATTTTCCAAGTGCTTGATGTTTATCTTTTAGATATTATTTTATTTATTAGTTGATATTGAATATTCTTAGATATTGTTTAGCTAGAGTCCTTTGTACGATGAATTTCAGATCTTGGGGATGTAATAACTAGATTTTTGCATTGTTTATTTTATTAAGTTGAGACTATTATTATTATGTTTTAGAACTTTTCTTATTATTGCTAAATGAATTGGTTAAGACTTGTGTTAGAGGTTAATACATGATTCGCCTACCGGGAGATTAGTGTGGGTGTCACTCACGGTCATTTGAATCGTGATAACTTATCTACTTTCCTTATTGATTTCATGAGATATACTTGCTACTACTTTGAGTCGGCCTATGATATCTACCAGTACATAGTATTTGTACTGATGCTACTCCTGCATTTTCTTTTGAGTGTAGACTGTGTTTTAGAGACTTCGACGTGATCTCGTATTAACGACGCCATAGTTGATCAATTCGAGGGTGAGCTATTTCTATCCAGGACGCCACAGATCTTCCTAGTGCTTAATGTCTATCCTTCAGATATTATTTTATTTATTAGTTGATTTTGGATATTCTTAGACATTGTTTAGCTAGAGTTCTTTGTACGATAACTTTCGAATCTCAAAGATGTAGTAGCTAGATTTCTGCATATTCTTTTATTGATTAGATGAGACTTGATTATTATATCTTGAATTGCTTTATTATCTCTAAATGAATCTATTATGGCATGGGTTAGTTGGTAAGATATGGTTCGCCCACCAGGGGGTTAGTCTGGGTGTCACTCACGATCATTTGGGTCGTGACAACTTGGATCATTCGTCTACTTCAGGATCTGATTGTTACCCTATCTTTTTCGCTGTCGATTCACTATGATAGCCAAGCTTCAATTCATATTACTAAAAATCTAGTCTTTCACGAATGAACAAAGCATATCAAGCTCAATTGCCATTTTGTTCGTGAAAAACTCCTTGATGGACTGATTTCATTGTCATTTGTTTCATCTTCTTCTCAATTAGTTGATTTATTCACGAAAGCTTTAGCTGGATCCCTTCATTCCAATCTTTTATCCAAATTGGGCGTTCGATCACCGAGCTCTAATTTGAGTGGGGTGTTGATCCAATAGTAGAAAAATGATTCAGCGCATTTTTGTTTTAATCCAACTCAAGACTATTTTGAATATTTTCCCATCTAAATATTTTTCTTTACATTTAATTTTTGCCTAGTTTGTTAAAGGTTGTTAGGAAGATTCTATACATCTCATTAGGGTTTTGTGAATAGCAATCTTGGTATTTTACTTGTATATCTATCTATTTATCTATTTATTTATCTATATTATATTAAAAGTATGAAGGACCTTATAATGTGATTTGAACTTTCTGCCTTTCATTAAAAGACTCTACAATAGACAAAATTATCTTTTACTATTTTTCAAAAATATTATTTTTTAATTTTTAATAAAAATAAAATTAAAAAAGAAAAACAAGTAAATTTTAGTAGTCAAAAAGGATTTAATAGAAAAGGAAAAAAGATGAAAAAAGAAGGTTAATAATAAAAAATTTAATAAAAAAGAAAAATGAAGAACAAGTAATACGTACTAAACTTAAAAAACAAGGGGAAAAAAGATTTAATGAGAAAATAAGTAGGAAGCTTATTTGGGATCCATGTTATTTTAATATTCATAAATAATTTACAGAACAATAGATGAAATTGTCTTTTATTATTTTTCTAAAATTAGTATTTTATTATTTGTAATAAAAATAAAATTGAAAAATAAAAACAAGTAAATTTTAGTAGTAAAAAAGGATTTAATAAAAAAGGAAAAAGTAGGTTAATAATAAAAAATTAAACAAGGAAAAAAATTAATAAAAAGGAAAATGAAGAACAAGTAATACGTACTAAACTTAAAAAACAAGGGGGGAAAAAGCTTTAATGAGAAAATAAGTAGGAAGCTTTTGTGGGATTCATGTTATTTTAATATTGGTAAATAATTTATAGAAGAAAAATTAAAAGAATTCATATTTAGGTAAATCTTTCTTGAAGGAAAAGATTTTGGACTTCTATAAATTGAGAATCATTTTTCTCTACAATAATACAATAACATTCACAATGTAGTCCTCAAATAAAGTAGTGTTTAGGGGAAGATTATTTTTTCAATAATTTTTTTTATATATTATTCATATGTAGGTCAATTGACCAAATCAGTTTAATATATAATGAGTCTTTTTTATAATTTATCTTTGTTATCGTCGTTCAAACATTTTTTTGTTAGCTTTGATCCCAACAATATGCTCATAATTTGAGTCCAATTATATTCTACGGGTATATCAAGAGTTTGGACTCAATGAATGATGCACATTATGCGAACGTCGTTATGCTTTTTGGGGGATTGAAAAGAGATGAACAAGAATCTACTGAAAAAGAAGACGAAGTAAACAAGAGACCATTTTGTAACTCTAACCAAATTTACTTTACATTATTAATTTATTGACCAATCTGTAGAGATAGGTTATGCAATATGTAAAATAATAGATTTTTTCTTACATACAATTACCAATAATAACATGTAAAACAATAACAAAATTATAGAAACACCGTGAAATAATTCTAGAAAAACAAAGACACACAAAGAATTAATTAAACAATAACAATTTTTAATAAGAATTCTAGAAAAATACACACACACACCGAAAAAAAATTAAACGAACGAAGAAATACGAAAACGTAAGAGTTCATATTAAGACGAAATATCAGAAGTCTCACACCTCATCAAAAATCTCATAGAGTTCTTCTTTCAATATCCTTCTTAATCAATTAATGTGTACATATCATACGTGAAATTAAACTCAAAAAAATTATATTATGTTTAAACTCTACTTTTCATAATTATTATTCTTTTATATATTTATATTGATTAATGATTTGATGTGATGCACACGTGCAACGTACGTACAGTAAACTAGTATTTTAAAAGGCGGGGGCGCGAGGCAGACGTTTTACACAACATAGGGGCGAGGCGTAAGCCCTGAGACACGGGGCATAAGTCCTATAGATCTACAGGGGCGTATATCTCATTTACTTTAATTTTATAATTTTATTACTAAGAAAATATGTAAAAGTAAACTTTTCAATAATTCTGCAAATAAATTCAAATAAATTACCAATAATATGGAAAATAATATCATAATTATTATTTGAGAAAGGTAACAATACAACAAATGATAATAGCCTAGATAATCTTTAAAATGAAATCATCATCCATCTCCATATATACCAATCATTCCTACCGTCAACTAATATTTGCACTGATTATTGTTTATGTATTTCAAAAGAGAAAGATAAAAAGTGTATGAGCAATGACAAAAATGGAGAAAGTTGTCTAAGCAACATAATACTATGAAATCTCTATCCTATCATTTTCAGGCATGCTTATCTATAAAATTACTTATGACAGTGTCATTTTCTATGTGAGTTGTTTTAATATTTTCTAAAAAAAAATACTACAACATAAAAATATGATAGCATAAAGTATAAGTATTATTGCACCAATAATAAAAAATATGATTTATAGCAAAAATAGTTTTAACACAATAAAAATCAAAATTAACGTTCAGAACTTACGCTTTTGTGTCCGGGATTTATGCTTTTGTGCTCGAGACTTGATAAGATCTCGATTAGGGAGACTAATTAAAATCCAAATGCGAAAATAAAATAAACAAAAGATATGTGGATTAAAGCTAGTTAATCAAGTTTATGGGCAACACAGAACTTTATACCTTCACCTCCCAATTGAACTTGTTCAACAAACAATAATCTCTCAATCAAACAAAAGAGAAACCAAATGAACCCAAAAATGGATGTGTAACGACCTGTTCCGTCGTTACTGAAAATGTCTGCGATCAAGGCAGGTGCCTCTCATTCGTAATAAGAGTTAGGATTGATTCTTTATTATGGGGAGTACATTTGGTATGTACTAAGGTCATAGAATACTCTTAGCACAAAGTTAAGTTGAAAGCTTCCTTACCGATTTAGTTTTGGGATAAGTTCAAACTAGGGTCAACTTCAAACGTTCTTACCTCCTAGAATATAAGGAGTTAGGGGTCCCAATACCCACCAAATTAAAGATCTTTGAGTCCTCTTTCCAATGCCACCGACCGTTTGTCAATCCGCTTCCCGAGTAAAAAGTTATGACTATTTTACTGAAGACTATTTGTGCTGAAAATTTGAGTCTATTGTAGCGGACTTTAGGTCGCTATAGCGGTACCGCTATAGTGGTTGGCCTTTCGCTATAGCGGAATGACGGAACCAGAAAGCCCAGAAATGGGTTTTATAATCTCATTCTCCCTTCTTTAGTCAAAAACATATGAGGGTTGCTCCAAAAACCCTCCTAGGCTGCTCCAAAGCTTGAGAGCCATGGGGAGGAGGGATTCCAGCGAAAGGGAAGCGAAACCATGGATTCAGGCCTGCAGAATCGTCAGGGAACGCCTTCACGAAGCCAGAAAGGGCATGGAACAGCTGCTCGGCATCCAGGTAGGCTAAGTTTCTTCCCAAGAGTAGATTGACCATTTTTATTTCCTATTATTGTATAGAATGAAAGGGAGAATCCATGATTAGGCCTTCGAACACGGAGTCTGGCGGATTTATTACTGGTTATGTGTGAATTAGAAATTGTATGGATTGAAGGGTTGGTTTTATGATACGTATAATGGAGATATTTTTATTATCTTGGTAGACTAAAATGATAGGCTCGGGGACTGGAATGTCAGAAAGGTTCGGGGAACCGGGAGAATGCTTGAGAGCTACGGGTAATGGAAATGGGAAACTCCTAGATAAGGTTTCGGGAATGTAAATGGCATGATATGTAGTTGTTGGTTTTACTAGGGCTAAGGGGAGGTTCTCCCACTCTATTTTCAGTGTTAGGTAAAGTCTCGGGAATCACATAGTTGCTAAATTATGCTAAGAAAGAAAATCGTTCATTATATGTCAGTAAGGGGAAACGGGTTGGTCCTCGGACCAAGGTTGGGCTAAGTCACCCACCCGAGGAGGGGTAGGTAATGGTTAACGATTCCTGTAAATATTGTATGTTGTGTACTCTCATCTAAGTATTTGTATGAGATACATTGCTTAGGGAATTGTTAGGAATGTATGTTGTGTGCTCTTATCTAAGTGTTTGTATGAGATACATTGCTTAGGGAATTGTTAGGAATGTATGTTGTGTGCTCTTTTCTAAGTGTCTGTATGAGATACATTGCTTAGGGGATTGTTAGGAACGTCTAAGAGTCCTGTATTACAGTCTGTGGATTGAACGGTGTGTTGCTTGTTGGTTTTACAAGTTATTTGTTCATTATTTGACAGTGGATTGATTGACATTCGGTTGGCTCAGGTACCACGACTGGTACGGGAATACTAACGGTTGGATCGGGTACCACGCTTGGTATGGGTATAACAAATGGTTGGCTCGGGTACCACGCCTGGTATGGGAAAATACTAACGGTTGGCTCGGGTACCACGTCTGGTACGAGTTTACTTTACTGCATCATTTCATTGATATTGTTGCATTGTGTGATTGGTGTTGGTTCCATGAGTGGACCTGGCTGTATTTATAAATTGTGATATTACTTTTGGTCTTGGTGTAGGCCGGGTTGTTATATTATATTACTTTTGGTCTTGGTGTAGGCTGGGTTGTTAAATTATATTGTACTTTTGGTCTTGGTGTAGACCGGGTTGTTATATTATATTGTACTTTTGGTCTTGGTGTAAGCCATGTAATTATAACGTTTTAGTCTTGGTGTAGGCTGGGTTATTATATTATGAGTTTGGTCTTGGTGTAGGTCGGGTTGTTGTATTATGTTATTAATTGGTCTTGGTGTAGACCGGGTTATGATGTTAACTATTAGTTGGTCTTGGTGTAGACCGGGTTGTCATGTTAACACCTAGATGTGTTATAGGGATCCGAGTGGATCGGGACTATGTAAAAGAGGTTATAAGTTCACAATTTATTTTCATTAAGTGTATTAATGATGGTCAAGAATTAGTTGTGGTTAATAAGCTAAGGGTGGGTCTTGGTGTAGACCGGGTAGCCTGTTGAACACTTAGGTGTGGTTAGAGGATCCTTGAAGGGTCCGGATTTCGGGATTAGAAAGGGATTTAGATATAACTCTGTTGTTGTCATTGAATGTGTCAATGGTTGCTAGGTGATTTTCATATGATTGGTCAATTGGGAGTAAGATGTAAAGTCTGGGGTTGTAGTTGTCGGTTGTTATAACCAGGATGGAAAGTTATCCTAGAGGTCCGGGAAGGGCCGGACACTGGTAAGTAATACTACGGGTATAAGTGGTTTGGTTGGGCAGTTAGTCGGGTTAAGTCTGAATATCTAGTCAAGGAGGTGACAAGGTGACTTGGGAAGTATAAATGTCAAGGTGACTTGAGAAGTCTAGGAGTCAAGGTGACTTGGGAAGTCTAGGTGACAAGGTGACTTGGAAAGTCTAGATGTCAAGGTGACTTGGAAAGTCTAGGTGTCAAGGTGACTTGGGAAGTCTAGGTGATAAGGTGACTTGGTAAGTCTAAAGGTTAGGATAGTCAGTTTCGAATGGGGAGATTGATAAAAGTGATGTTGAAAGGGGTGAAGCATTTACCTTGTGCATTTTATCTTGATTTTTATATGATGGTAGGAGTGAATTCGAGTCAGCCGATGATGCCTACCAGTACGTGTGTTTGTACTGATTCTACTCTTGCTATACCTTTTTGGGTATAGTCTGGTTGCAGGGTTGGTGATGTTTCACAGGTTCAGGATTGCGGTGATCTTCCAGCAGCTCCTACTTTCCTTCCATGGTGGGAGTTGTGTCATCTTATGTCATATACTCATCTTGTAGAAGCTCTTGTACCGGCTTAGACTAGGTTCTGGGGAGGTTGTTTCATATTGTAAATATTTTTCGCAAATTCTTTAAGTCGTTTATTTTTCTAAACTATTTGTAAAAAGGATTTCTCATGTATTTAAGGGACTTATTTAAT
The DNA here is from genome assembly GCA_003996215.1 of Jaltomata sinuosa. Classification (NCBI taxonomy): domain Eukaryota; kingdom Viridiplantae; phylum Streptophyta; class Magnoliopsida; order Solanales; family Solanaceae; genus Jaltomata; species Jaltomata sinuosa. The sequence goes on from QJPP01000379.1 coordinate 50,658, forward strand.
GGTTTATTTTCTTTTCCGCATTTCCTGTTGGTTCGGATGGTAAGAGTTCTCCTATCTAGGTGGATTAGAGTAGGTGCCCGCACGGCCCAATAGTTGGGTCATGACATGATGACTCTATATGATTAATCAAGCAAAGAAGTTAACAAGCAATCAAAGGAATCCACCCGTAATCACTCAACTAACTATTAGGAATCTACCTAATAGACTATTAGGAATTCACCCAATAGATTTCTTGTCATGACCCAGACTACTGTGAGTGGCACCTACCCAATATCCTCGGGTGAGCGAACCAATACCGACCCAACACCTAGCCATTCTAGCAGCTTAAAAGCAATACATAAAATAAACTAGCAATAAAATCTCAAACACTATATCATAAAACTGCGGAAACATTCTCCTTAGAACTTAAAAGTCATCGTACCAAAATATTCTATCAAAACTATATAGAAATATGGGGATACAACCCCAAAATATGCATAGTCTAAGCCCAAAATAAGTGGGCTACAACTAACAAGAAGAAACCAAGGTAGCTCGATCGAAGCATCTCACCTTTAATGTCTGAAAATGCTAGGACTACAGGTGAGGTCGCGTGTCAGCCGCCAGAAGACTTCCTGCCCTCACAAAAAGAAATGCAAGTGCAGAATCAGTACACAACCACCGTGTACTGGTAGGATCATCAGTCAGTTCCAAATAAGCAGTATATGAACAGTAGCTTAAGTTAAGTAAAGCACAGGAATCATGTTAACAAGCCAATAGATATCCCTAGACTACAAGTCTCTTCCTAGCTTATCCCCACAGGTAATCCACTTTAAAACCATTGACAATATTCAATGATAAAACAATAAACATTATGTGTTACATAGCCTGGACCCATCCCTGGATCCCCCTAACAATACTTAAGTGTTACACATGCAACTCGGTCTACACCACGACCAAACTCATAATCAAACATATAATGACCCAGACTCTCAAGGACCATATGCAATAATCATAATTTCAGACACAAAACCCGGTCCACTAATAAAACTATCATCAGAGTGCAATAATTCAATAAAATAAACCCATACCAGTTGTGGTACCCAAGCCAACCATTTTGTATTCCTTATCAAGCGTGGTACCCAAACCAACTATTTAGTATCCCGTGCCAGGCGTGGTACCCGAGCCAACCATTTATTATCTTGTACCAGGCATGGTACCCGAGCCAACCGAATGTCATACAGAAATCCAACAATCACAAATAATGAACAAATCAACACTTGTAGACCAACAAGCAATAACACCTAATTAATTTCACAAGACTGATAACCAGACACTTAGACATTCATATAAACACTCCTTAAGCATGCAACTCATATAATACTTAAGCAAAAGTATACGAACATACAATGCATAAGGGAATCAATAACCATCACCTACCTCAAAATATTCCAAGCTCTATTAGGCTGGAGCTTTCCGTTTCCCAAAGTTCTTGTCGGTTCTTCGTCTAAAACAACACACAATAACTTAAAATCAATCTTTATGGCCTACTAGTTAGCCGGATTATGCAAAATCCCAAACCCCAGGCCAACCATGATCATTCCACCCTTTTCCCGGGCTTTTCCATCATTAATTCACCTATTCCTACCATTTTTTATGGATACATTTAGAGAATTAAGGTCACATGATCATAATCTAATGGGATCAACAACACCCAAGAACTTCTACACCATAGAAGTCCCTCCTTCCCCAGATTCTACCATTCTAGTTCATTCCAAACCTTTTCCCAAGTCCACTCCTAGCAATTCTATCGCGTAGGAAAGATAGTACGAAGTTTGGGGAGTCGAGTTCTTACCTTTAGGATGAAAAATAGTGGAAAACTGATGGAGTTTGCCTAAAATCGCCTTGTCGTTCTCCCAAAATGTTCTTGATGAAAACTGAACATTTTGTGAAAGTTTTCTACATTAAATCCCGATTGGTCCACTATAGCGGTCCCCGCTCTGTTATAGTAGAACCGTCGTAGCGAAACCATCCACTATAGTGGTGCTGACCGATGCTGACTTCTGCTATAGCGGTATTTTCTCCGCTATAGTGGAGGTCGCTACAATGGTGTTTCAACCACTAGGAAAGTTGACACAGGACAGAAAGTCATAAAGTCCCCCAAATTGGTCTATTTTACAACACACTCATTTTCCTGACGTTCCGGAACAATCCCTACACGTCAACCTCGATACCAGGAGTTTTACTTACCCAAATTTGATTCTGAAAAATATCTTGGAATCATTTATGTCTTAGCTACATGGAAAACTAGATTAAAATAGTACACGTTACCCAATCCTTACTCGGATTGCCCTATACCATAACTCGCTCCAAAAGTGGCCGAGACTAGCCTAGCCCAGAATTTTCTACTCCCAAATCCGGAAGTGTTTTTACTAGAAACTAGGCACGAAAAGTCTACCCGTAATGATGAACCTGATCATTACAATAGATACCAATTTATCCATTATTCATCCCCGAATGATCCAACCTAAAATTATGGAAGTAAGGAAAGAAAAGTATAGTACCTGATCCTCAAACAAGTGAGGGTACTTGTCCCGCATGTCCTTTTTGGTTTCCCATGTGGCTTCCTCAATCGGATGATGCTTTTATTGAACATTTACCATACTGATCACCTTTGTCCTCAATTTCCAGACATCCCGATCAAGAATCACAATCGGTTCCTCTTCATAGCGAAGATCCTTATCAAATAACACCTCATCCCACTTGATGATGTAGTCCCCATCCCCATAGTATCGCTTTAGCATGAATACATGAAATGCCGGATGGACACCCGATAAACTGAATGGCAGTGCTAACCTGTAAGCCACTGGCCCTACAATCTCAAGAAATTCAAACAGTCTGATAAACTGAGGGCTGAGCTTGCCCTTCTTACCGAAACGCATAACTCCCTTCATTAGTGACACTTTCAATAGGACTTGTTCACCAATCTTAAAATCTATGTCCCTTATCTTGTGATCCACATATTCTTTCTGCCTGCTTTGGGCTACTAGCAACTTGGTCTGAATGCCTATTACCTTTTCTTGTGCTTCCCTTACCAAGTCCACGCCCAAAGTCTTTACATCGCCTTTCTCAAACCACCCTATAGGTGACCTACAACCCCTTTCATACAACACTTCAAATGGTGCCATGTCGATGCCAGAGTTGTAGCTATTGTTGTATGAGAACTTACACAATGGTAGAAACTGGTCCCAATGACCCTCGAAGTCAATCACACATGCTCTCAGCATGTCCTCCAATACCTGGATCGTCCTCTCTGACTGACCATTAGTCTGAGGATGGAAGGCTATGTTTAAGGTGAGTTAAGTGCCCTACTTTTCATGTAACTTACCCCAAAACTTAGAGGTAAACTGCATACCCTGGTCTGAAATGATGACAGTGGTACCCCATGCAATCTCATGATCTATTTCACATAGATCTTAGCCAATTACTGCAAATTATAGTCCACCCTGACCGGAATAAAATGAGCTGACTTGATCAGCCTATTCATAATGACCCAAATAGAGTCATACTTCCCCCAAGTCTTGGGAAGACCCACCACGAAGTCCATGGCTATCCTTTCCCACTTCCACTTTGGAATGGGAATCCTCTGAAGTAGTCTTGCAGGTCTTTGGTGCTCATACTTTACCTGTTGGAAATTTTGACATTTGGACACAAAATCAGCTATGTCCCTTTTCATCACGGGCCACCAGTAAAGCTGCCTCAAATCCCTACACATCCTGGTTACACCCGGATGAATCAAATATCGCGAGCCATGAGCCTCTACCAATATCTTTTGAATTATATCATCAACCTGAGGAACACAAATCCTTCCTCTGAAATTTAACACGCTGCCAGAATCTAATATGGCATCCCTGGATTCTCTGGATATTGCCTTGTTCCGAAGCTTTCTCAACTACGAATCCTGAAACTGCTTGGTCTTTATATCTTCTACGAATGTGGATTTGACCTCAATACAGGCCAGCATCCCACCCCATTCCAAGATACCCAAGTGCATGAACTTAGCTTCCAAATCCTTAAGCTCCCTTGCCAATGGTCGCTTGGACACCCCCAAGCAAGCCAAACTGCCCATGCTGACTATCTTCTGGATCAATGCGTCTGCCACCACATTGGCATTACCCGGATGGTACTGAATGGGCATATCATAATCCTTTAATAACTCTATCCACCTCCTCTGACTCAGATTCAAGTCCTTCTGAGTAAAAACATGCTACAAACTGCGATGATAAGTTAACACTTCAAACTTAACACCATAGAGATAGTGTCTCCAAATCTTGAGTGCAAAAACCACCGCTGCCAATTTTAAGTCGTGAGTGGGGTAATTCCTCTCATGAACCTTCAATTGTCTAGAAGCATATCCTATCACATTCTTGTCCTGCATCAACACAATACCCAAACCCAAATGTGAAGCATCACAATAAATAATAAAGTCCTTATCTTCAATCGGCAAAGACAAAATGGGAGTCGTGGTAAGAAGTGTCTTGAGCTTTTGGAAGCTCTCCTCACACTTGTCGGACCACACGAACGGTACCTCCTTCTGAGTTAACCTTTTCAAGTGAGTAGCGATGGATGCAAAATCCTTGACAAATCTACGGTAGTAACCTGCAAGTCCCACAAAACTTCTGACCTCAGTCACTGAGCTAGGTCAGACCTAATTTTTGACTGCCTCAATCTACTGGGGATCCACCATCACCCCCTTTTCTGACACTACATTCCCCAAGAACGCGACTGAAGTCAACCAAAATTCACACTTGGAGAACTTCGCATAAAGTTTCTGGCACCTCAACAATTCCAACCCACTACGGAGATGTCTAGCATGCTCCTCCTAACTCTTGGAGTAGATAAAAATGTCATCAATAAATACAATGACGAAAGAATCCAAATAGGACTTAAATACTCCATTCATCAAACTCATGAGTGTTGCCGGTGCATTAGTCAACCCAAACGACATTACTAAGAACTCGTAATGCCCATATCGAGTCTGAAAAGTAGTCTTAAGAATGTCCTCGGGCCTAATCTTTAACTGATGATACCCTGACCATAAGTCTATTTTGGAGAACACAGATGCACCCTATAACTGGTCAAACAGATCATCTACACGAGGTAAAGGGTACTTATTCCGGATGGTCACCTTATTCAACTGCTTGTAATCTATGCACATCCGCATACTACCATTTTTTTTCTTGATAAACAAGACCAGAGCACCCCAAGGTGAAGCACTGGGATGGACGAATCCCTTATCTAGGAGTTCCAGAACCTGAGTCTTAAGTTCCCTTAACTCTTTCAGAGCCATACGATATGGAGGGATGGAAATTGGGCGAGTGCCCAGCTCCAAGTCAATGCAAAAATCGATATCCCTGTACGGAGGCATACCAGGAAAATTCACCAAAAACACCTCCTAAAACTCTGAAACAACCAGAACTACCTCAATAGATGGGGAATCCACACTATCATCCCGAAGATGAGCCAGAAAGTCTAAACACCCTCTCCCCACTAGCTTCCTAGCCCGAACAAAAGAAATGATCTTAACCGGCTTAGGCCTGTAGACACCTTCCTACTCTAGCCTATCATTACCCAGAATCTCTAGAGCCACAGTTTTAGTATTAAAATTCAGTACAACATGATACAATTATAACCAGGTTATGCCCAAAATGACATCAAAGTCTACCATATCTAGAATTACCAAGTCTACCCAAGTATGCAACCCCACAAATATTACAGAGCAAGCACAATAAACATGAGTCACAATCACGGACTCTCCAACCAGGGTGGATACATTAATAGGAGAATCAAGGATATCATAAATCAAGTCCAGACCCAAAGAAAAATTCACAGACACATAAGAGTAGGCAGAACTTGGGTCAAAAAGTACCGAATCCATCCTATCACAGACAGGAATTGTACCTCTGATCACCGCGTCTGATGCCTTAGCCTTCAACTTTCCCAAAAAAGCATAACATTGTGCCCGATCATCAATTCGAGAAACTTTCTTGACTGGTTGTGCCACACCTCTACCCACTTTGTTGTTCCCCCTGTCTCCCTAGCCTCCTTGAAAATTACCTCGCCTACCCTGTGGAAGACCTCTAGCATGGCCACCTCTACCTGCCGAGACCACAGCCTTGGACTGCTGCTGAGCCTGATTACTAATCTGCCTGTGAGGGAACTCCCTCTTAAAATGGCTCAGATCGCCACAATAAAAACAACCGCGATGAATGTAGGCCTGCTGGTAGATGTGTAAGAAGCTCCCTGGCCTCTAGGAGCTGAAAACTGCTGATTAGCTCCCGGACGACCACCTGTAGCAGCTGGCAGAGCTGACTAAATAGGACGGGATGAGTACACATGCTGATTGTGGCCTCTGGAGTATGAACCACTATAGTTTCCATCGTTTGGGGCTTCTTGGCTAACACTTTAGCCTGCCTAACCTGTTTGTCCCCTTCTAACTCCTTAACATAATCGGTGACCTTATTGAAGATCTTTCTGCTGAAGTCATGTGCACGGATAACACCTGCAGTTTAGTGTTCAAGCCTTTCACAAATAGTTGAATCCTCTCCTCCTCAGAACCCAACAATTGAGTAGCAAAATGAGACAAGGCATGAAACTTAGCCTCATAAGCAAAGATTGACATGCCATCCTGTTCCAGAGCCAGGAATTCATTCTTTTTACGATCTCTAAAGGTACGAGGTACATACTTCTCTAGGAAGAGAGCATGAAACTGCTCCCAAGTCAGTGGGGGCAAAATAGATGACCGATATTCCACATGAGACCTCCACCACTGCTTAGCATCACCCTATAGTTGAAAAGTGACAAACTCAACCCCATGTTGTTGCACAATGCCCAGCTTGTGCAGCCTCTTATAACAGTCCAATATGAACTCATAAGCATCTTCCTTTTCAGTTCCCTAAAATGTAGAAGGTTTCAACTTAAGGAACTTAGTCAGCATCTCGTGCTCATTCCCTGTCATGACTGGACCTAGCATTGGTCTGAAGAAGTCATTTATGCCTGATGTCGCATCCATTCTAGGAGTTGTAGTAGCCGCTGGCTGAGTACCCAGAACCTGATCTGTAGCCCCCGTAGGGTTGGCTTCAGCACCAACCAGCCCACTCAGGAAGGACCACATTTGCTGAAATGCATCGGGTGTGATAGGGGGAAGGCCTGCACCTCCAGCCGGTGTTGCCTCCGACTTCTCTACACCCTCCTCAACAGAAACCTTGACTTCCTCTTCAACCCGATCCTGTGTGGAGGAGGGGTCACCACACATGTTCTTGCAGCAGCTGCTCCACCCCTGGCGAGTATTGCTCTACCTCGGCCCCTGCCTCTACCCCTGCCCCTTCCCTTTCCTTTACCTCTGATAGTCGGGCTCGCTGCTGGGACCGCTGCTCAGGCTCTATTGTTCCTTATGTTAACCATCTGTGGAAAGAAGAATGACCGAAGTCAGATACCAATTTGTATCACCAGATATCAATTAGAATCAAGTTATAGCACGAAGAAAGAAAGAAGAGATAGTTTCTGAAAGTCCTATAGCCTCTCAAAAAAAGTACGGATGTCTCCGCACTGTTCTGCAAGACTCTACTAGAGCTATTTTGGTATGACAAGATCAACGAACCTAGGGCTCTGATACCATCTTTGTCACGACCTCGACCACCATGAGTGGCATCCACCCAATACCCCTGGGTGAGTGGACCAATACCGACCTAACACCTAACCATTCTAGCAGCTTAAAACCAATGCAAAAAATAAACTAGCAATAAAATCTCAAACACTATATCATAAAACTGCGAAAACATTAGCCCTAGAACTTGAAAGTCATCGTACCAAAACATTCTACCAAAACTATCTAGAAATACAGGGATGCAACCCCAAAATATGCAAAATATAAGCCCGAAACAAGTGGGATACAACTAACAAGAAGAAACAAAGGTATCTCAATCGAAGCAGCTCACCCTTGATGTTTGAAAATGCTGGGACTACAGGTGAGGTCGCGTATCAGCCGCCGAAAGATTTCTTATACTTACAGAAAGAAACACAAGTGCAGAATCAGTATACAACCACTGTGTATTGGTAGGATCATCAGCCAATTCCAAATAAGCAGTTTATGAACAGTAGCTTAAGTTAAGTAAAACACAGGAAGCATGTTAACAAGCCAACATATATCCCTAGACTACAAGCCTCTTCCTAGATTATCCCCACAGGTAATCCACTTTACAACCATTGACAACATTCAATGACAAAATAATAAACATTATGTGTTACATAGCCTGGACCCACCCCCGGATCCCCCTAACAACATCTAAGTGTTAAACATGCAACCCGGTGTACACCAAGACCAAACTCACAATCAAACATATAATGACCCAGCCTCTCAAGGACCATATGCAATAATCACAATTTTAGACACACAACCCGGTCCACTCATGGAACCATCATCAGAGTGCAACAATTTAATAAAATAAACTCGTACTAGGTGTGGTACCCGAGTTAATCATTTTATATCCCATACCAGGCGTGGTACCTGAGCCAACCATTTAGTATCCCATACCAGGCATGGTACCCGAGCTAACCATTTCTTATCCCGTACCAGGCGTGGTACCTGAGCCAACCAAATGTCATATAGAAATCCACCAGACACAAATAATGAACAAATCAACACTTGTAGACCAACAAGCAATAACACCTAGTTCATTTCACAAGACTGCTAATCGGACACTTAGACATTCATATAAACACTCCCTAAGCATGCAACTCATATAAAACTTAAGCAAAAGTACATGAACATACAATGCATAAGTGAATCAATAACTATCACCTACCTCAAAATATTCCAAGCTCTATTCAATCGGAGCTTTCCCATTTTCCGAAGTTCTTGTTGGTTCTTGGTACAAAAGAACACACAATAACCAAAAAGCAATCTTTATGGCCTACTAGTTACCCAGATTATGCAAAATCCTAAACCCCAGGCCAATCATGATCATTCCACTCTTTTCCCGGGCTTTTCCACCATTAATTCACCTATTCCTACCATTTTTCATAGATACATTTAGAGAATTAAGGTCACATGATCATAATCTAATGGGATCAACAACACCCAAGAACTTCTACACACTAGAATCCCCTCTTTTCCCAGATTCTACTATCCTAGGTTATTCCTAACCTTTCCTCAAGTCCACCCCTAGAAATTCTATCACGTAGGAAAGATAGTACAGAGTTTGGAGAGTCAAATTCTTACCTTTAGGACAAAATAGTGGAAAATTGATGGAGTTCGCCTAAAATCACCTTGCCCTTCTCCCAAAACATTCTTGATGAAAACTGAATATTTTGAGGAAAATTTTTTACATTAAATCCCGACTGGTCCGCTATAGCGATCCCTGCTCCGCTATAGAAGTACCGTCGTAGCAGAACCATCCTCTATATTGGTGTTGACCGACGTTGACTTTCGCTATAGCAGTATTTTCTTCGCTATAGCGGAGGTCGCTACAGCGGTGTGTCAACATCTAGGGTGGTTGACATAGGACAAAAAGTCGTAAAGTCACCCAAATTGGTCCATTTTATAACACAGTCATTTTTCTGATGTTCTGGAACAACCCCTTTACGTCAACCTCAATCCGAGAGTTTTACTTATCCAAATTCGATTCTGAAAAGTCCCTCGGACTCCTTTATGTTTTAGCTAAATGGAAAACTAGCTCAAAACAGGACACGTTACCCAATCCTTACCCAGATTCCCTAGACCATACCTTGCTCCAAAAATGACCGAGACTAGCCTAGCCCAGAATTTTAAACTCCCAAATTCGAAAGTTTTCTAACTTGAAACTTGGCACTAAAAGTATACCCCTAATGGCAAACCCAATCATTACATTTCTCCAACTAGAGACTAGATTGAGAAATCCACCCAAAACTATAAGCTAACAATAACAACTAGAAGCTTTCAAAGCAATTCAATATTCATCAAAATCTAAGGAATATAAATGACTAAGGCATGTATTTATAGTGTTTGACTTGGATAATTAAAGGCCCAAAAGTAACCTTAGAAGACTCTAAACTCGGTCTATTATGGGTCATGGGTGAAATGGGGTACTGGCCGCACCAGGCATTGTGCCCTTAGCACACTAGGTCGCACAAGGTGTGCGAAATGGAGTACTAAACGCACCAGGGGAAGTGCCCTTCGCCCCTAGGTAACACCTCAAGGTAGAATTTCTGTCAGTCTCTTCTTTGTTCCACGCGATCATCCACAAGTTATTGATCCTTGATCGACGCTCTTCGATGGTCTCCAAGGCCTCTTTCTTCATGAATAGAGTTTGTAAGGCTTGGAGTTCCTTGGCTTGGTTCCGAGTGAATATCCTTATGGTGGTTGTGCCGAGCAATATCGTATCAGTACTTATTCCCCAAATTATAGGACATACGCCTTATGGATCTACTCTTTTAATTTACGTCTTGGAGTATTTTTGGTATGCCCTCCCCGACACTCGCTCCGAAAACGCCTTTAGAAACACTGATATATACACATGATTTGTAAATGGTTATGCTCAGTGAATGAAAAACATAAAATTATTTACATTCTTCTTCTTCCTTTTTAGAAGAATTTTATCAAAAATCAGCGATTTTGAGGGACAAAAATTGAAGACCTCTCTAAAATAGGGATTTTTTGCGAATGACCCAATCATAGGGGTGTGCAAAAACCGGTTTAACCGATAAACCGAACCGATAAAAATATTATTGGTTTATTGGTATTGGGTTATTGGGTTAACGGTTTTTAAACGGTTTTGTAAAAAAAATTATTGGGCTATCGGTTCGGTATCGGTTTTAAGGTTTTAGTTAATGGTTAAACCGATAACCCAATAAGATTATATTTAGATTATATTTTTTTCATAATTGTATAATAGTGGCTTTAGATTTTAAATATATACCCTATTATTTTTTGCATTTTATAGTTGTTGTCTTAGTGTTGTTGTTTTCTTTCTAAAGTCATTGGTTTGATAGCATTCTACCTATCAGTGTTGCTTTTCTTTTTGAGAAATTGCTACCGTTGCTACTGTATTTAAGTTTTCTACTTAATAAGAAAGAAAATAAGTTTATTTTAGTAATAACGTATTTGAATTTGCTTGTGCTTGCAATTTGTATAGATATTTATGCATGAAAGTAGTCTATATATGAAGAAGAAAATAAGAGAAATCAAAAATATTATAGGAGCATTTTCTTATCGGTTAAACCGATAACCGAACCGTTAAGGACCAAAAACCGATTAACCAAAAACCGATAACGAATATTTTATTGGTTTGGTTATCGGTTTTGCATGTTTACAAACCGATAACCGATAAACCAAACCGATAATATACAAAACCGAACCGAACCGACCGATGCACACCCCTACCCAATCATTTTCCCTTGATTTTCCCTCAAGGGAAAATGACATCACATATCGTTTTAAGACTCTAAATTACAAGTTATACATATACTTTTTTCTATTCACAAAATTAAGTTTTAAATTACAAGTCATACCAGTTTAGGTAAAAAGTTATTTTTACTGTATTTCTTTTCTCTAAATTTTTAATGAGAGAACAAAAACTAATTTTGCTTAAAAAAATTAATTTTGCTTAATTAATAATTAGGATATTTATTAGAAGAGAGATAAGTGACAAGAAAATCTCACTAATTAATTTACACCATTTCTACTCTGAACATTTAAGATTTTAAATGGAAAATAAATCCCTTACTTATCTCTCTCATACTTATCCTACCTAGATTATATCACCATGAACGGATTCTCTCTTATCAATCAATACTTTTTCCCAATTTTTAATTTTCTTAGCAGATTAATAGTGGAGTATTTTAATCTTTTTTTGTTTCGATTATTTGCTTTTGTCATTGATTTTAGGAGTTTATTTTAGAATATTAATTGATATTTTATTTAAAATAATTTTTATACCCTTTTCCATACAATAAATGATAGTCAAAGTATATTTTTTATTAATCTCTTTTGTGTGGGAATATGGTATTAAATTTGGTATCAATTAAATATTCTTACATATTCTCATATCACTTTTTATATTATTTTCATACACTAAATGATATTTCTGAATGTATGTAATTGTTATTAAAATTACCTTTCATACTGAAATCATGATAGAATGAAAATTGTCACCTTCCATACTGGAAAATGATAGTGTCTCGCTGCAAGAAACTCAAATTTTTTGATGAACAAGAAGAAGAATAGAAACTTTTGGACGAAGAGGAAGAAGTTGAGAATATCTTTCTGGAATAAGAAATTGTAACTATCCTTTTTCGTTGATCTGGGATATGAAATAAGAAATGTGCTAATTTGAATGAAAAAGAATTATTTGGTCTGGAATTTTAATAATCTGGGTAACTTTGGGAGGTAATCTTTTTGAATTTTTGAAAAAGTAAAAAAAGGAAAAACGGTTTTGGAGAGATATGTGTATGATTGATATCTTTTTTAACTACCAACTATTTATTAGGGATGTTGTTTTAAAATATATTAAAATATTTTACACCTTTTACTATTTTGTTATAATATATTTAAAATCTATTGATATGAATTACAAATTAATAAATTATGGTATAACTTGTAATAAACAATCTTATACTATGTATATATGTTCTTTTTTGGAAAAATTACTTGGGTGAGTATTTTTTAATAAATAATTACTGTTTTTAGCGATACTTTTTATTTATTACCATCTATAGCAATACTATGATAAATCTGCACTATGTATTAAAAGTGAATTATGCATGCAATAGAGATGTATTATAAGTGTTTAAAATGTATTATGCTTGTTTGGTAAGAAATTGGCACAATGTAGTATAAGTGTATTAAAGTGTGTGATAAATATTATCCATGAATAAAACTTGTATTATATGTGTTTTATAAATTATTCTATGCAATATGTATTAAAACTGTATTATAAGTGTCCAGTAAAAAAATAATATTATTTCTATAAATGGTAAATATTTTCTTAATATAACATATCTATATAAGTTTTCCTTTTTTTTCCCTCCCCTCAAAATTAAGATCAAATCAGGCCCAACTTTCGCCCATACCCAGCCAAATCCTCTAAATTAATTATTGAAACTATTGCAGAAAATTACATGGAGTGTCTCTAAAAGAGAGTGGTCTTCAATTTTTGCCCCCCATAAGAAAAGTATTCAAAGAATACCCTCCTTCGGCTTTAGGTATATTTGAAAATATCATTTTTCCCATCAGTGCCTCTTCTTCACACGCGTCTGTTTCAGTCGTTTTTCTTCTTCTTTTTTGCGTCTGTTTCAGTCGCTCGTCTTCTTGTTTTTGATTTCTCTGTAGTTCTCTTTCCTCTTTCAGTTGTTTGTGATTTCTCTCCATTTCTTCTGGTGTCTCTGGTCTCTCTTCTCTCTGCCTACCAGATTTCTCTGTAGTCCAATCTCTTCACTACTTCTCCTCATCCTATCAATAGAACGAAGAAAAAAGATTGTGAGTTTTACTGTAAGTGTACGTTTTCCATTGTTCCTGCCATTCATTTTTTTATATTATTATATTTGTTGTATTGTCTTGTTTCTCTAGGGCTAATTCTTGCCTTTGAGGCAAGTGTTATAGCTCATCTATTAAATAAAACCCAAATATGTAAGTGTCAATTCTTGCCCAAAGGCGTAATTTGTTTGAAATCCACGAGCTCAGTAGGCATGAGTTATAAAGCATCCATTATATAAAGAACCCCTATGGTAGCATCAATTCTTTCCCATTGGACATAATTTGGTGTTGGGAAGTCCTTTTGCGAATCTTGCCTTAGAGGTTAGTGTTATACAGCATCTCCTAAATAAAAATATAATTTGGTAGTGTTAACTCTTGCCCATAGGGTGCAACTTGTTTTCTTAAAAATCATATTGCCAAGTCTTGCCTTTATTGAGTATCTATTTAGTTTAGACATAATTTGGTTGTGACAACTCTTGCCCATGGAGTGTTCCTTATTATTTGGAAGTTATTGGGCAAAGTTTTATCTCTAAGGCAAGAGTTGTTGGCATCTAATAGGTAAAAACACAATCTGAATATCTAATCTTTTCCCTATAGGTTTCAATGATTATAGAGGAACCACACTCTCATACATCAATATGGTAAAAGCTCTTCAAATATTATAAATATGATATTCATCATTTTGAAGAGCTTTAGGGAGTTGTGGGATTCTCATATATAGCTTAAACTACTCAGGAGAGGGGATAATTAATATCCTTAGATTTGGAAGAGAAGTCACAGTGAAACATGATAAAAAGGGATTTCTTAAGCCTATGATCACCTTCAACAACCACACAACAGAAGAAGACAGAAAATTTATCAAGGTTGCCTCCTCGTTATTATCTTTAGAACTTAGGGATGTAATTTTCCTTTTCTAAGCGTGTTCTCTACAATATTCTAGAGATATCAATAGTGTTGATGAGTACTTAAGATAGAAGTAATGTTGAACTGGATAATTGTATCACCACATGAAGACACACACATCTTTGACCTGAATAAGTATTGCCAAGTAATTTATTTCAAGACAGATTATTATCTTTCCCTGGAGGATGCTTGATTCTAATTATTAGTGTAATGGACACAATGTCCACATATATTATATCTACTTTATTGGGCAAGGGAATAGAATAGAGATTGTGTCTAACTTGTTCTCTTAAGTCCTTTGGCTAAGCTTTCCTTAAAGGCAAGAGTTGTAGAGCATCTAATAGGTAAAAACACAATCTGGTAGCATCAACTCTTGCCCATGGAACCTAGCTTGTTCTATTAAGTCCTTTGGCTAAGCTTGTCTTGAAGGCATAATTTGTAGAGCATCTTATAGGTAAAAACACAAACTGGAAGCATCAACTCTTGCCCATGGGGCCTAGCTTGTTCTCTTAAGTCCTTTGGCTAAGCTTGCCTTGAACGCAAGATTTGTAGAGCATCTTATAGGTAAAAACACAATCTGAAAGCATCAACTCTTGCCCATGGGACCTAGCTTATTCTATTAAGTCCTTTGGCTAAGCTTGTCTTGAAGGCATGATTTGTAGAGCATCTTATAGGTTAAAATACAAATTGGAAGCATCAACTCTTGCCCATGGGACCTAGCTTGTTCTCTTAAGTCCTTTGGCTAAGCTTGCCTTGAAGGCAAGATTTGTAGAGCATCTTATAGGTAAAAACACAATCTGAAAGCATCAACTCTTGCCCATGGAGCATAGCTTGTTCTCTTAAAAGTCCTTTGGCTAAGCTTGCCTTGAAGGTAAGATTTGTAGAGCATCTTATAGGTAAAAATACAAACTGGAAGCATCAACTCTTGCCCATGGGGATTAGCTTGTTCTCTTAAGTCCTTTGGCTAAGCTTGCCTTGAAGGCAATAGTTATAGAGCATCTTATAGGTAAAAACACAATCTGGAAGCATCAACTCTTGCCCATGGGGCCTAGCTTATTTTCTTAAAAGTCCTTTGGCTAAGCTTGCCTTGAAGGCAAGAGTTGTAGAGTATCTTATAGGTAAAAACACAATCTAGAAGCATCAACTCTTTCCCATGGGCCATAGTTTGTTCTCTTAAAAAGTTCTTTTGGCTAAGCTTGCCTTGAAGACAATATTTGTAGAGTATCTTATAGGTAAAAATAAATCTGATAGCATCAACACTTGCCCATGGGCATAACATATTCTCTTAAAAGTCCTTTGACTAAGCTTGCCTTGAAGGCAATAGTTGTAGAGTATCTTATAGGTAAAAACACAATCTGAAAGCATCAACTCTTGCCCATGGGGCCTAGCTTGTTCTCTTAAAAGTCCTTTGGCTAAGCTTGCCTTGAAGGAAAGAGTTGTAGAGTATCTTATAGGTAAAAACACAATCTGGAAGCATCAACTCTTTTCCATGGGGCATAGCTTGTTCTCTTAAAAAGTCCTTTTGGCTAACCTTGCCTTGAAGGCAAGATTTGTAGAGCATCTCATAGGTAAAAACAAATCTGGTAGCATCAATACTTAACCATGGGGAATAACTTATTCTCTTAAAAGTTCTTTGACTAATTCTATTCTTACTGTGTTCTTTTCCCCCATGTTTTACAAGTGCAAAAACTCTGTATAAAGGGGACGAAAACGAGCTCTCCAAATGCTTTCTTTTTGGCTCGTGTCTTGTAGAGACAAAAGACTGGTTTTGGTCGCTTTCAACTTGTAATCAACCTTTGGGTGATACGGTATGACCACAGTCTATTCTAATATATAATTATGTGTATGTCCCATCACTTGAACACAAAATAATACTCCCTCTGTCCCACTTTATATGACTCACTTTTCTTTTTAGTCAGTCCCAAAAAGAATGACATATTTCTACATTTAGTAACAATTTAACTTTAAAATGCCCATTTTACCCTTAATGAAATAATTTACAACCACATAAATATCTAAGACTCATTTTAGACCACAAGTTTCAAAAGTCTTCCTTTCTTTCTTAAAGTCCATGCCAAGTCAAAGTAACTCATATAAAATGGGACGGAGGGAGTACAATATTTGACTTGTCTTTATCCTAATATTCTTTTACTTTTTTCAATTGTTCTTTTTTTCTAAAGCTTATTTGATTATTTCTTACTCTACTCTCTCTCTCTCTCTCTCTCTCTCTATATATATATATATATATATATATATATATATATATATTTATCATTCTTGCTTTTTTTAAAGAAGAATTCCAACATCGATCAGTCTTGCCTTTAAGGCAAATATTGTAGAGCATCTAATAAATAAAAACACAATCTGGTAGTGTCAATTTTTGCCTGTGAGACATAACATGTTGTTTGAATGATCTTGGGCTAATCTTTCATCTAAGGCAAGAATTGTAGAGCATATATTAAATAAGACTTAATTTGGTAGCTTCAACTCTTGTCGATGGGTCCTAGCTTGTTATCTTAAGTCCTTTGGCTAAGCTTGCCTTGAAGGCAATAGTTGTAGAGTATCTTATAGGTAAAAACACAATCTGAAAGCATCAACTCTTGCCCATGGGGCCTAGCTTGTTCTCTTAAGTCTTTTGGCTAAGCTTGCCTTGAAGGCAAGATTTATAGAGCATCTTATAGGTAAAAACACAAACTGGAAGTATCAACTCTTGTCCATGGGCCTAACTTGTTCTCTTAAGTCCTTTATCTAGCCATGCCTTTAAGGCTTCTTCCTTTGATTAAAATGATATTTATTTTAATGGTTAATTTTTTTTGTCTCAGCACTTGAATGTTTTCTTCTACTATTTGAGGAAGAAGGCCAAATATGAACCTGGTCTCGTTAAGTTTACTACAATGGACTTTATTTTTTTATAACAAACTTGTTGCTCTCTATAAGAACTTTGAGATAAATTAGAAAGATTTTTCTGTCATCCCCAAAAATCATGAACTCGAGGAGTATATTAGAGATTTTATTTGAATTGCAAATGTAGCATGGCACAAGGTTGATCACGTGTTGTTTCCAATTTATGTCCCGAGAGGAGGTGCTGAAATGGGACACTGGATTTTGGAAATATTTACCTTCAATGACTGATGCATTTATGTTTATGACTCCAATCGTGTAAATCCTCGTCATGACAGAAGTATTAAGAAGATAGTGTTGCATTACGAAACATTGATACCATACTTTTTGAAAAGGGTCAATTTCTATGTTGAGAAGGGCATTGACAAATCTAATTGTGGCAATTTACAGATTGAATTAGTTGATGAACTGGCACAACAAATCAACTGGTATCTTTTTCTATATATTTTTTAAATCTTCATGTTGCTTCACTTTTTTTTACTGATTTTCATTTTCAACTTATGTATAATATGCTTCTTCTCCTTTATTTTTTACAGTGATTGTAGAGCATTTGTTGCCGCCTTTGCTGAATACTTTGTTCATGATAAGAAAATTTTAAAATAACTTGACATTGGGGCAGTTTGCATGAGATATGGAGCTCTGTTGTGGGATTATGAAAGGAAAAAATAAGAAGCTGGTGTAACGAGCAAGACTGGAGAAAAGGTTGGCAAATTCTTCGGGAAGAGGAAGAGGGGATGTGAGAAAAAGTAGTTTAATTTTTTTAGTTTTAATATTGAATCACTGCATCTATCAAGGCTTTTTGATTGACTTTGTTGTATTGATGCGATAATGTAAAGTACAAACAGTTTTTGAAAACTGAATTGACCATTTTTTATGCGATAATATGAAGTACAATGATGTTACTAATCTGGGGATATGTCTTCTTATAGTTGGTTTTTTTTTTTTGAATTTTTTAAGCATGTTAACTAAATTTTGCCTCTAAGACAGCGGTTATAATGTACCTCATAACTTAAGATTGAAAATGGTGTAAACCGTTGCCTATGAGGAGTCTAATAAACTCATGATTAATCGAACCATATCTATTAACAATCTTGTAGCATCAAGTTGTGCCCATGAGGCGTAACTTATTCTTTTGGGCTAAGTCTTGCCTCTAAGGCAAGAGATATAGAGTATCTATTAAATAAAGACAGAGTCTTGTACCTTCAACTCTTGCCCATGGGGCGTAAGTTGTTCTTTAAAAAAATCCTTGGGCTAAGTGTTTCCCTCTAAGGCAAGTGTTGTAGAGCATCCGATAAATCAATATATAATTAATCAGGTAGTGTTATTTCTTGCCCATGCGGTGTAACTTGTTCTTTGAAAGAACGTGAGCTAACTAAAAATATTATGAGAAAATATTAAACGACAGTCTAAATTTGTGTAAGTTATTATAAATGTTAGACCAAACTTAAACGATTAATTTATAAGACTGAGTTGTATACGAGTATTCCAATTTCCAGACTTCCACTGTGGGAGAATATACTAGGTATGTAGCTATACATGAGAAAGTAATTTATCAAAGGTTACTTGGTAATTTAACAAGTAATTTGACACCATGAATATGTTATTTTTGTTTAAGCCTCTAAGGCAAGGGTTCTATAGTATCCTATAAGTTCGACTTAATAAAAGAGTGTAAACTATTGCCCGTGAGGCATACATTATTTTTCTTAAAAACCCCTGACCTACATTTTGCCTCTAAGGCAAAAGTAACAGGGTATTCCACAATTTAAACTTAGTCGAATAGTGTAAACAATTTTCCATGAGGCATGTGTTAATTTTTTTAAAAAAAAAAATTATTCAAAAGCTTGCTTTGAAGGCAATAGAGCCTGAGATCAACGTGCAAGTACTTAAAAGATTGATCTCAAAAACAGGTATCTTCTAAGGAATACGTTATATTTCTTAAATCCCTGACCTACATTTTGCCTATAAGGCAAAAGTTGTAGTGTGTTGCACAATTTAAACTTAGTAAAATAGTGTAAATAATTGCCCATGAGACATGCATTATTTTTTTAAGCCCTCAAGCTACGTCTTACCTTTAAGGCAAGAGTTAAGGAGTATCTTGTGGTGTTATTTACATCGCATCCCTTGCCTTTAAGGCAAGAGTTAATATGGAATATTTTCATATACCATGATGCCTTTTAAGATATATACACTGTTTCAACAGGTAATAACTTTCACAGACAATCAATAAGAAAATATCGTGTTAAATACTCCAACACAAGTTAAAACTGACAACCAATAAGAAGACATTCATGCAACCTGTTTGTTAAAACTCACAACTACTTGTTACTAACTAAAAGAATGTACTGAAGAATCCTGGTTTACTGGCTACTTAAATCCAAGTACTCAAATAAAAACTAAAATTGATTATGTTTTTTTCTTTTTCTTTATCCATCTTCTTTGTAATGCCCCAGAACTTCCAAGCCCAGATTTTGCTCAGAAAACCAGAGAAAAATAAAATTTTCAACTGTCAGTAGAACCACGAGTCACTCCCACAAGCCGTAGAACAGTCCACAAGTCATGGACTTGACTCGTGGATTAAAGATCAGAGGACTGCTCCTCTGAAGTTTGGACCATGACTCATGTTCACGGTTCGTAGAAGTTTCCACAGACCGCAGATGCCATCCGTGGAACCCTTTCCAGTAACTCAGTTCTAAGTCTTCAGGAACCATGAGTGAGTTTCACGACCCGTGGAAGCTTCTATAAGTCATGAACCCAACTCGTGGAACCCTTTCCAGTAACCCAACATTTAGCTCCCAAGGTTCACGAGTGGGATCCACGACCCGTGGAAGTTTCCATGAGTCATGAACCCCAGTCGTATAACCCAACTCCAGAGACCCAAGAATTTCATCCCAGGAACCCCGAGTAGGTTCCACGACCCGTGGAAGATTCCACGAGTCATGAACCCAACTCGTGGAAGTTATTCCAGTAGATCAAATTTCCTGTTCAGGAACCACGACAGGGTTCCACGAGCCGTGAAAGTTTCCATGAGCCGTAAAATTCACCCCTGGAACTTGAGACGCGAATTTTCTAGCAACTTTTAAATTAGTTTCTCAGGGGTATTTCAGACCTTTCCTTTCTAATTTTGCTCCGACTATAAATAGTGTTAAGCTTATTTTATTAAGTCTAATTCCCCAAAATAAAGTCAGACTTTTCTAAAATCGATTCAAGTCAGAACAGAGCGTCTTCTCCAAAGCTCCAGGCCTAGGGTTCTCTTCTCCAAGCTTCAACTTCAGATTCTTGCAGGTATTTTCATCCACCAGGTATGTGGAAATTTAGTAAGGGCTTAGTCCACCCTTATGCCCAAAAACCTCAGATCATGAATGTAGAACTAGGGTTCTTGTCCTTTTTCTTTCAGATTGCTCCAAGAAATCATGCTCATGAGTTATATATGATCTTTGCATTGTTTTAAATATCACACACGGATTATCTTGCATTACTTAGATATTTACAAGGTCTTTAGGAATTATGGACTTAGCCCTAAATTATAGCATTTGTTTAAAGGTGTTAGTTTCCTTTAAAACTCAACCTGGCTTATTAGTATGAGTTCTAAAAGCAGAAATTGGTCAGTTTTCAGTCTACTACAGTACTTCAGAAAAACAAAGATTTTAGACTAGTCTAATCCTGACCCAGAAACTCAGAATGTCAGTTTTGAATTGAGTTATATTCAGTTTGGGAGTAGTATTTAGCATCGAGTTGGACTAGGGTTCAGCGTACTTTCAAGTCCCAGAACTATGTGCCATCGTAGGTTTGTAAGTCCCCCTCTGTTAGGCATCAGTTTTAGTGATCACGCCACAGTCATGCCTTTATACCCTGGCAAGGTGTATTGGGTCCTCTCAATGAGGCGTATACATCGGACTCCACGTTTAGCT
Source organism: Jaltomata sinuosa (assembly GCA_003996215.1). Classification (NCBI taxonomy): domain Eukaryota; kingdom Viridiplantae; phylum Streptophyta; class Magnoliopsida; order Solanales; family Solanaceae; genus Jaltomata; species Jaltomata sinuosa. The sequence continues at coordinate 71,856 of QJPP01000379.1, forward strand.
CATGTGGTTTATGTCGGTTAATAAGCTCTTCCACAGTATTAGATTCAGTAATGTACTTTAGGTCCTCAGTTACATTTATTTTCAGTTTTTAGCATACTTTCATGTTATTCCTGCATTTCAGCTGTTTTATGCACGATTATACATTTGGGCCTATGTACTACAACTTAGTTCAGATTATAGCTTTCAGTATTTTTAGCATGTTTACATTTAAGTCAGTTTTGCATATCCCTCATGCTCAGTACATCCGAAGTACTGACGCATACTCTATGTTGTATCCTATTATGATGCAGGTTCAGGTTCTCAGGTTCAGCAACCTGATTAGCTTTTACCGGCGCCACTTCAGCTTAGTCAGGGGTGAGTCCTCATCCTCCGAGGATATTTTCTTATTATGCTTTTTGGTTTAGTCAGATATTATTATTTTCAGTATTTTTGGAGCTAGTTGTGGACTTGTCCCAGCAGTTCGTCAGTATTAGAGGCATTCAGACATAGAGTCAGTATTCAGTTGATTTGGGTTGTAGTATTTGAACTCAGTCAATTCTTTCAGATATCATCATATACATTCTTTTAGCTTTATTCATTTCTTAGTTATGCTTCCGCTTGTTTTAGAACTATATTCAGCATGCTTGTGATATACCAGATTCAGGGTTAGCTTGGGATTACTTGTGACCCTAGGTCTCGTGTTACGTCTAGGGACAAGCCTCGGGGCGTGACATTCTTGAATATGGGTGGAGAACTGGAGAGTAGTGACAATTTGTTCTATTGTGTCCAGTTCTTTTGCATCTCGAACATCTGAAATTGTTTCTTGAAGCATCTGTCCTTGAAGGATATCTGGTTGTTTGTCTTCTCCCTAGCAGAACCTTCACATCCGGGGGATTTGTGATTAGTTCCTTTATTATATCTGGAATAATTCATGATGTTGTACTTCCTACTGGTAGAATTTCTCCCTGATAAGAATAAATGGTTGCCCCTGGGGCAGGAGTTTAAAAATAAACTAAATATTGCACATGAGGCAGGCACAACAAAGAAAGAATAAGTATTTGGCTATGGAGAAGGAGTTTAAATACAAACCAAGCCTTGCCCATGAGGCAGTAGAAGTTGCGTATATTTTTACAACATAAGCACACAAAAAAAGAATAATTATTTTGTCCATGGTGTAGGAGTTTAAAAACAAACTAACTCTTGCCTATGAGGCAGGAGCTTTGTATCTTTTAACAACATATGCACAACAAGAAAGAATAAATAGTTGCCCCTGGGCAGGAGTTTCAGATTTTTAACAGTTGTAGCGTGTACCTGTTCTCATCATCCCTCTTGATGTTTGTGCACGTGCCGGGACATACACCTTTTTAAAGTTTCTTTGTCTAGAAAAATCGATTTCACCTCTATCTCATCCACAAATGCGTTATCTCTTACAATACTCGTTTCAATATTCATCACTTTTCTTTTTCTTTTTTGTACCCTCTTAACCTCTGATGATTGCCCTATTTCTTCAATTGTTTCTATAGGAGTGAAAATTTCAATCTCCATTGTTGTAGCCATTTATATCACAGATCTAATAAAAAATCAAACAGTAGAGACTTATTAACAGTTTTATAAGTCAATTTACTATTAATTTACTACAAATCACATACTCAATTTACTTAACACATAATCAACTCTAATTCTCTAGAAATTGATCAACTCGAATTCTCCATAAAATCAACATACAAAAGCAACTCATCCACAATTTAAGCTTCACCATAAGTTTAGAAGAAATTGTCTGCGATTTTTACCTTCTGAGCTGCGATTGAGGCTGTGAGTTGGAGAATTTTGAAAGCAACTCTAATTCCTTCGGAAATCAACCAAGTTAGATGTTGAAATCGTAGCTGAAATTGCTTAAATTGTAGCTGAAATCGCTACTTTGGAAAGAGAAGAAATCGCAACTCTAATTCGTAGCTGAAATCGTAGGTGAGGAGCTAAAATCTGTACTTTGGAAAAATTCGATACTTTGGAAGAAGAGAGTGTTTGAGTTGATGGACTTTGTTTATAGGTTATAAAAGAAAGGGTAATTTTTTTCAAAAATATATCATAAATTAAAAAAAAAGATATTTTTACAAGACCTCTTTTAGGAGGGCAAAAATACTCTTTTTAATGGCCATTTGTGTGGTGCTCCAAACTATTGTGTAAGACCAAACCAGCATGTCTAACTTGCTAATGCTGATTTTTCCTCCAATTGGTCAGCCGAATTCCGAACGCATGATATTATGGTTCGTTTATATCCGTTGCACTTTTACTCGGATAGTGAGCCATTTAGGAAATTGTGCATTTTCAGACGCCACCATTTTCCCCATACACGTAACACGCCAACCCTGCAGTGGCAGGATCCGTCACGCAAGAGAAAGAGAGAGAAGAGAGAAAAAAAAGGGTTCTTATTAATTTGATGATCTTTTGCTTTCTGGGTCATACCAAAAGAGTTTTTTATTGGGGGGTTTTGAGCTTGTGTGTATTGATTGAAGAGAGGGGGTAATTTTCTTGAACCATCTTGTTTCCGAATTTTCGTTAATATGGCGATGAATAGGTCTTTGCAGTGTATGTTGAGAAGAATTTGTATGAGAGGAAGTTTCAGAAGTTTTAGTGCTCTCCCTGAAGGCACCCCGTCTTCCCATTCTCAAAACCTCATCAACCTCGAGTCAGACTGCAGTGCCCACAAGTAAAAACTTCTCAACTGTTTTTTTTTTAAAAAAAATAAATTTTCTTGGTTTTGTCTTGCTTTTCTAGAGTTTAGGCTTGTTGGTGTTTATCGTTGTACTAGCCGTAGCATTATAGTCCTTGTGGTATCTATCATCGTCTGTTGTTTATTGTGTTTCGATTATCGCACTATTTTATTGTTGTGCTTGTTTCTTTCTTGTAGAATTGTATTGTCCTCTGGTTAGTTGCTATATTTGCTTCACTGTTCCTTCTCCTTTGTACTTGAATTTGCTGCATTTGAGCCGAGGGCCTTTCGAAAATAGCCTCTCTACCTCCACGAGGTAGTGGAGGTAGTGGTAAGGTCTGGTACACTCTACCCTCCCAGACCTCACTTGTGGGATTCCACTGGGTATATTGTTGTTGTAATTTTCTTGGTTTTTCTTATCAAAATTATTATTGTTCCATTTCGTTTTCTGGGTCACTCTTATTTATTTTTTGAAGTTTTAAATCCATTTTCTGTAAATTTATTAGACATCTTATGATTATGGGCTTCTTCTGTTTCCCAAAATCATTCCTTTTTGTAGTTTTTCTCTTTTGTTGTTAAGGTTCTTTAAGTATAGTGTGAGCTTAAATTTTGAGCTTATGGGTTCTATTTTCTAGAGAAGGCAATTTACTGGGTTGTGGATAAATTGATTATACATATTAAGTGAATTTCTTAACACAAATCAGACTTTTAATGATGTTTCCTCACCTATTATTAAACAGAGCTCCATTCATGCCTTGCTTGCACCACTTGCCACGTATAATTTAGAGTTCAAGCAACTTGATGTTAAGACAACTCGACTATGTGGCGAACTTAAGGAACAAATATACATGGTACTAGAGGTTTGATTTTTGTACTATATCAGCCAAAACTAGGCCAAAATGAAGATTTGGTACGTGGCCTATTGTTGACTTTTCAACACGAAGCATTGTTGACCAAAATCGCCAAGCAACTTTCTAAACTTTTGTTATAAATAGCCAATTATTTCTCAGAGAGGAATCTTCAGAAATTGAGATACATTTCTATTATGTTTTCTCTTGTAGAACAGTTAACGTGCACTTGTGTGAACTTTTTTACGAGTGTTTGTGATGTTGTTTTGTCAAGGGTATTTTAAGTTTAATTAGAGTACTATTTTGTACTCTCTTTTGTATACTTGATGATATAGTGGAATTTATCCTTTCCGCCCGTAGACATAGGTCTTATTGACTGAACCACATAAATTTTGTACCTCCTTTTTTTTGTTTTAACTCAATATTATCGACTTGCTTTGTTTAATTCTACTCTACCATAACTCCCAATCATAGAAGTTTTATTCTGGTTGCAGATTCTCCTTTCACTAAATTCAGCACACTCATTTTTAAACAAGAAAAATTAATCTTAGGAGTTGCACTTTAACTTAGCGATAAGGTAATTAAAGCAGCATAAGTTTTGCACCTAATATTTGGAAAAATTCTTTCTTGCGAGTGTTTGCTAATGTGATAGCTCAAGCATGTTAGTTCTTTTGTTATTTAATGAACAAATTAAAACTTATGTGGGTGGTATAGCATTGGAAATACTGATTATTCTGACTGAATTGCAGTTACCATCCGATTCCTATCGTTTTTTCTAAAGCTAAGGGTTCATCCGTCTGGGATCCAGAAGGGAAAAAATATCTTGATTTCCTCTCAGCTTATTCTGCTGTCAATCAGGTAAAAAGAGAGAAGAAAAATTATTGGAACACCTTGGTATTTGTTATTGAGTATTTCCTAAAAATAGGTAGAATCAACTTTGTACTATTATTTATCGGGCTTCTAGTATGCACTTGCCCAACTCCCATAGATCCTGTTATTCATTTGAAGAGTTGAAGGGGGAGGTGTTGTGGCCATTCTTCCAATGCTATGCTCACCAGGATGTACATCTTATATACTCACGACAGTGTACATGCAGTTCAGGGATCTTGGTTTCATTTATCCACTTTGTCAGGTTCATATTACCAATCAGGATGTACATTTTATATACTTATGATAATGTAGGACATGCAGTTCAGGGCTCTTGGTTTCATTTATCCACTTTGTCAGGTTCATATTACCAATAAGGATGTACATTTTATATACTTATGACAGTAGGGCATGCATTTTAGGGCTCTTGGTTTCATGTATCCACTTTGTTAGGTACATATTTCCAATGATTTCCTCCACCTAATAAATTTGACTACTTCTCTGTATACACCAAAAAATTAAATGCTTAAAGAACTACGATTTACCCTATACATGGAACTAGCTTGTCCTTCAAGACACCTCCTGTATATCTCTTTTTACTTTTCTGTATTATGCAAATGAGGCAATTGTACCGCATTTTCCTGAATGCCTTTGGGGCTGTACGGACCCTCCACACGGTAAGCGTTGATGGACTTCTCTAGGCATCACTCTTTGCATTTCAAATACTTCCATGGAGATATTCTACATCTCCACAGCTGTATCACGATGGAAAGGTAGGTTTCCTGTCGTTTCAGATGTAGAATCTTCACTTCATTACTTCTGTCAGATGATCAATTCACGCATCTGACAGAAGTAATGAATTGATCATCCTCCTTAGATTATCAAAAGAAAGCTACCTTTAGTGATGCTCATTTTCCTCACCCCTTTCATCTAAGCACAGAGGTTGAAAATGCAATTTGACTTGATCTAATATCTGTATAGTATCGAAATGTTACTTTGATAAGGTATTCATTACACGATGGTTTAGTTTTCAATTAATAAATGGATTTGAATTCTTGAAATAAGGCATAAGTGGTGGATGATCGTATTTTGATAAGTTTATTAAATATTTTCAGGTCTCATATATTAAAATAGAGAAGTACTATGTAAGATTTTTCATACTGAATTAAAGTTCAATTTTATTTTCAGGGACACTGTCACCCAAAGATCATGAAAGTATTAGCAGAACAGGCTCAAATGCTCACTCTCAGTTCTCGTGCCTTCTATAACGATAAATTTCCAGTATTTGCAGAATGTATAACCAGCATGTTTGGATATGATATGGTGCTACCTATGAACACTGGTGCAGAAGGGGTAGAAACAGCTCTTAAGCTGGCAAGGAAATGGGGTTACATGAAGAAAAGAATACCGAAAAATGAGGTAAAGAAAATATACCTTACTACTTCATGTATTCAGTTTTTTTTTCAGGAAGTCAAACTTTAGCAGTTCCCCTAATTACATGGGTCAGAAATTAGTTAAGTTAGAGAATACCTATATGAAAACCAATTTCCTTTCCCCAATTAAGTCATCAAAAGTCTTACAAAGGTTTCCGGTTGTTATGTAAATGTTATCTAAGTTGAATCCTGAACCTGCTGCATCCAGTCTTGTGGTGTATTCCTTCTTTGAAATTCAAGTCAACTGTAAGTTTCCGGTCATACATAATTGAACTCCACCTCGAAGTTCCTAACGACACCATGAAATGCCATGTCCTCTTTACTAAGGGCCCGTTTGGACATGCGATATGAAGTTAAAGTTTTGTTTGGACCTGCAATTTGGATAATTTAAGTTGTATTTTTTCTCATAAACATGAAAAACCCACAAGTTGTGAAAAATATTAAATTTTCTCGAATTCTTATATAATGTTATTAAATGAGCAAACCATAGTTCATAAATAGGATATCGTAATATCCTAAGACACTGCATTGATAAATTGCATATCTCCATGTTCCTTTTATAAACTAATTTTACGATTACAAACTTTCAAGTATACGTAATTTTATAAAGATCACATTAGTCAACAATAATAGTAACTAGTTATTCTTTAATATAATCCTTTCAAATGGTACGGACAATCTCTTCACGCTGATCATGAGTCTTTTTTTGCAAATTTTAAAATGATGGATTCTTTTTTTACAAAATATAATTTTATGGGTCAAATTTTGTATTTAAAAAAGTTGAAATCATGATTTGAAATCTCAAGTCATGGTTTTTTGAGAATTTGGGATATGAAGTCATGATTTTAAATCATAATCCCAAATTGCATGTCCAGACGCTGATTTGAAATAATGAGATGAAAGTGCATGTCCAAAGGCTAGCTAAGATTGACCCGGATGTCTGTCTGGACTTTTCTGATATATTGTTTGACTTTATCATTTGCAGGCTCTCATTGTCTCATGCTGTGGCTGCTTCCATGGTCGGACCTTGGCTGCAATCTCCATGAGTTGTGACAATGAAGCTACTCGTGGTTTTTGGCCCCTATTACCTGGGCAACTTAAAGTTGATTTTGGAGATGCTGTTTCCCTTGAAAAATTATTTAAAGGTACATAAAGGTCATGCCTGTAAAGTAATGGTGATCAAATACATACTTCCTAATTGCAGACATAGCAGTTGAAGCTCATTGTTTTTCACTATTTTATGGTTTTCAGAAAAAGGAGATAAGATAGCTGGCTTTTTGTTTGAACCAATTCAAGGAGAGGCTGGGGTATGTGTATTCTTCAACCAAAGTGACCATTTAGAAATATACAGTGCATCTATGATCATATCTAATATGTTATAACAAGAAATTTACAAATATTTTCTTGGAGAGAGAGCTACCTGACCTCAGCCTGAGTCTCTGTTGGTATTTTCAGTCTTTTTCCTGGCCTTTTTTTTTAATGTTTTGTTCATGCAACCTGGAAAGGGCACTGCATGAGGGAAGACAATAAGGTCTTGTCACTGTATGTTTATTGTCAATTGTCCTGATGGAAAAAAAATCTGTGCTTATTATGTTACAGCACATGATATTTGCCCTCCTCTCCAGGTTATAATTCCGCCGGAAGGTTACCTGAAGGCTGTTAGAGATCTTTGCTCAAAGTACAATATTTTGATGATTGCTGATGAAATACAAAGTGGCTTGGCACGCTCTGGTCGATTACTGGCTTGTGATTGGGAAGAAGTTCGTCCAGATGTTGTTGTAAGGACTGTTATAGTTCTTATAAGAAGACAATTAAATTTGTTTGAACACATGCTACTACTAGCTTGAGTCTTTGTGGTCATGCTGCTAAATTGTGAAATGTGCTGTGCAGATATTGGGAAAAGCATTAGGTGGTGGAGTCTTGCCTGTGAGCGCTGTACTTGCAGATAAAGATGTTATGCTTTGCATTCAGGCCGGAGAGCATGGAAGGTTGCAAATTGCTATATGAGAAGTTCTCGTAACTGTTTGTTAATTTCTTTGACTTGCAGTTGATTTCAGATAGAGTTTGTTACTTTGAAAAGAGCAAGTTATGGATCCGAATTTCTCGAGTTTATTTGACTAGCACAATTCTATTTCAATGCTGCCTTGCATGTTGCTTAAAAATTAATAAAATGATGGTGTTGTTAATGGATAAAAATGCTTTTAAATTAACCTTATGGTGCATTTATGGCTTGTGAAGGAGATTAAAAAACGGAAAAGATACTAGAACCTGGAGGAGTAGGCTTAATCGATAGTTTAGTCAAGGCTATCAGGGTAACAATTTCTTGTAGTTCTTCATTGTAGAACATGTCAAAGATTTTATTCTAATTCTTGTCAGCATTGATGTCCAGTTTCTTCCCTATATAGTTATACTAGTAATCATAGCTAGTCAAAGCACCAACTAGCAATGTGGACGACTAGCTTTCATCTTCCAATGGCTCCGATTTTAAGGTGAAAAGATTTTACAAACTACAACCATATTATGTTCTGGTTCTTCTGTTTCAGTAGATGAATTTGAAGAAAAAGTATGTTAATTTTAACTCCTGCTCTGTGTGAGGTTTACCCTAATGATTTCAACTGGACTTGAATTGGGCTTATACCAGAGGTTTTGAACTTGCTATACCCCTACCACAGATTACTGCAGCCACGACTATGTGTATGTTTTCTAATTCCTTACATTAATTAGTCTCTGTTTCATGATACATGTCTTCTTTCTTTTCAATCACATCAGCACCTTTGGGGGGAATCCTTTGGCCAGTGCAGTTGCAATTGCATCTTTAGACGTGATTAGAGACGAAGGACTTGCGGAGAGGTATCAAATTCCTTGCTTCACACCAGATGTTTTGTTGCATATATTGTGCCCTGATCTGCCCCTGCCCAAAGGAAGGGTGTTGTGGGGAAGGGTAGGGATGTTTCAGAAATCACATCAAACTTAAGATGTTTAACATTAAATGCTCTCCATGTGGGGATTAATTCCGCTGCTCATAAGTGGGCTGGAAAGCAGATGAACTACGCTTGTAATGCTGGGCTACGTTGATAGTAGTTTTGTGGTCTTGTCATGAATCTCTTTTATATAATCACCTGTTAGATCCTGCATTTATATTTCTTGATAATCAGCAACTTTCGATATCACAATGTAAAAAATGGTATCTTTGATGATAGATCCGCTCAAATGGGAGAGCAACTTAGACATCAGCTGATAAAGATTCAGCAGCAATTTCCTCATTTCATAAAAGAAGTTCGAGGGAAAGGACTATTCAACGCCGTGGAGCTTAATAGCAAGTCCTTATTACCTGTGACAGCTTATGACATATGTATGAAACTGAAGGAGAGAGGAATTCTTGCTAAGCCAACTCATGATTCTATAATACGTTTGACACCCCCGCTGTCAATGAGGTATGCCCTTTTTCTTAAATCTTATAGTTGCTGCATTTTCCCCTTTTTTGGCGGAGATATCAATACCATTTCTTGTGAGGAAGTGATGAACCTAGCTAGTGATCAGCTGAGAATCAGTAGTATAATTCTCTCTTTCCTTTTCTTCTTTTGGGTAGGAGAATGATTCCTGTTATAACTTGTAGATAAATTTTCTTCACCTCCAGTACTCCCACTTCAACTATCTTCTATAGTGTCTCTACATATTTTAATCATTCTTTTCACCATTCCTTTTTGTTTGAGAAGAAGGTAGAAATTTCTCTCCTCAATTTCACTGAGTTGCAGCTAGCTATATTATATGGAAGTAGTTCCTAACTCTTTCTAATGTCCTTGCGGTATATCCGTATGTGTATAACATTGTGCTATTGGCTTGCTAAAAGTAAAATTCATATCCTTTGGAATCTGAAATATATGAAATTTTTGTCAGCTGGAAGTAGCATATTAAATTTGTAGGACCATGCAGCTATGTCATTTATAAGAGTTATCATTAATGTGATTAGACTTTGTTTCTGCGGTAGTATCATAGAAGATGTTAATTCACCTGTCTTTTTTCTTTCTTTTCCAGGATAATCATTATTTTGCTGCTTTTCAATTGAAAATATTGTAGAACTGTTTACTTTTCTTGAAATAAAATCAAGTAGCAACTTTTAGCCCCTAATATAACCCTACATTCTACTTGAAATTATGAAATGCAAAATACTTTCTCAATGTCAACTTTTATTTTTCGATAGACTTCTCAGTGTCAACTTATGTGCTGATTGCTGAATGATGTGGTCCACCATGATGTTATGGAAGTTGGTTGTTGATTTTGCATCAGTGGTAAAACTTGAAATAAGAACTCAAATTATATATATTCAGAAAGTTTCTGCAATTGTTTCCCCAACAAAATCATCTTATACAACCCAAATCCTGTATCTAACGCTTAGTGGTCTTCTCATTTTAGTGTGAAAGTTGTAATTAATTATTTTACTCCCCACATTTGGAAAATTTTATATTATATTCTGTGAAGATTTTAGGGAGGTGGTACAACAAGATGGTGGTAGTTATGATGGTTTTACACTCATTTGGAATATTTTGAAGTATTCTTTTTTAATAAGATAGGTACAATATGATGTAATTACACTAGTAATGTAGGGCAACTATCCTATGTATGCCTTTTCAGGTAATTAAAAAGAGATTATCTAACTATGTGGCCACAAAAATATGTTTGCATGTGCTGCAGAGTCATGTAGTAGTTGCTCTCTTGTTGTCGAGTTCATGATATTTGCTCCCAATTCGGTTGAGATATGCTGTGTTTTAGTTTCACTCCTTAATGGCACATCCCCGCTGCACATAAGAGCAGTACTAATCATTCTTTGCTCCTCTCACAACCTTCTGCATGCCGTAGTCTTTTTCTTATTCTCATTAGTGGTCGTTGCATATGGATTGTTGTATCTGTACTGTTGTAAGAAGATTTTATGCAGCAAGCTTCAGAATGTTACTCTTTAACCTTTTCTAAGTAGAGAACCCAGAAAGATCATTGGATTATCTACTATACAAATACAAATTCAGGCATCTATGAAGTTTGGGTTGAGTTAGCTATACCCATCACTTGGTGAACAGGAAATCACTAGGCAAATGTCCCCATCTGAAAATTATTATCATCCATTTGGCATTTATTAATTTTTTGTCTAAGATTTAATGGATCTTTATTGTCAAACTCTGAACTTTAACTAGTATGTGGCACTCTTTCTGAATCTCTTATATGTGATTTAGTTTTAGGATTTCTCCAGCAATATTGCAGTAATCTCTATGTAACGTAACTTAATTGCTGATTTTGATGCCATTGAAGTGCTGTTATATGCTTCAATTGGTTTCAAATTTAAATTACCTTGAAGAGCATAGCAGCAAGGTAAGCCATTGTGGAAAAATGATCAAGAAACTGCATTTGTGACCATTTGGTTCGTCTTGGCACTGCAATCTTTAACCGTGGTCGAGGAACCACAAGTTCAACGTCATCACTTCTTTTCCATTTCAGCCTATGCCATTATTTTACCCCTCATTCAATCGCCGGACCTCTTTAAATAGCTGCTCCTCTTTTTTAAGTATTGGGAAAACAGAGCATCTTTTATTAAATTTTTGAACATGAACGGTAAACTTTAATTATCCTAAGCACAACCTGCAAAGGGGAAAGATAAAATAGACTTGTGGATTTTCCTATAGGAAGATAGCAGTAGGCTCTGTTCATCATGTTAATCTTAAGATGTAAATCTTAAAGTTTCTGGCTCACTACAACCCGATATATATATGTCACTCAATTGTGTTATTGTTGTATTCACAGTTTGGAGGAGCTCCAGGAAGGCTCTAAGGCCATGCATGATGTATTGGTATATGATCTACCAAAGATGCAGAAAGAGAAGCCAGCAACAGTCTCCCATTCTACCTCCAGTGTGTGTGACCGGTGTGGCCGCGACTTATATGGCTCTTCATAAGATATTGAGACTAGAGGTAGCTTCCATAGATAGCAGTAGGGCACCTTTACGCCATCCTCGAAAGTATCATCACAGTACTCCAGATATCTGATTTATGCACAATCAACTATTTGGTGCCAGTTAAAACCATTATCTATGCCATGCTAGAAATCAGAACCTAACTAATAATTTGAGTTCTTGGATACCGGGAATGCAAATAAAGTTGTTTGTTTGCTGAGTAGTTGTCATCTTAGTTCTTATGTATATGCAAGTCAAAGTTGATCTCCAAATTCATGAAAAGGAACTGGAATTTCAAGAAAATGTTCTTCTTTAGAGTCTTTCTGGCATCTGCAATTCTGCCTGAGAAATGGCATGCTGCTGTTTGACCTTGGAATGCCATATAGTTATCCACATTGCTTGTGTTGACTGTTGTTTTATAGTGGGATCAGATAAAGATATTATTTGAGATCTGGTCTACTGCGCATTGGCGAAGCCAGAAATTTCACCAAAGATATTCAAGATTTTTAATATATATGTATAAAAAGTAATATTTGACCAATATGTGCAGTATAACCTTTTGGGGTGTCCAATTGACCGCCCTTCGACATAAGTATGCCCCCTCCTATTGTGGATTTAATGCATGAATTATTTGGCTGAGCAGAATGATCTTTACACAAGAACAACAATATATTCATCAGTGTGATTCCACAAGATCCTATGATCTTTACCTGGATCTATATTTGTCCATGTTCACCTACGTGTGTTCGGTATGAATGGATCAATTTTCCATGAAAGTATTTTTTTCAAACAAAATAATAATTATATAAAATTAGCAAACCGGATGGTGTTTAACCGAAATTGTTTAGTTCTCCCTGTTTTCATTTATGTGAAGGGGTTTAAAGTACGAGAGATAAAATACCTAATTTTCGGTGTAAATATGAGAATAAATTTTTCAAGTTTCAAATTAGAATTTATATATTTAAAAATTATAGAAAAAGTACTATAAGTCAATACATGTATTCAAATGAATTTGAAAAAATGGCAGCGAAAAATAATTTGATTTTACTCTTCAAATAAGTAACACCTTTACATAAAATGAGACAACGAGGCTAAAGATATTGTGTTGATAATGTCTACGTGTTGGTTATTAGATTTACCACAAAATATCAAAATCTTCCTTCAAGCCTGAAGGGAAGTGAGACATTTAACCACCTTTTTAATGGCTCACAAGGAAAGTAAAGGATATATATAAAACTTTGGAGAGATTGCTATTGCTTGAAAAATCAAAAGATAGTCATGTTCCTTAGCGTGCTATCTTGTGGGACATGTTTTATTTTTCACAGTTATTGAATCTAATACTCTACCTTCACATCACTAGATAGAGGTAAGGTTGCATATATACTATTTTTCTCAGATTTCAATAAAATTATATTGAATATATTATTGTTGTTATTTTTTGGGATCTGATAACACATACTCCCTCTGTGTCAAATTATCTATCTAAAAACCTTAATTTCTTTACGGATTAAAAAAATAATTAATCGATAAAATAGCAGAAAAATATCAAAACTGAGGTTAAATTCTGACCCCTCTTTAAAAACAGAAAACGCCATGAAAATCGCCCAATTCCGAGCTTTCAAGCTTCCAAAATGATGAATGAACTTATGAAAAAATAATACTCAATATAAAATACGAATCTGGTCACTAAAAGTGTCATCTCGTCACTAAAATACTGCACCAGCAAATCTGTATTTTATCTTGCATCGACAGTTTATTTTTCACTAAAATGACCCTAATTTCCTTATACGACCTCGAAATTCAACGATTCTTGTTCCTATGAGTCCTAAATAATTATACGGACCTTGTCATTCAGTGGAAACTCATTTATGAGCTCGTTTTCTCAATCAAGTACCCTTTGCGCTCGTTAAAAATGTATTTCATATTTCGCAACAAAACACAATCTTGACTTATTGAAATAAGACCAAATGTTTCAAATCAGTCCTATAATTCATCCTCAAACTTTTGAAAGTGTCAAAATTAATTTTAAGCTATAGAGATAAAATAGACCTTTGGGTTGTTACACTTTTATGCTTAAAGCAATGCCAAAACACCCAAACACGTTTCAAACCCATTCAAAAGAAAATAAACCAAAATTTGCAAATAAGTCCAAAATCATCATATGAAACCTGTTGAAACTTTCAAATCAAGAATTCAATCTTATTTATTCAACTATTTGACCGAGGTCAACTCTTAATTTTAAATTCTACTAAATGCAACTCGAGTGTCTGAACTCATTTGGAACCCCCGAACACAAATCAAATATGAAAACAAATCGTAATACACATTTTGAACCTGTTAAAATCATCAAATCACCGATCTGAGGCCCCTTTGATCAAATGTTGACCGTGGTCAACCCAAATTTTCAAAATAAACTAGAAAGCAATCAATCACCTAAATCACTCTCGAGCGTCTCAGGATCCATGCAAAACGTCCAACGAAGTCATAAATCATCCTTTGAACCTAATGGAATTGACCAAATCCAAATTTAACCTCGTTAACCCAAAATATTGACTTTGAGCAGACTTCTCAAATTTTTTACTTTCAAAATTAAAAAATCTTCTCCGAAATATATTCGATCACCTCAGAAATCATGTCATCCCATCCCCACAAGTCACAAACAGTATAATGAAGCTACGGAAAGTATCAAACAGGAAAAAAGAGGCTGAAAGTACAAAATGATCATACGAGTCGTCACTTCTTCCACCACTAAAAGAAACATTTGTTCAACTTAGTCTCGCAGGTGGCTGCCTCCACTGGACAATGTCTCCACTACACCTACACATAAGTAGTCTCCTTAGACTTCAACTTGCAAATCTGCTTATTTAAAATAGCTATAAGGCCCTTTTCAAATGCTAGATTCTAATCTAACTACATCGTATTCCACTTAATCACACGAGAACTAGCAGAATGGTATTTCTTCATCAAAGAGACATGAAATACTTAATAAACACCTGATAAACCTGGAATCCAACTCATAGGTCACCTTACCAATACGCTACAAGACCTCAAATTAACCAATGAACACGAGTCCGGTGCTACGAAATTCCTCTAGTCAGGTGGGATTCTTTCTGTTGTTGGGTTGTGTTTGCCCTTCTTTCCAAACCTCATAACACCCTTCCTAGGTAATACCTTCAATAATACCTTCTCACCAATCATTCTAGGTCACGAACCTTTTGAGCAACATAACTTTTTTGCCTTCTCCGAGATGTGAGAAACAGCTCTTGAATTAACTTGGCCTTATTTAAGAATCTCTCAAAAATCAGTACCCAAGGTCTGAACTCAAAAGCAACGAATCAACCAACTGAGATCGACATCTCCTACATTATGAAGTTTCAGATAGATCCATTTGAATGCAAGAATGAGAACTGCTACTGTAAGCAAACTCCGCCAAGGGAAAAATTGGTCCCAATGACTACCAAAGTCAAACACACGGGACCATAGCATATCCTCAAGGACCTGAATAGTCCTCTCGGACTGACCATTTGTCTATAGGTGAAAAGTTGTGCTAAGCTCTACTTGAGTACCCAACTCTTTCTGCGTATACCTCCAGAAATAAGAGGTGAACTAAGTACCTCCATTTGAAATGATAGAAATAGGCACACCATGCAAACAAACTATCTCCTAAATGTTGATTCTGGACAATCTCTCTGAAGTGTAGGTTGTCTGAACTAGAACAAAATGAGCATCAAACTTCTCCAAAGTTTGTGTCAATCCTACCACAAAGTCCATAGCAATCCACTCCCACTCACACATGCATCCTTTGAGTCATATCACCGATCTTTGATTCTTATACTTCACATGTGGCAATTTGTTGCTCCCAAGCACACACACAAGTGTACGTGATCGTACAAGTAATAAAGTGGCTCTTGCGAGCCGAATATCGATCCCACAGGGACTTGGTGTTTAGCATACGATCCAACTTAATTATTACTATTGAAGTTAAACAAGTGTGATTCATAACTAAGAAGAGTTTGAGCTTTGTTTTTGTAAACTAAACACTAGAAATAATAACGATATAAAATTCAGATTGTAAATAATATATGGAGAGATCCAGGGTTGAGGCATTTACTTCACATTCATGTATAACTATGTTTTCTAGCCGGTGTTGGTGTTTATCGTGATTGTTGATCCACGGGGTTGATATTACAACTTGAGAATGGTCATCCTCTAAGTTATCTATCCAAATTAATCTCACAACTACATCATTGAGCGAGAATGTGAGGCTTTAATTCGGATGCATTAAACTATCTTCCCTTTTCATTAACCAAGTGGGGCATTTAGGTATATCGCTATCCTAACCGCAATTCAGCCTTTACAATTAATATCTAATAGTTAAAGACATGATCCACACTCCTTACGATCTTCATTCCGTCCCTCCACTCCTATGGTCAATTCATTTTGAGACTTAGATTTATCCTAAAGTTCATGACGCTTTAGAATAGTAAAACAAGAAGAATGCAGGAACAATCACATGACAAGATAAACAAATGAACCAACTATAAAACCATAATTAAGCAATCATATTGTAACCTCAACCCTAGAAAGAGAGTGTTTAGCCACTCATAGTCATACAACAAATCTCCATAGATGAGTTCATAAAGTAAAAGTATAAGAAAGAAAAGTTAAAAAACAAAGAACCCTAGTTTGAGCTCCTTGATGTCTTGTTTTCTCCCTAATTTGTGTGTTCTTCCAAAGATGTGTGTAAATGTGGCTAAGTACTCCTTATATAGTATTTTAGGTCGTCCATAGGATTCCCCATAATATACATATGCATTTACAACTTTGCCCCCACTTAAACCAAGTTAAAAACTCGATTTTGGACATTTTAGGGGGGGTTGCGTCGCGTGGCTGGCTGCGTGGCCAAACCAGTGGACCCTTGCGATGGGGTGTGTGAGGCATGGCCTCCTCCCTTGCCTTGGGGGTGTGAGGCATAGCCTCCTCCCATGCCTTGGGGGATGCTTCGCATGGCCCCCTCCAAAAGGTGAGGATTCGTTCGATTTTCATTCTCTTCTCCTCGTACACTTGTTCCTTGATTCCCCACTTCTTGTGGCTTGTTTGTAGGCTTAATTTAGCTTCCATAGATCCTACAATGATCTCCTACATCAATTCATAATACACATTAGTCCATACAACACAATAGAGCTCATCAAAGTACACTAGAATACGCATAGCTCAAGCTAGCACCACTAGTTTTCTCGTCTAAACTCTCTATTTGATCATTTTGACTCTTGACTTGTTCCAAATGCACCTTAAACACTTTAAACATGTGCTTTAGCAACCAAATACACACATACATAATATATACCTCAATAACTCATCAAGTTATCCTCAAAATTAAGCTAAACGCGCATAGATAATGACAATTAGGTGTATAAATACGCCTAAGATCACAATTCAAGAACAAGACACATATATAGTCTACCATATCTCTCTTCCTCTGACACTATCAATAATAATGCATAAAGAGATTATCATTCTCATTCAAGGAGTGTCATTTCTCAACTCTTAAATGATAAGGGAGTAAAGTGCAATTGACTTATAATTTTAACACCTATACATATGGTTTCACCTTCCTATGCCTCACGTGAAAGAGACGCATTGGCACATCCTAGTAGCTTGAAAGCTATCGAGGAATTGTTGTGATAATTACATGAGTAAGTTGCATCATCCTCTTGATATTCTCATAGTTATTGTTATTCAATGGTCAAAATGTCACTGTTCAAGTCACACTAAAATAACCTTAAATCTTGATATCCTCATAGAAAACACAGTGAGGGTGGGGTTGAGAATTGAAATAGGAAAAGGCTGTTTTGACTCATTGCTAGCCTTTAACAGTGGAGTATGGGCTGATGTCCAACAAACCCACTTGTCAGCTAACATTATGTCACCAAACATCAACTTGCAATCCTTATCTTGATAGGGAGCATCTTGTTAACAAATTTTACTCTTAAATCTCGATTAGTCGAATTAATTGGAAAAAAAAAGGATTATAGCATTTGCTTAAATGAAATTTAGATTTAAGTATTACTTATGCCTTAGTAGTGCAAAGAACATTTATATAATTAGTGCAACTAATGATCATAACGTGAAATTATTCTATCCTTGTACGTTAATTAGTTTAGTATATTAAGCTTTTTTGTGAAGAGTTGTTGTGTTAACTTAATATGATAATATATATAAAAAATTAAAAAAAAACTATTACACCATTGGGGTGCAAAATATAAAGTCAATTCAATTTAGCTACTAATGCAAGAAGGGGGGGGGGGGGGGGGGGGAATCTTTTTCTCTAAGGCTTTACTTAACTTACCAAAGTGTCCAAATAAAATACCTTTAATTATTACTAACTTAGATAAGTAGGAAACCACCATTCTTTGGAATCCCCTCTTTAGTTTGTCTATCCTCTTTTACCAAATCTCTCTTATTCACTATCTTGACTAATTGGACCCTTGGCTTCATTGAACTAAATAACTAGGCAAAAAAACTACAAGGTTTTTATTTTTTATAAGAAACTAGAGTTTTTGGTGTGTAATATACTACTAATATTTAAGGTTGTATACTAGTTAGGAGAATGCAACTATGACAATCCGTGTTATCGATCGTCAAAAATCTTCACTAAGAATTTCTTTGTTCACTATCTAGATACTTTTTAGAAGATGCAGAACGATTTTCGTATAAACCATAATCGTCATATTATGGTGGAAAACTCTGTGTTTTTCAATATCCATAATAGAGTATTGATTTAATTTTACACGTTATAGGTAGAGTTTAGGAGGTAGACAAACTTATTGGCTAACGGGCTAATTAACACCCCTCGTAGGTGGACCAGATTCAATAATATTTTTTATTTTCAATATAGTAAAAACCCATAAATTCTTTTTCTAACTCGATCCAAAAAAGGAGAAAAGAGAAATACCCCTTCCATTTTATTTTACTTGGCCCCTGTACCAAAAATAAATATTTCATTTTATTTGTTCATTTTAGCAAATCAAGAGAGTTTAAATATTTTTTCTCATAGTACTACTCTTACTCTCTTAGTATTAAATAATTATATAAAGTAGTAGTAGTAGTCAAATTTAAAGTTTCAAAATATCATTTATAATAATAAAATACACCTTTAATTAAAACTTTCATAAGGAGTGTGTCAAGTTAAAAAGCCAAATAATATGAAATAGAGGGGTATAAGATTGTTCTTTTTCATTAAAAACGTGCTCAAAGTTAAAACCAAGTAGCACCTCTTCCTGTAATTTGCAATTTGTAACTTGTAACTACAGTGTAAGTCTTTCCATGTTTAGAAGCTTTTAAAACTTGTAAACCTTACTTTGCCCTTCCTCGTGTCATTGGCCAAAATCACAAGTTATTATTTGTATTTTGGAAAATACAAATATGTATTCACAAGAAAAGAAGTGGAATTGATCACATTCTATCGTCTTTTTAAGTAAAATTGGATCCGAAATTAAAGTTTACGTGTTCCAACAATAATCTTAAGTTACTATAATTAAAAAAATTGAGGTTACAATCAAATACAATAACAGTAACATATTTAGTGTGATTCCACAAGTAAAGTCTGAAGAAGATACTAGAGTATATGCGGATCTTATCTCATCTTTATGGAATAGAGTAATGGTTTTCAATAGACCCTCAACTAAAAATGAGCATTTTTCAAAGCAAGTTTGAAAAATACAAAAGTAAAGAAGCTAAGATGAAGATATCGAGAAAAAAAGAAGAAAAATATTGATAACAAAAATATAAAGATAATTAAAGTAAAAAGAAATAACAGTAGTACTAAAATTAGAAATAAGATAACGATATAATATCACGTTCTCGGTAAGTTGAAGTTGTGGCATGTTTGGTCTAATCATCTCTCCCCAATTTTTCTTTGGTTTGCTTCTGCCTCTCCATAGGCCTATCATTGTCAACCTCTCACATCTCCTCATTGGGCATCTGCTCTTTTCCTCTTTACATATTTGAACCATTTTAGCCTCACTTCCAACATTTTATACATCGCAGGGATCATTCAAATCTTGACAGTATATTCTCGTTCCTAATCTTGTCTCTCCTAAGATGCTCACACATCCCTCTAGACATTCTCATTTTCTCTACTTTCATTTTCTGAATGTGATTTTTGTTGTCTGGCCAACATTATGTCTCATATAACATAATTGATATAACAATTACTCTGTAAAACCTATATGAGTTTATAGTTAAATATTTATAAGTAAAAAATAAATAAAATTTATTAAATTCTCGTAAACTCATAGGTTTTTTCCGGATCTCCTGCAACCCTTTACATTAGAGGTGTGCATCGATTGATTTGGTTTGATTTTGTATATTATCGGTTCGGTTTATCGATTTTCGATTTGTAAATATGCAAAATCAATAACCAAACCAATAAGATATTCATTATCGGTTTTTGGTTAATCGATTTTTGATCCTTAACAGTTTGCTTTTTGGTTTAACCGATAAGAAAATGCTCCTATAATTTTTTTTATTTTCTCTTATTTTCACCTTCATATATACACTACCTTCATGCATAAAAGTCTATACAAATTACAAGCATAAGCAAATTCAAATACATTATTATTAAAATAAATTTATTTTATTTCTTGTTAAGTTGCGAACTTGAATGCAGTAGTAACAGTAGCAATCTCTCAAAAAGAAAAATAACACTAATAGGTAAAACTCCACCAAACCAACGACTTTAGAAAGAAAACACCAACACCAACTATAAAATACAAAAAATAACATGGTATATATTTAAAATATAAAGCCACTATTATATAATTATGGATAAAAATATAATCTTATTGAATTATCGATTTAACCATTAATTAAAACCTTAAAACCAAAATCGAACCGATAGCCCAATAATTTTTTTTACAAAATCGTTTAAAAATCATTAACCCAATAACCTAATATCGATAAATCAATAATATTTTTATCGATTGAATCGATTTTTGCACCCCCCTACTCTACATGAACGAAGGTATCAAAAGAAACAAACAAGAAAATATATTAAAGCAAAACAATTCAAACCCAAAAAGAAAATCCTAATTTAATAACAAAATATGGTAAAAGGCGGAAAAAAAAATGGAAAATACAAGCAAGTACTTGTAATTTGTAAAAGGGAGCACACATTTCTTCTTTTTTTAGAGGGGTGGTGGTGGAAAACAAGCATACATGATACAACAGACAATGAAAATATACCAATCACTAACCATTGTCCCCACATGAGCCCCCCCCCCCCCTCCCCCCTTCCTTTTTTTTTTTCACTTCCAAATTATAAAACAAGGCAATAGAATATATAAAAAAGAAGTGAAGAAATAAGTCATAGATATAGTTTTAGTAGAACAAGTCATTTATCGAAGTTGGGACCCATCAGCGGCCCTCTAAAGTTGGCATGACTTTTAATTTAGATATCTTAACTAAGAGTTGTTCATTTTAAACACCTCACGAAGGAGTTCGCTGTGTCATTTTGACACTTTTTATATAATCAGCCAAATATGTAACGTGTGTGTAACACACTCGCTGATGACTTGTCAAATTAGCGAATTAAATGTAGACATGTGACAAATATATCAAAAATAATTATTAAAAAATGTATTGAATAAAAAAACCTAATTTTGAAACTACTTAATTAATTATTTTTAAAAAAGTTACATTTCAATTAAAAAAAGAAAAGGAAAAAAGATACTGTAGCAGCTATCATTCTTCTCCGATGGCCTCTTCTTCTTCTCCGGTCATCTTCCACATCTCCGACGACGACGACGATCAGCATGTCCTTTTTACCACTACCTCTTCCTTCAAATTCAGCCACCATAATCACCATCAACGTCTCCTTCTTCTTCAATTTCTATCACCATAACCACTAACACATCCTCCTCATTGTTCATCGAATTTGACCTCCATCACTATCAGAATATTTTATTATAATAACAGATTTTTTTTTTGGTTATTTCAAATCAAAATTTGTTATACCCATGATAAGTCTATTTCAAGCAAACATTTGATAACCCATATTCTTGGTAAGATTTGCGTTTCCTAAAATTTAGTGTTTTTGCTGAAAGTTTCAAAAATACACAAAAAAATTTTAACCCTTTGACCGAATCGGCGCCATTTGTGGCAGAAGAATTAATCCTTTCTTTACGTTTTTTTTTTGGCTATATATTATTGATTTAATTTGCCACATCAAGAAATAACAAGAGAGGAGAAAGTTGGATATACAATGATTGTGTTGCAGCGGCAAGCTGGTAGTGGAGAGTGGAGGAAGTGTTGGAAGGAGAGAAGGAAGAAGAAATAAAACAAACAAACAAAAAATTGTAAAATTTAAGTTTTTCACGCGCTTATAATTCGTGTAGCACACACAAAGTGTCAAGTCAATAAAAAGTGTCAAAATGACACAGCAAAAGCCTATAGGAGGTGTTTAAAATAAACAAGGCCTACTTGAAGTGTCTAAGTAAAAGTTGGTACCAACTTTAGAAGAGTATCGATAGGTTCCACCTTTATCGAAAATACTACCTCAACCTAACGTTAACATAACAAACTAAATAATTTAATTTTAAATATCACTAATAAAATTGAGAAATTATATTATTTAATCATAATTAATTGATATAAAATTGTATATACATGTCTAACCATAATTTGTTTCTATATGAAATTATCTACGATCAACTTTTAAGGGTTCGTTTGGCTTGTGAGAAAGGACTAGCAACGTCAACGTAAAATTTGAAATTATTCAATTCATGATTAGTTAAAGAAATCTACCAATATAATATACGGGAAAGCCACTTGATACATTTTAACACTGTTATATTAAATTTCATTCGCTAACGATATTAAGTTTTCTAATTACATTATATACCATCTTTAAAAATATTTTCTTAAAATATTATGATCTTTCTTTGAATATTTTAATTGTGGTATGAATATTTCATTTGTTAACATAATATTGTAATTTTGAATTGAAAATAATATTTTTAAAGCTGAATATTGCATTTTTCAATCGAATCTTATAAGTTGAATATCAAATACTGTAGTTTGCAGTTGAATATTGGGGTAGATTTCACAAGTGGTAATTTAACTTTTATTTTTTTTCATAAAAATAACTTAATTATCTTTTCTTACACAAAAATAACTTAACTATCACTTTTTTTTTCACAAAAATAACTTAATTATTTTTTCTTACACAAAAATAACTAAATTTTGGGTAAACTAACACAAAAATCACATGGCCGGAATACAATAACTTTTCTGATGAACCCTATTCTTTTTTGGCTCTTTTTTTTTTTTTTTAATTTTAAATCTAATAAATAAAATTTAAAAAACACTCAACTCGACCCATCCCGACTCAAAATCCTTTCGAAAAATATATTAAAAAGAACATGAACCATTATACCAAAAGAAAATATTTTTCTTTTCTTTTAATACATTAAGACGTAGAAAAACATTGTCTTTTCTTTTAATATATTAAGATATAAAAAAATATTTTCTTCTCTTTTAATACATTAAGACATAAAAAGACATTTTCTTTTCTTTTAATATATAACGAAGTAGAAAAATATTTTCTTTTACTTTTAATACATTAAGACTTAGATAAATATTTTTCTTTTAATTTAATATAGTAAGACGTAGAAAAATATTTTCTTTTCTTTTAATACATTAATAAGTAGAAAAATATTTTCTTTTCTTTTAATATATTGAGACATAGAAAATAAATTATTTTCTTTTAATACATCAAGACGTAGAAAAATATTTTTCTTTGAAAAGAATGATTCTTGTTCTTTTTAATATATAATTCAAATTGGTTTTGGACCAGGATGAGTTGAGTTGGGTGTTTTTAAAATTTTATTTCTTAGATTTAAAATTAAAAAAGAGTGAAAAAGAGTGGGGCTCATTGGAAAAGTTATTGTATTTTGGCCATGTGATTTTTGTGTCAGCTTACCCAAAGTTTAGTTATTTTTCTACGTCTCAATATTTAAAAAGAAAAGAAATATTTTCGACGTCTTAATGTATTAAAAGAAAAGAATATATTTTTCTACGTCTTAACATATTAAAAAAAAAAAAATATTTTTCTTTGAAAATAATAGTTCTTGTTCTTTTTAATATATTTTTCAAACGAGTTTTGTATCGGGACGGGTCGGGTTGAGTTTTTTTAAATTTTATTTATTATATTTTAAAAAAAAGAGTGAAAAAGAGTGGGATTATTCGAAAAAATTATCGTATTTCGTCCATGTGATTATTATGTTAGTTTACCCAAAAGTTTAGTTATTTTTGTGTAAGAAATGATAGTTAATTTATTTTTGTGAAAAAAAGGTGATAGTTAAATTATTTTTATGTAAGAAAAAATAGTTAAGTTACTTTTGTGAAAAAAAAGTGATAGTTAAGTTATCATTTGTGAAACATTGACAACAAAAAAAGTATATCTACTCCCTTTATTTTACTTATTTTTAGTCTATTTCAAATAGAATGTTTTTTTTCTAATTTTTTTTAAATTTTAATATTTCACTTGTCATATTTAAGATCATAAAATTATTTTTTTAAAATTTATATCATACATATTTTTAATATAAAATCGTAAAATTTAAAATTCTTTTTTTCTTTTTTAAGTTTTATATCCAGTCAAATTAACACAAACAAATTAAAAAGAATGAATACTATTCCCTCTATTTTTTTTAGTTGTTTAAAAAAGAATGTCTCTTTTTATTTGTAGTAATTATTTAATTTCAACTTTTCACATGATATGTTTAAAATCACAAGGTTAAATGATATTTTGAACGTATCTTTAATTTAAGATTTATTGTCCTTATATTACTCCCTCCATCTCAATTTATATGAGTCAGTTTAACTTGACACAAAATTTAAGAAAAAAAACTTTGAAAATTTATGTCTGAAATAAGTTATAAATATTTGTGTGACTATAAATCATTTTATCAAGAGTAAAATATTAAATTATTATTAAATATAAAAATATGTCTATTATTTTTTGGAGTGAATAAACGGGGACAAGGAGTATAATTTATGGGTATAAGATAGAATAAAATTATTTATTTATATTGAAGAAAAAAAACACAACTTTATCCCCAAACTCCCATGGTATCCTTGTTTCTTCCCTACCCATCTCTCATTTCAGTACTCTCTGTTTAACACAGGAAAACTCTCTTTCCCCAAAAACCATGTCTTCTCTATAATCCTCTTCTTCTTCCTTCTTCCGCTCACAAAACTTGGATAAGTCTTTGGCTAATCATAAATTTGTTGAATATGGGTTCATCTAAGTCAGATCTGAGGTCAACGATCTACCCAGAACCTGTTGACCACTTCGACCAGCTACCTGATCCAGTTCTTCTCTTAGTTTTCAACAAGATCGGCGATGTTAAAACTCTAGGAAGGTGCTGTGGTGTTTGTAGGAGGTTCCATTCACTTGTTCCTCAAGTTGATAACGTTGTTGTTCGTGTTGATTGTGTTATATCTGACGATGATTCTTCGTCCAGTTCTTCATCTTCTGGTGAATCATCTGATAAGTCACGTCACCCGATTTCATCCCTTTTTCGTTTTGTGTTTCTTGGTCTTGTTAAACCCTTTCAATCACTTACCCAGTTGATCTCGATTTCTTCGAGGCGCTGTACTGCTTCATCGTCTTCTCTTCTTGTTGATGATGATTTTGAGCAAAATTCCGTTACCCATCACTCTCCTACGCAGGTTTTGAAGAATTTTGATGAAATTAAGTTGCTCAGGATCGAATTGCCTAGTGGTGAATTGGGTATTGACGAGGGTGCTTTGCTGAAATGGAGAGCTGATTTTGGTTCTACTCTCGATAATTGCGTTATACTCGGGGCGTCATCGGTTATTCAACCGGTAAGTATTGGTGACAGCGCCAATTTGGTCGAGGGACAGTGTGGAAGTGGAAGTTACAGTAACAGTTCGGGTGATGGTAATGGAGAAACGGATAATGGGAGCATACCCGAGTCGTTTTACACTAATGGGGGTTTGAAGTTGCGCGTTGTGTGGACGATTAGTTCTTTGATAGCAGCTTCTGCAAGGCATTATCTGCTGCAGCCGATTATAGCAGAGCATAGGAAGCTTGAGAGTTTGGTTTTGACGGATGTTGATGGTCAAGGAGTATTGTGTATGAACAGGGAGCAGCTGGAGGAGTTGAGGGTGAAGCCTCTTTCAGCTTCATCGGCCTCGAAAAGGACCATGGTGCCAGCACTGAACATGAGGTTGTGGTATGCCCCGCATTTGGAGTTGCCTGATGGGACAGTGCTCAAAGGGGCGACATTGGTAGCAATTAGGCCTAGTGACCAACCTAAGAAAGAGGTGGTTGGGCCAGATGGGAATTGGGTGGCAGCTGCATTTGAGGAGCCCTATGGGACAGCTGCAAGGATGTTGGTTAAGAGAAGGACTTATTGTTTGGAGATGAACTCGTTCTGAACAGACTTGAAGTGGTCAGGGAGTTTCTTGGATTGATGACTGAGGTAATTTTATTCTGGTTATGGGTAAAATTTGTAGGATTAGTGCTAGAAGATCGAAGAAGTTTGTCCTGATTACAATTTTATGTGTCATTATGACTATGAGCTCTTGATCTTCTGTTCTCTGTCTATCTCCATTCGGAGATATAGGTTATCTGAGTTTATTTGATCTCTCTACACACACATATACATTGATAACTACTGTTTGGTTCTCATCTTAGAGGAAATTTTTTGTCTTTCGGTGGTTTTCGTGCAAAAGTTTCTCTTATTTTGTTATCATCTAGCGTTTGATTTAGTCATCTGATCTGAGTGTGTTGCAGAATTCTCTTGCATACCTTTTTCTGTAGAATCTAGGAATTGAAAACCGTCATTATGATTTTTACCAATATGCAAATCCTATGGAGTTTCTTGATTTTTTTTTTAAAATATACTGGTTTTAATCTGAGATGAATAGGGTAGAGGAGCAAGCCCTTTGTATCGAACCGTGCACCCTTGGCCCTCAGGAATTTTTAAAATATCTGAGATGAGTTGTTCTTGGCGATTCTTGGTCAATTCTGAAGACATTGTTAATGTGGATTTATCAGAAAGCTGGTCATTTTCAACAAAATGTGGCCCCTTGTCTTCACTGCTTTTATTTCTAGATCCTTAAATGAGAAAGCACCGGTGTCGGCTCATTTCCTAATTTCTAGTGCGGAACTTGGGAAACTGAACTTGCATTTTAAGTTTGTTCGTATCTTGCTTTCTTTCTATTGAGGTGTATTAGTATACATAATTGTACCAGTCTTTATATCCTCTTGAGATCACGGAAATATGCTGAGAATCTAACACATCAAATTTCTCTCTTTTTTCTTGATAAAAGACGCAGTATATTGATTCAATTACTAAAAGAATTAATGGAAATGTCTATAATCATTATTCTATGTTGCAACCTCCTAGTCAATGATGGTTTTTATTTGATATTGTAGCGATTTAGTGCCTATCTTCATCATTCAATGATACAATCTGCTGATCCTTGATTGAATGATAAGTAAATTGCTTGCAAGATTATTCATTACCATAAGGTGGAATAAAGTTTGTGTCAATACCATATTCAACCAACAAATGTATTGGTGTTAGCTAAGTTTTGATTGGCTGGTGTTTTTTGTTTTCATAAAGCAGCTATTCTTCACTTTATCTTTAGCCTTTTGGCCGAGAAAGGTATAAAGGCTACTTCTTTTGGCTTCCTGCACTTTCTTTACATGTTTTGCATCAGAACTAATATGGAGCGTATATGCAGAGTTGTCAGTATATATGAATCTATATTAAACAATTTTATTATCATTTTCAGGGAAAACTAAGAAAGGTGGATTAACTCATGCTGAAAAGGAGCGGAAAACAGAATTTTTTTTTGAGCTAGCTCACCCTGAGTTGTTTGGTCAAGTCAGTCTTGCTTCTAGAGATGAAATGCCAGTTGCTGGCTAACTATGAGCTTTAAATCAGCCTGTGTTGTGCACGATGATAGGCATCTGCTTATGTTGTAGTTTGGTGGCATATACTTCTAAGAATGCACGAAGTGCTTCCAGTTCATTTAACAGGAGCTTAGTGCCTTTGACTTTATACCGATACACATTTGATAGTTACCTCTTTCTGTAAATATTGCAGTTATGACAATCATATGCCATGCTATGTACCTTTTGTGGTTTCATTGAGCAATAAAATGTACGTTTTGCTACAGTTATGCTAAGTTTATTCACTTGTTGCAACTGGTGTTATGTGAAATGGTACACTATCCTTTTCATAATTTTTATGTTTTATCTGGTAAAGCTATTACCAACATTTGTGAGTCTGTCGAGTAGTTTAATGGGCAGTATATCACACTCGTCATTTGAGGCAGAAGAAGGGTTAATTCTGCTGTGACTTTATGAGATATATTAATGATAGACTCCATACTGTTGATGTAAATATCTGAGTAAAGGAAATGTAGGTAAGATCTGATACACACCCAAATGTGGTGATCGAGTTACTCAATTCTATGATATCTTGTGCATGTGCAATTTTGTCCAATGAATTGCCCACATCAAACTTATGGCATTGCCACTTCTTTGCCTCAATTTCCTTCTGTAGACATGGAGCTCTAGGTTAGAAACTATAGTCCTTAGACGGATGGATACATGCTTACAGTTGAGAAATTTGATCTATACTATATTTGAAGGGAGCTTTAGTGCAATAGTAAGAGTTGTGACCAAGAGGTCATGGGAACAACCTCCGGCATAAATGCAAAGGTTGCATTCTATAGACCTATTGTGGTCTGGCCCTCTTCTAGTCGCCGAGCATCTGGACTGCCCTTTCTTTAACTATAAATGGCCTCACATCTGTGACTAGTTACTGACATCCTTCCTTTAGTAGTTAGATTTAAACAGGTCGAAAATAAAGACTGGTATGTAAACAGAAAGCAGACCTGGTTTTGATTCCCACTTCCCACCTTGCCAATTCTGACAAAAGGACAGCCAATTGGCACTAGTCATTACTTCTTTGAACTAACACCCCAAGCGGAAATGGACCAACCAATCACTTGTCAGTTGCCAGTGATGCTCTTGGCAAAGTGACATGATTGAAACCCATACCAAATTGGTTGGGATGTATCAAGACAAATCATGTTCAAAATCAGATGACATGTTTGTTAGTCAATTAGTTCTTCACATATCACTTAAAGCAGTTACATTGCTGAACATTTTGAAATTGCATCGTCTGTCCAGGTACTAACTATTTATCCTCGAGCCAAAACCATTATAACAGTGTTTGGATCAAGAAAGTTAAATAAAAGTTTCTATCATTTCCTTTGTTTCCTGTGCAACCGAATCAAACGTATGAGGACTCTTCAATTCCGCCAATTTCAAAATGGTTTCAAAATATTACTTGAATACCCCATCTTTCACCGTATTCAAAATTAGTGACATTCAGATATACACTGGATAGTTGCTTTTGGTTCTTGTAAAGATAAATAAAAACAAGTTTTCATTTGAACAAACTACTGCGCCAAGATATACACAACTAAAAGGATCCGTCCAACAAGAACCAAAAACCCCACACCTGACACCAACCCAAAACTGTTCTTGTCAAACCAAAAAAGATAATTAACATTTTGTCCCTCCAAAAAAACTTGATAGTAGAAAGGGCAGCCCACTGAGCCAAATTCAAATTAAGAGAGGTACAAAAAATCTGTAGAAATAATCAATCAACCAATCTTCACCTCAGCATTTAGTTGAGAAAAAATTAGGATAGGAAAATGCACGTAACAGTTATTAGCAGCACAAATTTAATCAGAAGATTACATTGATACAGATTATGCAAATTAAAGTTTCTCATCTTCCTCCTATATTATCTTTGCTCATCATGAGCGGTAGCGACAACAAAAAAAACCAATGTACATTGGTCATCTTTACCAGTCCATTCTTCACAAACCACAGAATAGATCACCTTGCATCCAAGTTGTTCAACTAATTCTCTATAGTTTTGACATCCACCTCCAGGTCCAAATTCAATGCATGTAAGTTGCCTAAGAATTTCAAGGAAATTTGGTTGCATGAGGGTTGAGGCACTACAAAAATTTCCACGAATATAATGTGGTTAAGTACATGTATAATAAAAGAAAGGGAGGGGGTGATGGGCAATATGTCATATCAAAGCATCAAAAGAAATTGGAAAATTATGGGTGGAAATTGATTTGAGATGGGAAAAGGCATAAAAACACCCCTTAACTTTTTTTTTTTAAAAACTAAAAGTACGGGCCATGCCCATTTATTAGAAACCCGAAAAAACACCCCTAAACTATACCTGGATTCTCAGTTACACACTCGTATACTTGGTGAATCGCCTATTTACCCCCTAGGGCTATCTTGAAACGAAATCCTATCCCCCAAAGCGCTTATGTGGCGAAGAGAGTGCATTACACTGTCAAAGAGTGAGAAGCCAAACTTTTTTAACATCTTTTATTAAATTATTTTTCTTACTGTCTTCTTTTCTTTCTCACTATCTCTTCTTTGTTTTCTTTTCTTCCTCCGAGACCAGCAGTCCACCGGGACTCGCCACAACCACCATCGCTAAAGCAAAGACCTTTCTCCTCCACCATCACCTAAACCATCAAATCTCTCACCACCACCATCATAAAACAAACGGCACGTAAACAAAAGGCACGAAGGAGCATCGCTTATGTTTGTTTCCTATTAACTACATCCTCGAGCTTTCATATTTATCCAGCAAATCATCCAAAATATAATCTTATCTAAGGGCCCAAGGAAAATGAGCTTAACCTCATTTCCCACTATTGAGTTATTTTATGTCTTTTCCCATTTGAGATCCAAGCTTTTCAACCAATTCTGTGTAATTTTGACATCCACTTTCTTGGGTAAAATTAAATGCATGTAAAGTAGCCTGAGAATTTCAATGAAATGAGAATATTTGGTTGCACGAGAGTTGAGGCACTAAATACAGGTATAGTTTTTTCTTTAAAAAAAAGGGACAGGGAATATGTCATATCAAAAACTCAAAATAAATTGGAAAATTACGGGTGGAAATTTATTTGAGACCCGAGGAATGAATGAAAGATCAAAAACAGAGAATTAATGAGCAGAGTAACTAAGACATGGAAACAAAAACAAAAGAAAAGGAAATGAATACCTTACCAAAAAATTGTCGTGATGTACGCATACAATTAGCACATTCAGCTGTCTCTGCTTTTAGATCTTCTCAATTTCTTAATATGATCTTCAGATTTCAGCTTTTCCCTGTAGGGTACCAAGTTATCAGGCTCAAGCAATTCAGCAGACCTTTTGTTGCCTATCTTCTTTTCCATAATGCTGCAGTATCACAAAAATGCATGAGGCAGAGTGATGGAATGAAATAAGTGAATAGAAACTTCACAGTTAGCAAACCTGTAAGCTTGAGAGTCTTCTGCCTTCGTTTCCAACCATTGAACATTTCCTGTGTTAGCTGGAATTAATGACCCACATATATGTAGTATCTCTTCATCAAAACTACAAATGAAAAGCACGATATATCAAATCTAATTCATACTTAAAAATTACAAAAAAATAAAATGCAGAGCTGAAAGGAGAAGCAAAAGAGCATTGAAATTCAGTAGTAGAAACATTGTAAGGATTACTATCTATTACAGAAATAATTAAGTGGGTTTTTGGATTGGAAAAGCTTTTTGGCTTATAAGCCAAAAGCTAAGATTTGTAGATTTTGGCTTATAAGCCAAAAGCAAAAGCTAGGATTTGTAGCTTTTGGCTTTTGGCTTATTTTTGCCTTTTTAGCTTTAAAAAAAGTGCTTAAAAGCACTTCTTTATTTTCCCCAAACACTTCAAAAGTGCTTAAAAGCTATTTTGGCTTAAAAACACTTAAAATAAGCCAATCCAAACAGGCTCTAAGGAACATGCAAATTCAGGAAATCATTTTCTGCAGACAACCCAACTAATTAGGGCTACTATAGCCCATTGAAAATCTATATCTACCTATCTATATATATATATTAATAAAATTCTGGTCATAAGAGAGGTGGTGTGGCACTCTCAATGATTAGAACACATATTATTTCTAATCCCCTCTCCCAATACTTCTTCAGCCTAACTCTACCTCTCCTGAAACCATCCATAGCCAAACAGGGACATCACATAAGTGGGTAATGCATCAAGAACACTATTGATCAAAACTACTCTGCCACCCAAAGACAAGTGCCTTCTCTCAAATTCAAGATGCTGCCTTCAAAGCAGACTGGTACACTTATATAACTTGTCACTGGACCACATCAAACCAAACCAAATGTCGATTTTTTTAATTGATTTTCGGTTTGGTTTGGTTTGGTTTTTCACCATACCGTGAACAGCCCTACATGCAGGAAAAGAATTTTCAGAGCTCAAAAAAGAAATATGAACGAAAATCTTACTTCTTGACTGAGAACCGTAGAGTAGTTCCCACTTTGATCCTGTGTTTCTTGTTAGATCTGCTGACAAAAACTTCTTTCCCATGTTTCTACGAAAAGAGAAACATATCCAAAGACAAATCAGTATCAAAATCTTTATCTCAACTCAAGGTCTCATTAGTTCAAAGTGCTTACAATTTTATACTTGAAATCTTCTCGAATGTCCTCATCTGCTATGACAGCAGAAGAAAAACCAAGAACAATTATGTGAATAGACTGCTGGCCAACTTTAACCACCTGGCCTTCTGAGAAGATCAATATCAAAAGAAGGATTAAAGAAACAAAGTCAACCCAAAAGAATTTACAATATTATACCTATGACATACACTCTTTAATATTTAGTATATATTTATATCTCCAGGTGGGGAGTTGAACTTTGAGTTTCTGAAAAAGGGAGAACTATGAGGGTGGTGAAATTAAGAAAACTGCCATTACTTTAGCATTTTACTCCAACTTCACTCCAAAAACGAAAAGCCTGGAAAATAACGGAGCTAGAGTACAATTTTACAACAAAAAGAAACACATAATGTGTTTGAATCCACATGATATTACGCAAATAAGAACTAAGTTGAAGGACTACCTAATAGCATTTCTGGCTTTGGATTAAAAAGTAGCAACTTTGCTTCAAATCTCACACCAAAATAAGGGTGAATTCCTGGAAGAATTTTAGCCAAATTGCTACTGAATTTCGGTTCATAAGTCAATACCACACCATCTAAAGCTTCATTAAACCTGTAAAAAGAAAGGAACCTTGTGAACAAAAGTACCTAAGAAACAAGTGGAGCAGAAGTCCAAATACACTCGAACACCAAGTTTCTAAGTGATAATGGGGGAGGGAAGAGAAGAAAGAGAATATTAACCCATGAAAAGTAGGAGCTTTAAATAGCAGGATTGTCAACCCAAAATAAAACAGGCAGTAAAGAGGCAGCCAGCAGATACCTGCTGAAATAAATTCAATAATCTGTCCAATTGATTGAACAAGCTGAATAAGTAAATTGCTTGCACAAACCACTTATGATCAATCATTCAATTAATCAGCTACACATCAACTGATCATCCAAAAATAATAATAATCAGCCAGACATCAATCCCTAACTACTTGCAGAGATGTAATGCAACATCTTGCCCTTTAAGCAGTATACCCAGGATGCCGATATATGGCATAATGCCTAGGTGAGCATGTCCCAGCGAAGCTAATGTTTAGAGGATTCATCATACAACAACAACAACAACATACCCATTGTATTCCCACAGGGTGGGGTCTAGGGAGGGTAGAATGTATGCAGACCGTACCTTTACCTCACAGGTGAAGTAAAGAGGCTGTTTCCGGTAGACTCCCGGCTCAAGACAAAAAAAGACCAGAACAAGATGTAATGGAAGTACAAGAGATATAGACAATAAATGGGAACAACAAATAGTCACAAAACACTACTACAACAAAAAATACTACATTCAAACTATACAAAACACTAGACGATTCATCATATTATGACTATATTTATGCACGCAGTCAACCTACCACAGCTCTCCTCTTTTATTCTAGCTTGGGGCGGGCTATACAAAGCTCACATATGGGGAGTTCTAGACAAGCCTTGTTCAAACAAGAAAAATGAGCATTACCTAAAAATGGATTAATACACTCTATTGAAACATGCATCATCAACTAATTAACTTCACAACAAAAGATGAAGCATTCACCAACAATTTCTCATACCAAAACAAAAAATCACTCTCTTTTTCTTAAATTCGGTTAATAGATTCACTTAGAGAAGCACAAAACCCAAAATCTGCAACTTCAAATTGAAGATAGCAATCGAGCGTCCGAAACGGTACTTCCATTTTCTAACACCAAAAGAGTAGTGGAGTTACTCGAACGATAAACACCCCTCACTTCCAACCCGAAAGTTGTGAGTTTGAGTCAGCAAAGGAGCAAAAAGGGTGGGAGAGGAAGGGATAACACAAAAAAAAATTAAAAAGAAAAGAAAAAAGAGAGAGAATAGGATGAGGATGAATTACTTGAAAAGAAGAGAGCTGAGTTCGCGATAAACAGCGGCCTCGACCTTTTTGGCCTTTGATGGATGTAAGTACACAACCATATTCACGGTACATTCTTTCAGTGCCTCCATTGATGGATTTAGACAAAGCCAAACAGAGTCTTGATGCCAATTTTGTTAGGGTTTATGTTAAACCCTAAATCTTACAAGTGTGTTGCTTGCCTTCTTGTGGGCTGAAAAGAATTTGCAAATTTAATGGCTAGTTAAAAAATTAATAATACCATATTATCTTCCCAAGTTTCTATTTATTTTTGTGACACTTGTCCTATTGAAATATCAAAGACCCAAATTTACTTCCTTCCATAAATATTTTTAAGTTTAATCATAATTAAAAAGGTAAATTTACCTACTAATCTTGGAAGAAGTAATCTAACTTTGGTGAAAAATAATTTTAGTCTCATATAATTTTGGGAAAAGGGTCAAAAATACTTTTTTACTTTTGTTTATTAGCTAAAGTTTCCCTTGATTAAATTATAGAGTCAAATATACCTCTGTCATTAGTACACTTAATAAAAATACTCCTATTTTTAACACTTTTTCATATGATCTAATATTTGGGTGCATTGCATGCCACCTCACTATCAGATTTTTATTCCTTAATATATATTTTTTTCATTTCAAATTTTTATTCTTTTTTCTTTTTCCTTTTCTCTTTATCTATTAACAAAATTCATAATCCAAAAATAAATTTATCTTCTTCTTCTTTATATTTCTCTCCCCAAATTTCAAGAAGCTTGGGTTGAATAATACTTCCATCTTCTAATAGGATCAAATCGACTGAATTGTGAATTCTGCCGGGGATATCCCCGGTTTATGAATGTTAGAGATGGAAAAGGAGCAACACCTTTGCACTTAGTGACGACCTGAAGGTGTTCACATTTTGCTCGACAATGGCGCTGGGTTGACTCTTTCCCAATGCTAATTTCATCATACTGTAATCATCACCATGGTGGGGAGACAATGGAAGAATATTGTGTTTCACCAAACAAGGGAAAACAAAAAAAGGAAAAAAAAAAGGGTAAAAAATTGCAAAGAATTTTATCAATTTCATGTGGCATTCATCTTATCCAAATATTAGGCCATGTGAAAAAGTGTTAAAAATAGGGGTATTTTTGTTAAGTTTGTTAACGGCAAGAGTATATTTGACTCTATAGTTCAACCAGTGATAAATTTAGCTAATAAATAAAAGTAGAAGGGTATTTTGGACCCTTTTCCTTATAATTTTTGTCAACCACGTTTATATATATTTTTACTCATATATCTAGAATTGATGAAATCATGAATTCACAATAGAATCATAAAATTAAGTAAATAAAAGCAATTGAAAGAAAAATTCTTTTTAATGTCTATGGAAAAAAAAAGTAGGATTGCATTTCTCTACCTAAACTAAAATTTATTGCAACATCATTCAACTAATTCATCGCCTAAAATGAAAATTGTCATCCCCACACTTTTTTCAACCATTAAAATTTTATTAATATAAGATACTCGTTTTAAAAATAAGAATACTTTATTGAAAAGAAAATAATTTTTGAAACATAAAATAGATGCACTTAACATACTTATTTACGATCTGGGATTAGAAAATAAAATTTCTAACGTGTTGGTATGCGTACCTGTTAACTAGGAGCCTAAAGCACTTAGAGTTGATGAAAGTCAATATTTTGAGTAAACGGGTTTGGATTCATGATTTGAAGTTCCAATAATTTGGATGATGATTTTGGACTTGTCTTCGGATTTTGGTCAGTTTATGAGGTGGTTCGAGCAGATTTGGGACACATTACACATATATAGCACCTTGAGAGAAAAGTAAAGAACCTTGATCTTGCACAAAACTCATCCTAAAAAGATAAGCGATCATCGAAAATAATTTTTAAGTCCGGAACACCCCTAATTACATTGAGTATTTTATCGTTGTTATGCCTTGTGGTGTTCTTTATTGCATGTTTTATTGAATTGCTGAGATTTTTCTATGTGCAGGGTTACTTTAATATCCTTTATTCGATATAGTAACTACTCAACCTCGATCGGCCTATTATGCCTACTGAGTACTAGTGGTTTGTACTCACCTTACTCTTATTAATCTTTTCTGATATAGATCCCGGTACCAGTCTCCAGCATGATTCTTGACTCGTTCGAGTTGAGTGGTTTTGGATATGTGGTGAGCTCCTGAAATTCGGAGACTTGACATGTTTTCTTCTTG
Source organism: Jaltomata sinuosa (assembly GCA_003996215.1). Taxonomy (NCBI): domain Eukaryota; kingdom Viridiplantae; phylum Streptophyta; class Magnoliopsida; order Solanales; family Solanaceae; genus Jaltomata; species Jaltomata sinuosa. The sequence goes on from QJPP01000379.1 coordinate 108,354, forward strand.
TTTTGATTATGTCTCTTAGTATTAGACAATGATGTATTAGTTCAGTATTTCCTACTCTTACTTAATAAGCTCTTGTACACATGACTTTGAGTTGAGATGGATTATGTATGTTTTTCGTAGTATATTTATAAGTATTTGAAGAGTTTGAGATATTCGTGTTTAAATCTCTTATTTGTGCTTTTCCTTGCATTCTTGTTATATTTGATAGTTGGCTTACCTACCAAGGTAAGATTGGGATAGGTGCTCATAACCCAGTTTTTGGATCATGACAATTTGGGATCGGAGCTCTAGGTTCACCAGTCTCATGAGTACAAGATCAAGTGTATAGTAGAGTCTCGCAGATCAGTACAATGACATCCGTATCTATCTTCGGGAGGCTATGGAACATCTTTAGGAAAATTCTACTCTTTGATTCCTTATCGAGCGAAATCAGTTATCTCTTGAGTTTTCTAAACTTTGTGTTTTATTCTCTCATAGATGGTGAAAATGCGATCAGTTGTGATAGGAGATGATGATGCACCTACACCCATTGCTAGGACCCCCGCATGGCGTCAAAGCAGGGGTCAGGGCCGTGGAAGAGGTAAGGTACAAATTGATATACCAGCTCGGGGTCATGCTAGAGAAGCATTCCCTAAGCCTAAGATTGAGGATGTGGCTTAGCAACCTAAGGGTTTGGGGCTAGCCCAGGTACCACAGGGTTTTGTAGCGACTCTAGTGTTATTGGATATTATGGTTTGTATTTTGGGCTTCTTAGAGGGTATGTCTTAGATGGGAGTTCTAATTTTCGCTCCCGATGATTCACAAACTAGAGTTGAGGTTCAGCCTTTAAAGCAAATACTGGTTTAAGGATTTCAGACTCTCGGGACACAACTAGTTTTTATGGGTCCATGTATGGATGCTTTGCCAGTACTTTTTGTTTCTCCAATGATTATGGCTAGGCGGTGATGATTCTAGAAGAGGAGAAGATGTTTGACCGCATTATTAGAATGGGTCCTCCCCGTTTCACTGGTGCACTTAAGGATGATGCTTATGAGTTTTTGGTAAGTTATCAGGAGAGGTTACATAACCTTGGTTTGATTGAATCACATGATATGGACTACACTACTTTCTTGATGGTAGGACCAAAAAAGCAGTGGTATAGGTCTTATTAGGATTGCAGGCTAGCTGGGTCACCTTTTATGGCTTACACATAATTTCTGAGGACGTCCTGGGGAAGTATGTGCCTCATAGCATAAGAGAGAGTCTGAGGGACTAGTTTGATGATCTTAAGTAGGGTACTATGCTTGTTACTGAGTATGAGACTAGGTTCCATGCCTTGGATCGACATGCGTTGATGAGTTTGCCTACGAAAGAGAAGTGGATTTAGAGGTCATGAAGGGGTTGATTACTCCTCTCCATTTTTCTTTCGAGCATCTAGTGACTATTAGGGCTACTTTTCAACAGGTGATTGATCATGCTATGAGTATTAAGCAGATTCTTCATCGTGCCTATGGAGGCGTCGACAATAGGGTTCATAGACATGGTAGTTTCAATAGTTCATCATCCCAAGGCAGGGACTTCTTAGGTAGAGGGCCTCATTACTAGACAAACATGCTAGTTCATGCGACATTACATGTTTTTTATGGTGGTTATTTTGGGTCTAGCAATCAGGGCATCTAGAGTTTAGGGCATATGTCTGGGGGTTCTCATTCTAGATTATCAAGTCGTGGTGGGCGTTCTAGTTTATCTCGATTATCTCATCAATCTATGTCCAGTGGGGGATGCTACAAGTCTGAAGAGTTGGGTCATTATGCTAGATGGTTCCCAAGGCACAAGTAGAGTGGGGTAAAACAGGGTTCTCAAGTTCTGGACCGTAGGGCACCAACACCTCCAGCTAGAGGAGGTGCACAGAGTGGTAGAGATGGTTCTCAAGGTGCTAGGTGTGGAGCTCCGATAGGCCACGGGGTTGGTCATGAAGGTACATATTTATTGGCATGGACGTGGCCAGTGTTATATTTTTCCTAGTAGACTGGAGGCTGAGGCATCAGATGCAGTCATTAAAGGTATTATATCAGTTTGCCATCGACCGGCTTCGGTGTTATTTAATCCTGGATCTACTTATTCATATGTATTTACCTATTTCGCTATGCATCTCAATAGATATGTGATTCCTTGGCAGTTCCCATTCATGTTTCTACTCCCGTAGATGATTCATTAGTAATAGATCGAGTGTATCGATCTAGTGTTGTGACCTTAATTGGGTATGACACTTGGGTGAATCTTATTATTCTTGATATAGTGGATTTCGATGTGATTTTGGGTATGAATAGGTTGTCTTCTTATCATGTTATCTTAGATTTCCATGCCAAGACTATTATTTTAGTTATGTCGGGTGTTTCTCATTTGTGTGAAAGTGTACGGTTAGCCACGCCCCGAAGAAGGTAATTTCATTTTTGAAGGCAAATAGGATGGTAGAACAAGGGTGTTTGGATTACTTAGCACATATTCAGGGTACTAGCATTGACTCTCTTCCACTTGAGTCAGTTCCTATGGTGAGTGAGGTTGTTGAGGTCTTTTTGATAGACTTTCTAGGTATTTTACAGACCGCGACATTAATTTTGGCATTGACTTAGAGATGGACACTCAGCACATTTCCATCCTATCCTATAGGATGACACTGACAGAGTTGAAGACAATGAAGGAGAAGTTGCAGGATTTATTGAGTAAGGGGTTCATTAGACCTAGTGTATCCATTTGGGGTCGTCCTATCTTATTTGTGAAGAAGAAGGATGGATCTATGTGCATGCACATTGACTATCGACAGTTGAACAAGGTGACTATCAAGAACAAGTATTCAATATCATGTATTGATGATTTGTTTTATCAACTTTAGGGTACTTCAGTGTTCTTGAAGATAGACTTGAGATGGAGTTACCATCAGTTGAAGATCAAGGCTTTTGATATTCCTAAGATCGCCTAAATGACTTGTTATGGCCACTACAAGTTCCTTGTCATGTCTTTTAGGTTGACTAACGCCTCGATGACATTCATAGAGTTGATGAATGGGGTGTTCCTACCCTATTTGGATTTGTTTGTGATTGTGTTCATTGACAACATTTTGAACTACTCTAGGAGTAGAGAGGAGAATGAGCAACACTTAAAAATGGTGCTCCAAACCACAAAGGATAAGAAATTGTATGCAAAGTTCTCCAACGTTGAGTTTTCGCTTGAGTTCGTGGCATATTTGAGGCACGTGGTATCCAAGGATGATATTATGGTGGATCCAAAAAAGATTGAGGTAGTTTGGGATTGGGCTAGGACTACTTTACCTATCGACATTCAGAGCCTTATTGGGTTAACTGGATACTACAGACGGTGTGTGGAAGGGTTTTCGCCGATCACATCTCCTTTGACCAAGTTTACTCAGAAGATTGTGGTTTTCCAATGGTCCGATGAGTGTAAAGAGAGCTTTTAAAACCTCAAGTCTTTAATGAATTCAACTCCGATTTTGACTTTACTGGTAGAGGGTGAGGGCTTTAATGTGTATTATGATGCTTCTAAGATTGGCCTTAGGTGTGTGTTATACAGAAAGGCAAGGTAATTGCATATGTTTCTAGGCAACTGAAGAGCCACTATAATGACCCATCCCATCGTTATTGAATCTTCTGCGATACAGACATAAAAATTAAATTTTTTATTGGTATGAGGTTTTGTTTTGGAATAACAGGTGTAGAGATCAAATAAATATCGAGTAAAATAAAATAGGTCCGGTCAGGTGAACTTCTTCCATAGCGGTCACTAGGCCGCCATAGAGAACCCCTTGTAGCAAAGATGGTGACCGCTTTAGCAAAAGACGTGAACCAGAATTCTGTGTTTAAGTTTATTTCAGAGTTTGGCTCTTATTCTAAGGAGTGTTTCCTCCTAAAAGACGCTCTAGGGCTATTTTCTAATTAGAACCCCAAGCACAGAGAGGAATGACTCTCCAAGAACGCAGTTACACCATCTCCTCAACTGATTTGCCATTATGAGCTCTGGATCAAGAGAAAGGAGCAAGTTCCACATATGATATGGCAGCAGCTTGGCATCAAGGAAGATTATGGCTTACTTGAGTTAGACTTTGATTAGTAAATTGTATATACAATGTAAAATTGATGGAAAAAAGAATGATTACGCCTTTGGGCATGGTGTCCAGCGGAACGCCCCCTAGAATAATATTGGAGGGCTTATTTGTGGTGATTGGCATATACTCTATAGTGAATTGTATGTATTTATCAACATATGTTCATAATACAGACAAGATAAATGTAAGAGGGTGGAGTGGTGATGTGTTGATTTAACTATAAAACCCAGATTAATAACATTAAGAGTTGGAAGGAACTGTGAGATTAGTAACGTCTATTTGTATGTGTTTTGTGTGGTGTGTCCACGTAAGTAGTGATTACATCATTGTTGTCTTAAAATGAACTTGATAGGAGAAAAAATAGTTAAATATTAGAGCATGATCTATGGTAAAAGATGAATAAACTAAGACCTGTATTTGGATTTAAGTGTTGGCATATTGTCCAATGAAACCTGCTAATGGTGTGATGCTTATGCGATTGATAACAATATGCATGATTGGATCCTACACTTAAACTGAATTTCATATTCCTAGGTAATAATATTTGTTGAGTAACTATGGTGAATTAATGGTGTCTATTTGGAGTTAAACTTTGATTAATCGCCTGTATGTGTTATTAGTTGATAAAGCATGCTTGATTGGTCTTCAGACATAGACTGTGATTGATAATGGTTAGCTTGATAATGCTTGTATGAATAAGCTGTTAAGTTGTTGAAGTCTGTCTTAAAATGACTTATGATTGTTATGAGCACTTGTGATTATCAATGTGTACTTGTATTCATTTATCCCGTGAGATAGCTGAACATAAAGCATAAAGAGATATGTGAGAGGAATAAGAAATACATATACTATTTTGATGATGATTGGCTCGAGTTCGATATGGCTTACGGACGAATGGTTATATGATGGATTGGGTACTAAGCCCGTATGGTACATAGACACTTAGGGTCCGCTACAGGTCATGACTAGTTGGGAAAGATTAAAGACCCATTAGCATGTCTGTATTGATGAGTGTCATATATGTGTTCAGATATGGTATAGAATGAGACTAATGAGATACAAAGGTTATACAACTGTGATTCAGTGAGGATAATATTCCATGATTGTGTTGTGATTGCCTTATAGTTATAGAGTTTGGTGATGATGTCTATGTCTATTTGGTGACTTATATGTACGATATTGATTGACATTGATATGTATGCATTTGAGTTATTGCCTGGTTATTGTTGACTACTTGATTTCCGAGGTTAAGCATCTATGTGGTGTTGTGTCTGTTGTTGCCGGGTCAATTATGATAGTGATGTTTCTGGGAAAATGAATGGGTGTCATAAACTTTATATTATGTGATAGATGAATGGTTGGGTAAATGGTAATGAACGTGTGTAATCATGATGGTGCTAAGTATTAGTAATTGCGTTGGTGATCTTTGTAATTATCACAAGTGAAAAAGGTATGTCTAGGAATCATAGTTGGAGACCGCTGTAAAACAAGAAAGATAATCCTACTCTTTTATAGACTTGTTAAGGTGATATGGTGAGGTTTGAATAAGTGACATGAACTTATTGTATAACGTTAACTCTGTTAATTTTGTTGATTTTATATTGTATTACGTGAACTAATCATAGTCGACTGATGATGCCTACCAGTACATGTGGTGTACTGATATTACTCTTGCTATATCTTTTGGGATGTAGGTGTATTTTAGGTTGTTTGAAGTTTAGCTGAAGTGACATATATTCATCATCAGCTTCTGCATATCTCTTTCCTCAGACGGAAGCTGCATCTTTTATTTTATCATTACTCTATATTAGAAGCTCTTGTACATAACTAGACTAGGTCCTTGGGAAAGATTGCCTTGCTTGGAAGGAATAAAAAATAATTTCTTCTTTTTGAATTGTAAATGTTGATTACGAATAATTTTCTTCTTAAGAACTTATGCTTTAAAGAGGTTCGATGGTAAGGGTTCTCCTATCGAGTTAAAGTCGAGCAGGTGCATGCATGATCTCGTAAAATAGGTTGTAACAATTGGTATCAGAGCCTAGGTTATCAATCTCACAAGTACAAAAGCAATATCAAGTAGAGTCCTGCGAATTGGTGTGTATACGTGCACATCAAATCCTCAGGAAGCTATAAAGCATCTAGGAAGCTTTCCCTCTTTGTTCTTTCCTATCGTGCCATATTAGTTTATTGTTTACGAGAGGTTTTTATGGGCCGTGGAAAGTTTCACGAGCCGTAGTTGCCCCTCATGGAAATCAGACCTGAGGGTTCTCATTTTTCCAGGAACTACGAGCAGGTTCCACGGGCCGTGAACCTCACTCGTGAAAATCAGACCCGAGCATGAAATATTAGGCAGGAAACCACGTCTCTCAACCACGAGTCGTGGTTCAGTCCACGGGCCGTGGTTAGTGCCCGTGGATGCCTGAGTCGAGTTTCCTTATCAGTTTTTTAGGCTTAATTTTCAGGGGAAGTTTTGTAATTTCTCACTTTTTTAACTCCTAAGTTAAGTTATTTTAGGCCAAATTAAAGGGGTTTTATTCCCACTTAGTTAGATTTTCATTTATTCTCTCAAATCAATTCAAAAGAAAGAAAATGAATTCTTCTCTCAAGCTCCAAGGCCTAGGGTTTATCTTCCAAGTACCCATCTTCAGTTTTTGAATAAGAAATCAGGTATGTAGGTATTCAATAGGGTCTTCTTCCACCCTTATGCCCAAAACCTATGATTTTACTTTGAGTTTTATGAAATTGAGAAACTAGGGTTCTTACCCAATTATGAACTTTCCTGAAATTGATTTACTCCTATGGTAATATGCTTTCCAATCCTCTATGTATAATTTATATAAGATTCTACAAGTATTTCTAAAAGCTCATAAATCGAGAAGGATTTTTAGCATGATTTCACCTTATTGCATGATTTCAAGTAAGTTGGCATGTTTAGATAACATGACCTCACATATTTATGAAATTAGCATGCGTAGGTCTTCAAGTTATGAATTTTAGTAAAAAGTATGTTTTGAACTAGCGCTATCCTATACTTTTAAGACTTATGAATTTACAAAGATCACCCCTTTAAACAGGCCACTAGATACCTTTATTCCTGACCCTCCTCCTAGGACCAAGATACAACATGGGGTAACCTCCCCTAGCGTTGGAAACATATCCCTTACGATATTCTAATTATACCAATTCATTTCCTGAAACTTCCGTTCCTTGCACATTAGTTAATTACTAACCCCTTCTGTTCCTCGAACCTTCCCGACATTCTAGTCCCTGTATTTTATTAGCAAAACCATATCAAAATAAGTATACACCCAGAATATCACAACACATTATCACAAATCTACTAATTCCAGTTCAACCAAACAACCCAACAATCCTCCTCCAGACTCCATGTTCGAAGGCCTAAACATGGATTCTCCCCTTTCATTCTACACAATAAATAGGAAATGAAAGCGGTCAATCTACTCGCTGAAGAAAACCTAGCCTACCTGGATACCGAGCAGCTGTTCCAAGCCCTTTCTGGTTTTGTAAAGGCATTCCCTGACGATTCTGCATGCCCAAATTCGTAGTTTTGCATCCTTTTAGCTGGAATCCCTCCTCCCCATGGCTCCCAAGTCTTAGAGTAGCATATGAGGGTTTTTGGAGAAACCCTCGTATGTTTTCTAACTTAGGAGAAAAGTTCTTCTATTAAAAACCCGTTCTGAAGCTACTGCCTCCTACTCCTCCGTTATGGCGGATGACCTTCCGCCATGGTGGTACCACTATAGTAGAATAAATATCGCTATAGTGGAGTGATTTCAGCCCGGACAATTTCCAAAAATCTAAAATTTTTTGTCACGTCACCCCACTTAGTACCAAAATATTTAAGCTCGTTCCCGAATTGGTTCGATATCGTGATTTCTAAAATAATGACAGATTCAGTCATTATAATAGATACCAATTTACCCATCATTCATCCCTGAATGATCCCGAATATAGGAAGACAAAAGGAACTAGCCCGGGACCCTTACTATCCCAAGTGACCACGTTTTTACGAACCTACGCAAATATCGAACTTCTCCCTTATTAGCCGCACCGACTACAAGGAAAAATAAGGTTATCCCGATCTGATGAGGAATTTTTGAACTACCCAAGGAATATTTCATGTGTCCCTCATTCTGAGTACCCAGGAAATTTGGGGCCTCGTATCATGTCGGAGTGGAGGAATTTGAAAAGGCCCGAGAGAACCTTTCCTTTCCAAAAACTGACAGTTGTCCACTATAGAGGATATTATACCGCTATGGAAGTTCCGCTATAGCAGAGTAGCGACCGTTATAGCGGTTGGTAACAGATTGAAGTAGGGGAGAAATTGGTTTTCTCCCCATTCTCTCTTATTTTCAACCCAAACTCTCCCTTTTTCCTCCCGATCACTATGCTTTCGACGTCAGATTTTCCAATTAACAATCGTTCTCACTTGCTACTTTACTTCCCCGCACTATTATAGTAAGGATTATGGTAGAAAATAGTGACTTGGGGTATACATTGTAGTTAGTTTTTGAACTTGAACTATAGAACTGGTTTATTTGTAATTTCCCAAAGCATGAGTGCTTCCCCTTACGTTTACAATGCCTCCAAGGCGTTCTGGGCGTAAGGATTATACAACTTTTAGCCAAAAATGGCCCAAAAATGGTGTGGGAAGTGAAGGATTATTCTTGAGTAAAATCATGATTTGGACAGAAATTAGGAGTTATAATGCCCAAAATTTTATAGAAAACTGTAATAGGATACCTTAGAAGCACTGATCTAAACTTGGATTGTTAAAAATAGAGTTTTGGGTCAAGGGGCGCTATTGTTGCACCTCTTGGAGGTCTGGGATGATGAATACCGCTATAGCGGTTGGGCTCTGCTATAGCCATCCCACTACAACGGAGAAATATCTGCTATAGCGGTTCTACTATGGCGGACAATAGTTCACTACAGCGGAAGGCCACGAACCAGTAGCCCTTCAGGCTGACACTTAGATTTTTTTCCCCTTAAAACTCATTCCCCTTTTTCTTAACCTCTTATGCCTTATCGAGTCCTAATCCCACCCTTGGCTACATTGCAGGTTGACCAATCTAATGGCTGAGGAACAGGATCCCGTGTATGATTATGAGAGGTTCCCTGACGATGCTAGTTAGGAGAGGTTTTGTGATATCTGTCGGGTAGGCTTCTGTTATGAGAGGGGCTGCAGAATGACAGGTGTGGATGGAAAAGCAACCGCCTTCCATTATAAGGTTCGAGAGTTTGGTTGGTAGTCCTTGCTAGTGGCTCCCCCTCCCGCGTAATCAGGGTGAGGGAGTTCTATGTTATCCTTTCCACCATTCATTGGGATGATCCCAACCCACTATTCGGATCCGAGGAGTAGATGTCCCCATGGACACCCAGACTATCAACGAGGTGCTAGGAGTGCCTCACGTCTCCAATGAGGTGTATGATGCTAAGTCCAGACTTTGGGATATGACCTGGTTGCGAGATACTTTGGTGGATGCAGAGTTTAGAGATAAGGTTTACTGGCACAGTGCTGAGGGCATCACCGGTGTATACTTCTTTGCCGATGCTAGGAGGTGGCTCAACTTGGTGTCTCGGAGAATCTGCCTGTCGAGAAATAAGACCAACGTGACTTATGCCCAGGCCCTAGTGATTGTTTGGGATATGCAGGGGATTATCATGAATGTGGGAGAACAAATCATCTCTGAGTGGAAGGACTTCTACCGGGTCATAGAAAGGGACCCTATCTTCCGGGTTTGGTGTCCGACTATGCAGGTGAGTTGGGGTACCTGTGGATCATACTGATAAGGAGGTAGAGATGGATGACCCACGACCCTCTTCAGGTGAAAGTGGTCTCTTCCAAGAAGAAGAGGAAGGTGGATGAAGCAGGGAGCAGTCAGCCGGTAGAGGAGGCTGACGATGATGATGAGGACACCCCTGCCTCTCCCCAGCCTCAGCCCCCAATTTCTATCCACCAGCTTGAGGAGAATCTGGACGCTGTCAAGAAGTTCATGGAGGACACTAACATTGGAGGTGCATCCCCACCCCTTCTACTCAGGAATTTGCAGCACTCCATAGGGAGTTAGAGGAGGAGAAGAAGAAAAGGCACTCCCGGGATCGCATGTTTGCCCGGATGTGAAAGACCATCAAGGTCATGTTCTCTTGCGTTACCCCGGGCCAAGAGCTTCCTACTCTGGAGACCGAGGACATGTAAGATTTCCCCTTCCTGAGTAATGATGAGGCTTAGGATCTCCCCTCCCCCTTTACCTTCAGCCATTTACAACTTTTTGGGTTTTACCCCCGTTTGGGGCTAATTAAGACAATGTTACCTTTCCCCTTTTTCCCTTTGTTTTGAAGCACCTGGACGCTATTTTCAGACACTATTTTTCTTTTTATGCAATGTTAGATTAGTTCTATAGCTAATTTCCTTATTTTTCCTTGCAATTCATAGCTTAACTATTGTATTTTTGAGCTCTGGGAATGAATGAAAAATAGGAGAAAACAGGGCAGACGTTCTGCCCCGCGTCCCTCTGCTATGGCGGCTGTCACACTGCTATAGAAGAACTGCTATAGCAGAGAAACTACTGCTATAGTGAAATTGCCGTAGCAGTGTTATCCTCTATGTCAGTTCCGATGGTAACAGTCTAAAAATTAGACTTTTCAGCAAAGTGTGCTCGTTCCCTTTCCCGGTTATCATTGTTTAACCCCGTTTATTTTGCCATGGTCTTAAACAACCCTCAAGACCATTCCTGGCAATGCACAGACGGAAAGTTAGCATCAAATTCTCACAAATCATGAATGAATTACACAAGCAAATATCTGTCTGTGCATTGCCAGGAATTCATTCATGATTTGTGAGAATTTCACACAGAAATCCATAGTAAAAAACAATGAACAATCAACACTTGTAAGCCAACAAGCAATAACACCTAGTTCATTTTACAAGACCGATAACATGACCCTTAGACATTCCTAAATCATTCCCTAAGCATTCAACTCATACAATACCTAGACAACAGTGCACAAACATACAATACATACAGGAATCAATAACCATTACCTACTCTATTCTGGGTACACAATGAATCGTCCCGTTCAAAGACTAACCCCGAATCACCTCTTTAAACATGCCACTAGATACCTTTATTCCTGACCCTCCTCTTAGGACCGAGATACAACATGGGGAAACCTCCCATAGCCTTGGAAACACAGCCCTTACGATATTCTAATTATACCAATTCATTTCCCGAAACTTTCATTCCTTGCACATTAGTTAATTACTAACCCCTTCCGGTTCCTCGAACCTTTCCGACATTCTAGTCCCTGTATTTCATTAGCAAAACCATATCAAAATAAGTATACACCCAGAATATCACAATGAATTATCACAAATTTACTAATTCCAGTTCAACCAAACAACCCAACAATTCTCCTTCAGACTCCGTGCCCAAATGCCTAAACATGGATTCTCCCCTTTCATTCTACACAATAAATAGGAAATGAAAGCAGTCAATGTACTCTGTGAAGAAAACCTAGCCTACCTGGATGTCGAGCAGCTGTTCCATGCCCTTTCTAGCTCCGTGAAGGCATTCCCTGATGATTTTACAGGCCCAATTCTGTAGTTTCGCATCCTTTTAGCTAGAATCCCTCCGCCCCATGGCTCCCAAGACTTGGAGCAACATAGAAGGGTTTTTGAAAAAACCCTCAGATGTTTTCTAATTCAGGAAGAGAGTTCTCTTATTAAAAACCCATTCTGAAGCTATTGCCTCTTGCTCCTCCGCTATGGCGGATGGCCTTCCGCCATGGTGGTACTGCTATAGCAGAATAAATACTGCTATAGCAGAGTGACGTCAGCCCAGAAAATTTTCAAAAATCTAAAATTTTCCATCATGTCACCCCACTAGTACCAAAATATTTAAGCTCATTCCCGAATTGGTTTGATATCGTGATTTCTAAAATAATGATGGATCCGATCGTTACACCATTGCTGCTAACTCAAGATCATGAGTCGGGTAGTTTTTCTCATGAATCTTAAGCTCTCTGGAAGCATAAGCAATCACCTTACCATGCTACATCAGAACATAACCCAAGCCAACTCTAGATGCATCTCAATACACAACAAAGCCATATAAACCCTCTAGTAGAGCCAAAACTAGAGCTATGGTCAACCTAGTCTTTAATTCCTTGAAGTTCTTTTCACACTCATAAGACCACTGAAACTTAACTTTTTTCTGAGTCAACCTGGTCAATATGGCATCTATGGATGAAAACCCTTTCACATATCTTCTGTAGTATCTAGCCAAACCTAAAAAGCTCTTGATGTCTGTCGGGGAAGTGGGTCTAGGCCAATTCCTTACTGCCTCTATTTTCTGCGAATCCACTCGAATGCCCTCCTTAGATACTACATGACCCTGAAAAGCAACTGACTACAACCATAACCACACATACTGAACTTAGCAAATAACCGACGATCCTTGAGAGTTTACAACATAACCCTTAAATGGCTTGCATGCTCCTCCTCACTCCGAGAGTATATAAGCATTTCATCTATAAAGACGATAATGAACATATCCACGTACTGCTTGAATACCGTGTTCATCAAGTCCATAAAGGCTGCATGAGCATTCGTTAGTCCAAAAGACATAACCACAAATTCATAGTAACTATATCGAGTTCTGGAGGCTATCTTCAAAATGTCACACTCTCTAACTCTGAGCTGATGATAACCGGATCTGAGGTCGATTTTGGAGAAGTAGTTGGCGCCTTGAAGCTGGTCAAATACGTCATCAATCCTAGGGATGAAATACTTATTTTTGATTCTGACCTTATTCAACTGACGGTAGTCGATGCACATTTTGAGAGACCCATCTTTCTTATGCACGAAAAAGGACTGGAGCACCCTATGGAGAGATGATGGGCCTGATAAATCCCTTATCTAAAAGGTTTTTCAACTGCTCTTTCAATTCTTTATGTTCTGTTGGGGCCATTATGTAAGAAGGAATAGATATGTGCTGCATATCTGAGAGGAGTTCTATCCCAAAGTCGATCTCCTGCTCGAGAGGAGGGGGGGACTTCGGGCAGGTCTTCTAGAAAGACTTCGGGAAATTTACTCACTATTGAAACTGACCGGAGATATAAGGCTTCAGACTCAAAATCTATAACCCAACTATATAATAGACATACCCTGTAGAGATTATTTTTCTAGCCTTGAGATAAGATATGAAACGACCCTTAGATGATGGAGGACTACCTGCCATTCTAAGACAGGTTCATTAGGAAACTGAAAATATACAACTCTGGTTCTGCAGTCGACTGAGGCATAACATGCATGTAGCCAATCCATGCCAAGAATGATGTCATAATTTATCATGTCTAGTTTCACTAAGTCTGCTGAGGTGACTCTATGGAGGACTGAGATAGGAAAATATCTATATACCCTCTGAGCTAGAACTGACTCACCAACTGGAGTGAAAACATACAAGGGTTCTAGGAGTTGTCCAGGACTGACTCCAAACTTACAAGCAATATATGGGGTTACAAAAGACAATGAAGCCCTTAGGTCTAACAAAGCATAAATATCAATGGAGAAGACTCGTAACATACTAGTGACTACATCATGTGAGTCCTCCTGGTCCTAGCGAGATGACATGGCATAGAGATGGTTTTGGCACTGACCACCACCTATGCCAGAAGTGGCACCCTGCTGAGCTGTACGACCAGCTGAAGCTGCTGGAGTAGTACCCTGAGTCTTTCCACCTCTACTGTTCTATCTGGTTGAGGGGCAATCCTTAATCTTATAGCCCACCTGTCCGCATCCAAAACAGCCACCTGAGTCATAACGACACTCTCCAAGATGATTCTTACCACATTTATTGCAAATAGGGTAAGAAGTCCCTTTCACAATATTGCCCTAAGAATGAGAGCTTGGTGCCCTACCTGCCTGATAATGCCTAGATCTGGATGCCTGGGTAGGAGCACTAGCTGATGATGATACTGGTCCTGATGACTTCTTCTGAAATGAAGACGTGTGTCCACCTCCGGACCTCTGATGATTGAAACACAAACCCCCTGTTCAAGCCCTTTTGCTCTCTTTTGCTCTCTTCTTTAGCTTATCTTCCTCAATCTGCTGAGCGTGGGTCATGAGCCTGGAGATGTCCATGTCCCCCAACAACATAGCCGTCCTGCATTCTTTCTTTACCAAATCGGATACATCTGAAACAAACTTACTCATCTGAGACCTCGACTTGGCCACCATAGCTGGAGCATACCTAGAAAGCTGAGTGAACTTCTACCCATACTCCTGGACTGACATTGATCCTTGCCTCAAATTCATGAACTATTTAGCCTTAGTCTCTCTCAACTACCTTGGTAAGAACCTATCTATAAAAGCCTCAATAAAGCACTCCAAAGTCACAAGAGTTGCATTCCTGCCCCTACCTTCCTTGCACTAAGTGTACCAAATGTGAGCCATATCCTTGAGTTGGTAGAAAGCTTGCTCAACACTGTCAGTACTAGTCACCTGCATCACCTCTAGAATCTTCTTCACCTTATCAATAAAATTTTGCGGGTCCTCACTAACCTTAGACCCCAAAAACTCTAGACGGTTTATACGAAAGAAGTCTAACTCTAGTAGCAGCTGTCCTACCATTTAGGTTAATAGGAGCGGGCGGCTTCTGATTAGCCTGGTTGGTCACAGCTTGTTCCAAAAGTTAGATGGCATTCCTGAATTCAGCATTTGTGACCTCGTGGTCTAGAACTGGAGGATTAGCATTACGAGCATTAGCTTTTTAAGAAGGCATGATCTGAAATGCATAAAGAATGGATTAGAGATGGAAAATAGAGTTAAACTCTATCATACGATATTGAACATGAAAAAAGTGAAGGTTTTTTCTAAAATGCCCCATAGCCTTCCCCTCATAAGTGTGGCGCGCTTCACACCCATGAAAAAGACTCTACTTAACGCAGCTTTAAGATATTCTAGGACTCTTGAACCTAATACTCTGATACCAATTTGTTACACCCCGAGGCTACCCCCTGAATATAACACGGGACCTGAGACCATAAGTAATTCCAAGCTAACCCTTGGCCTTAGCATGACTTAAGCATAACATAGACATTCATAGTAGAAGCATAAATAAAAATAGTAAGCAAACCAACTCATCATAAAGATAAAAGTCTAAGAGTATCACAAATCTAAAACCAGAAATATCAATTATCTAACTATATCCGAAAAGCCTCTACTGATAAGATGAGTTGCTAGGACAATGTCTCAGCTAACTCTAAGTTTTGAAAAGAAAAACATAATACTAGACAAAACTAGGGCTGCTTATTTGGCTTATCAGTTATCAGTTTCAAAATATACTAATCCACTAGCCAACCAATAAGATATTGGTTTATTCGGTAATGAATAAGCAATTATCGGATGGTTATCGGACAGTGTATCGGCTAACTTCCACGCTGCGGTACCTTCTTCGATGAAGACACCTTACAAAATAAAAGACTTCTTTTCACTGTGCTAAATACAGTGAGTATGGATACAAGGACAAGTGTAATCTTTTGTAAACTAAGTGTAATAAAGTAAACTAACATACTTTAATAGATAGAGTTTCGCCTTGACCTAATCTATGGGCTTTGGCATTATAATTATAATATATCTCTCCTTGTATGCCTGTGATAGAAATCAAACTAGAGGATCACATCTTCAACCAGAAGTGTAATTATAATATGAGGAAGATATCAAATGAAGCAATATCTCATAGATGCAAAACAAGTTCAATGTCACAATTATTGGTAGTTTCAGACAATCAAATGACACACAACTTAATGTCACTTGGAACATGTCTCTGATAATGCTCTTTAAATATTAAAAGGAAAAAGACAAAACATGACTTTTTATGATGGAGGCAATGCATATACTATTTTCCAGAATTGCAATTCTGGACTCTTGATACTAATAAATTGGCTTGGCATTCATTTGCATTAACCTTTGCCAGGCCAACGATGTTTTTCAGTGGTCAATAGAAGAGA
This sequence comes from Jaltomata sinuosa, assembly GCA_003996215.1. Classification (NCBI taxonomy): domain Eukaryota; kingdom Viridiplantae; phylum Streptophyta; class Magnoliopsida; order Solanales; family Solanaceae; genus Jaltomata; species Jaltomata sinuosa. Next base: position 124,486 of record QJPP01000379.1, read on the forward strand.
ACACTCTTTGAGAGAGACATATCAAACTTCTCGAACTTCTAATAATGTTCCACTAGATATTGACCAGTCTACAAAATAAATAACATATAATAGGCCAAGTAAATCAATAAGGTTAATAAATCAGATCCTCATATTCATCATTATAAGTTTAGTATATATATACCTCTTATAGCTCACGCTTGACATTCTCAAAGCCTCTAATGTCCTCCCAGAAGGCATTAGGAACTTCAACAACCTGCCCAAACATCATAATTAGGAATAAAATGAAAGATATGTAGTAGTAGAAGCTGAAAATGTAAAGAAAACTTACAGTTTCACACAGGGAAGATGGATTGTTTGTCCCAAGGAAAGTTGAGAAGTGATTGTTAGTCACAACCATGGAGTTCAACATATCTGCATCGATAGTTTCATCATCAAAATTAATTATATTCATTTTATCTCTGATGCACTGAAGTGTAGCCTCAGTACACAAAGCTGTCAAATTTGCACCAACATAACTATGGACATCTTTGCCAATTCTTTCCAAATCAACCTGCAAACAAAGATCAACACTGCAATACAAAATAAACAGCATGGGCTTTAACTGAGTTGTGAACTAAAACTAACGCTAGCACTTAAACTGTCCAAGAATAACAAATAATATCTTCAACCATTTCAATTGATATCACCTATTCAATTCATTAGCTAGAAATAATTTTAACTCGATGAAATTACAGATAACAAGTCCCCAAATTGGAGTAGTTCTCAACTACAAAATATATTAAAACAAACAGTGCAAATGGAACTTGTTCCCATCTAACCAAGATATTAAGAATCTCAATATTCATCCAAAAAAATATTAACAATATCAAAAATTATCCAAACAACTAAAAAAACATCAAGTTATGCTACCTAAACCAAATCAGTAATCAATTCTCTTAAAAAAATTATTTCTTTTGCATAATTGCTTTTGCTTATATATATTCCAGTAGCATATTTGCTTTTCTTCCTTGAAATTGAACAATGCCTTGAGAATAACTTGCATGTAGGAAGAACTTGTAGTTGCACAAATGCTTTTCACACTTGATAGCTGATAGTACCATAGTTTCGTTAGTTTATTTTTCTACTGCAAATATCTACAATAACAAACTAAATATTACAACAACAAACAAATACTTACCTTTTATTTTTCAATATAGATTAACCCCTACTGAAAGTGACCTTCTAGGCTTGTACAGTTGTACTACACATCAACTACGGTAGAGTCTTTTCCCGCGTTGGCTAAATCTGAAGAGAATGTTATAATAGTGAGTCAAGTAATAAATATAAACCATTTACAACAACATACAATAAGTATAATACTATTACCTTTTTCAATTTGCTTGAGATTATCAAGATCTTCCTCAACACTAATAAGTTATTTTAATTGTTCACTTTGAAGCCATTCTTGAAGACACACTAGAACTTGTACCAATTTTGGAGTCAATGATTTCCCAAATAAATCAAGAAGACGTCCTCCCATACTAAATGCAGATTCAGATGTAACACTTGAAACTGAAACAGCTAATATATCACAAGCCATCTTAGCAAGAACTGGAAATCTTGCTGCATTTATTTTTCACCAAAGCAGGATGTTAAATTCCTTAGTGTCATCTTCAGTTTCTTCTCCAAAATATTTATCTAACTTTGTTCTAGCATCTACACCTCCACTCACAGCTTTATATTACTTTAGATCTTGCATGAGTGAATCTAAAAGTCTTGCACCTTGGGTACTTACTTGACTGTCAGAAAGTCTGGGAGTAGAAGTGTCCAATGAAGAGCAAGGTGAAGATACAACAAGCACCAACCCTTTTGAGCTGAATTTTACATACTCATTAAATAATGAAGCCATGTACTTCTTCACCACTGCTTGTATCGATAGACCTTGATTTTCCCAAATATCTTTACAAGTGCATAGTCAACTGATTCAAGTTGTAACAAGGATCCAAAACATATGAAATAAAAATTATCTTTTCCATTTTTGTTGGATCACCCCAATACTTATCAAATTTTTCTTTCATCTTCTTTGCCATATCACTTAAATCAGTATCTTCACTTACAATCAATTGATTCAAATAAATAACAACCGCACAAATTTCAAGAAAAAAATATTAGATCTAACATACAGTGATCCAGATATTTTCAGAGTAAAAAGATAAAAAATTTCAAGAAATCTCATAATTCTTTTCACGTGCACCCAATCACTACTCAAAAGTTCTCCAACAGTGATTCCAACTTCAGTATAAGAATTCTCAAGATAATGTCTCAGACCAATTTCACGAGATGCATAATTTGAAAATGCATTCTCAAATTCAAAAGCCCTACTCAATATTAGGTAGGTGGAATTCCACCTAGTTGGAACATCTAAGCATAAAGATTTTTTGCAATTGAGTTATTCATCATCACAACTTTTTTGAAACCTTTTCAACCTTGCAGAAGACTGCCTAACGTATCTCACTGCATGTCTAATATGTTCAATAGACACAAAACTTTATTTTAAACTATCCTGGACAACAAGATTCATAATGTGCGCCATACACCTCACATGAAGGTGATCACCATTCATCAAATTAGTTTCCATCTTTGTCAAATGCATAGACAATTCTTTTATCGTCACATTATTTGAGCTTGCATTATCGACTGTGACAGTGAAGATTTTATTCATCCCCTACTCATGTAAGCACCTACCAATACCATTTGCCTTATCTTCACCTTTATGGATAACAATAGGACAAAAATTAAATATTTTGTTACGCATATTCCATTCACTATCAATCCAATAGGCAGTGATACACATGTAATTGATTCTTTGTATAGATGTTCAGGTGTCAGTGGTAATACAAATTCTTTATTTTATTTCGATAAAATATCTCTTTAACTTTTGTTTTTCTTTATTAAAAAGATTAAAACAGTCCCTAGTAACAATACTACAGGAAGGGATCCAAAAATAAAGTTGTGCCACTTTCTTTCTCAACAAAGCTAAAAGGAAGCTCATCAACTATCACCATATGACGTAAAGCCTTCCTACACTCTTCTTGGTTAAATTTCCAAGAGACAACATCTACATCACTTGACTACCCCTCGAAACAGCTTTAAAGGCTAAATTTGACTATTTTGTATCAACACTAAAAGGACGCTTAGAACACATCAATATATGACCAAGAAGAGTTGATGTACTGTCTCTTGTCTTAAAAGAATACTCATGAGAGAAATGGTTATATTTTTCTTTTGTACCTTCAGAACTAGTAATTTATGTGAAATAATTCCATGCAGGAGACCTTTTTCTCCTTTTTTAGCAGTAGTCGACTTAGTTATTTCAAATTGACTTGCTGGATTTGAATCCCTGCTTTCACGTATCACCTTATCAGTTTGTATATCTTCAGTCATGCTATGAGTTTAAGATCTTGAGTCACTATAATAATAAAAATCAATTAAAAAAACTATCAATATCAGAACAAACAACATGAGAATTAGCACATTAAGTACTGAACAGACAAATATAATAAAAATTAAAAAAAGAGAAAATTATCTCAAAAAAATAGTGATCCATAACATATTATGCTAACAATGTCTCAAATTATGAAGTTGGATATAAATAAAAAATTGAGTCAATTACTTGTTGTTTGAAAATAAAGACTCAAAAAACACATGCCCTGTATAATCGGACCAAAATAAAGAGACAAACTCATAGAATTAGATTAAGAAAAATACATGCAATACACTACACTCACAATAATGAGACTTCACTTCACAATTCACATGCTAAACAAGTTTCTAATTTATTTTGCCAGATCACCAAAATTAACCTTAAAATACTTTATGCTTCCACTTCTTGTTTACAATTTTTTTGAAAAAAATGCTACTCACCAGCAACAATGTCTGAAACAGAGGTCTGACCGTCTAAAACAAAGAGCAAGAGCCAAGAAGAAGAGATCAAGAAGAAAAACTCTGCAAATTGATCTGTCGCAATGGTTTAATGGGTCTATAGACCCTTTACTCTTTAGTCTTTAGGTTATATACTAAATAATAATTTAAAATGGTAATAAATTTAATAGGCTTTAGGGTTAGTTTAATAATTAATTATGACATAGCCTTTAGGTTTAGCCATTTAGGAATTATAATAATATAATTAATATATATTTTTTATACCTAAAAATAAAAGTACAAGTAAGGTAACTTTTAACAGCTTAACGGTTTATCCAATAAGAAAATTTAGTAATTCGCTCCTCCACCAATAAACCGTTAATTATAAAATTTTAATCCGTTTACCAACCGCTTACCCGATAACCCAATACCAATAAGACAATAAGCCAATTTTGCAGGTGGCTTATTGGTTTTGGTTTGATTTTGAATAGCTCTAGACAAAACTCATAAAAAACCCTCGAATGATGAAGATTCACCAACTCTGACTAGAAATCATGCTGGGTCTAGCCATGAGTCTAGGAGCGAGCGCTTGAATCTACATCATAAAAAGATGCAACACAAAGAAGTATGCGATCAGTACTATAGAATGTACTGAGTATGGGAGATATGCATGAATCGTAGAAAAACATACTTGAAAACATGTTTAAAATTAGAAGCATGTAATAGTAGTAAAAATCTGTAATGCAATGACCCAAGGTAATATCAAAACTGAAAACATGTTTACAATTGTAAATCATAAGTAGTAAATCAAAAACTTGAAAGCAAAGCGTCATATACATTTAAATACTTGAAATCATTTCTCTAGGAGATTCTCGTAACCAACATAAACCATGTGAGCTACATGAAATCTAATTTCTATACCCTAGTTGGCAGAGCTGTCTGTACCTTATCGGGGTACAAGACTATCGGGGTAGTTCTGGACTTGAGTTATCTGGAATCCTTATCAGCTCGGTGCTAAATACTACTCACAATATATATATATAAAGCTTATACATATATTGTGATTGTAACGACCAGGTCTGTTATTACGGGTAGACCAATCATGCCAAGTGTTAGAGTCAGAAAACTTCGGGTTTGGGAGTTTGAAATTCTGGGCTAGGCTAGCCTCGGCCAGTTTTGGAGCGAGGTAGAGTCTAGGGAAATCTGAGTAAAAGTGGATTTAGGTGTTTGGATTAAGCTAGTTTTCCATGTATCAAACACATAAAGGAGTCCGGGGGACTTTTCGGAATCGCTTTTGGGGTTAGTAGAACTCCCGAAATCGCGTTTGACATGAAGGGGTTGTTTCAGGCATCTGGAAAATCAAGTGTGTTGTGAAATGACCAAAACTTGCAGATTTCCAGATATTCTGTCTATGACGAGCGCTATCAGGCGCGATAGCGGTCACCGCGATAGCGGTCACCGCTATAGCGGTAGAAATTACCGCTATAGCGGCGGTCAAGGAGCGGTCAACTCACTTAAGACTGCTATAGCGGCAGATGACTGCTATAGCGGGTCCACTATAGCAGAACGGGGACCGCTATAGCGGGCCGATGAGTTTTAATGCAGAAACAGCTCTCAAAACATTCAGTTTTCACAAGTTTGTTTTGGAGAAGGGCTGGGCAAATTTCAGGCAATTTTCTTCGTTCCTCCGCCAAAAATCATTCCTAAGGTAAGGTTTTTGATCCCCACACTTTGTAATACGTTTCTTATGCAGTAGAATTGCTAGGAGGGAAATTGAGGAAAGGTTGAAATGACCTAGGGATGATGGAATTCGGCGAAGAAGGGGGTTCCCAAACATGTATGTTCTTGAGTATTGATTTAAGTACATTAAAATGATCATAGGTTGTTTATTTTCCTATTTTGTCCGTAAAAAATGATAAGACTAGGAGAATTAATGGTGGAAAGCCCGGGAAAAAGGGTGGAATGATCATGGATGGCCTGGGGTTTGGGAATTTGGTATAATTCTGGTAATATACAGGCCTGTATGTTAATTGTATGTATTATGTGTTATTTTTAGACCAAGAACGCGAGAGGAATCCGGAACATGGGAAACTTAGGTTGAATAGAGCTTGGATCATTTCGAGGTAGGTGATGGCTTTCGTATTCCTGCGAATGTGTATATTCATTGTACTCGTTGTCTAAGTAATTGTGTGCATTACATTGCTTAGGGGAATTGTGTGGAATGTTTAAGTTCGGTTTACAGTCTATGTTTGAATGGTGTTTACTTGTTGGCTTTACAAGTTGTGTGTGTTCACATATTGACTGTGGTTATTGACATTTGGTTGGCTCGGGTACCACGCCTGGTACGGGTATAACACATGGTTGGCACAGGTACCACGCCTGGTACAGGTATAACATTCAGTTGGCACGGGTACCACGCCTAGTACGGGTTTACCTTATTGCATATTGCATGGTGATTTTTGTATTACATTGATTGTTATTGGTCCGTGTGTGGACCGGGTTGTTTTACTTAATGTGATACTTAATATTAGTTCCGTGAATGGATCGGGTTGTTATTGAAAAGTGCTATTGATTGGTGGTTCTTGAGTGGTCGGGAACTGTTGTATGACTGTTGAGTTGGTCTTGGTTTAGGCTGGGTTGAATAATTACTTGTGGTGTTGTCTAGAGTGGATTCCAGGGTGGGTCCGGGATAGACGGTAAGGTGTGGTTATGGTTTCTTGTTGGTGGAATAGAACTCTAAGAGATGGATTCATGCAGTAACAAACTAGGTAGAGACCTGTAGTTTAGAGGTGCCTGTGATATTTGTTGCATGTTTGCCATACTTGTTATTCGATTTTGCGTACTATTTATATACTATTTTCTTGAATACTGGCTGATGATCATACCAGTACACAATGGTAGTGTACTGATACTGCACTTGTCTTTCTTTTGGTGAGTACAGGAAATCTTTCAGCGGCTGAGACGACACCTAAGATTTAGCACCGACGTTTCCGATCTTCAAGGGTGAGCTGTCGGTTCGAGCTACCTTGGGATTATCATTGGAGTTTTAGTCCATTTGTTCGGACTTAAAAACTATTTCTTATTTTGTTGGGGTTGTATCTCTGTACTCTAGATTTGGTATTGATGTTTGGTACGATGACTTTCAGTTCCTAGGTGGGATTTTCCGCAGATAATTAATTATGATAAGTTTGAGTAGTTGATCTTATTTTCATTGCTAGTTTACTTTGATGCTTGATGGAGTCTAGGAAAGGGTGGGACTCTATTGGTTCGCTCATACGGGGGTTGGGTAGGTGCCACTAACGACGGGTTGGGTCATGACAGTGACATATCTAGATTCTAAAACTGTTCATAAAGCATGTGGACAAATCTGGATGTCATGCTACTTGTAAATTCATTAGTCTTGAAAGCATAGCATAGCCCTAGTTCAAAATACACTTTTTACTAAAATTTATAACTTAAAGAACTAGGCATGCTAATTTCATAAATACTTGAGGTCATGTTATATAAACATGTCAACTTACTTAAAATCATGCAATAAGGTAAAATCATGCTAAAAATCCTTCTCGATTCATGAGCTTTTAGAAATACTTGTAGAATCTCATATAAAATTATGCATAGAGGATTAGAGTATGTATTCCAATACAAGTAAAACAATTTCATAGAAAAATTTATACTTGGGTAAGAACTCTAATTTCTCAATTTTATAAAATTCAAGTAAAATCATAGGTTTTGGACATAAGGGTGGAAGAAGACCCTTATTCAATATCCACATACCTGAATTCAAAGCTTTCCTAATCAAAGACTGAAGATGGAGACTTGGAAGAAGAACCCTAGGCCTTGGAGCTTGAGAGAAGTATCCCTTTTCTATCTTTTAGAACTTGATTTGTGTAACAACTGGATATGTCGTTATTTTAGAAATTACAATGCCACGAATTTCAAAAACGATTAGAGTGCATTTTGATTTACAATGGGGTGACATGGCAGAAAATTTTAGATTTTATTTGAAATTGATCCGGGCTAATGTCACTCCACTATAGAAGATATTTCTACACTATAGCGCTGCCGCTGTAGTTGGCAGCCATCCGCTATAGAGAAATGATGAGATACAGTAGCTCAGTAATGCAATTTGATAAAAGAACTTCTCCTTTTCAGTTGGAAAAAGATACGAGATTTACTCCAAAAAACCCTCCTAGGCTGCTCCAAGGCTTGGGATCTATGGGGAGGAGGGATTCCATCTAAAGGGATGTGGAACCATGGATTCGGGCTGGTCAATCGTCAGGGAACACCTTTACGGAGCCAGAAAATGCATCATGCAGCTGTTTGATGTCCAGGTAGGCTAGGTTCTTCCCATTGAGTAGATTGACCTGTTTTCATTTCCATTTTATTGTATAGACGAAAAGAAGAATCTATGCTTAGGCCTTCGGGCACGGAGTCTAGAAGATTGTTATGTTTAGATTGGTTAGGGCTGAAAAGTGATGAGATTGGGATGATGTGTCATCATATTTTGGGTTGTTTAATATTGTTATGTGCTGTGTAATGCTAAAACTTAGGATTAGGCTGTTGAGTAGGTTCAGGGAACCAGAAATGCTTGGGTAACTAAATGACTAGCAAAAAGGGGGTTTAAAAAATGATTGATATAAAGGAAGTAGAATAGTAAGAATTGTTGAAGCATCAAGGTTAGAGGATGTCTTCCCCGTGTAGTATCTGTCTTAGGAGGAGTCCAGAATTGATGTAACTACTTGTTATGTGTCCGAAGGGGTGAACATGGATTTAGTCTTAGGAAAGAATTCAAGGTTGAGTCTATGTACCGGGGGTTAGGGTAGGTGATGGTTATTGATTTCCCAATATGCAATATTTGTTCATGTACTATCGTTTAGTATTATGTGAGTTTGCATGCTTGGGGAATGAGATTATGAATGTCTGCTATCTGGTTATTGGTCTTGTGAAATGAACTTGTTTGTTGCTTGTTGGCTTACAAGTATGTTTTGTTTATTGTTTCTTGATTGATTGGATTTTGTGTGACATTCGGTTAGCTCAGGTACCACGCCTGGTACAAGTTATATATTGGTTGGCTTGGGTATCATGCCTGGTATGGGATACTTATCGGTTGGCTTGGGTACCACTCCTGGTACGGGATTCATAATGGTTGGCTCGGGTACCACATCTAGTACAGATTTAATTTACTTGCATTGATTGTATTCTTTGATGGTTCCATGAGTGGATCGGGTTAAATTCTTGAATTGTGATTATTGTATATGGTCCATGAGAGGCTGGGTGATTATATTTAAATGTGAGGTTGGTTTTAGTGTAGACCAGGATTTTATTTTAAACATATAGGTGGCATCCTAGGGATCCTTCGTTGGTCAAGGTTATGTGGAAAGGACATATGTTTATTGTCAAGAGGTTTGTCATTGGTTTTGAAATAGTTACGTGTGGTTGATAATCTAAGAAAGCTGTAACGACCAGGTTTGTCATTACGGGTAAACCATTCATGCTAAGTTTCAGGTTAGAAAAATTCTGGGTTTGGGAGTTTAAAATTCTGGGCTAGGCTAGTCTCGGCCAGTTTTGGAGTGAGGTATGGTCTAGGACAATCCGGGTAAAGATTGGGTTAAATGTCCTTTTTTGAGCTAGTTTTCCTTGTAGCTAAGATATAGAGGAGTCCGAGGGACTTTTCGAAATCGAATTCGGGTAAGTAGAACTCCCAAAATCGAGGTTGATGTGAAGGGGTTATTCCGGAAGGTCAGGAAAATAAGTGTGTTGTAAAATGGATAAAACTGGGAGATTTCTGGACATTTTATTCGTGACGAGCGCAATCGTCTGCGGTAGCGGCCTCTGCTATAGCGGTGGAAAATACTGCTATAGCGGTGGTCAAGGTGGTCAACACCTCTTAAGACCGCTATAGCAGGAGAGGTACGCTTTAGCGGAGCAGGGACCGCTATAGCGGAGCGACGGGATTAGAAAAACCAAGAAAATGAGCTTTTAATTTCATTCTCTTCCCTTCAGCCCTAAGAACAGACAAGAGTTATTTCAAAAACTCTCCTAGGCTGCTCCAAGGCTTGAGAGACATGGGGAGGAGGGATTCCAGTGAAAAGGATGCGAAACCACTGATTCGGGCCTACAAGACCGCCAGGAATGCCTCCACGGAGCCAGAAACGCACGGTTGCAGCTTCTTGGCGTCCAGGTAGGCTAGGTTTTCATGGGTAGTTAGACCTGTTTACTTTTTGTACTTTTATATAGTGAAACGGAGAATCTATGTTTTAGGCCTCCGGGAACGGAGTCTGGCAGATTCGGGTTTGGTTATGTATGTGCTAGGAATTGGTTGAATTTGAGTTGTGGGTTATTGATAATTGTTTGGGGTTGTTTATGTTGTCTTGATATGCTAAAAATGATAGACTCAGGGACGGGATGTCGGGAAGGTTCGGGAAACCGAGAATTGCAAGGAAAACTAGGTGGGGATGAAATGGGAAACTCCTAGGTGAGGTTTCAGGAATGCGAGAGGCATGTTAAGAAATCAATGTTTTCTAAGGGCTAGGAGTGAAAACTTGTATTGTTGTTATCTATGTATGTCCGGGATTAATGGGGTGGTTAAAATATGTTAAAAAGGGGAAACCATTCATTATGTGTAAACAAAGGTAAGTGTGTTTAGTCTTCGGACAAATGTCAAGGTCCAACTATATACCCGGAATAGGGGTAGGTGATGGCTTATGATTTTCTGTGAATGTGTATATTTATGTACTCATGTCTAAGTGACTTAGGGAAATTGTGTGGAATGTCTAGGTTCCTATTTACAGTCTGTGATTGAACGGTTTTACTATTTGGTTTTATAAGTGTGTGTGTTCATATATTGACGGTGGTTTGTTGACATTCGATTGGCTCAGGTACCACGCCTTATACGGGTATAACACATGGTGTAACACCTTAAAAATTTAAAGCAAGACCCAAACCATTTCCATGAGTGTAATGTTCTTTTCCCTTGTGTGATGAGTGTTTTGGATGCGAATCGTGGTTATAAGAAACTACTAACAACAAGTTGAGTTGAAAACACCCCAACCGATTAAGTTCTCATGTAAGATTCAACTATGGTCAACTTCAAACGATCATTAATCCTAGCATATGACGAATTAAGTGGCCTACTACCCACCAAATTGAAGGTCTTCGAGTCTTCTTTACAACGGCGCCGACCGCACATTAATTCGAGCTCGGAGTAAAATATTATAGGAGTTTTATCAAGCAACTATCAGTCTGGCGTGATGATGGCGCACGATGCCAGACAGGAAACTTCAGAGCGATGAAGTTGGCACATTGACTGGCGACCCGCGCCCGACCTTGTCCGATGAAGTAATTTTTCAGCTTTTAACACATTTTCAAGGGCATTTTGGTCCTTTTCTTTTTATAAAACCCCTTTCTATTAACCTAAACAATTTCTATATCATTAACACCTCCAAATCCATCAAGGAAGTGCGCTCTTTTCTTCTCCAAACTCCCAAGAATCCTAAGGGACAAAAGATTCAAAGTTTCAGGTTTTCTTCAAGGTTCCTTCATCAAACTCCAAAACCAAGGTACGTAAGAGCAACACTTACGTGAAGAACTTCGTTCTTCCCGACAATTGAGTTTTGGTTTCATATTAAGTACATGATTTAAAGTAGGGTTTCAAAGTTGAATGGTTCTACAATATTATTCTTGACCTTTGCTCGACCTCTTGAATATTCCCTGAGGATCTTTGTTAATTCCATGAGTTACAATCTTTCCTTAAATTTGAGTTCTTGGCATGGCTACTGATTTCTTTCATATAAAGCATATGAACCTTATTTATATTATTGAAAGCCTCGTTCATATTCTCATGAGATTGATTTATACATTACTTGAAAATATACTTCAAAATATTAAGTTCATAAAAAGACTATGGAAATCCTTTCGCATAACTGTATGTTTTGAAAAGAGAAAGAGGTGTCGTGTTTTGAGTGTTATGGTCTAGCAAAGCTATAAATATTTAGACCCAAAAGGGATCAAAGAGAATAGATATGCTCATGACATGATATTTCTTAGAGTCAAGTATGATTTTCAAAAAAAGTTTTAAAACTTATATTATGAGCAACTAATATGTTTTGGGAGGACTATTTAGCACCAAGATGGGTATACACATGCCCTAGAACTACGTGCCACCATAGGATAGGATCGTCCGCAGTTAGGTCGATTCCTCTTTTAGCCTCCGGGCTCAGATTTGGATCCATAAGTTATGTTTCGCCTTATATCCTGGCAAGGTATAAGATGGCTCTTCTCAATATGGGAAAGACATTGGACTCCATGTTGCTCACATGGTTTATGTCGGTTAAGAGAAACTCCTCCAAACTTAAAAGACTAAGCATTTTCTTCTATTTATTTACAAAAGTTTTATGGAGGTTGCATGAAAGTTTCTTTATGATAGCGTCTCAAATATCCTATTTTGGTTTCTAGTTCCACATAGTTTATTAAATGAGCTTTACATGTTTCATGTTGATCTTTGGTAACTCACTTATCTCATTGTTGTTACATTCCTAGCTTTGTAACGAAAGTCCGTAAGTTCCACCACTATCTCCTTATTCTGCTAGTTGTTATGTTTTGCCTTATGGTCTTGTTCAGTTTCCAGTTTCTACAGTAGTACATGCTTATGCTTCTATTCAGCTTATATGTACGAATACATTCCATTGTATTGACGCTCTTTTTGTGCTGCATCATTTTATGATGTAGACTCTGGTGTTCAAACTCAGGATTGCAGCACTCTAGATTCATCATCACCGACATCAGCTTGTGGTGAGTCCTCTTTGCATCCAGAGGACTTGGTCATTTACTTCTCAGTATTTTAGTCTTTTAGATGGCTTGGTTTGAATAAAGGTAGCTTGGGGCCATGTCCCAGTGAATTCAGTCAGTTGATGTTATAGAGGCTTTCGTTAGACATATGTTAGTTTCGATTTTCCAATTTATCCTTTAAATGACCTTCAGTATTGGACGTTGAAACCAAGAGGATCATATTTTATTTTCAGAAATTCATTCTAAGTTTATTATTGCCAGCTTCCGCAAATTTATAAAAGTTATAGTTTTATGAACAACTTGCCAGGCCAAGGGTCCGCTTGGGATCACTTGTGATTTTGAGTGCCATGTTACGTCTAGGGTATAGGCTCGGGACCTGACAAACTTATTATCAAAGCACGGTTCAGGGTCTTAGGGTGTCTACAAAGCTGTGTCGAGTAGAGTCCATTTTATGGGTGTGTAGCACGCCACACTTATAAAAGGGAGGCTACAAGGCATTTAGGAATGTTTCCTTTTCTTCATGTTCCACTTCGTGCTGAAGAGCCAAAATTTTAAGAAAATCCTTCTAACTCTTGAATCTCTCGCGTTGCAGATCATGCCTCCAAGAAGAACTACTAGACAAGAAAATTTGGCTGGAAACTAAGTCCTCGCAGGGACAAATGCTGAAGAGGTCCATCCTATCCATGGGATGCATACCCGTAGTGGTGTTTGCATTGCTGATCCCACCGCTCCTATTAGGGCCCATCAGTCCCTCCTGCTCCTGCTACCGCTCTTGCTACTGATCCTAAAACTATTCCTACTCGAGCTCCTAGGACCGGTACTATGCGAGTCCAGTCTCCACAGGGTGAAGTTACTAATGCTGAGTTTAGGCAGACCATGCAGATGCTTGCCCAGATTGTGTCTTCTCAATCTCGCTGGTTAGATGGTGTTGGTGCTGATACTAGGTCCATAGATGCTACAAGAGTGGGTCAGCTTATGCAATTGAACCCACCAGTTTTCACGGGATCTAATATCGAAGAGGATTCTTAGGATTTTGTGGACGAAATGGAGAAGATATTTAGGGTCATGCATGCTAGTGACACTGAGGGGGTGGAGTTGGCAGCCTATCAGTTGAAAGGGGTGGCCTATCAGTTCTATGATGAGTGGGAAGAGATAAGGGGTGAGTATGCTGATCCAGCTGTTTGGGAAGACTTTTCTGAAGCCTTTCTTGATAACTTCTTTCCTTAAGAGATGAGGGAATCCAAGGCCGATGAATTTGTTAACTTGAGACAAGGGAAGATGAGTGTTAAGGAGTATGCCTTGAAGTTTAATCAGCTGGCCAGTTATGCTCCAGAGATGGTATATGATATGAGGGCTCGAATGAGGAAGTTCACTAATGGCATCTCCGGTGACTTGGTTTTGGATTGCAAGGCAACAATGATGAATAAGGATATAGACTTGCCCAGGTTAGTGGTTTATATTCAACAGGTTGAGGATGAGACGAAAAAGCAAGATGAAACTGAGGAGCAACAGAGTAAGAAGGCAAGAACGGCAAACCATGAGGGGAACCATAGGAAGGATGGTAATAGAACCTTCATTCCTAAGAGATTATCCGGTCCAGCCCCATCAACAGCTAACACACATGGGCCTGACTCTCAGTCTTTTGGTAGTGTTGCTCAGAGGTCCTCTAAGTACCCTCATTTTGCTAAGTGTGGTAGGTCACACCCGGGAGTGTGTAGGATTGGTATAGATGGATGTTTCAGATGCGGTCAGTTGGGTCACTTTCTAAAGGATTTTCCATCTGCGAGGCAAAGCAATGGAGGTAGACCTCCGACTCCAGCATCATTCGCTCCGGCGGGCCAAGTTTCCCAAAGGGGAACTACTTCAGGAACAGGCGGGGGTCGAAACTATTTGTTTTCCTTGACTAGTCAGAAGGACCTAGATAACTCTCCAGACACTGTGACCGGTACATTGTTTGACCTCTCGGCTGTGTATTAAAGTTAGTGTCCCCAGACCCCTAGTATTCGATATTAGTAGTCCTAACATAGAATTTAGAGAAGTGGTGAAAGGGTGTAATAGCATATGAGTGGTAAATGCTAAGTGTTTTTGTGTATGGTGATGCTTCTATTGTTGTGGTTTGAATAGATTAGCTGATTGGGTTCGTTGAGACTTAAGTTGAGCTAATAACTTTTGAACTAAGGGGGAGATAGTGAAGTAATAAGCAAAGACTAGTCTTAAGTGACCAAGAGTTTCCCTTCTAGGAGTTAGGGCCTTGGTAAGTCGCGATTACTCTTGCGTGTGAATCCTCTCTTTATCTTGGTCAAGACGCTACTCTATTCCAGCTCTTGCGTATTAGTACCTCTTCTAGATCATGTTCAATCCCTAGAGAAAGAAGAAAAAGCCTACTCTTGTTGTGAAATCCTAACCACGCTCAATGTCTCCTATGTCCGAAGGAACTTGTGCTTATGAGTGCTTTAGTAGATATCTTGACCTTTGAGTTGATGCATCTTAGTTCACATTAGTATTCGTATTTCCAGCAAAAGATCATGGTAATGGCTCGATTCCTTCATTCGTCTTAGCGTTAACCATCATTCGAGGATGAATGATCCCAAGGGGGAGATATTGTAACACCTTAAAAATTTAATGCAAGACCCAAACCATTTTCATGAGTGTAATGTTCTTTTCCCTTGTGTGACGAGTGTTTTGGATGCGAATCGTGGTTATAAGAAACTCCTAACAACAAGTTGAGTTGAAAATACCCCAACCGATTAAGTTCTCATGTAAGATTTAACTATGGTCAACTTCAAACGATCATTAATCCTAGCATATGACGAATTAAGTGGCCTACTACCCACCAAATTGAAGGTCTTCGAGTCTTCTTTACAACGGCGCCAACCGCGCATTAATCCGAGCTCAGAGTAAAATGTTATAGGCATTTTATCAAGCAACTATCAGTCTGGCACGATGATGGCGCGCCATGCCAGACAGGAAACTTCAGAGCGATGAAGTTGGCGCATTAATTGGCGGCCCGCGCCCGACCTTGTTTGACGAAGTAATTTTTCAGCTTTTAACGCATTTTCAAAGGCATTTTGGTCCTTTTCTTTTTATAAAACCCCTTTCTATTAACCTAAGTCGTTTCTTTATCATTAACATCTCCAAATCCATCAAGGAAGTGCGCTCTTTTCTTCTCCAAACTCCCAAGAATCCTAAGGGACAAAAGATTCAAAGTTTCAGGTTTTCTTCAAGGTTCCTTCATCAAACTCCGAAACCAAGGTACGTAAGAGCAACACTTTCGTGAGGAACTCTGTTCTTCCCCACAATTGAGTTTTGGTTTCATATTAAGTCCATGATTTAAAGTAGGGTTTCGAAGTTGAATGGTTCTACAGTATTATTCTTGGCCTTTGCTCGACCTCTTGAATATTCCTTGAGGATCTTTGTTAATTCCATGAGTTACAGTCTTTCCTTAAATTTGAGTTCTTGGCATGAGTACTGATTTCTTTCATCTAAAGCATATGAACCTTATTTATATTATTGAAAGCCTCCTTCATGTTCTCATGAGATTGATCTATACATTACTTGAAAATATACTTCAAAATATTAAGTTCATAAAAAGACTATGGAAATCCTTTCGCATAACTGTATGTTTTGAAAAGAGAAAGAGGTGTCGTGTCTTGAGTGTTATAGTTTAGCAAAGCTATAAATATTTATACCCAAAGGGGATCACATAGAATAGATATGCTCATGACACGATATTTCTTAGAGTCAAGTATGATTTTCAGAAAAAGTTGTAAGGCTTATATTATGAGCAACTAATATGTTTTGGGAGGACTATTTAGCACCGAGATGGGTATACACATGCCCTAGAACTACGTGCCTCCGTAGGATAGGATCATCCGCAGTTAGGTCGATTCCTCTTTTAGCCTTCGGGCTCAGATTTGGATCCATAAGTTATGTTTCGTCTTATATCCTGGCAAGGTATAAGATGACTCTTCTCAATGTGGGAAAGAAATTAGACTCCATGTTGCTCACATGGTTTATGTCGGTTAAGAGAAACTCCTCCAAACTTAAAAAACTAAGCATTTTCTTCTATTTATTTACAAAAGTTTTATGGAGGTTGCATGAAAGTTTCTTTATGATAGCGTCTCAAATATCTTGTTTTGGTTTCTAGTTCCACAAAGTTTATTAAATGAGCTTTACATATTTCATGTTGATCTTTGGTAACTCACTTATCTCATTGTTGTTACATTCCTAGCTTTGTAACGAAAGTCCGTAAGTTCCACCACTATCTCCTTATTCTGCTAGTTGTTATGTTTTGCCTTATGATCTTGTTCAGTTTCCAGTTTCTATAGTAGTACATGCTTATGCTTCTATTCAGCTTTTATGTACCAATACATTCCATTGTATTGACGCTCTTTTTGCGCTGCATCATTTTATGATGTAGACTCTGGTGTTCAAACTCAGGATTGCAACAAGCTACTTCTCTAGATTCATCATCACCGACATCATCTTGTGGTGAGTCCTATTTGCATCCAGAGGACTTGGTCATTTACTTCTCAGTATTTTAGTCTTTTAGATGGCTTGGTTTGAATAAAGGTAGCTTGGGGCCATGTCCCAGTGAATTCAGTCAGTTGATGTTATAGAGGCTTTCATTAGACATATGTTAGTTTTGGTTTTCCAATTTATCCTTTAAATGACCTTCAGTATTGGACGTTGAAACCAAAAGGTTCATAACTTATTTTCAGAAATTCATTCTAAGTTTATTATTGCCAGCTTTCGCAAATTTATAAAAGTTATAGTTTTATGAACAACTTGCCAGGCCAAGGGTCTGCTTGGGATCACTTGGGATTTTGAGTGCCATATCACGTCTAGGGTATAGGCTCGGGACCTGACAAACTTAGTATCATAGCACGGTTCAGAGTCTTAGGGTGTCTATAAAGCTGTGTCGAGTAGAGTCCATTTTATGGGTGTGTAGCACGCCACACTTATAAAAGTGAGGCTACAAGGCATTTAGGAATGTTTCCCTTTATTCATGTTCCACTTCGTGCTGAAGAGCCAAAATTTTAAGAAAATCCTTCTAACTCTTGAATCTCTCGCGTTGCAGATCATGCCTCTAAGAAGAACTACTAGACAAGAAACTTTGGCTGGAACCTCAGTCCTCGCAGGGACAAATGCTGAAGAGGTCCATCCTACCCATGGGATGCATACCCGTAGTAGTGTGCGCATTGCTGATCCCACCGCTTGTATTGGGGCCCACTAGTCCCTCCTGCTCCTGCTACCGCTCTTGCTACTTATCCTACAACTATTCCTACTCGAGCTCCTGGGACCGGTACTACGCGAGTCCAGTCTCCAAAAGGTGAAGTTACTAATGCTGAGTTTAGGCAGACCATGCAGATGCTTGCCCATATTGTGTCCTCTCAATCTCGCTGGTCAGATGGTGTTGGTGCTGACACTAGGTCCTCAGATGCTACAAGAGTGGGTCAGCTTATGCAATTGAACCCACCAGTTTTCACGGGGTCTAATATCGAAGAGGATTCTTAGGATTTTGTGGACGAAATGGAGAAGATATTTAGGGTCATGCATGGTAGTGACACTGAGGGGGTGGAGTTGGCAGCCAATCAGCTGAAAGAGGTGACCTATCAGTTCTATGATGAGTGGGAAGAGATAAGGGGTGAGGATGCTGATCCAGCTGTTTGGGAAGACTTTTCTGAAGCCTTTCTTGATCACTTCTTTCCTCAAGAGATGAGGGAAGCCAAGGCCGAGGAATTTGTTAATTTGAGACAAGGGAAGATGAGTGTTAAGGAGTATCCCTTGAAGTTTAATCAGCTGGCCAGTTATGCTCCAGAGATGGTATATGATATGAGGGCTCGAATGAGGAAGTTCACTAATGGCATCTCCGGTGACTTGGTTTTGGATTGCAAGGCAACAATGATGAATAAGGATATAGACTTGCCCAGGTTAGTGGTTTATATTCAACAGGTTGAGGATGAGAAGAAAAAGCAAGATGAAACTGAGGAGCAACAGAGTAAGAAGGCAAGAACGGCAAACCATGAGGGGAACCATAGGAAGGATGGTAATAGAACCTTCATTCCTAAGAGATCATCCGGTCCAGCCCCATCAACAGCTAACACACATGGGCCTGACTCTCAGTCTTTTGGTAGTATTGCTCAGAGGTCCTCTAAGTACCCTCATTTTGCTAAGTGTGGTAGGTCTCACCCGGGAGTGTGTAGGATTGGTATAGATGGATGTTTCAGATGCGGTCAGTTGGGTCACTTTCTAAAGGATTGTCCATCTGCGAGGAAAAGCAATGGAGGTAGACCTCCGACTCCAGCATCATTCGCTCCGGCGGGCCAAGTTTCCCAAAGGGGAACTACTTCAGGAACAGGCGGGGGTCGAAACCATTTGTTTTCCTTGACTAGTCAGAAGGACCTAGATAACTCTCCAGACACTGTGACCGGTACATTGTTTGACCTCTCGGCTGTGCATTAAAGTTAGTGTCCCCAGACCCCTAGTATTCGATATTAGTTGTCCTAACATAGAATTTAGAGAAGTGGTGAAAGGGTGTAATAGCATATGAGTGGTAAATGCTAAGTGTTTTTGTGTATGGTGATGCTTCTATTGTTGTGGTTTGAATAGATTAGCTTATTGGGTTCGTTGAGACTTAAGTTGAGCTAATAACTTTTGAACTAAGGGGGAGATAGTGAAGTAATAAGCAAAGACTAGTCTTAAGTGACCAAGAGTTTCCCTTCTAGGAGTTAGGGCCTTGGTAAGTCGCGATTACTCTTACGTGTGGATCCTCTCTTTATCTTGGTCAAGACGCTACTCTATTCCAGCCCTTGCGTATTAGTACCTCTTCTAGATCATGTTCAATCCCTAGAGAAAGAAGAAAAAGCCTACTCTTGTTGTGAAATCCTAACCACGCTCAATGTCTCCCATGTCGTAGCTTTCATGTCCGAAGGAACTTGTGCTTATGAGTGATTTAGTATATATCTTGACCTTTGAGTTGATGCATCTTAGTTCACACTCTTATTCGTATTTCCAGCAAAACAACATGGTATTGGCTCAATTCCTTCATTCGTCTTAGCGTTTACCATAATTCGAGGACGAATGATCTTAAGGGGGAGATATTGTAACACCTTAAAAATTTAAAGCAAGAACCAAACCATTTCCATGAGTGTAATGTTATTTTCCCTTGTGTGATGAGTGTTTTGGATGCGAATCGTGGTTATAAGAAGCTCCTACCAACAAGTTGAGTTGAAAACACCCCAACCGATTAAGTTCTCATGTAAGATTCAACTATGGTCAACTTCAAACGATCATTAATCCTAGCATATGACGAATTAGGTGGACTACTACCCATCAAATTGAAGGCCTTCGAGTCTTCTTTACAAGGCGCTGACCGCACACTAATCCGAGCTCGGAGTAAAACGTTATAGGCATTTTATCAAGCAACTATCAGTCTGGTGCGATGATGGCGCGCCATGCCAGAAAGGAAACTTCAGAGCGATGAAATTGGCGCATTGACTGGCAGCCCGCGTCCGACCTTGTTTGACGAAGTAATTTTTCAGCTTTTAACGCATTTTCAAAGGCATTTTGGTCCTTTTCTTTTTATAAAACCCCTTTCTATTAACCTAAGTCGTTTCTTTATCATTAACATCTCCAAATCCATCAAGGAAGTGCTCTCTTTTCTTCTCCAAACTCCCAAGAATCCTAAGGGACAAAAGATTCAAAGTTTCAGGTTTTCTTCAAGGTTCCTTCATCAAACTCCGAAACCAAGGTACGTAAGAGCAACACTTTCGTGAGGAACTCTGTTCTTCCCCACAATTGAGTTTTGGTTTCATATTAAGTCCATGATTTAAAGTAGGGTTTCGAAGTTGAATGGTTCTACAGTATTATTCTTGGCCTTTGCTCGACCTCTTGAATATTCCTTGAGGATCTTTGTTAATTCCATGAGTTACAGTCTTTCCTTAAATTTGAGTTCTTGGCATGAGTACTGATTTCTTTCATCTAAAGCATATGAACCTTATTTATATTATTGAAAGCCTCATTCATGTTCTCATGAGATTGATCTATACATTACTTGAAAATATACTTCAAAATATTAAGTTCATAAAAAGACTATGGAAATCCTTTCGCATAACTGTATGTTTTGAAAAGAGAAAGAGGTGTCGTGTCTTGAGTGTTATAGTTTAGCAAAGCTATAAATATTTATACCCAAAGGGGATCACATAGAATAGATATGCTCATGACACGATATTTCTTAGAGTCAAGTATGATTTTCAGAAAAAGTTGTAAGGCTTATATTATGAGCAACTAATATGTTTTGGGAGGACTATTTAGCACCGAGATGGGTATACACATGCCCCAGAACTACGTGCCACCATAGGATAGGATCATCCACAGTTAGGGCGATTCCTCTTTTAGCCTTCGGGCTCAGATTTGGATCCATAAGTTATGTTTTGTCTTATATCCTGGCAAGGTATAGGATGGCTCTTCTCAATGTGGGAAACACATTGGACTCCATGTTTCGCACATGGTTTATGTCGGTTAAGAGAAACTCCTCCAAACTTAAAAGACTAAGCATTTTCTTCTATTTATTTACAAATGTTTTATGGAGGTTGCATGAAAGTTTCTTTATGATAGCGTCTCAAATATGTTATTTTGGTTTCTAGTTCCACAAAGTTTATTAAATGAGCTTTACATGTTTCATGTTGATCTTTGGTAACTCACTTATCTCATTGTTGTTACATTCCTAGCTTTGTAATGAAAGTTCGTAAGTTCTACCACTATCTCCTTATTCTGCTAGTTGTTATGTTTTGCCTTATGGTCTTGTTCAGTTTCCAGTTTCTACAGTAGTACATGCTTATGCTTATATTAAGATTTTATGTACCAATACATTCCATTTTATTGAGTTGTATCATTTTATGATGTAGACTCTGGTGTTCAAACTCAGGATTGCAGCAGGCTACTTCTCTAGATTCATCATCACCGACATCAGCTTGTGGTGAGTCCTCTTTGCATCCAGAGGACTTGGTCATTTACTTCTCAGTCTTTTAGATGGCTTGGTTCGAATAAAGGTAGCTTGGGGCCATATCCCAGCGAATTCACTCAGTTGATGTTATAGAGGCTTTCGTTAGACACATGTTTGTTTCGGTTTTCCAATTTATCCTTTAAATGACCTTCAGTATTGGATGTTGAAACTAAGAGGTTCATATTTTATTTTCGAAAATTCATTCTAAGTTTATTATTGCCAGCTTTCGCAAATTTATAAAAGTTATAGTTTTATGAACAGCTTGCCAGGCCAAGGGTCCGCTTGGGATCACTTGTGATTTCGAGTGCCATGTCACATATAGATTATAGGCTCGGGACATGACAAACTTAGTATTAGAGCATGGTTCAGGGTCTTAGGGTGTCTACAAAGCCATGTCGAGTAGAGTCCATTTTATGGGTGTGTAGCATGCCACACTTATAAAAGGGTGGCTACAAGGCATTTAGGAATGTTTCCCTTTATTCATATTCCACTTCGTGCTGAAGAGCCAAAATTTTAAGAAAATCCTTCTAACTCTTGAATCTCTCGCGTTGTAGATCATGCCTCTAAGAAGAACTACCAGACAAGAAACTTTGGCTGGAACCTCAATCCCCGCAGGGACAAATGCTGAAGAGGTCCGTCCTACCCATGGGATGCAGACCCTTAGTGGTGTTCGCATTGCTGATCCCACCGCTCCTATTGGGGCCCACCAGTCCCTCCTGCTCCTGCTACCGCTCCTGCTACTGATCCTACAACTATTCTACTCGAGCACCTAGGAGAGGTACTACGCGAGTCCAGTCTCCACAGGGTGAAGTTATTAACGCTGAGTTTAGGCAGATCATGCAGATGCTTGCCCAGATTGTGTCCTCTCAATCTCGCCAGTCAGATGGTGTTGGTGCTGACACTAGGTACTCAGATGCTACAAGAGGGTCAGTTTATGCGATTGAACCCACCAGTTTTCACAGGGTCTAATCTCAAAGAGGATCCTCAAGATTTTGCGAATGAAATGGAGAAGATATTCAGGGCCCGTTATGCTCCAGAGATGGTATATGATATGAGGGCTCGAATGAGGAAGTTCACTAATGGAATCTCAGGTGACTTGGTTTTGTATTGAAAGGCAGCAATGTTGAACAAGGACATGGACTTGCCCAGGTTAGTGGTTTATATTCAACAGGTTGAGAATGAAAAGAAAAAGCAATATGAAACTGAGGAGCGACAGAGTAAGAAGGCAAGAGCGGCAAACTATGAGGGGAACCATAGGAAGTATGGGAATAGAACCTTCTTTCCTAAGACATCATCCGGTCCAGCACCATCTTCAGCTAGCACACATGCGCCTGACTCTCAGTCTTTTGGTAGTGTTGCCCAGAGGTCCTCTAAGTACCCTCCTTGTGCTGAGTGTGGTAAGTCTCACACGGGAGAGTGTAGGATTGGTATAGATGGATGTTTCAGATGCGGTCAGTTGGGTCACTTTCTAAAGGATTGTCCATCTGCAAGGCAAAGCAATGAGGGTAGACCTCTGACTCCAGCATCATTCGCTCCGGCGGGCCAAGTTTCCCAAAGAGGAACTACTTCAAGAATATGCGGGGGTCGAAACCGTTTGTTTTCCTTGACTAGTCAGAAGAACCTAGATAACTTTCCAGATGACGTAATCGGTACTTTGTTTGAACTTTTGGGTGTGTATTAAAGTTAGTGTCCCTAGACCCCTAGTATTCGATATGAGTTGTCTTAACATAGAATTTGGAGAAGTGGTGAAAGGGTGTAATAGCATGTGAGTGGTAAATGCTAAGTGTTTTTGTGTATGGTGATGCTTCTATTGTTATGGTGTGAATAGCTTAGCTGATCGGGTTCGTTGAGACTTAAGTTAAGCTAATAACTTTTGAACTAAGGGGGAGATGGTGAAGTAATAAGCAAAGACTAGTCTTAAGTGACCAAGAGTTTACCTTCTAGGAGTTAGGGCCTTGGTAAGTCGCGATTACTCTTGTGTGTGAATCCTCTCTTTATCTTGGTCAAGACGCTACTCTATTCCAGGCATTGTGTATTAGTACCTCTTCCAGATCATGTTCAATACCTAGAGAAAGAAGAAAAAGCCTACTCTTGTTGTGGAATCCTAACCACGCTCAATGTCTCCCATGTCATAGCTTTCATGTCTAAAGGAACTTGTGCTTATGAGTGCTTTAGTAGATATCTTGACCTTTGAGTTGATGCATCTTAGTTTATACTAGTATTAATATTTCCAGCCAAAGAACATGGTAATGGCTCGATTCCTTCATTCGTCTTATCGTTAACCATCATTCGAGGACGAATAATCCCAAGGGGGAGATATTGTAACACCTTAAAAATTTAAAGCTAAAGACCTAAACCATTTCCATAAGTGTAATGTTCTTTTCCCTAGTGTGATGAGTGTTTTGGATGCAAATCGTGGTTATAAGAAGCTCCTAACAACAAGTTGAGTTGAAAATACCCCAACCGATTAAGTTCTCATGTAAGAATCAACTATGGTCAACTTAAAACGATCATTACTCCTAGCATATGACGAATTAGGTAGCCTACTACCCACCAAATTAAAGGACTTCGAGTTTTCTTTACAACGGCGCCGACCGCGCATTAATTCGAGCTTGGAGTAAAAATTTATAGGCGTTTTATCAAGCAACTATCAGTATGGCGCGATGATGGCGCGCCATGCCAGACAGGAAACTTCAGAGCAATGAAGTTGGCGCATTGACTGACGGCCCGCGCCCGAACTTGTTCGACGAAATAATTTTTCAGCTTTTAACGCATTTTCAAGGGCATTTTGGTCCTTTTCTTTTTATAAAACCCCTTTCTATTAATCTAAACCGTTTCTATATCATTAAAATCTCCAAATCCATCAAGGAAGTGTGCTCTTTTCTTCTCCAAACTCCCAAGAATCCTAAGGGACAAAAGATTCAAAGTTTCAGGTTTTCTTCAAGGTTCCTTCATCAAAATCCGAATCCAAGGTGCGTAAGAGTAACACTTTCGTGAGGAACTCCGTTCTTCCCCACAATTGAGTTTCATATTAAGTCCATGATTTAAAGTAGGGTTTCGAAGTTGAATGGTTCTACAGTATTGTTCTTGTCCTTTGCTCGACCTCTTGAATATTCCTTGAGGATCTTTGTTAATTCCATGAGTTACAGTCTTCCTTAAATTTGAGTTCTTGGCATGAGTACTGATTTCTTTCATATAAAGCATATGAACCTTATTTATATTATTGAAAGCCTCGTTCATGTTCTCATGAGATTGATCTATACATTACTTGAAAATATACTTCAAAATATTAAGTTCATAAAAAGACTATGGAAATCCTTTCGCATAACTGTATGTTTTGAAAAGAGAAAGAGGTGTCGTGTCTTGAGTGTTATAGTTTAGCAAAGCTATAAATATTTATACCCAAAGGGGATCACATAGAATAGATATGCTCATGACACGATATTTCTTAGCGTCAAGTATGATTTTCAGAAAAAGTTGTAAGACTTATATTATAAGCAACTTATATAATTTGGGAGGACTATTTAGTACTGAGATGGGTATACACATGCCCCAGAACTACGTGCCACCGTAGGATAGGATCATCCGCAGTTAGGGCGAATCCTCCTTTAGCCTTCGGGCTCAGATTTGGATCCATAAGTTATGTTTCGTCTTATATCCTGGAAGGTATAGGATGTCTCTTCTCATTCTGGGAAAGACATTGGACTTCATGTTGCTCACATGGTTTATTTCGGTTAAGAGAAACTCCCCCAAACTTAAAACACTAAGCATTTTCTTCTATTTATTTACAAAAGTTTTCTGGAGGTTGCATGAGAGTTTCTTTATGATAGCGTCTCAAATATCTTGTTTTGGTTTATAGTTCCATAAAGTTTATTAAATGAGCTTTACATATTTCATGTTGATCTTTGGTAACTCACTTATCTCATTGTTGTTACATTCCTAGCTTTGTAATGAAAGTCTGTAAGTTCCACCACTATCTCTTTATTCTGCTAGTTGTTATGTTTTGCCTTATGGTCTTGTGCAGTTTCCAGTTTCTACAGTAGTACATGCTTATGCTTCTATTAAGCTTTTATGTACCAATACATTCCATTGTATTGACGCTCTTTTTGCGCTGCATCATTTTATTATGTAGACTCTGGTGTTCATACTCAGGATTGCAGCAGGCTACTTCTCTAGATTCATCATCACCGACATCAGCTTGTGGTGAGTCCTCTTTGTATCCAGAGGACTTGGTCATTTTCTTCTCAGTCTCTTAGTCTTTTAGATGGCTTAGTTTGAATAAAGGTAGCTTGGGGCGATATCCAGGCGAATTCAGTCATTTGATGTTATAGAGGCTTTTGTTAGACACATGTTAGTTTTGGTTTTCCAATTTATCCTTTAAATGACCTTCAATATTGGATGTTGAAACCAAGAGGTTCATATTTTATTTTCAGAAATTCATTCTAAGTTTATTATTGCCAGCTTCCGCAAATTTATAAAATTTATAGTTTTATGAACAACTTGCCAGGCCAAGGGTCCGCGTGGGATCACTTGTGATTCCGAGTGCCATGTCACGTCTAAGGTATAAGCTCGGGATATGACACATGATTGGCACGGGTATCACTCCTGGTACAAGTATAACAAATGGTTGGCATGGGTACCACGCCTGGTACAGGTTACTATTTGGTTGGCTTGGGTACCACGCCTAGTATGGGTTTATTTTACTGCATCATCACATTGGTATTGTTGCATTGCATTGATATTGTTGTATTGCTTTGCTTGTTATTGGTTCCGTGAGTGGACTGGACTATTTTTATTGAATTATGATATTCAATGGTGGTCCTTGAGTGACCGAGAATCCTTTTATGTCTGTTGAGTTTGGTCTTGGCGTAGGCTGGGTTGTTATATCATGTTATGAGTTTGGTCTTGGTATAGGCCAGGTTGTTATATCATGTTATGAGTTTAGTCTTGGTGTAGGCCGGGTTGTTATATCATGATATGCGTTTGGTATTGGTGTAGGCCGGGTTGTTATATCATGTTATTAGTTTGTCTTGGTGTAGGCCGGGTTGTTATATCATGTTAATTAGTAGGTCTTGGTGTAGACTGGGTTGCCATATTATTAGTTGGTCTTGGTGTAGGCTGGGTTGTTATATCATGTTATGAGATTGGTCTTGGTGTAGGCCGGGTTATTATATCATGTTAATTAGTAGGTCTTGGTGTAGACCAGGTCGTCATGTTATTAGTTGGTCTTAGTGTAGGCCGGGTTGTTATATCATGTTATGAGATTGGTCTTGGTGTAGGCCGGGTTGTTATATCACGTTATTAGTTGGTCTTGGTGTAGACCGGGTTATAATGTTAATTAATAGTTGGTCTTGGTGTATAACGGGTTGTCATGTTAACACCTAGATATGTTAGGGGGAAACTGGGTGGGTTCGGACTATGTAAATGAGGTTATGAGTTCACAATTTATTTTCATTAAGTGTACTAATGACGGTCAAGGTTTATTTGTGGTTAGAGGATCCTTGGAGGGTCTGGGTTTTTGGATTCGAAAGGGATTTAGATATAACTATGTTGTTATTATTTCACGTGTCAATGGTTGCTAGGTGATTTCCATGTGATTGGTCAATTAGGAGTACGACGGAAAGTCTGGGGTTGTAGTGGTTAGTTGTTATAACCGGGATGGGAAGTTGTCCGAGAGGTTCGAAAAGGGCCAGACACTGGTTAGTAATACTATGGGTATAAGTGGTTTGGTTGGGTAGTTAGCCGGGTTAAGTCTGAATATTTAGTCAAGGTAGTTGACTGGGGTAACGGTTAAAGGTGACTTGGGAAGTCTACGTGTCAAGGTGACTTGGGAAGTCTAGGTGACAAGGTGACTTGGGAAGTCCTAGATGGCAAGGTCAAGGTTAAAGGTGAAAGAGGGAGCTATAATGTTTATTTCATATTTTTCCTATTTTCTTATATGATGGTAGGAATGGACTCGGGTCGACCGATGATGCCTATCAGTATGTGCGTTTGTACTGACTCTACTCTTGCTATACCTTTTTGGTATAGTCTGGTTGCAGAGTTGGTGATGTTTCACAGGTTCAGGATTGCGGTGATCTTCCAGCAGCTTCTACTTCCTTCTATGGTGGAAGTTGTGTCCATTTTATGTTATAAGCTCATCTTGTAGAAGCTCTTGTACCGGCTTAGAGGTTGTTTCATATTGTAAATGTTTTTCAAAAATTCTTTAATTCATTTATTTTTCTAAACTATTTGTAAAAAAAGGATTTCTCATGTATTTAAGGGACTTATTTAATGGTTTATTTTCTTTTCCGCATTGCCTACTGGTTCGGGTGGTAAGGGTTCTCCTATCTAGGTGGATTAGAGTAGGTGCCTGCATGACCCGGTAGTTGGGTCGTGACAAATGGTATTAGAGCCCAGGTTATCGGTCTCATAGTACAAGACCAAAATGTCGAATAGAGTCCTGCAGATTGGTGTGTAGACGTCCACATTTAATCCTAGGGAAGCTATGAAGCATTCCAGGAAGCATCTATCTTCTTTCATTCCTTTTCGTGCAGTTCTTTCACTCGCTTGTATGAGTTGAGTCCAATTGGTATCTTTCGATTCCAATTTATCTCAACAAAGTACGGATGTCATTGGACTCCGGTTGCAGTAAGACAAGCAAGGAAAATTAGAACCGGGAAGGTTCCAATTGATATCTGGCCTGTGAGGCTATATAAATGATGGATTAATCAGTTAACGGTCATCCATGATGTGAATAAAAGGTGATGAAACTTGTTTGATTGAATGTCAGAGCTTGAGACTCGTGATTGTATGTATTGCATTATTTGAATGACTGCAATTTTGTGGTGTGTAATTTTTTGGTCTTGACTGGTTATGTATTAATGATTGAAGAAATTCTTGTTTGTAATTCTAGTGGAAAACTGTATGCTAAATGCTGGGCAGGGTCTTATCATTGGTAAAAATGATAAGGGAAAAGGGTATATACACTTGTGGGAACTTAGGTTTCAAGTGGTTGGTTTGTGAATAAGTACCAGGGACAAGGGTTGTTATTTCTTGATAGCAGGAGTCTTACCTGGATGATCAACTAATGGTCATCCATGGGACGAATAGAGAGTAAATTTTGTGACTTGATTTGGTTGTGACTTGATTTGGTTGTAACTTAAAGTTGAAATGTTATGTTGTACACCTCTCGTGTGACTTGCTTGAAATATGTGTAAATTGTTGTCTTCTGTGCATGTTGAGTCTGCAGAGGGTCATTAATGTGTAAAATTCTGTGTACCTTAGGCTGTGATAAGCTGTTAAGAGTCTTGATTTAAAAGTGGTACTGCATTTTCAAAAAGGGATTATCATTGGTTAAGATGATAAGGGATTGGAAACTGTGACTGTAAGGAAGCTTCAGTTTCAGGACAGTCGAGACTTGGTTGGGAACCATGGGAACAAGGGAGTCATTAGTGGGTAATGGCGGGAAGATATTGTTGGGAACAATTGTCTAGTGTTAACTCTTTGTAATTGATAGTATTTTATGCTGAATGGTGATGCTTTTGATGCCAGGAATAGTCTTAAGGATGGTTTAAGACCATGGCGGGATTTCTAGGACTAAGCAAAGGTAGCTGGGAAAGGGAGCTGATACACTTACTGGAAATTTCAATTTTCTGTACAGTTATCATCGGGACTGCTATAGCGGTGAAATATTTGCTATAGCGGAACCGCTATCGCGGAATGATCAACCGCTATAGCGGAGGTCAGCGAGGCAGAAGCCTCACCCTATTTTTCCCCTGTTTTTTATTCATTCCCGGGGCATCTAAAGGCAACGTTATGGGCTGCCATATGAAACGAGGAAGTCGACTATAGAATTTATATAGCATGCATATAAGGTAATTTGTCTGAATACTTAGCATCCGTGCGCGACCAAAGGAAAGGGTAGATATGGTAGCCCGGGGGATTGGTAAAAACTATGACTGACCATTGGTAGGAATAGTCACCTATGTGGAGTCTGGCAATATGACCCGTGATTGATCGAGTAGTGTTGGAAACTGCTCATGGACTATGTGATGAGGTGATTATTGACTGGTTTAGTGTTGATAGGGGTAAGGTGACAAGATGATATGTGAGGGGCATATTACCCCGTAGGAAGCTTCCTGAATGGAGTTCGGGCTAGTAAAACTCTAGGTATAGTGGGAAAGAGATTGCCATGGTGGGATCTAGTCCCCTTGGTAGGAAAAAAAACTGTGTTATTTGTTAGTTGAGTTTCTTTGGCTCCGTTGTTTTAGCGAGGCCCCCAGATTTCTTGGGCACTCGGGGAGGGGTAATCTAGTTGCCTTGTACGGCTCGAAGGAAGGAATTCCTTGATAGAGCAGAAGTGAGCTAAATTTTTGGTTGAGTTGGGTATACCAAGGGATTGGGAAGTTTTAGTGGTTTGCGTAAGGTTATTTTTATGCTATCATGATAGAGCATTAAGACCGAGGGACGAGCTTGTCCTTTCCCTCCAATGTAGAGATCGTTCAGAGATGAACGATGGGTAAATTAGTATCTGTTATAACAACCAGGTTCGTCATTACGGGTAAATCATTCGTGCCAAGTTTTGGGTTAGAAAAAATCCGAGTTTGGGAGTTGAAAATTCTGGGCTAGGCTAGTCTTGGCTAGTTTTGGAGCGAGGTATGGTCTAGGACAATCCGGATAAGGATTGGGTTAAATGTCTTATTTTGAGCTAGTTTTTCTTGTAGCTAAGACATAGAGTAGTCCGGGGGACTTTTTGAAATCGAATTCGGGTAAGTAGAACTCCCAGAATTGAGGTTGACGTGAATGGGTTATTCCGGAACGTCGAGAAAATAAGTGTGTTGTAAAATGGCCAAAACTGAGAGATTTTCGGACATTCTGTCCGTGACGAGCGCAACCGTCAGCAGTAGCGGCCACCGCTATAGCGGTGGAAAATAACGCTATAGCGGTGGTCAAGGCGGTCAACACCGCTTAAGACCGCTAGAGCGGGAGATGTCCGCTATAGCGGGACCGCTATAACGGAGCAGGGACCACTATAGCGGAGCGTCGAGATTAGAAAAACCAAAAAAATGGGCTTTTAATTTCATTCTCTTCCCTTCAGCCCCAAGAACAGATGAGAGTTATTCTAAAAACCCTCCTAGGCTGCTCCAAGGCTTGAGATCCACGGGGAGAAGGGATTCCAGCAAAAGGGATGCAAAACCACGGATTCGGGCCTACAGGACTGCCAGGAATGACTCTACGGAGCCAAAAATGCATGGTTGTAGCTGCTTGGCATCCAGGTAGGCTAGGTTTTCATGAGTAGTTAGACCTGATTACTTTCCATACTTTTGAATAGTGAAATGGAGAATCCATGTTTCAGTCCTCCGGGCATGGAGTCTAGCAGATTCAGGTTTGGTTATGTATGTGCTAGGAATTGGTTAAAGTTGAGTTGTGGGTTATTGATAATTGTTTGGGGATGTTTATGTTGTCTTGATATGCTAAAAATGATAGACTCAGGGACTGGGATGTCGGGAAGGTTTGGGGAACCGAGAATTGCAAGAACAACTAGGTGGGAATGAAATGGGAAACTCCTAGTTGAGGTTTCGGGAATGCGAGAGACATGTTAAAAAATCATTGTTTGCTAAGCGCTAGGAGTGAAAACTCGTATTGTTGTTATCTATGTATGTCCCGGATTAATGGGGTGGTTAAATTATGTTAAAAAAGGGAAACCGTTCATTATGTGTAAACAAGGGTAAATGTGTTTAGTCTTCGGACGAATGTCAAGGTCCAACTATATACCCGGAATAGGGGTAGGTGATGGCTTATGCTTTTCTGTGAATGTATATATTCATGTACTCATGTCTAAGTGATTGTATGCATTACATTGCTTAGGGAAATTGTGTGGAATGTCTAGGTTCCTATTTACAGTTTGTGATTGAATTTTTTTACTTGTTGGTTTTATAAGTTGTGTGTGTTCATATATTTATTGTGGTTTGTTGACATTCGGTTAGCTCGAGTACCACGCCTGGTACGGGTATAACACATGGTTGGAACGGGTACCACGCCTGGTACAAGTATAACAAACGGTTGACACGGGTACGACGCCTGGTACAGGTTACTATTTGGTTGGCTAGGGTACCACGCCTGGTACGGGTTTATTTTACTGCATCATTACATTGGTATTGTTGCATTGCTTGTTATTGGTTCCGTGAGTGGACTGGGCTGTTTTTATTGAATTGTGATATTCAATGGTGGTCCTTGAGTGACCGGGAATCCTATTATGTCTGTTGAGTTTAGTCTTGGCGTAGGCCAGTTTGTTATATCATGTTATGAGTTTGGTCTTGGTGTAGGCCGGGTTGTTGTATCATGTTATGAGTTTGGTCTCGGGTTATTATATCATGTTATGAGTTTGGTCTCGGTGTAGGCCAGGTTGTTATATCAAGTTATTAGTTGGTCTTGGCATAGTCCAGGTTGTTATATCATCTTAATTAGTAGGTCTTGGTGTAGACCGGGTTGTCATATTATTAGTTGATCTTGGTATAGGCCGGGTTGTTATATCATGTTATGAGCTTGGTCATGGTGTCATGTTAATTAGTAGGTCTTGACGGGTTGTCATGTTATTAGTTGGTCTTGGTGTAGGCCGGGTTGTTATATCATGTTATGAGATTGGTCTTGGTGTAGGTCGAGTTGTTATATCATGTTATTAGTTGGTCTTGGTGTAGACCGGGTTATGATGTTAATTAATAGTTGGTCTTGGTGTAGACCGGGTTTTCATGTTAACACCTAGATATGTTAGGGGGAAACCGGGTGGGTCTGGACTATGTAAAAGAGGTTATGAGTTCACAATTTATTGTCATTAAGTGTACTAATGACGGTCAAGGTTTATTTGTGGTTAGAGGATCCTTGGAGGGTCCGAGTTTCGGGATTCAAAAGGGATTTAGATATAACTATGTTGTTATCATTGCATGTGTCAATGGTTGCTAGGTGATTTCCATGTGATTGGTCAATTGGAAGTACGATGGAAAATTTGGGGTTGTTGTGGTTAGTTGTTATAACCGGGATGGGAAGTTGTCCGAGAGGTCCGGAAAGGGCCGGACACTGGTTAGTAATACTACGGGTATAAGTGGTTTTGTTGGGCAGTTAGCCGGGTTAAGTCTGAATATTTAGTCAAGGTAGTTGACTGGGGTAAAGGTTAAAGGTGACTTGGGAAGTCTACGTGTCAAGGTGACTTGGGAAGTCTAGGTGACAAGGTGACTTGAAAAGTCTACGTGTAAGGGTGACTTGGGAAATCTAGGTGACAAGGTGACTTAGGAAGTCTAGGTGACAAGGTGACTTGGGAAGTCATAGATGTCAGGGTCAAGGTTAAAGGTGAAGGAGGGAGCTATAATGTTTATTTCATATTTTCCTTATTTTCTTGTATGATGGTAGGAATGGACTCGGGTCGACCGATGATGCCTACCAGTACGTGTGTTTGTACTGACTTTACTCTTGCTATACCTTTTTGGTATAGTCTGGTTGCAGGGTTGGTGATGTTTCACAGGTTCAGGATTGCGGTGATCTTCCAGCAGCTCCTACTTCCTTCTATGGTGGAAGTTGTGTCCATTTTATGTTATAAGCTCATCTTGTAGAATCTCTTGTATCGGCTTAGACTAGGTTCTGGGGAGGTTGTTTCATATTGTAAATATTTTCCACAAATTCTTTAAGTCTTTTATTTTTCTAAACTATTTGTAAAAAGGGATTTCTCATGTATTTAAGGGACTTGTTTAATGGATTATTTTCTTTTCCGCATTGCCTGTTGGTTCGGGTTGTAAGGGTTCTCCTATCTAGGTGGATTAGAGTAGGTGTCCGCATGGCCCGGTAGTTAGGTCGTGACAAAAGCGACTTGGGGTCGAGTTATAATGATAATTGTTGTTACTTATTGAGTATGGCCTTGGGGGTCATTGGGGCAATTTTATACTAGTAGTGGGGTTTACTATGAGTTGTTGGGTCATAGTAGTTGACTAGGGTAAGAGAATGGTAGTTCGGGTATGGACGTAGATGTCGGGTAATGATAAATGTGACTTGGAAAGTCCTTGGAGTCAGGGTGCAGAGTCTCATGGTGGTGGAGTTGGCAGCGAAAGGAATAGGCAGGTTTGGGTTGATATTGGTTTGGGTAAGGTGGATGTTGAAGGATTGAGGTATTATAATTAATTGTGCATTTTCCTCGATTTCTTATATGATGGTATGGGATAGATTTGGGTCAACTGATAATACCTACCAGTAGGTGTGTTTGTATTGATTTTACTCTTGCTATACCTTTTGGGTATAGTCTGGTTGCAGGGTCGGTGATGTTTTATAGGTATAGGATGATGGTGAATTCTTCAACAACTTCTACTCTTGTTTCTATGGTGGGAGTTGTGTCCTTTTACATTTCTATTTTACTCTTGTAGTAGCTCTTGTACCCGTTTAGACTAGATCCTAGGGAGGGTTGTTTTCCAGTTTAGAAAATGGTATATTGTATTTCTTCTGTAAGGAGTTTTCCGAAATTAAAAAGGTTTATAAATATTTTCATGTATAAAAACGAGGTTATTTACTGTTATAATTTGTTTTTCGCAATTTACCTGTTGGATCGGGTGGTAAGAGTTCATCTATCTAGGTGCTTAGAGTAGGCGCCCGCACAGTCCAATAGTTGGGTCGTGACAAATGGTATTAGAGCCTAGGTTGCCGGTCTCCCAGTACAAGAGCAAAATGTCAAATAGAATCGTGCGGATTGGTGTGTTGACATCCACATCTAATCTTTGGGAAGCTATGAAGCATTCTAGGAAATATCTCTCTTCTTTCATTCCTTTTGGTGCAATTTGTTTACTTGCTTGTATGGGTTGAGTCCAATTGGTATCTCTTGATTTCAATTGGTATCTCAACAAAGTGATCAGGATGTCATTGGACTTGGGTCGCGATGAAACAAGACAGAGAAGTTGGAACCGCGAAGGTTCCAATTAGTATCTGGCCGAGAGGCTGTGGTAAGACATGGGTGACCGACTAATAGTCCTCCGTGGGGAGAATAGAGAGCAATATATGTGACTTGATTGTACTGTAGCTTGAAATTTGAAATTATGTGTGTAGCAAAACTTATATGACTACAATGGTTGATGTGTAACTGCTTGCCTTACTGTGAATGTATGGGTCCAAAGAGAATCCTAAGTTGAAATTAGGGTAGTTTTGGTTGTGATAAACTGCTATGTGTCTAGAGTAAAAATTTTGTATCACTTTTTGAAAAGGAAATCATCATTGGTTAAGTTGGTGAGGGGACATGACTTATGACCGTACGAAAGCTTCAGTTTCAAGACACTCGGGACTTGGTTGAGAACCATGGGAACAAGGGGTTATTCGTGCATGGTAGCGGGAATGTGTTATTGTGAACAGTTTTCTCATGTAATTCAATTTTGTTTTGGTGATATTGGATGCTAAGTTTTGGTCTGTGCATTGCCAGGAATGGTCTTGGGGTGTTGTTTAAGACCATAGTGGGATTTATGCTATTAATAACGATAACCAGGAATGAGGATGAGTTGTTTCTACTGAAAATTTAAATTTTCTGGGCTGTTATTGCCGGGACCGCTATAGAAAAATTGTATCGCTACGGCGATCCCGCTATAGTGGAAATTTCTACCGCTATAGTGGTACCATGATAGCGAAATGGTAACCGCTATAGCGGGAAGGCTCGGGGAAGAATGTTTGCCCTATTTTCCCCTATTTTTCATTTCATTCCCGAGGCATTTAAAAGCGATAATTAAGCTACGAGTTGCTATGTAAAACAAGGAAACCATCTATAGGACTAATATAGCATGCATATACGGGAAATTATCTGAAAACTAGCATCCATGTGCTTAAAAATGAGGGGAAAAAAGGAAAGAGAACATTGTCTAGTACATGCCCCAAATGGGGGCAAAACCCAAAAAGCAGTAAAGTTCTTAATAAAAAGGGGGAGGGGAGGTCCTAGGCATCATCATCGCTCAGGAAGGGGAAATTCTGCCTATCCTCGGGTTCAAGGGTGGGGAGCTCCTGACCAGGGGCGACGCAAGTGAACATGACCTTGATGGTCTTCAACATCCGGGCAAACATGCGGTCCCAGGAGCGTCTCTTCTTCTTCTCTTCCTCTAACTCCCTGCGGAGTGCTGCAAAGTCCTGAGCAGAGGGAGGCGGGGTTGTACCTCCAGCAGCAGTGTCCTCCATGAACCTCCTGACAACGGCCAGGTTCTCCTCAAGCTGGCTGCTAGTAATCGGGGACTGAGGCTGGGAAGGGGCGGGAGTGTCATCATCATCATTATCATCTACCTCCTCGGCAACTTGGCTGCTCCCTGCTTCATCTACCTTCTTCTTTTTCTTGGAGGTAACCACTTTCACCTGGAGAGGGTTGAAGGCATCATCCATTTCCACCTCATGGTCGGTATGATCCTCAGGCACCCCAACCTGCCTGCACAGCTCAGACACTAAACCAGGAAGAAATGGGCCTCTTCTAGGACCTCGGTAGAAGTCCTTCCACTCCAAAATAATCTGGTCTCCGACATTCATAATGATCCTCTGTATAGCATAAGCAATCTCCATGGCTCAGACATAAGTCACATCGATGGTATTGCCCGATGGACGAATACTCTAGAACACTAAGTTTAACCAACTCGTAGCATCTACAGAAAAGAAGGCGCTGGTGATGCCCTCGGGACTGGACCAGTAGACCTGACTCCTGAACTCCTCATCCACCAAGGTATCTCTCAGCCAAGTTATATTCCAAAGTTGAGCCTTGGCCTTGTATGCTGCATTTGAAACATGAGGCACTCCTAGCACCTCATTGATAGTCTAAGAGTCCACAGGGACATCTACCCCTCAGATCCAGATAGTTGGGTTGGGCTCATCCCAAACTGTACACACGGGAGGGGGAGCCACCATCAACGGACCACAGTTAAACTCTAGGAGCCTTCGATGAAAAGCAGTTGCCTTCTCAGCCACTCCTTCCATTTTAAAGGCCCTTTCATAGAAAAATCCTAACTAGCGATAGTCACGAAACCTCTCCTGACTAGCATCATCAAGGAACCTCACATAGGGATACTCGTGTGCTTGTTCTCCGGCCATTGAAGTGTGTTAACCTGTAAATGTGGCTAGGGGGTGGGGTTAGAACTCGATAAAGCATAAAGGCACGATTTTAAAAAGGGAAAATCTTCTAAGCGTTAGCCTAGTAAGGCTACTATTTTGCGGTCTTCTGCTATAGCGGATGATCGTCTGCCAGAGCAGAAATGCTATAGCGAGAATTTCTTTGCTATAGCGGGACCACTATAGCTGAACCTGACTGCTATAGCGATCTTCATCGTCCTAGAATTACAAGGGGTGCTTCAATGGCGCCCCTTGACTAAAAACTCCATTTTAACAAACCAAGTTCAGATCAATGCTTCTTAAGTGTCCTATTACAGTTTTCTACAAAAATTTGGGCATTATAACCCCTAAATTTCATCCAAATCACAAGTTTTATCCAAGAACAGCCTTTCACCTCCCCCACCATTTTTGGCCCATTTTTTATCAAAGGTCGCATAATCCTTATGCCCAGAATGCTGTGGAGGCATTGTCAACGTAAGGGAAGCATCCATACTTTGAAAATTTGACAAAAATCCAACCTAAGTTTAAGTTCAAAAACCAACCACAATGTGTACCCCAAATCATTATTTTCTACCGCAATCCTATCTAAATTCGTGCGGGGAAGTAAAAGAGTAAGTAGGAATGATTGTTACCTAGAAATTCTGACGTCGGGAGCGAGGTGATCGGGAGGAAAGGGTGAGTTTTTGGAAGTAAAATAGAGGAGAATAGGGTGAAAACCCATTTCTCCCCCATTTCATTTGTTGCCAACTGCTATAGCGCTCGACACCTCGCTATAGCGGTACTGCTATGGTAGAATAAAGTCTGCTATAGCGGGCAACAATCAATTTTTGGGAAGGAAAGCTTTCTCCTGGGTCTTTTAAAATTCTTTCACTCTGAGATTCTACGAGGCCCTGGATTTCTTAGGTATTCGAGGAAGGTTACTTCATAAATTTTCAAATATCTCGGGGGAGACAAATTCCTCGTAAGAGTGGGATCATATATTTTTCCTAATTAGGTCAGGTATGACTAAATTTTAGGGAAGCTCGATTTTTGTGTGGGATCATAATTGCACGGTCACACGGGACTGTGAGGGTCCTGAACTAGTTTTTTTCCTCCTTGTTACAAGATTGTTCGGGAATGAATGATGGATGAATTAGTATCTGTTGTAATGATTAAATCCATCGTTATTTTAGAAATCACAATTCCATGAATTTTGGGAACGATTAGAGTGTGTTTTGATTTATAATAGGGTGACATGGCAGAAAATTTTGGATTTTATTTGAAATTGATTCGGGCTGACGTCACTCTGCTATAGAGGATATTTCTCCGCTATAGCGCTGCCGCTATAGCGGGCAACCATCCGCTATAGAGGAATGACGTGAGGCAGTAGCTCAGTAATGTGATTTAATAAAAGAACTTCTCCTCCTCAGTTGGAAAAAGATACGAAGGTTATTCCAAAAAACCCTCCTAGGTTGCTCTAAGGCTTGCGAGCCACGAGGAGGAGAGATTCCGGCTAAAGGAATATAAAATCATGGATTCGGGCTTGTCAATCATTAGGGAACGCCTTCATAGATCCAGAAAAGGCATCATGCAGCTTCTTGGCATCCAGACAGGCTAGGTTATTCCCATTGAGTAGATTGACCTATCTTTATTTCCATATTATTGTATAGACGAAAAAGAGAATCCATGCTTAGGCCTTCGGGCATGGAGTCTGGAGAATTGTTGTGTTTGGATTGGTTGGGACTGAAAAATGATGAAGTTGGGATGATGTATCATTATATTTTGTGTTTTTTTACTATTGTTATGTGTTGTGTGATGCTAGAACCTGGGATTTAGACTGTTGGGTAGGTTCGGGAAATTGAAAAGGCTTGGGTAACTAAATGACTAGCAAAAAGGGGGTTTTGAAAATGATTGATATTAAGGAAGTAGAATAGTAAGAATGGTTGAAGCATCAAGGTTAGGGGATGTCTTCCCCGTGTGGTATCTGCCTTAAGAGGAGTCCAAAATTGATGTAACTATTTGTTATGTGTCCGAAGAGGTGAATGGGGATTTAGTCTTCGGACAGGATTCAGGGTTGAGTCTACATACCCGGGGTTGGGGTAGGTGATGGTTATTGATTTCCCAATATACAATATGTGTTCATGTACTATCGCTTAGTAATGTATGGTTTTGCATGCTTAGAGAATGAGATTATGAATGCCTGCTATCCGGTTATCAGTCTTGTGAAATGAACTTGTTTGTTGCTTATTGGTTTACAAGTATGTTTTATTCATTGTTTCTTGATTGACTAGATTTTGTGTGATATTCGGTTGGCTCGGGTACCACGCCTAGTACAGGTTACATATTGGTTGGCTCGGGTACCATGCCTGATACCGGATACTTATCGGTTGGCTCGGGTACTACGCTTGGTATGGGATTCATAATGGTTGGCTTGGGTACCAAGCCTAGTACGTGTTTAATTTACTTGCATTGATTGTATTCTTCGATGGTTCCATGAGTGGACCGGGTTATATTCTTGAATTGTGATTATTGTTTATGGTCCGTGAGAGGTCGGGTGATTATATTTAAATGTGAGGTTGGTTTTAGTGTAGACCAGGATTTTATTTTGAACACATAGATGGCGTCCTAGGGATCCTTGGTGGGTTTAGGTTGTGTGGAAAGGATATATGTTTGTTGTCACGGGGTTTGTCATTGGTTTTGAATTGGTTACGTGTGGTTGATAAGCTAAGGAAGAGACTTAGAGTCAAGTTATAATGATGACTATTGTTACTTGTCGAGTATGGTCCTGGGGGTCATTGGGACAGTTTTATACTAGTAGCGGGGTTTACTCCAGGTTGTTAGGTCATAGTGGTTGACTGGGGTAAGAGAATGGTAGTCCGGGTATGAACGTAGATGTCGGGTAATTACAGGTGTGACTTGGGATGTCCTAGGAGTCAGGGTGCAGAGTCTCATGGTGGTGGAGTTGGCAACGAAAGGAATAGGCAGGTTTGGGTTGATATTGGTTTGGGTAAGGTGGATGTTGAAGGATTGAAGTATTATAATTAATTGTGCATTTTCCTTGATTTCTTATATGATGGTATATGATGGATTCAGGTCGACCGATGATGCCTACCAGTACGTGTGTTTGTATTGATTCTACTCTTGCTATACCTTTTGGGTATAGTCTGGTTGCAGGGTCGATGATGTTTCATAGGTACAGGATAACAATGAATTCTTCAGCAGCTTCTACTCTTGTTTCTATAGTGGGAGCTGTGTCCTTTTACATTTCTGTTTTACTCCTATAGTAGCTCTTCTACCTGCTTAGACTAGATCCTAGGGAGGATTATTTTCCAGCTTAGAAAATGGTATATTGTATTTCTTCTGTAAGGAGTTTTCCGGAGTTAAAAAGGCTTATAATTGTTTTCATGTATAAAAACAAGGTTATTTACTATTATACTTTATTTTCTGCAATTTATCTGTTGGATCGGGTGGTAAGGGTTAGTCTATCTAGGTGCTTAGAGTATGTGCCCACACGGTCTCATAGTTAGGTCGTGACAATTTGAGAGAATGAATAAAAATCTAACTAAGTGGGAATAAAAAACCCTTTAATTGGCCTAAAATAAATTAACTTAGGATTTAAAGAAGTGCGGAAATAATAAAATACCCTAGGAATTAAGCCTAAAAAACTGATAAAGAAATTCAGCTCAGGCATCCGGGGGCACTAACCACAGCCCGTGGACTGAACCATGGCTCATGGTTTTACGGCCAATATTTCATGCTGCGGGTCTGATTTCCACAGGTGAGGTTCACAGCCCGTGGAACCTTCCACGGCTCGTGGAACCTGCCCATGGTTCCTGAAAGACTGAGGACCCTCAGGTCTTATTTCCACGAGGTTACCCACGGCTTGTGAAAACCTCTTGTGGTTTTATGTCCATAGGTCATACTTGCAGGGCCATTCCCACAAAACATGTCCATGGCTCGTGGTTATATCCACGGCTCATGGACTTGGTCCATGGACTTTGGAATCTGCAGAAATTTCAAAAATTCTAAGTTTAAATGTTGGTTCGAATCTACGATATTACAAACCAATAGTTAATTTGAGATTACTTATGGTCTCAGATTTTATTTCGCGTCTAGGAGGTAGCTTCGGAGGGTGACAAATAAGTTATTCCCATATAAAATTAACCAGAGAGTAGATTTTTATAAAGTATACATAATTGTGCATTACAAAGTGTCTATATCAAAATACCTTTTTTCATTTTCTTAGTTTGTGAGTATTTATTTAACATGTTCATCTAAACAACGTGTTAAAGTCCCGTAATTTAAACTGTAAATCTAATTACCTTTTCTTTGGTCAATCCTTTGGTTTCCTGATCGCTTTGCTCACTTTCATACTCAAGTAACGTAATTGTGCATTATAAATTTAAAGTGTATATTGCAATACCTTTTGCTCTTTCCTCAACGTGTACTGTGATTCCAAATTATCCTAGGAATCCAAAACTTTGATACTGTAAAAATTTTAATCCCCTCTTTCAAGTTATAGTTATTTAATTTTAGCTTACAAATTCTTTCCCGTAGAGACTTGGGATTTGGGTAGGCACATCTTTGGTAGCCACACTCAACTTGTTGAACAATTTGTGGGCTGAAGTATCAAGGATTTTCTCAGCCACATCATTTAATAGTGTGAAAGTAAGTCTCCCTGGTGTTGTCTTTAAATTTTGTGTGGATCTTGTACCTATGTTTATATAATAACTTTTGTGTGGCCTTCGTTAATTCTTTCCTGTATCCTGAAGCAATAGAACTCTCTCATTGATAAATTTTGTTGCTTGTAAGTTTTTTTGTTCACATCTATCAAATTAATTCTAAGTCTGTATCCGTCTTCACCAAATGAATGTATTAATTGGTATGTCATAGATATAAAACTTGGATGTAAATCTGTAATTCTTCGAAATCTATTTTCTCGATGCTCTACAATAATATCTTGTTGGAAGTTCTCTTCTGTAAGATCAACAATGACTACTTCAGAAGTTATGAATATATTATAGTATCGATCATCTGTTGTCCCGTTAGATAGGAGCCATAGGCAAAATACAGATTTAGGATGCTCTTTATATTTATCCCTAGCCATTCAAAATGATTTCACCAAAATATTATGTTCGTCCAGCATTTCAGATAAGGACTGAACAATTTTGGGATCCATGTCTCTTTGCAACATATAATTCATTCTGTTGTTTATCTCATTTTTAGTGCCATATATATAGAGCTGAGCAAACTGTTTTTTTTTTATCAATTTCAGGCAATAAAGATCCTATGCGATGTTAATTTTGGCCGCTCATCTTGAAAATGCATGGCCCCTTTGAGCGATTAATAGATCCATCAACTCGGCCTCCCATATATGTAAATGCAAATATCGAGTTATAAGCCCTGATATTTTTTATGATAGTTGATACCTAGTTCTACAGATTTTGCCTCCAAAAGATACTTGAGATAAGGTGGTGGTTCACTCAATAACGACAGTTGTACACGGCCTCCTTTCATACAACAAAATGAGAATATCGATTTTATTGACTGCACTATTTTTGTTGCCCATTCTTCATACCATAAAAGTGCACCATAATATTGGCATGTGTACTTTGGGGGGCAAAAATTCCAGGTTGTTGTGTAATGGCCTGTCAAATTCAAATCTTTAAATAGAAAAATAAGAATTTTATAGGTAGTTAATGATTTATTAAGTTTCACATATCAACAAAAAATCAAAAAAATTCATTTTATTAAGAGATAAATCGTGATGCAGATTAACATACCATTTTGATGAATCGAAACATGTCTTCCTGATAAGTTTGTTAACTTCATTAACTTTGTAAATCTATTCACTAAGCTTATAAGATGATTTTTTTTGAGATGATGCTTGTATTGCTTTTCAATTAGTGTAACTTTTTGCTTCAATCTGAAATACTTGCATCTACTATTTTTTGAGAAAACCTACTTCCTTGTTCATTCGATTACATTCTCCTGTTAATGCATTTCTGTTCACTTTTATTTTTAGCATCCGTTCTTGCCGAGCTAATTCTGGTAGAAACTGTTGTACGAGAAGAATTTCCAATGAAATATTCACTTAGCCATTGTATTCTTTAACAATAGCAGATATCAATTCTATTAAACCTGTTAATTCATTTTGGAAGATTATAATATATTTAAATTAAATATTTGGCTATATCCAAATATAAGATTGAAGTTGAAGTAGAGAAGAAATGAGTATACAAACCACTCTGAATCAAAATGCTCAGCCCAGATAATGTCAATGAAATAAAATGGAGTGCAGTGTGTGAATTTGCTATTGTGTTAAGTTTTTCTAATTACTAATTAGCAAATAAACTTCTCCCCTTCCTTGAGTATTCTCTCTGTTGAATTTGAGGATGAAAAATGAATGGATGATTGAATGGCTATATAATTTTGGTATTATTAATTTGAATATGAATTAGAGGAAGATATGAGATTTGCCTTGACATTTAATAGGAATGAACTATTATTGATTTGTGAAAAAAGTGTAACTGAATAAGTTTGGGAGGAGAATTTGAGATTTTTTTAGTTGTTTAATAGGAAAGATCCATTAGGAATTTGATGGTAAGAATAGTAACTGTAAGTGAATATGATATCAAATTAACATTTTTAACTCCAAGTTTAGTCAATAATATAAAGTCAAAGTTGCTTGAATTTTGCAGGAGCCGAGAAGGGATCCGTGTTTGAGCCTGTTCACCTTGTCAACCATACAAGAATATGGGCTTGATCAAGTTCAACGATAATGATAGTAAATGTAGAAACATGAAAATGAGATTCAACATCATTGAGTCAAGGTCAAATTTTGAGAGTAGTGGCAATAATAATAATAGAGTCATGGTTGTGACTAATGCCAATTGTGTTCTGCAATGGGCACTTTCTCATTCATATACAAGCCAAAATAATATTATTCACAAATTAAATAGTATTGAATTTCATCCTTTTTGATCACTTGAAATTGGCAATAATAATAAAAGAGTATAAGATGCCAATTATGCTCTACAATGGGCACTTTCTCTGAAAAGTTGGATCCTACTCATCATCTTCTTAAACTCCTCGAAGTTAACACATCCATCGCCATCGACGTCGACCTTGCTGATCATGCAACGACAATCCTTGAGCGAGTACTTCTCTCTGAAGCTCTTCATAATAGAATGCAATTCAGCCCCCGTAATTTTGCCCTTTTTTTCTTATCGTACATGTCAAAAGCCTCACGAAGCTCCTGACTATCACTCTCCGCTCCTCCTGGATAATGAAAAGCAGCAAACTCATTCAAGTCAATGAAACCATCACC
This sequence comes from Jaltomata sinuosa, assembly GCA_003996215.1. Taxonomy (NCBI): domain Eukaryota; kingdom Viridiplantae; phylum Streptophyta; class Magnoliopsida; order Solanales; family Solanaceae; genus Jaltomata; species Jaltomata sinuosa. The sequence goes on from QJPP01000379.1 coordinate 168,549, forward strand.
ATCAGTATCAACTTCCAATATTATTTGCTTTACCTGATTTGGCGATCAGCAAGATCTCAAAAGAAGCTCAAAAGATTTTTCTAATAAATCTTCATTTAACAATAAAAAGTAAATTGGGACAGAGTGAGTACTATTTAGATCTTAGGTAATAAAGATGTACATTATTTATAATTTTGACCTCTACCTCAAATTTTTGTCTATGTATTACTATAAAAAGAATCCGATAAGTATTTATTATGTGACAAGGGTGAACCTGAACTATGTATATGACGGAGTAAATATACTCAAGGTGTTATTGACCAAAAACTTGTGAATGAATCAGTTATCTCAAACAATTTTGTAACAAAGATGATATCAGAGCCCTAGGTTTGTTGATCTCGTCGTACCAAAATGGGTCTAGTAGAGTCTTGTGGAACGGTACATACACGTCTGTACTTTTCTTCGAGAGGCTATAGGACTTTAGGAAACTATCACTTCTTTCTTCCTTCGTGCTATAACTCGATTCCAATTGGAATCTGGTGATACAAATTGGTATCTAACCTCTTTCACTCTTTTGTCCGCAGATGGTGAATATAAAAAATAACAGAGCAAGAGCAGCGATTTTGGCAGTGGGACCAGCAGTTAGAGGAAGGGGTAGGGGCAGAGACAGAGCAACACCCGCTAGGGGTGGAGCTCAGGAAGCTGCAGAAGCGAGAGCAGCGACCCCTCCCTCACCCAGGATCATATTGAGGAGGAAGTGAAGGTCGTTGTTGAGGAGGGTGCGAAATAGGCGGCGGAAGCACCAGCTGGAGGTGTAGGCCTTCCCCTTATATCGCCTGAGGCATTTCAGTAGGTGTGGACTTTTCTGAGTAGACTGGTTGATGCTGGAGCCACCCCCATGGGTACTGCAGATCAGGTTTCGAGCACCCAACCAGCGACTGCAATTGCTCTTAGGATGGATACAACATTGAGTACTGATGACTTCTTTTGTCCGATGCTAGGTCTGATTATGACTGGGAATGAGCATGAGATGCTGACTAAGTTTTTAAAACTAAAACCTCCTACGTTTCAGGGTACTGAGAAAAAGGATGCTTACGATTTTATCCTGAATTGTTATGAGAGGCTGCATAAGCTGGGCATTGTGCAGCAACATGGGATAGAGTTTGTCACTTTCTTGCTTCAGGGTGATACCAAGCAGTGGTAGAGGTCTCATGTAGAGTGTCAACCATCAGTTTTGCCTCCGCTGACTTGGGAAGAGTTTCATGCTCTTTTCTTAGAGAAGTATGTGCCCCGCACTCTGAGGGACCGTAACAAGGATGAGATTCTATTACTGGAGCTGGGTAATATGTCGATCTCAGCCTATGAGGCCAAATTCCATGCATTGTCCCATTTTGATACTCAGCTTCTGGGTACAAAAGAGGGGAGGATTCGTCTGTTTGTGAAGGGCTTGAATACTGAGTTGCAGGTGTTGTCTGTGCATATGACTTCAGCGGGAAAGAGTTTCATTGAGGTAACATATTATGTGAAAAAGCTAGAGGGGGTTAAACAGGTCGGGCAGTCTAAGGTGTTATCCAAGAAGTCCCGAAATGATAGAAATTTCAGTGGTTCATACTCCAGGGGTCACAACCAACAGGTATATTTTTCTCATCCTATTCAGTCAGCCTTACCAGTTTCTACAGGTGGTCGTCTGGGAGCCAGTCAGTTCTCAGCTCCTAGAGGCCAGGGGGCTTCTTATACTTCTACTACAAGGCCTACTCTTGACCGTGAATACTTTCATTGTGGTGATCCGGTCACTTCAAGAGGGAGTGCCCTCACAGGAAGGCATGTAATCGACTCAACAACAATCTAAGGCTGTGGTTCCATCAGTTAGAGGTGGTTATGCTAGGGGTCATCCACACAGTGGGCGAGGTAACTTTCAGGGAGGCAGGGGAGACAGAGGGGATATCGGCGCGGGAAGGGGTATGGCATAGCCAGGTAGGAAAGTTTCTAAAATTGATGACCGAGCCCATTGTTATGCTTTTCCAGGGAAGTCTAAGGGTGAGGCGTCAGATGCAGTGATCACAGGTACAATTCTAGTCTGTGATAGGATGGCTTCTGTACTGTTTGACCCAGGTTCTACTTATTCATATGTGTCTGTGAATTTTGCTTTGGGTCTAGATTTGGTTTGTGATGTCCTTGATTCCCCTATTTATGTTTCTACCCCAGTTGGAGAGTCTGTGATAGTGACCCATGTTTATCGTACTTGTCTTGTTGTGTTTGTGGGGTCACAGACTTGGATAGATTTGGTTATTCTGGACATGTTAGTTTTTAATGTTATTTTGGTATGACCTGGTTGTCTCCATGTCATGTTGTGTTGAATTGTAATACCAAGACTGTAACTCTAGAGATTCCAGATAAGGATAAACTAGAGTGGAAAGGTGTGTACATGCCTAAGCCGGCTAAGATCATAACATTTGTTCGGGCTAGGAAGTTAGTGGGAAGGGGATGTTTGGCCTTCTTGGCTCATCTCCGGGATGATAGTGTGAAGTCCCTATCGATTGAGTCAGTTCTGGTCGTTTCAGGAGGTGTTTCCAGCTGATTTTCCTGGCATGCCTCTGGATAGAGACATTGACTTTTGTATAGACTTGGAGCCGGGCACTCGCCCAATTTTTATCCCTCCTTACCGCATGGCTGTAGCAAAATTAAGGGAACTTAAGACTCAGCTTCAAGAACTCTTAGATAAAGGTTTTATCCATCCCAGTGCGTCACCTTGGGGCACTTCGGTATTATTTGTGAAAAAGAAAGATGGTAGCATGAGGATGTGTATAGACTATAGGAAACTGAACAAGGTCACCATCCGGAACAAGTATCCTTTACCTCGCATAGATGACCTATTTGACTAGTTGTAGGGTGCATCCGTGTTTTCAAAAATTAACTTAAGGTCAGGGTACCATAAGTTAAAGATTAGGCCCGAGGACATCCCTAAGATGACATTTTAGACTCGATATAGGCATTACAAGTTCCTAGTGATGTCGTTTAGGCTGACAAATGCACCGGCCGCATTCATGAGTTTGATGAATAGGGTATTCAAATCTTATTTAGATTCGTTCATCATTGTATTTATAGATGATATTTTGATCTACTCCAAGAGTAGGGAGGAGCAAGCTGAGCATCTTCGTATTATTTTGGATATTTTGAGGCACCAGAAACTATATGCCAAGTTTTCCAAGTGTGAATTTTGGTTGACTTTGGTCGCTTTCTTAGGGCATGTGGTGTCAGAAAAAGTGGTGATGGCGGATCCCCAGAAGATTGAGGCAGTTAAGAGTTGGGTCCGGCCTAGCTCTGTGAGTGAGGTTAGGAGCTTTGTGGGGCTTGCAGGTTACTATCGCAAGTTTGTCAAGGATTTTGCGTCTATCGCTACTCACTTGACAAGGTTGACTCAGAAGGAGGTACCATTTGTGTGGCCCGAGAAGTGTGAGGAGAGCTTCCAAAAGCTCAAGACATTTCTTACCACAACCCCTACTCTTTTATTGCCGGTTGAAGGTAAGGATTTCATTGTGTATTATGATGCTTCACATTCGGGTTTGGGTGTTGTGTTAATGCAAGACAGGAGTGTTATAGCGTATTCTTTAAGGCAGTTGAAGCCTCATGAGAAGAATTACCAATCTCACGACTTGGAGTTGGCAGCGGTGGTCTTTGCACTTAAAATTTGGAGGCACTACCTCTATGGTGTAAAGTGTAAAGTGTTCACGGACTATCATAGGAAACAACATGTGTTTACTCAGAAGGACTTGAATCTGAGGCAGAGGAGGTGGATAGAGTTGTTGAAAGATTATGATGTGACCATCCTGTATCATCCGGGCAAGGCTAATATAGTGGCAGACATGTTGAGCCAGAAGATGGTTAGCATGGGTAATTTGTCTTGTTTAGGGGTGTCCAAACGACCACTGGCTAAGGAGATTTGGGCTGTAGAATCTAAGATCATGCGATTGGGAATCTCAGAACAAGGTGGAGTGTTGGCCAGTATTGAGGTCAAATCCACATTCATAGATGAAATAAAGGCCAAGTAGTTTCAGGATGCACAGTTGAACAAGCTTTGGAGCAAGGTAGTATCCGAAGAGTCTGAGGATGCCACGTTGGGCGTTGATGGGGTGATGAGCTTCAGGGGGAGGATTTGTGTTCTTCGGGTTGTTAAGATAATCCAGAAAGTGTTGGCAGAGGCTCATGGTTCATGGTATTCAATTGTATAGGCGTAACAAAAATGTACCGGGACTTGAGGAAACTTTATTGGTGGCTTGAGATGAAAAGGGACATAGCTGATTATGTGTCTAAATGTCAGAACTGTCAGCAGGTCAAGTGTAAGCACCAACGACCTGCAAGATTACTTCAAAGAATGCCTATTCCCCAGTGAAAGTAAAGGATAGCCATGGATTTCGTGGTGGGTCTTCCTAAGACCTTGGAAAAGTATGATTCTATCTGGGTCATTGTGGATAGGCTGACCAAGTCAGCTCATTTCATTTCGGTCAAGGTGGACTATAATTCACAGTAGTTGGCTAAGATCTATATTAAGGAGATTGTGAGACATCACGGGGTTCCACTCTCAATCATCTCAGACAAGGGTACTCAGTTTACCTCGAAGTTCTGGGGTAAGTTGCACGAAAAGTTAGGCACTCAACTCACTTTCAGCATGACATTTCATCCTCAGACAGATGGTGAGTGAGAGAAGACAATCCAGGTATTGGAGGACATGCTGAGAGCATGTGTGATCGACTTTGGGGGTCATTGGGACTAGTTTCTACCATTGTGTGAATTCTCATACAACAACAACTACCACCAAAGGCCTGCAGGATTACTTCAGAGAGTGCCCATTCCCGAGTGGAAATGAAAAAGGATAGCCATGGATTTCGTGGTGGGTCTTCCTAAGACCTTGGGAAAGTATGACTTTATATGGGTCATTATGGACACGCTGACCAAGTCAGCTCATTTCATTCCAGTCAGGGTGGACTATAATTTGAAGTAGTTGGCTAAGATCTATATTAAGGAGATTGTGAGACTGCACGGGGTGCCACTCTCAATCATTTCAGATAAAGGTACTCAGTTTACCTCTAAGTTCTGGGGTAAGTTGCACGAAGAGTTAGGCACTCAACTCCCTTTCAGCATAACATTTCATCCTCAGCCAGATAGTCAGCCAGATAGGATAATCCAAGTATTGGAGGACATGCTGAGAGCATGTGTAATTGACTTTGGGGGTCATTGGGACCAATTTCTATCATTGTGTGAATTCTCATACAACAACAACTACCACTCCAGTATCGACATGGCACCATTTGAGGTGCTATATGGGAGGGGATATAGATCACCCATAGGGTGGTTTGAGGTAGGCTATGTGAAGCCTTTGGGCGTGGACTTGGTAAGGAAAGCTAAGGAAAAAGTAAGGGGAATTCAAACCAAGTTGCTAGCAGCCTAAAGCAGGCAAAGAATATGCAGATCGCAAGGTAAGAGACATGGATTTTCAGGCTGGTGAGCAGGTGTTATTGAAAGTGTCACCAATAAAGAGGGTTATGCAATTCGGTAAGAAGGGCAGCTCAGCTCTTGATATATCGGTCCATTCAAGGTTCTCAAGATTGTAGGGCCAGTGGCTTACAGGTTAGCACTGCTACCTAATTTATCTGGAGTCCATCCAGACTTCCATGTATCCATGTTGAAGCAATACCATGGGTATGGGGAATACATCATTAAGTGGGATTCGATTTTGCTAAACAAGGTTCTTCAATATGACGAGGAACCGGTTGCGATTATTGACCGGGATGTCCAAAAGTTGAGGACAAAGGAGATCAAATCTTTGAAAGTTCAATGGAAGCTTCATCCGATTGAGGAAGCCACTTGGGAAATCAAAAAGAACATGCGAGACAAGTACCCTCACTTGTTTCAGGATTCAGGTACTACACTTTCCCTTCTTTTACTTTGTATTTTTTTTCAGGTTTGATCCTTTGGGGATGAACGATGGGTAAATTAGTATCTGTTGTAATGAACGGTTTCGTCGTTATGGGTAAATCTTTTGTGCCAAGTTTTGGGTAAGAAAACTTTCGGGTTTGGTAGTTGGAAATTTTGGGCTAGACTAGTCTCAGGTGGTTTCTGAGCGAGGTATGGTCTAGGGTAATCCGAGTGAGGATTGGGTAACGTGTCTTGTGTTGAGATAGTTTTTTTATTAACTAAGATGTTAAGGAGTCCGGAGGACTTTTTGGAAATGAATTCGGGTAAGTAGAACTGCCAGTATTAAGGTTAACGTGAAGGAGTTGTTTCAGAATGTCAGGATTTAAGGTATGTTATAAAATAGGCACTTTTGTGGGATTTTTTGAGATTCTGTCCCATGTCAACCGCTATAATAATTGACATTGCGCTACCGCGGCCACCGTTATAGCAGAAGTCAATGACGGTGAGCACCACCATAGTGGTCGGTTCTGCTATAGTGGCGCCACAATAGCAAACTGAGTCGGGTTTTAATGCATAAACTTCCCTAAAACGTTCCGTTTTTCCTCAAGAATGTTTTGGAGAAGGGCAAGGGCGATTTGGGCAATTTCAACTCCATTTTCACCATTTTTCATCCCAAAGACCAAGAACAAACAAAGGCTTCAGAAAATGGGAATGCTCTGGTCTAGTAAAGCTTTTGAGTTATTCGAGGTAAGTGATGGTTACTATTTTTCCCAATATGCAATATGTGTTAATGTACTATTGCTTAGTATTGTATAGTTGCATGCTTAGGAAGAAAATTATGAATGTCTAGCTATCCTATGTCAATTATGTGAAATGAACTGGTTTGGTTGCTTGTTGGTTTACAAGGGTGATGTTGTTCATTATTTAATAACTTGTTGGATTGTGAGTTACATTTGGTTGGCTCGGGTACCACGCCTGGTACAGGTTACATATTGGTTGGCTCGGGTACCATGCCTGGTACAGGAATGATATTGGTTGGCTCGGGTACCATGCCTGGTATGGGAATTATAATAGTTGGCTCAGGTACCACACCTGGTAATGGTTTGATTGTACTTGCATTGATTGTATTCTGATGATGGTTTCATGAGTGGACCAGGTTGTATTCTTGATATGTGGTTGTTGCATGATGGTCTTTGAGAGGCCGGGTGATTGTACGTATTTGTGGGGTTGGTCATCGTATAGACTGAGATTGCATCTTAAACACTTAGGTGTTGTCTTAGGGATCCATAGTTGGTCCGAGTTATTTGACAGGGGTATATGTTATTGTCATGGTGTATTGTGCAATGGCTGTCAGACTTGTTACATGTGATTGGTAAGCTAGGGGAAAGACTTAGAGTCTAGTTTTATTGCTGGCTTGTATTACATGTTTACCTTACTTTACTCAGCTTTAGTTTATTGTTCATATCTTATTTATTGGAGCTGACCGATGATCCTACTAGTACATAGGGGTTGTGTACTAATTCTGCACTTAATTTTCTTTTATGAGTACAGGACATCTTCCGGTGGCTCCTACACGACCTCAGTTGTAGTTTCGACGTGTACAAATATTAAGGGTGAGTTGTTCTTCTGGGCTACCTTATCTTTATCCTGTTTAGTTGTAGCCCATTTATTTCGGGCTTAAACTCTTGTTTTATTGGGGTTGCATCCCCGTTCTAGACTTTTAGTAGATATTTTGATACGGTGACTTTCAGATTCTAGGGGTAGTATTCCACAGGATCTTTTTTAGTATTGTTCTTGAATATATATGTTAGTTTATTTTAATGCAAATTGGTTTAGAGCTGTTAAGATTGCTAAGTATTGGGTCGATATTGGTTCGCTCATCCGGGGATTTCGGGTGAGTGCCACTCACGGCGGGTTGGATCGTGACATTAACTAACTGTATATGAAGCCTCTAATAACATATCTGAATACTATCTATCGGGATAAGACCCCTGTCTACCTTTATTTAATAAGAATTAAACTACTGGACTACTGAGCTACTGAACTAGATATAACTAAGTCCTCTGAATACAAGGAAGAATCACCATAAGTTGAGGAGGCGAAATTTAATGGAGCGCTTGATTTTGGATCTAAGTACCTGAATCTGCATCATAAAATAATACAATGCCAAATGACATAAATACATGAAATATACCGTATGTTATACAGATGAAAGAAACGCAATACTATCTTGTATAGCTAAAGTAATACAATACTAATATCTTATAAGCTCAATAACTGAGTCATGAATATGATATGCATCAAGATTATGAGATAACTAAACAATAAGATAATAAGCACCATGATTATATGAATTATAAATATAATTGAATGACTGAATCATGGATTAAACTGAAGAACTGAATCATGGGCTAAACTAAATACTAAATCTTGAAAGAAGCTAAAAATCTGGATCTGAAGGTCTGAATCATAATGTAAATAACATAACTAAATCATAAAAGAATCAGAATATCTGAATCTGAATAATAAGGAACTGAAAGTAAGACACTATAAGGACTTTTCTTAAAACTGAAGGCCTTATATAAAAATTATCTTTCTAGAAAATAGATAAGTTTTTTTTAGGGAGTTTCTCAAAACCGACATAACATCATGTGAGCATATAGAATCCAATCTATGGCCCGATAAGGGAGCTGTCATATACCTTGCCGGGACATTGGACATAACTGAACTATGGATCTATATTGTGCCCTTAGGATTAAAGTGGAGTCACCTGGACCTTCGACACGCTCCTGTCTTGCTGTCATATATAGTTTTAGAGATTTCATTATCTGAACTCCACACCTTCTTGGTTACCAATAATCATCCTAAAATATACTATGTGCTCATACTGTAATCTTTCAAAATAATCTGAAAACAAGTTCTACTTGCATGTAATGGAGCCTTGACTTAAAATCATATAAAGATCATATTATGGAGCCTTGTCACAAAATCATGTAAACTGTCATTCTGGTGAGCGTCGACTCTTATTCATGAGAAAATATACTAGTTGAGACTTGATTCTGATTCATGTGAAAATATACTAGTTGAGCCTTAGCTCTAATTCATATAAAAATATTATTCGTGAACCTTGTGTTCTAAATCTTATGAAATCAAGCTAGTCTGAGTTTTCAAGATGAAAAACATTTTTTCTTTAAGGCTATATCTACTTTCATAAGAGTTGTAAATATTCAAGAGGTAGGTTTCCATAATCATATGATACTTTTTATAAAACATGAGATGAATTTTACAAAACTCAAAATAGATTCCATGAATATGAAATAGAGTATACGACCAAGACAGAGATACAAATTTTAAAGTTCTACTATTTTAATGGAGAATTCAAGGATTATCATCAAAAGACAAGGAAACTAGAATTCTAGGATTCAATTCAAAAGCTCTAGCTTTATTCATAAAAGAAACTGAAATCAAAAACATACTTTTGGGGAATAACAAGGTTCTCATACTGAAGGTTAGCCTTACATACCTTGAGAAAATGAAAAACTTTGGAAAGAAACTAAGAGCTTTCCTTTCTTGAGTTCAAGAGCATTCTTGAATCCCTTTTGTGAGTTGGGGAGAGAAGAGTAGAATATATAAATATTATTCTAAGTGTTTCTACTCATAGAAAAGGGTTTTAAGTCATGGGTGAGGATTACATAATAGGAGTAGGACAAAAACACCCTAAATAGAATAAAGAGAGAACAAAAATATTCAGCCAAAATAACCTTGGGCATCGCTCTTCCCAATGCCCTATAGGGTTATGGGCAGGGTACTGCGCTGGCCATAGCCTCAACCTGCTAAATTTTTACTTCTCTAAAATTTAGGCAGTGGAGAGCATGATGGCCATAGCCCTGGCCTTCCAACTCGCCCAAAATATTATCTAAGTCTCAGAACTTGTTCTAATTAATTTCTAATAGATTCTTGGGCCAAATAATTTGATTTCTAAGGTCTAACTTACGTACAAGATGACTTAAACATGTCTTGAGATGAGAGATATTAAAATATCTTTTTCTTGGAATCATTGGTCCTCGAATGAAGGTCTTGGGTAGAAATAAAATATATCAACTGAACAGAACATACTTCTCTTGGACTATTTTTTAACAAACTGAACTTTATTCACATTGGGATTTTCATAACAAGCTACAAAAAAAGTATGGTCATGAGTGATGAATGCAATATAATAGCATATACAAGACATAAGACATGACTTTATAGAATTGGAGGCATAAAGTAAGATCATTACCTTAAACATCTTCTCCTTGAGAAGTGAATACGTGAGGATGTCTATCTCTAAAGTTTTCTAACAATTTTGATAGAGTTTTCTTTATAAACAGGATTATCCCAAGCTCTAAAATGGCTATCAGCTAGCCAGGAACAATATCATGAACCTTACAAGTCATAGAAAGGTGTATAGACATGACAAACTACATCAGAACATAAACTTGGCCCTTATTGGCCTCTTTAAAGCGTGAAAGGGGAACTCTCTCCTAAAACATACATTACTCTTTATTGATCATCATAGACATTACCCTCATGAATATTTCCCTAACATTCTGAGGAAAGGAATTGTAGCCATGAACTATATGAGACATCTAGATACAAAATATTAACATAGTCTGAGTATAGTAATCATCCGACATGGGTTCATAGAATACAAGTGACATAGACTTGGACATAAGCCTCATTCAATCTAAAATTATATGACATGGAACATGAGTGTGTTAGACATGGGAATAAGAGTACTGTTGCCTTAAATGATATGACTAGTAGTCTTTAAGCTTAGAAATACTTTTCAAATTCCTCCTCTATATACCACACTCATCACCTATAACTTATAATCATCACATGGGCTCATATAATTATTAAGGTTCGAGTGTACTGCATACTCTTACCATGTTCAACCCTAACTCAAAGGCACAAATCTCGACATTTTATGTGATCATGCTAGTCTAAATTACAGGATCTTATATTCTACTTTCCCTTAGGAACCTTCATCTTGATCATTGATCTGCTCTTAAGTTTGTTCTAAAACTCGACAAAATTTCTTTTGCATCTAGAGTTATCCTTAAGAATACTACTTCGTCTCATCATGATAATCAACCAGCTGTAAGGTCTAATAAAATGTCACTAGTCACATAATATAATTGTCCACATGTATTTTAATACGATATTCAAGCCTATCGCTATAATCACTTCATTGCTTCTTGGTAGCTAAAACTATCTAAGAATCATCCTATTTTTTCGAGCACCCCTACAATCAACATCTTCATATACTTCTACACGGATACATCTAATATAATTTTATCTAACTAATACATATAACTAAACCTTATCTAGCATTTCATTCACACGTATAAGCTTAGATGGCACAAGCACACTGTAGCCATCATTAAAAAGAAGTATCTACTCTCTCCCATCTCTTCCTTTACCTAGCTTCTTTCATCACCACCTATTACATCATAAGTAAAAATCCTAGAGTAAATAGCATATGAGAATGAACTGTATGAGATATGAATAGAGGTCTAAATCTTGATCACATACATATAGTATGAACTGAGCATCAGCATTTGGAGTATATGCATCAGGAATGAATGGGATATTGTTCAATCTTGTCTTATACTTAGTGTGATCTTATTACTCAAAAGTGGGTCCTGTGAGGTAGATTACAATAAGCATGAATTCTTCATATATCAAATACATAAAACATGAATAGAGAGTCATTCTGAGCATAGACATGACATAATTGTTCAACATCATCACACGTGAGCGTACATAGGGCTTGGGGGAAAGAAATCATAGGCATGAATCATTTTATAAATCTAATATAAGCATATATAGACGTAGCATGGATTCTTTAGTCATTAAGGCATATCATTAGGCCTGATTTCATAGGACTTAGTATACTGTAAAACATGAGTTCTTGTATCATAAATTATATAACATAAGACTTGAATTCATAGAGTAAGATTATGATCGTTGTTTGAAGCAATTTCTTCTCATTCTAGGAACCGAGCATGGACATGAATCTGCATGAAGTGCATGAACCTGAGTCATGAACATCACACAAATATGCATGAGTAGAGTGTCATCTTAACTGAAGTACAAGGGATACGCTAGCACAAGAATGATCACTATCGCATCATAGTTCTTTCTGAAACTCTTTACTATTTGAATCTCAAGACTTGACCCGGTCCTTCATTTTATCATCTCTCCCGTAGATTAAAAGTCAACAGTCTAAGTCTGTGGACTTCTTCTCTATACTGAGCTATAATTATATTACTCTACAAGGTCAGGGTACCACTATACACATGAATGTTATACCCTTCCTTAGAGACTATATTTGTAGCTACTAAAATTCTTGCTAGGACTTCTTTTTGAGATACTTCTTAACTTTCTCCTGCCTCTAGGGCTATCATTTTATAACTTATACTTTTATTGACGTACTTGTACACTTCCTCTAACACTCAACCATCTGGTCTCCTCTTATTAGTTTATTAACATTACACCTCTAAATTTCTATGCACCCAATTTAAAAAAGGTTAGAACTATACTAAGAGACTCAACATCGTCTATCTATAACCCCCTCAATTCAGTCCTTAGGGACATCAAAAAAATATATCTAATATTTTTCCACCTTTCACAACTTGCTAATACTAAATTAGGCACGAATAACATTTAGAATTTTAGAACCTCATGTACAATATATCACCTTGGGTACACATCTTTTTTTCTAATACTTAAGGCTCTTTTTCATCTAATGATTTATCTCCATTCATTTATTCATCTCTAGACCACATTCATATATAATGCTTAAACATTTAAACTTGTCGTAAGTTATCAACTTAAGTTCTTGCATACACCATATCAAGCCTACTGGATCAAATTGCAAAACTAACATTATCACACTCATATTTCCATCCTTTTTACCATGGTGATCATATAAAGTTCAAACTTAGTGTCTAGTACTAAATGTTGATTTCTTTTTGAGATACTTCTTAACTTTCTCCTGCCTCTAGGGCTATCATTTTATAACTTATACTTTTATTGACGTACTTGTACACTTCCTCTAACACTCAACCATCTGGTCTCCTCTTATTAGTTTATTAACATTACACCTCTGAATTTCTATCCACCCAATTTAAAAAAAAATTAGAACTATACTAAGAGACTCAACATCGTCTATCTATAACCCCCTCAATTCAGTCCTTAGGGACATCAAAAAAATATATCTAATATTTTTCCACCTTTCACAACTTGCTAATACTAAATTAGGCACGAATAACATTTAGAATTTTAGAACCTCATGTACAATATATCACCTTGGGTACACATCTTTTTTTCTAATACTTAAGGCTCTTTTTTATCTAATGATTTATCTCCATTCATTTATTCATCTCTAGACCACATTCATATATAATGCTTAAACATTTACACTTGTCGTAAGTTATCAACTTAAGTTCTTGCATACACCATATCAAGCCTACTGGATCAAATTGCAAAACTAACATTATCACACTCATATTTCCATCCTTTTTACCATGGTGATCATATAAAGTTCAAACTTAGTGTCTAGTACTAAATGTTGATAGCACCACTTATATGTTTATACAACTCAGAATTATAGTTACTAAAGAAAAATCAAGAAATACTAGTTCATTGAAAGTTCATGACAAAATAGTTTATCTTAATCACACAATCTATCTAATTGTAGCCTATCAACACACTCTCTTTCACAATGTCATTACTACTTATCCATTCATTATACATCCTTTGCCTAAATAAATTCATAACCCTGCAAATATCATGGGGTCATTTCTTCAAAATCACAAAGTGTAGCTTAAATCTGTCAATTCCTAACTACTTTATTTCTCTCACTCACATCCTATACTTGATCTTCACTAACACACTGACTTGCCATCAAGAACTTCTTCCCTAGTTCAAGTATACTCTAAGTCATCTCAACCGACAACCCTTTCTCTAATTGCTACTATAACATCTTCACAAGTCTTTTTACACCTTAGTCGACACTAAAGGACATACCACCATCACTCACTTAATGGATACATGATTCTAGCTACTTACTTCAATCGATTTACTATCTCCACTTCTAGATTACTACACTTTTGACTTTATATTTCTGGCTCTGGGATTATTCTACTACTCACGGATTATAATAATCCAAATCACACTATCTCTTGGGTGAAAACACTACCCAAGCTTTGAGATACATACTTTACCACTTAAGGGTGTCATTCGCAAATTTTTTGGAAGGGTCTAAGAGTACATCCTACTGTAGGCTTAAATACATAATTTATATAAACAAGAGTGCATTCTTCCAAATCAATGGACTTAAACACACTAATGGGCTTCTCTCAAACTCTTGTGTATTCTCTTAACTTTATGATAGATCTATCTGAGAGCACCAGAATTTGAGCTTTTCTGCTTCTATCATCTCAAAGATGAGGCATAGTTGAAGAAATTGGAGCAACACACATATTTGATAGAGCCTGACACATCAACTGACTGTCTATAAAACCTCTAATGACATATCTAAATATTATTTATCGGGATAAGGCTTCAGTCTACCTTTATATAGTAAAAACTAACCTGCTGGACTACTGAGCAACTAAACTACTGAACTAGACATAACTAAGTCCTCTGAATGCAAGGAGGACATACTACAAGCTTAAGAGGTAAAATCTAATGAAGCGCCTGGTTTTGGAATAGCTGAAGTGATACAATACTAATATATAATAAGCTGAATAACTGATTCATGAATATGATATGCATCAAGATCATGAGATAACTAAATAATAAGATAATAAACACTCTGATTATCCAAACCCTGGACTAAACTGAAGAACTGAATCATGAGCTAAAATGAATACTAAATCTTAAAAAAAGCTGAACATCCGAATCATAATGTAAATTGTATAACTGAATTATAAAAGAATCTGAATATCTGAATCTGAATTATAAGGAAATGAAAGTAAAACACCATAAAGACTTTTATTAAACCTGAAGGCTTTATGCAAAAATTATTTTTCTAGAAAATAGATAAGTTTTCTGTTGGGGAGTTTCTCAAAACTGACATAACACCATATGAGCGCATGATGTCCAATATTTGGCACGATTGGGGAGCTGTCCTATACTTTGTTGGGGCATAAGATGTATTGAACTGTGTATCCATACTGAGCCATTGGGCTTAGAGCTAAGTCTTCGAAACTTTGGCACACTCCTATCCTATGCTGACATACGCAGTTTCAGATATTTATTATCTAAACTCCATACCTGCTCTGTTATCAATAACCCTCCCAAATCATACTATATACTTATACTGTAATCTTTCAAAATAATCTGAAAGCAAGTTCCACTATCATGCTATGGAGCCTTGACTCAAAATCATGTAAAGATCATGTTATGGAGCCTTGGCTCAAAATCATCTAAACTCTCATACTGGTGAGCTTTGAGTCTTATTCATGAGAAAACATACTAGTTGACCCTTTGCTCTAATTCATGTAAAAATATACTAGTTGAGCCTTGACTCTAATTTATGTGAAAATATACTAGTTGAAAATTGGTTCTAATTCAAGTGAAAATACTACTGATAAACCTTGTTCTCTAAATCTTATGAAAATATGCTAGTCTGAGTTTTCAAGATAAAAGACATTTTCTCTTCAAAGCTATATTTACTTTCATAAGAGTAATTTGTAATATTCATGATTCATAATCATATGATAGTTTTCATAAAATATGATATGAATTTCATAAAATTTAAAATAGACTCCATGATAGGAATAAGGTATACAACTAAGAGATAGATTCAAATTTTAAAGTTTTACTGTTTTAATAGAGAATTCAAAGATTATCATCAAAATATAAGAAAACAAAGATTATAAGATTCAATTCAATAGCCCTAGCTTTATTCATGAAAGAAACTGAAATAAAAAATATACTTTTGGGGAAGAACATGGTTTCGACACTGAAGGTTAGCCTTACATATTTTGAGAAAAGAAAGATCTTTGGAGAAGAAATTGAGAGCTTTCCTTCCTTGTGTTCTAAAGTATTCTTGAAACCCTTCTATGAGTTAAGGAGAGATGAGTGAAATGTACAAATATTATTCTAAGTTTTTCTACTCATAGGGAGATATTTTATGTCATGGGTGAGGGTTACATAATAGGGACAAGACAAAAACACCCTTGATTGAACTAAGAGAAAAGAAAAAATTCAACTAGAATGACCTTGGGCGCGGCCCTGCCCACGCCCTGTAGGGCTATGGGAAGGGCTCTGGGTCGGTCGTAGTCCCAACCTGCTAAATTTTTACTTCTCTGAAGTTTAGGCAGTGGGGTGGTGCGGTGTCCATAACCCTGGCCTGCCAACTCGCCCAGAATTTTGTCTAAGTCTTGAAACTTATTTCAATTGATTTCTAATCGATCTTTGGATCAAAAAACTTAATTTAAAAGGTCTAACATGCATACGCAACAACTTAAATATGCCTCAAGATACAAGGTGTTACAGTCATGTCCTCATTCAGGTGAAGCTATGCCATGTCTAGTCTTATCACCTCTTCCTAATTCTTCTTTGTCCTACCTCTATGTCACCACCCAACTACCGGGTCGTGCGGGAACCTACTCTAATCCACCTAGATAGGAGAACTCTTACCATCCGAACCAATAAGTAATGTAGAAAAAGAAATAAATCATGAAATAAAACCTTTTTTAATACATGGAACTTCCTTTATAAAATTTTCAGAAAATAAATTACTTAAAGAACTTGCGGAAAAATATTTACAATATGAGATAGCCCTCCCTAGAACCTAGTCTAAGCCGGTACAAGAGCTACTACAAGGTGATACAAAAATAAAGAAGACTCAACTTCCACCATAGAAGCAAAAGTAGGAGTTGTTGGAAGATCACCGCAATCCTGAACCTGTGAAACATTACCAATCCTGCAACCAGACTATATCCAAAAAGGTATAGCAAGAGTAGAATCAGTACAAACACACGTACTGGTAGGCATCATCGGTCGACCCGAATCCACTCCTACCATCATATAAGAAATCAAGGTAAATACATAATTCAAGTACTTCCACCCGTCAACATCCACTGTTATCAAAACCCACTTCGGGACTAACCTTCCTATCTCTTAGACTTCCCAAGTCACCTTTATCACCTAGACCTCTCAAGTCACACTTACCATTAGACTTCCCAATTCACATTTATCACCTAGACTTCCCAAGTCACACTTACCATTGCCAATATCTATGCCCATACCCGGACTATCATTTTCTTACCCAAGTCAACCGCTATGATTCAACAACCCGGAGTAAACCCCACTACTTAGTAACGTAGACCACACCCGTCATACCATCACCTACTAGTACAAAACTTCCCCTAATGACCCCAGGGCCATACTCAACAAGTAACAACAACCAACATCATAACCAGACGATAAGTCTCATCCTTAGTTTATTAACCGCACGTAATAAGTCTAATCGACCTAGACAATTCTTAGTGACAACAACATATAACCTTTTTACATAACCCGGACTAAATAAGGATCTCTAGGCCATCATCTATGCCAATAACATGCGACCCCGATTCACAGAAGAACCACCTTGTCACTCAAGCACACTAACCCGACCCTTCAAGGACCAACTATGCTTCAAATAATAATAAATCCCGGCCCTCTCAGGAACCCAACGTGCAAAGAACAAATAGTACACCCACACTGAGTAAAGCAGTACAACATATAGTAAACTTAACATTTACCCTTTTTATATAGCCCGGACCCACCCTAGGATCCCCTCTAAACAACACCTAAGTGTTAACATGCAACATGGTCTACACTAAGACCAAACTCACGAATCAATACAATGATAACCCGGCCTC
This sequence comes from Jaltomata sinuosa, assembly GCA_003996215.1. Taxonomy (NCBI): domain Eukaryota; kingdom Viridiplantae; phylum Streptophyta; class Magnoliopsida; order Solanales; family Solanaceae; genus Jaltomata; species Jaltomata sinuosa. The sequence goes on from QJPP01000379.1 coordinate 186,368, forward strand.
TCAAGGACCATATGCACAATCAAAATTCATAAACACAATCTGGTCCACTCAGGGAACCATTATTAAAAATATAGCAATACAATAAAGTAAACCCATACCAGGCGTGGTACCCGAGCCAACCAAATAATAACCTATACCAGGCGTGGTATTCGAGCCAACCAAATAGTAACTTGTACCAGGTGTGGTACCCGAGCTAACCAAATAGTAACCTATACCAGGCGTGGTAGCCGAGCTAACCAAATAGTAACCTGTACAAAGTGTGGTACCCGAGCCAACCGAATAGTAACCTGTACCAGGCGTGGTACCCGAGCCAACCAAATAGTAATCTGTACCAGACGTGATACTCGAGTCAACCAAATATCACACATAAATCTAATAGTCAACAACAAGGAACAACAACACACCTGTAAACCAACAAGCAACAACAACTAGTTTATTTCACAAGACTGACAACCGGACCATTAGACATTCATAAATCATTCCTTATATACAACACCAAGAGATAATCCATGTACACCTATCATATTAGGGATCTATAACCATCACCTAAGTGTTCAACTTGTCATCCCGGTCTATACTAAGACCAATCCCACACTTAAGTTCAACTATCCGGCCTCTCACAGGCCAAAATGCAATTATCCCAGTTTCAATTATTAACCCAGTCCACTCATGGGACCATCAATAAATATGACCAATAATATAGGATTAGACCCGCCTAAAGACTAATACTCGACTCATCATATTAAACACGTATAATCATTTTCATCTAATTCGGACTCCTCCCCTGAAAAGTAAGTGTGTTCTAGGGATTTCACCCCTGACAATACGGACTCTAGATCCTGACTATTCGTCTCATTTACCTTATTTAAATATTTCCGAGAACCCACTACAACTTAGAAATTCCATCATCCTACGAACATTACTGGTTCCCCAAACCTACCCAGCCTTTTAATTTCCTGGAGTCTAGCATCCCACACAATCTAACAAGTAAAAGAATTACACCCGAATGAACATGTTGCCCCGACCCTATCATTCCCTATTCAATCAATAGCCAGACCAATATAATAATCCTCTAGACTCTGTGACCGAAGGACTATAATATGAATTCTCTCGTCAATCTACACAATAGTATGAAATGAAAACAGGTCAAAGTCTACTCAATGAAAAACCTAGCCTACCTGGATGCCGAGCAGCTGTTCCATGCCCTTTCTGGCTCCATGAAGGCGTTCCCTGTCGATTCTACAAGCCTGAATCCATGGTTTCACGTCCCTTTAGCTGGAATCCCTCCTCCCCATGGCTCCCAAGCTTTGGAGCAGCCTACGAGGGTTTTTGGAGCAACCCTCGTCTGTTTTTTACGAAAGAAGGGAGAATGAGGTTATAAAAACCATTTCTGGGCTTTCTGGTTCCGTTATTCCGCTATAGTAGACGGCCAACCGCTACGGCGGTTCCGCTATAGCGACCTAAATCCCGCTATAGCGGACCAATTTTTTTAGCACGGACAGTCTTTAGTAAAACAATCATAATTTTTTACTCGGGAAGCAGATTGACGTTGGAAAGAGGACTCAAAGATCTTTAATTTGGTGGGTATTGGGACCCCTAACTCTTTATATTCTAGGAGGAATGCTTGCTTAAAGTTGACCCTAGTTTGAACTTAGCCTTAAACTAAATCAGTAAGGAAGCTTTCAACTTAACTTTGTGCTAGGAGTATTGTAAAACCTTAGTACATACCAAATGTACTCTCATACGAAAGAATTAATCCTAACTCTTATTATGAATTTAGGGGCACCTACCTTGATCACAAATATTTCAGTAACGACGGAACAGGTCGTTACACTCTATCTCTCTTAACTCTTGGTACAAACAATCTCTCACCTCCTCAGTGGCACATTCTTGCACCTCTTCTTCACATGTATGAACCATCTCAACCTCGCTTCTATCATCTTGTCCGTCATAGAGGCCACTCTCACCTTATCCCTTATAACTTCATTCTTAATTGTTTCTCTTTTAGTATGCTCGGACATCCATCTGAGTATCATAATCTCTGCTACCTTCATCTTCTGAATGTGGGTATCTTGACTAGCCAATACTCTGCTCTATAAAATAGAATTGGTTTAATCACCACTCTATTGAACTTACCTTTAGCTTTGACGACACATTCATATCGCACAATACCCTAAAGGTGAGCCTCTATTTCCCCCACCCCACCCCACCCCAATACAGTGTGCGATGTCATCATCAATCATCGATCCTAGGAAAGAAAAGGACCACCTTTGGAAAAAAAAAAGGAACTCGCAGCCATGTCTCCTTGAATTATGGACCCAAGATACTTGAAGATCTCTCTCTTTGGTATGACAAATGCATTGATCTTCACTTCCACCTTCATCTCATGCATCACATCACTGAATTTGTACTCTAGGTACTCTGTCTTATTCCTATTTAACTTGAAACCTATAGACTCTAGGGCTTCTCTCTAGATTTTTAGCCTATCATTAACTCTGTGCATCTCGTCAATCAATATTATCTCATCTTTCCTTGAACATATCGTGTCAATTCATCCATTACTTAGGCAGAAAGAAACGGGCTAAGAGTTGATCCTTGGTGCAACCCCATTACGATTGAAAAGTATTTTGAGTCACCATTCTCTATCCTAACTCAAGTTTTGGCTCCATCACAGGTCACAGGTACACCTCTAGACTCCAAACAAATTGAAAGGACCTCCCTAGGGACTTTATCATATGACTTTTCTAGGTCAAAGAACACCATGTATAAGTCCCTCTTCTTGTCCATATATTGCTTTAAAAATCTTCTTACAAGATGGATGACTTCTATAGTTGAACGCCCCCGACAAGAATTCGAATTAGTTCTCAAAGATAGACACACCCCTTCTCATCTTCATCTCGACCACTCTCTTCCAGACTTTCATAGTGTGACTTGGTAACTTGATACCCTTGTAGTTATTGCAATTCTCAATATGACCCTTGTTCTTGTACAACGACACTAGTGATACATATCTTTTGAGATTTTAATTTAAATAATATTCTTATGTTTTATATTAAAATTAATTTTTTTAATTCTTTGAATAATTTTTGTGTATAATAGCCAAATAACATTTAAATGTCAAATGTTATTATAGGTGAATAACAATAAGTCACTATAAAAACTTTAAAAAAAAAGTCTAACACATTGATAGCCCCTTAAATTGTCACTAAATTTTATTCAGATACTCGAATTAGAAGATATTTCAATTAAACACCTGAATACATGATAAAATGTTCATATTAGACACTTACCACTCATATTTTTAAAAAGTTTTTGCCTATGTTTACAAGCACATAAAATTTGTCTTCAGCAGTAATTGTACTAAATCATAATGAGAGGGAGGAGAGATTTTAGAAAGAACATTTGATTCTTGTCGTGTTTATAGAATAAGTAAAGAAGATAAATATAGTTTTCGAGTGAAACATAGTTTGCGAATAAAAGGTCAATCGTCTGCTATGGGTTGTTTGGTGCGAGGTATAAGGTATAATAGTCCCGAGATAACATGTAGAATTATCTTATCCTGCATTTGGTTGGATGTATTAGTTAGTCCCAGAATTATTTATCCCGCCATTTATACCATAGTGATAAGATAAGTTATCCCATATACATGAAGAATAATTAATCTCGAAATTAATTATCCTGTGATAACTTTTTCTCAACCAAACGACCCCTTAATCTATTACAACCAGTTTAGTTTATGTGACCTTAAATCCTTTTAATTTGTTACCAAAAGAAGAAATAATCACTTAAATTTGAAAAGAACTTAACTTAAACTTCTCATTTTAATCCTGATAATATGAGTGTTATTGAGTTTTGCCGAATCCATGCGAACACTCTAGCTCGTCCTTGCTAATAATATAGATGTTTAAAATCATAATTTTTTTTTTAAAAAAATCTTCTTAATCTAGTCTGTCCTTAGTTAAATAAAATCACATAAAATGTAACCGAAGGAAGCAATATTAACTTTGTTTTGCAAACCAAAAATCAGTCATAATTGTAAAAAAAAATTGTTAATAAATTGAGAGTTAAGGGAAATAATAATAGAACTAAAAAGGAAATAGAAAAATAAAGAGGGCAGCTAAGAGGGGAAAAATATCTTAGCATGGCATTAAAAGAAATAAGTGGAAAAGAGAAAAACGGCACTGTGTCTGTACTTACACGATAAGCCTAGTGATATTATATATGCTCGAATGTTCATGACCTTAGGGCTTTTATTCTACTCTCTCTCTCTCTTCACATTTTTTTTTATAAAAAAATTAAGTACTACCATTTAAATTGCCACCCCAAAATATCTGGAAAAAGAAAGAAAGAAAGAAAGATTGATTTTCCATTTTCACAAGTAATAAGTTGGAGGTTTCATCATGGGAACTTAGTACTTTCTTTTTTTGGTGTAATAATGAGGGGTTGAAGAGCATTTTTCATATATTTGAAATATTTTATTTTTGTGGTTTGGATATTCTGGGGATTTGTAGAGAAAACTGGTTATTGCTTTGGAGTTTTAAAAGTTGTGACTTAACGAAGCAGAGTTACAGGAAATTCGGGTAACATTCTTGAACTTTGAACTTAGCTACTTCTTCTTCTACAAGAGTTCCCTTTTGATCTCTTTTCATTAGCTTTATATCTATAATTTGAGCTCTTTTACTGGTAAAACATTCTCATTTTAAAGAAAGAAACACTTCTTGAATGTGTTCAACATGCTACAACAATTCTTTTTCTTGGAAAATTTGTTTTTCTCCAATGCCATTTTAGCTAATCATTGAAGATTTTTTCCCATTTGAAGATAAAAGAAAGGATTTTTACCCATAATTTGAAGTTTTTGTGATACCATGAGCTGATCTACTGTGTAGAGACCCTTCAAAGAGCAAAAAACTCTCAGATCCAACAGTTGTAGATTTTCATGTTGTTGTTTATCTGTATATATTCAAAAAAACAGCAAATGGTTAAATGAATGAAAATAAATATGTTGTTATTGTATACAGACACAAACACAAAAACAAGAATATTTAATTATCCATTTGATTAATTGTATAGAGTATATAGTAATGAACTTTACTCCCACTGAACATTATTTATTTTTTAACCAAATTGTCATTCTTTTTTCTTTTTTTTTGGTTGTGTAGTTTATCTTCTCTCTTTTTGAGCATAGCAATAACTTATGCAATTTCTAGGTTCAGCAGATCTTTAATTACACACAAAAAAGGCTCTCCACTCTACTATCCAAAGACTTCTTTTTTCTTCTTAGATTAGGAATAGCTACCTATTTACTAGTTTACTACTCTCTTTATTTAGCTTTTCCTCATCAACCCATCTGTCCAAAAGCTTAAATCTAAAATCCTATGAAAAGCTAGAGCATTTGATGCTTCTTCCTTTTATTTGGTCATTTTAAAATAAAATATTAATTTAGTGGGCTTCTGATTTTTTTGTAGCTATGGGTTTGACTGTTTTCCTACAGTATAACAGGGCTGTGTGGTGCCTGAGATGACACAGGCCTTTGTTTTGAAAACACTGCAAAAAGAAGCCTTCTTTCTCTCTACTTCTGACATTTGAACAAAGCCCTATCTGTAGTTGAACGTGATATATCGAACCGCAAAAAACACCTTTTTTACACATAAATTTCCCTTCTCTTTATATGTGTGTACTAATATAGATTTATCATTATAAAAGTCTAAGTAGAGTGTAATCATGATCAATGGAAAGGACATCTAAAACCCATGTCTACATACAGTCCCCAACACCAGCTCACAGTTTTATCTACTTCTATTTTTTTTCTCCATCTCTGAACCCTAATTCAAGTCCCAAATCCACATAGAAAAAATAGCCCTGCTTTGTTTGGGAAGACGTGCTCTTGTTGTTTTCTTGTGGGTTTCTTTTAACAGTTCTAGAAAATTTGGAAGGTGGGTTAAATCTTTATTGCGATTTTTGTTTGAGAAAGGTATGAAAGTGGTAGTATGGAGATGGAGGAGATTCAAACTGAAGAGTGCAAGTTTCGAAGAATCAGCAACAAGGAGGATGAGCAGTACCAATATGATGTAGATGATGCAGGAGAAGTCAAAAAGAGTGGCCTTGGTGGTATTGTAAAATTTTATGGTCGGCCTTCATCAAGAATTGTTAGAGTTTCTCGTGCATCTGGAGGGAAAGATAGGCATAGCAAAGTATTGACTTCAAAGGGGCTAAGAGACAGACGTGTTCGCCTCTCTGTCAACACTGCTATACAGTTCTATGATTTGCAAGACCGGCTCGGTTGTGATCAACCGAGCAAGGCTGTGGAATGGCTGCTAAAAGCGGCCGCTCCTTCTATCTCTGAGCTTCCACCTCTTGAGGCATTTCCAGATACACTGCAGCTCAGCGATGAGAAAAGGTCAAGTGTTGGAACTGAGCCATGTTTTGATTCAGCTGATGTTGAAATGGATGATGATCCAAATTACAACCAGCAGCAGCAGCAACAACAACAACCTTGTTGTAGCAATTCTGAGACAAGCAAAGGTTCTGGATTGTCACTTTCCAGATCTAATAGTCGGCTCAAGGCAAGGGAGCGAGCAAAGGAAAGGGCCACGGAGAAGGAGAAAGAAAACAAGTCTTCTGTTGTTGCTCATCACCAAAATATGCATCCTAGCTCTTCTTTCACTGAGCTATTGACCGGTGGTATGAGCGATAATAACAATAACAACAACAGTAACACAAGTCCTGATGGCTCCATTCACCAAAACACGCCGAGGCAATGGTCTACAAATCCCTTGGAGTACTTTACCTCAGGATTATTAGGCTCATCATCTACTCGTGGAATAGACAACTCTACTGGCCTCTCGGGCCAAATTTATCTGGGAAATCCTCTACAGCCATTAAGAGCAGTGTCTTCACCATTGTTTAGTATTACGGGGGACCATCGCCCCGAGCTGCAGCATTTCCCATTCGGCGGTGACAACCTTGTCCCGGCTGTGACCTCCGGTGGGGGAAGTAATTGTAATGGTCAGAGCAGCAATACTAGTAACGACTACAATTTAAACTTCAGCATTTCTTCATCTGCTTCAGCGTCCAGCTTTTCTGGTTTCAATAGGGGGACCCTTCAGTCCAATTCTTCCTCTTCTCCGTCTACTATGCCTCACCTCCAGAGGTTTTCTCCTATAGACGGATCACAAAGTTTTTTTCTTGGCTCAACAACTGAGTATGATGCTCGTTTACAGCTCTTCTATGGCAATGGCAATGGCTATGGCAACGGTAGCAGGCATTCAGATCAGAAAGGAAAAGGAAAGAACTAAGTTCATTGAAAAGCAAGTTTCTCTACTGCCCATCTTCATCCTGGTAGATTTTCAACTCTTTAACTCTATTATCATTCAATATATAACCCAAATTTTACATTCCAAAAAAGACTTTTTTTTTTTTTTTTTTTTTTTTTTGCATTTCTTTTCTTTGAATGAAACTTTTTATTTCTTAGATTAATGTGTAATAGTATCATGAAATGGGTTGTAGATTTCTTGGTTTCATAAAAAGTTAGTACTTAAAAGACAGTTGGGGCATGTGTGTATTTGTTTTATGATAAGCTTCACGGTTCCCTGCAAATGGGTATCGGCTGGGTTGTCTCTTTGTTTGGTTTCCTTCTTCCTTAGCATGTCTGTAGCCATAGACAGGTGTTAATAGCTGGGATGAAAGGGCACTTTAACAATGGTGGAGGGTAAGGGTATAGTCTAAGACTAGAATCTAGATGCTCCTTTTTTATTTTTTAATAAATCCCTATTTCTCTGTCTTTTTTAGTTTAGTGTCCCACCACTGGATGTCACATTTAATGCCCATAAACAGCCAACACTTTTCAGTTCAACGGCTCTCTTTGTCTTGCTTTGAGACTTGAGAGCACTTGCTAGCTAGGGTTGGGAGATTTGGATTTTGAGGTCTTGCTTACGGTCAAATAAAATCTATCCATCTGCTCCGCTAGGATACGAAGTTACCTAACATTGAATTAGGTAGCACACTCGTCGTACACTTTTCTCTGTTTGAGAGTCAATTTAACTATAATATTTAATCAACTTAATATCTGAAAATTTAAAATATTCAAAAATTATACAAGTAGTATAAGTTGTAATTCTTCTCATGTCACTAGGATGGAAAAAAAAACATTTAAAAATTTTAGTCAAAATTTGCATGATTTGAAAATCGAGAAGCAAAAAGTGGAGTATCAGCTACCTCCCACTAGCACAGATAGCTAGCTGGTAACTCTACCAACCATGACTTGTATGATAGATGGGGGAAAAACTAGTTTTTTGTAAATTCGAACCTGAAAACTCATGATTTTGAACTTCATTGACCACTAAGTCATAGCCTTGAATGCATAGGCCTATACATTACTCACTCCATCCATTTTTACTTGTCCAGTATTGACTAGACATACCCGTTAAGGAATAATAAATAGAATGACAATTTTACCATATCATTCTTTGAATATAATAAATTTAATGTTTTAGGAAATATAGTTAATAACAAGGGTAAATTAGGAACTTATTAGTGATAACTTATCTCTTGATCTTTTAAACTGGATAAGTAAAATAAATATATATTTTTAATATATTGAATAAGTAAAAATGAACGGAGAAAGTATGTAGTAAGATAAATTAATGGCAGCCCTTTTGCAAACAAGACTATAATAGCTAGCTGGTAAGACTGTAAGAGCTGTTTTCACGTATTAACTCTGAACATTCATACTCCTCCCTTTCATTTTTATACGACTGTTTTTGAGCGCATTCGAAATTTAAATTGATTCTTTCTTAAAAAAAAAGGGAAAGGACTTTTGGCAAAAAATTGAATATTACATACCAAAAGTCTTAAAGAACTTTGGTCTTAAATGTGATATGATATTTATACAACTATATAAAAGTATGTCCTTATTAGAGATGAGATATTGAAGTTAAAAAGAGTTTTTAAATATAGAAAGGTAACCTTCTTTGTTGGAACAATCCAAATTATTTTCTCCACCCAATTTTACTTGTTCACTATACTAAAAATAAATGTCTTAATAATATTTCTCTAATTTATAAAATCTAAGAGATAATTTAATATTTAGTTCCTAATTTACCCTTATCATTAACTATAGTCATTTCTCTGATGTATTTTTTAAGACATTGTATTTATTATATCCAAAGGATGATATGATAAAATTGTCTTTCTATTTATAGTTTCTTAAAAAGTGTGTCAAGTCAAAAGTAGACAAGTAAGGTTGGACAGAGGGAATACAAAATATAATAAATGTCATATAAAATGAAATAGAAAAGGCATAAGTACCTCCTTGAACTATGATCAAAATCCCAGCGACACACTCTATCTTTACGGGGGTCCTATTACCCCCTTAAACTATTTTTTTCTGCATTTCTTTGCACCTTACGTGCTGACATGACGCCACAACTCAATTCTTTTAGATGTTGTGATATACACGCACTGTCACGTGTATAAATATATTTTTTTGATTTTTTTTATTTTTTCTTCTTATTTTCTTTGCCTTGTATTTAAAATAAGTTAATAAAAATAATTTTTTCTATTTTCTTTCCCTTGTATTTAAAATTTTCTCAAATACACAAATGTTTTTTATTTTTTTATTTTTTTACCTTCTTTCAATGTTTTTTGTTTTTTTCTATTGCTTTTATTTATATTTTTTATTTTCTTTGCCTTTTCATTGGATTTGATTTCAAATTTAATTACAATGTCTTGTATTTAAAATAAGTTAATTTTAAATGGATACCAAAAAAAGTGAAGGAAATCAAATAAAAAAATTAAAACGTTAAAAGTAAAGGACACTTAGCTTTAATTTATTTATTTTTAATTATTCTTTTAAAAAATACACGTAACTTTTTCAAATTAATTTAAAGTAAAAAAATAAGAAATTAATGTAAGAGAAAGAAACAAAAAAAGGGTAAAAAGTGAGGAGGAAAATAAATATTTCACAAAGAACGAAAGAAAAATAATTAAAAATATATGTTTTATTGTTAATAATTATGTGTATTAATGAATTGTAAAATGTCCAATTATAAAAGGACAAGTGTCAATATTGGTCAATTTTTTTTCATATAGTTCGTGTCTCATTTGCTAGCAAGAGAGTGAGCACACTCTCTATGATACATCAACACCTAAGAGTGTATTTATTACACTTTAAAATAGTTCAGGGGGTAATAAGACTTCCATAAATAGAGTGTGTCCCTGATATTTCGATCATAGTTCAAGATGGTACTTATGCTTTTTCCCGAAATGAAACAAAGTACTTATTACAACATCACAGTAAACATATGAAATTATTGTCAAACGACATCATAAAGCAAGTCTGGTTTTTGGACATTACAAGAGTAAAACATTAAATGTTTATGGATGAGATATCACAACTATAGCGAAAAAATAATGTAGGTAAGGTATAATTTCCAATTAATCATTTATAATGTTGGCTCGACACAATTTTAAATGATGAAATATTGGTTAGTGAGGATTTATTAAGGACCTCAACTTATTTGAAACTTGGGCATATTATTACTGTTGCTAAAATTTCCAATTAATTTTTCTTATAAATAAAAAGTTCAAATAATTAATTACAACATACAATTTCATGTTTCTTATAATTTTTTTTACATTATTGAGGCAAAAGAATATTTCCATATTTGTGTTCTTTTGCTTATATAATTAAGGGAGAGAGTTTAATGGATAGGCAGGAGAGTAGATATTGCTAATTATTCATAAAGAATTATCTAAGCTAACTAGGAAAACATTGTAATATCATAAGATAGCACTGCATATCATTTAACCACGATGTAATACTATTCTAGTGAGCCATGCAAGAATTAATATGTGGTAGCCGTTTGAATATGAATTGGTTGACATCTGAAAAAATAAGTATTTGAAGTTAAATTAAAAAAGGTAAATGAAAGTTGAAATTGTATTTGAACATGAAAACACAACTGAAATTTGATCTTGCTTCCATTCATTTTGTGGGGCCAACCCAACATTTGATTGGTTTGGTTTGCCTCGATTTCTCATTTCTAACACACGAATTCAAAAGAGATTTAAAAGCAGATCACAGACAGGTGATAAAAAATAATATGTGAAGAAAAATAGAGTGTAGGTGCTTTTAAGTAAGGTTTGTTAAATAAAGGGAATTGTTTCTTAAGTGGTAGTAGTATTTTGAGACTATCAGGTGTGTTAAATTTTCCATAATTATTATATTGTGTTGCTCTCTTGAGTATTATATTCTCCATGTTGAAAATACTTGGTGTCCTTACTATTCTTTTAACTTGTTCTTTTTATGTTTATCATGAATATTATTCTTGTATGGGATTATTATTTCCCAACACATGCTAGCTAGCATTTTCCAACTTGATATTCATGATCATGTGACACGAGTTGCTAATTATTGCACTATTAAGTTGGGATGTTTGTCCCTGTCTTAGTTCAAGTGACAAAGATTGAATGATTTATTACTTAGGTCAGAGGTTCGAAGCTATATGCTATGTGAGTTAAGCCTGGTATTTAAGTGAAGGAGGGTAGACGAACAATTTTATTATCCTCGAGTTTTAAATGTTATGATTGGTCCCAAACAAATTTATCGATCATAAAGAAAAGTTGGGATTGTACTAGTGAAAATTGGAAGTAGGGGCATAAAACCGGCATATATGTGTCTATAATGAATATGTTAGATACTGAAGAATAACTATAACCATGGTTGATCTGTCCTTCCCCCTTCTTTCTTCGTAGATTATTAGCCCCGGTACACATACAACTGGTGGTTGAGACTAAGCACTGAGTCACTAATTCTGCTTGCAATCTATGAATGGTTTATTGAACTGATAAATTATACTGTAGTACCTAAATTATACTGTAGTACCTAAATTATACTGTAGTACCCTACTCTTTTTCTCTTCTTCCTGATTTAGTTGTTTTAAACCAAAAAAATCCTTTAGTTAGAGCTTTTTATTTGATTTGATCTTGTGGTAAGAGTGTACTGTACGTATGCTGGGTCGATAAATGTACGTTACAGGTTCGAATTCTTTCATAGACGAAAGTTAGATATCTTAGTGAAGTACGGTAGAAGGACTGATTCATTATTTCATTATCCACCTTGTTTTGAATCATGTGCTACTTATTCTCGGCATTTTCTTGGCTATCAAAAAAATGAGATGCTTTTATAGTACTCTGCGAGTAAAAAGAGATGCATATTGTTCTAGCACATCTCATGGCTCAGTAATAGCTTTTTTTTCCCACTATAGTACTCTGCAAAAGTTTTCGACTCGCCAATTGATGGAGAAAGATAAATATTGGTGAATCATTAAAGATACATCTAGAGCAGATTCTGCGAGTTCAACTGAATCCATTGCTTGGCTTGACTATGCTAAATAAAAATAAAAATTATATAACATACATTAAGGTCAGACACATTTTGAGTGCACTACGAATAACATGTCTCTAGTAAAATGTGCAGGTCAAAGTTCATATTTATCTTCAGATAATGAAAGTGTTAGATATTGAAATCTATGAATGGTTTGTTGAACTGATATATTATACTCTAGTACCCTTCTCTTTTTCTTTTCATCTTCCAGATTTAGTTGTTTTAAACCAAAAATATCCTCTAGTTGGAGCTTTTTATTAGATTTGGTCTTGTGGTAAGAGGGTACTACTGTATGCTGGGTCGATAAATGTATGTTACGGGTTCGAATTCTTCCATAGACGAAAATTTAAGTGAAGAAAGGTAGAAGGATGGCTTCATTATCCACCTTGTTTTGAATTGTGTACTACTTGTTCTCGGCATTTTCTTGGTTATCAAAAAAATGAGATGCCTTTATAGTACTCTACGAGTAAAAAGAGATGCATATTGTTCTAGCACTTCTCATGGCTTAAGTAATAAAGTAGCTTTCTTTTCCCACTATAGTACTCTGCTAAAGTTTTCAACTCGTAGACAATTGTCCAATTGATGGAGAAAGATAAATATTGGTGAATCAGTAAAGATAGATCTAGAGCAGATTCTGCGAGTTCAACTAAATCCATTGCTTTTGGCTTGACTATGCTAAAACGAAATAAAAATTATATACATACATTAAGGTCAGACACATTTTGAATCCACTACGAATAACATGTCTCATGATTTATTGTGCATCATTGTTAAAATTCATTTTTATCTTAAGATAATGAGTCCAAGTTGGTTTACATATTCAATTTAGTTTTTCAAAACCTGTTTTTACTGCTAATCAACCTGATTAGGCTTTAATTTGTCACCCATAATTGGTTCAGGCAATTGAAGATGGAAGCAGCCTCTGGAGTCCCAAAGGAAGCAATGCTTTTCTCTGTTAAAGGCTTATATATTATTATGCTTCTTAATTCCTTATTCTGCATTATTCATTTTTGAGTACTATAAGTAGGTACCTTTTTTTCTGTATGGGAGAAATCCCTTTGTTTGCTGCTTCTGGCCCGACTTCAGTTGGCACAAGGTTCGAAACTCAGCGAGGTTGTGTTTTTTTTTTTTTTTTTGTGAGATCTCATTTGTATTGAAGAATTTACCCTCATTTGAATGTTATGATTCTGCACCAACCATTGCTTGAGAGGACGACATCATGTTAGATGGATTTTACCAACTTGAAATGCATCTCATTTAGTTGTGTTGTTGATGATCTTCAATCAGAGGCAAATCCAGAATTTGAAGTTATGAGTTCTTATATCGATCTCGAGTTAACATACAATTATAACTAGGTTTACCGTCATTTACTTAAAGATATATTTAGTGAGGTTTTTTAACACATGTATAAAATCTAGATAAAAGCTAATGGATGAAGACATGATGTTTGCAGCTTCTATAGTCTAACTAGGATTTAATCTCTTATATCCTAGTTTGTGTTGACTTTGTTATTGTACATGTGTAACTGTAGGACTCTTAGGTAGATGCTATATATATTCACTTGTGTACATCACATATCGACATATTGAGAAAAGGTTTTACACGGTGTCAGAGCCCTAAGAGGTTAAAACCACCCAAAGAAATTCCAACGAATACAACTTCAGCAGTAATGGCAGGCGGCTCCTCTACTACATTGGGAGCATCTCCCACTACACATAATTCCTTTGCTACTGCCTTGCCCTTTCCAAACCTTGTCCGTCAACTGCCTCTGAAATTTACATCCTCCAATTTTTTGTGGTGGAAGACCGAATTTCTCCATATATATGGTTAAGGGTTGTGGTCTTGATTATCATATTGAAGGTGATGAGACGATTCCATAACGACTTCCGGATAATAATCAACCCATACCAGCATATAATTCTTGGGTAAGAAGAGAAGATCAACTTCTTGTCTTCCAAGACACACAAGTCTACGTGGTTGCAAGTAATAAGGTGATTGTTTAGACAATCAAACTATAGCGATCCCATAGGGACTTAATCGTTGACAAGCTAGTGATTTAACTATTATAGTTATAAGAACAAGTGTTGTCCAGTTCAAGAGAGTTGGTTTTTGTTTAATTTACTAATTATAACTAAAACAATGAAAGTAAATTAGAGTAAGATCGTAGGAGTTGTTCACAGAGATATTAGAGACTGGGGTTATGGTGCTTGCGTAATTCCATCATATCTATTTACCATTGTTAAGATGATTTAAGATATCTACTGAATTGCTGAGTCACGGAGTTGATAATACAATCATGGTCTCTAGCCTCTAACATTATACACAGATTAGTCTCACAACTGCATCGTTGAGCGGGATGATCAATTAATTCAAATGCATTTATATATCTTCCTATATTTGAGCCAAGTAGCGCAAAGTAGGTACGTCTCCGTCCTAGCCACTAATTTGTACGTAGACGAACCCTACTCCCCTTAACCCACGTTCTATTCCTAGTTTTTCTCTCTCAAGTTCTATTAGGAATTATCTGTTTATCTTATGGATCGCAAAGCCACAAAATAGTAAGCATAAATTAAGAGAATAAAACATGGATGGCAGAATCCAAAATAACAATTGATTAATAGAATATGATGTTCATACTATGGCCATAACCCTTGATAGAGGGATTTTGCCACTCATAATACTATTACAAAAGCTAAAATTCATAAACAAGTAGGAAAAATAGCTAAGTAAAGAGATGAAGAAGTAATACTAGAAGTAGTTCGCTTCCAATCTTGCTATGTGCTCTTAATACGTTCATCATCTTCTAAACATGACTAAGTATAGGTATTTATAACACTAAAAAAATACCTAGGAGGGCCAACCAAGTCAAAATAGAAAAGGGCAAAAATACCCAAGTCAAGCTCACCGCATTGTGCAAGGCATGGGATTTGCCTTGCCCTTGGTGCTGCGAAGCCTTCTGCTTTGCCTTCCCCTTGCATCTAGCAGGGTGTAATCTTCGGCACGGGGTTACTTTAACCCCCCTTGCCCTTCGCCTTCTGCCTCGCGTGGCAAGCTTCACTGTTTTGCCTTTGATCTGGCTTTGCGAGCTTGTCCCATTTTTGTTCCATACATAGTTGATTTCAAGGTCTTTTTACCTATAATGCACAAAATACCTTCCATAAGCTCTAAATCGTGTAATTGAGTAAAAGTAAGAAGTATTAAGCTAGATTATCCTCAAACAAAGTACAAACATGGAAAAAATATGACTAAAAAAGAGTGTAAATTCACCCAACATCATCACCCCACACTTTAACTTTTGTTCATCCTCCAACCAACAAGACACCCCAATTACATACGCAATTCAAATAGGTCTTCTCCTATCTGGATCACCAAAATATTTTAGACATCAAGGCCACTCTCTTATACAAAGTGCATTTAGCAATTCAAAACAAGATAATTTCACCAAGTCGGTGGCCTCTACAACTGACTCACAAACATCATATACAGGGAATATGTAATCATGTTACCAAGTAGAGAAATCAAATAGATGACCAAGTTTACATCACCTATGTGTCCTCACTTTCAACAGAGATGTCCCCTCACACATTCAGAATACATCACAATTTTGGGCATATGAATAACACAATCTCGCTCGCTCTCACCAAACAATTCACATGCATACAACATATACCATAGGCTTGCCCTTAGTGTCGTACTCCATTAACAAAAACTTTAGACTATATGATCAAAAAGACTTTATAGATTTTAATGTCGGCTACGAAAAGGGTAGGAAATATTTGAATAAATAGTGACTACTCTCCGTATGCACTTTAAGACGATTACTTCAACTATTTTAAGCTCTTTTTCCTTATGTCTTCCCAATTTCAACTTTTTCTAATGCTTCCCTTATATCTCCCCTTCTCTTTAAGCACACACCCTATTTTTTGCATATTACTGGCAAGAAGATCTTTTTCTCTTTTTTTTTTTTTTTCAAAATTTTCTTTTTTTCTCTTTTTGGGGTTTTCTCCTCCCTACCAACAACACACAAATAATATTTTTCTACTTGGAAACCAATCAATTCTATTTCTTTTCTATCAACACCAATTTTCATTATTTCACCTTTTTCTACTCCATTTACTTCTTCAGACTTTCAACTATAAAGTGCACTAAGGATTTTAGGATCAAATTAATGCAAGATAAATTAATAAAGGGAATGGGATAATTAAGTTGCTAATCAAAGAAATGGGCTAAAAAAGCTCAAAGGATTTACTATGGATAATGAAAGGGTCGACAAAAGTATAGTAAAAACTTGGTTAAGCAATGAAATACCTAAATCATATCCTACATTTGTTTCACTTTATACACACACGAAAAAGTTCTAGATATCAAAATACACATGAAATATGCAAAATTACTCACCACACAATGGCACATAAACGATGAAATCATCTCCCTCTGAACTCTTTACCTAACAATACAATTGAATTCAATGGAACATTTTCAAGCCAATTTTTATTAGTCTAGAGTCAACATAGAGTCTTAGGTGTCTCAACTAAAATATATTTATCTTATTATGCACAATATTTATCTAGAATTACCTAACGTTATCTTAGAGATTATAGATTAAGCACCTAGCATTCGAAATACATTTGGTTTCTCTTTATTATTCTAAAGACTAATTCTCTCTCAAGACGGTCTTCATCCATCCATCCATCATCGAGAAATGTCATTAATCTATGACTAAAATAAAAATTTGACGGTTCAGAGGATTCCCTTGGTAAAAGAATTGATAACAACACCCAAGGGTTGCACTAATAGTACTAATTGCTAGCCGACACATTAAATACTAACTAATATATTAAATCCTAAAATGACTATTACAAAACAAAATTCAAATTTATATCCTAAGAATGCAAGAAATAAGTCAAACCAAGTCAAGTGACAAAAATAAGAAAAGTACAAAATTCAAATTATACCGACCAAAATAAAGATAAATAAAAATTCTTTTCCCACTCCACACTTAAAATCAGGCACTTTCTCCAGTGCCACAAATAAAGAAATATATGCGAGAGATGGAGCAAAAAAAACTCCCTGGTTGAGGCTATGCATAAGACTCCTCATCACTCGATGCATATGTGCTATCTCCTCCATCATTTTTCCTGTCTGGGACCTCAGCATCCTTATCCTTATAATCATGGACTAGGGCAGGAGGGGTAGGCACATCATCATCAATAGGCTCAGCAAAGGACGACCCTATCTTGAAGGTTAGCGGAGAATGTAAGTTGAGCGAATAACACTCATCCAGATCAGCTCTCTCAACATTAGTGGAGGGTCTGCCATCTATCCTCAATTGCAGGTCCATCATGCCATAAAAGTGGCCCAAAAGTTATCATCGCTGACATGAGACTCAAGATCGCTCATAATGACACTCTGGATCTCTTCTGGGCTCTTCTCCATTATGATATCGACTGGATGCTCAACCTTTGGTAGACGAGAGTCTTCTGGTTCCTCAAATATGCTATTTGGGGAGGAGTTGCGTAAGTGTGCTACCAAAGTAAAAAAAATTGTCGGGCCCTCTCTTGAGTGATTCATCTTCACTGTCATGATTGCCTCTACATTGATGGGCTGCCTATTATCGACATATATACAATACATACTCGGTCTCTGGTCACCACTATATAGTACTCACAAGGCATCAACCTTCTATAGTCAATTATCAGCCAACACCGAGCCTCTCTGAAGTAAGACATACCCAAGATTTTTTGAGTATTATTGTCCTTACGCTGTAACTATCTAGTTATAGATAAGACTCTACACAAAGTGTGATGTCTATTCTGGTAAGGTGGGATAGCACACATCTCATTCAAGATACTAGGATCACCTCTGGAGTCCCCAATTGGTTGCATAATCTGTACAATCTAGCCTCGAGTAACAAACTCCTCGGGCTCTACTGATGGTTCCTAATTTTCATAGAACTCCCTTAATAGAATCAGGTTGCATTCGCCCAGATTTGTAAATATGAACTGCAACCCCATACTTTGTACTCAAGCCCAGATATCTGGAAACTCTGCACCTAGCCTTGCTTTATTTATTTGTGCCCTCGTAATATATCTTTCCTTAGTGAATGTTTTGAACCATTTATTCCCGTAGGTTATCACCCATTTAATATGATACTCTTTTTGCACTGCTTCAGCGGCTGACAGAGATTGGGCTTGGCTACTCGAAGCTTGACCTGTGCGATTCCTTTTTCTCTATTGGCCGTCAGTGGCCTTTCCCTTTCCTCTAATTTGGCGTGGATTCTCCATTGTACCTGCTAAATTAAGAAATTAGTAATATACAATGTGGCTAGCAAATTTAGTAAAAAGAGTATCAGGATGACCCCACACTTAATTTACTAGCACGGGTATTCAGACTTTCTCATATCTTATTTATATATTTTGCACAATTTCCTGGAACCCTCTATACTTCTCCCTCAATTATCAAGAACCACCCCACACTTACACTTTTTTAGTCACTTTAAGCTCACCGAATGACTTTAACATAATCTTAAAATAGTCGTCATCCATCTATCATGGAAAATATAATGCCCATGACTATACTTTGATACTTTTTGTCAAACATGTTGTGTGCACAAAAGGTTCTAGTCAAGCTTTTCATGTTTATAGAGTCTACCATTTTGCTCAATTTTACCCACTTTATCAAAATCTACACAACTAATCCCAACAAAAGTTCATATAGGAATCAAGTCTATCGCAATAATCATAATTCAATTCATGACAAATATAATGACAAACTAATCTACCAAAATGAGCAATTAATCAAGACTTGATCAAACCCACCAAATTAATATGAAAATAAGCCATGGAACTTCGAAATAAACATGTAGTATATTCTCAATATCATCTCAACAACTATTTAGAGTTACTCAATTAACCAAAATAACCCACATTATACTAAAATTAAATAATGCCATAACATTCAAAGTGGTTAAATTGCATGGAATACTTAGAACTATTGTTAGTGATTGGGATTCCAAGTTCTTATGTCATTTTTGGAGAATTCTTTAGGAAAAATTGGAACCTAACTTGTTATTTTTCACATCTCGTCACCCCCAAACTAATGGAAAAATGAATGTGGTTAATAAAACTTAGAAAATATGTTGAGGGTTGTTTTGAAAGAGAAGTTGACTTCTTGATAAGATTACTTACCTATAGTGGAATTTGCTTATAATAGAACTTTTCATTCTTCTACTGGTAAGACTTCTTTTGAAGTTGTTTATGGATTTAACGCCCTTACTCCCCTTGATTTATTATGCTTTTCTCACTAAAAATTTTTACTAATCTTGATGGTAATAAGAAAGCTAAAATGATGAAGAAGATTCATGAACAAATAATGCTTGCAATTGAAAAGGATAATAAGGAAGTTGTCTTTCCAAGAAATGAGAGAGAAAAATCGGTTATTTTTATGCTCGGAAACTTGGTTTGGGTACATATGATAAAGAAAAGATTTCTATATAAAAGAAATACTAAGTTGGATCCAAGAGAAAGTGGCCCGTATAAAGTCCCTGAAAGAATTGGAGATAGTTCCAAGTTAATGCTACATTTAATGTTTATGATCTTTCCTTATTTCATACAGATTTGAATCACATACAAATTCTCTTTAAAAAAAGGAGAATGATAGCATCCATTGAATCTCTACCCCATTAAAGAATAAGGATGAATCTTTAGAAGCTCCAAGGAGGCCCATGATAAGATCTTAAAATAAGGAGTTCAATGACAAGCTAATGGTTTTCAATCTTAGATCCAAAAGTGTCTTGTTAGGGAAAAAGAGCTTAAGCCTAATGTGTATGAATTGTACAAATGCTATAACTATTTGGTGTCCCAAGTAATAGTCCAAGAGGAGGAATATTGGGGTCTAAATTCAGCCTTGAAGAGGTCCAAAATGGCGCCTAAAAGAGCCCAAAGAAGACCAATTTCAGCCCTTAAGTGGTGCTAAAACCAGCAGTCTAATCAAGACCGAATGGGGCTCAAAGCCACGACCAAGAGAGGACAAAAAGGCCTTAGTTCAACTACAAATATTATGGTTTCAGTTTCTAGCTTGGCCACCAATCTAGGATTTTAATTTTTCTAAGTTTTAGATTATTCTTTTAAAGTTTTAGTACGACTGACAACCACTTTTTTTCTCCTATAAATTGGAGTTCTTTTTCTTTCATTATGAACACATTACATTGAGATTAGTAATATTTTAAAAGTTCTTTTGTACCTTGGTAACTTGTACTTTTGTGAATTTATCTTTCAACCTTTACTAGTTTCATAGTTCAAGGTATAAAGTAATTTTTTTATTGTGATATCTTTGATTCCTTTTTTGTATTTTTTAGAAGAAAATTAGTTCTTACATACTAATTGTTGTCTTAAGTTGCTCATAAAGAGGTCAAGATCCAAATATATTATTTTGATTTATTTTCTCAAGTAAAGGCATTAGATTTCTTCTCATAAATCTATACGTTGTTACTTAAATTTTTTCAAGGCTCTAAAACATTGTGTTCTTAGAAATTCTGTGATAGTTCCTTCGAATTTTCCATATATTTACTTCTCGCATTTTCAGATTCTTTTATATTTTTCTTCCTTACATCTAATATTCAATTCTAAATTTTTGATATCCCTAACCTCGATGTTATCAGACCATCCTCAACATTTTTGAGAGAGTCTATATTGAAAGGATAATGATAAAATTAAATTAATAATATTCTATGGTTCAAATAAATTACTCAAGTCTTCAAGAAATAAAAGAGAACCCGACGAGAGAAGTTGAGGATCTTAAGAATTGGGTTCTTACAATGAAGAATGAAAAGGCAGCAATGGAGATTTAAAGAATTCTAGCCACATCATCACAAGGGAAGGCTCATGCCATGAAAACCCTGAAAAACTGGAAAAAAAATAATGGAAGATTTCAAAACTGATCTGTATAGAAAGAATGGATCTTCAAGTATGAAAACCTACTTGTATAAAGACCACATCAATAACAGACTATGCTCGAAGAACAAACAAGTAAAAAAGAGCAAAAAGGTTGACCTATTCATCACCCAATGTTATTACTATGAAGACTATGGTCATATGCAGAAGGATTGTAAAGTCAAAAGGGGGTTAATGTGAAAAAGAGAACACAAGGGAGAAAAAGGGATGAAGTTAATTCCTCATATTATCCTGAAAAAGTTCAAAAACACCCTTACTCTCTCCTAAGGGAACCCAAGTCAACCTGAGTTGTAGATGCTCATCATTAAGCCAACAGGAAAGGGCTAATGTGGGGGTAGCAAGATCATGTGAACAGGTCTCAACACATGATATAAAAGAAAGTAATATTTCCTCCTATAAAAATGTGTAAGGCATGAATTGAAGAATACTACTCCCAAAGGAAAAGATTAGAGACCAGAAAAGATGAAGAAATACAGATCTAAATAGTGCAACTAAATCCACAATTTGCCATTCCAAGGCACTAAATCCACAATATGCCATTCCAAGAACTAGTATTGGGAACCTAGTTCTTAAAAGGAAAAGGCAGATAGAGATATATTTGTCTCTCAAAAGTTGCTCACAAGAGGATTCAGAAAGATTAACACCTGCATTGCAGTCACCTCCTAAGAGGATTGAGAACAAAGAGTGATAACATGGGCCTAGATCATGAAAAAGAAAATCCTTTAAAAATAAGGGAGTTTGCATAGAGAGTACTTGGTTCTGGAATTAAAGAAGAAAAGATCAGCAACATATGAAGAGTGCCACAAAAGGAGTAGGTTCTCAACTCTAACAAAATTGAGGAACCTTTTTCTTAAATAATTTGGCACACATAAGAAGATGAAGAACTATTATCTACCTCATTGAAGAAAGTCAAGACTGAATAAATCCTTCACCATTAAAGGAGAATTGAAGTTCTAGATCAACTGATAAATTAACAGATGGCTTACATCTAGTTCAAAACTTGAGATTTCAGTATAATCCTTGAAAATCCAAGTTGATGGAAGGAAGAAAGAATTGTAAAAAAAGGGAGAGGATGTATGAAGAAAATTATCCATGATCCACTCATAACTGATGGATAGATATTTGAAGAATGAACAACTTGAGAAATCAAACAAATAAATGGTTCTCTAAAAGGAAGAAAAAGAAGACGATAGGAGTAGAACAAGAAGATGAAGCAACATAAACCCAATTTTAAGAAAAGAGTGCAGAGAAGAAGAAGAGGTTGATCAAGAACACTCTTTCATTACCTCATAATGTGTCCTCGTTAAGTCATAATAGAATGAGGAAGATCTAACAGTGTTATCCCACTTCTAAGAATGTTCACCACAAGATAAGAATATTCAAAGAACCTAGTTCTTATGAATTTTTAGGTATGCATCTCTATTTCTTGTAGATAAATTGCATAAGCTTATACATACTGCTAAATCATGATTCCAGATCCCTAAAGCATATTTTGATATTATCCAAGTCACATATCATCAACTCAGTTGTCCAGTTATCTATATAATTAATGATATTATACCTCCACAAATACCAACCTCTCAAGTATAATCTATGAGATTCATTTTTCCTAAAATTTGAAATTCTAGAAAAAAATTTCTTGCCAAATAGACCAAATAATATTGAATGATTAGGGAGGTAGTGTCTCAGGAAGGATAAAGGAAGGACTTTAAAGAATAAAGAGTCTAAGCTTTGTAAGAGATGGGTACTATCGGGAATTTAGGATTTTTGTTGATGTGAGGTGTAAGTGGAAAATCAGAAGAAATGATAGAACACTTAAAAATTCAGCATCATTGAATATTGATGAAGATATAAAAAGGAATAAAAAATATTGATAAAGAACTTAGTCCATCTAAATTAGTCCTGACAACATATATGAATACTTGAATCAAGAAATGGGTAATAGAGATTCCGCCTTTGGTGTTTTTTGGGTAGAGCAAATATGGGTTCAAGAAGCAGAAAAGAAAAATAATGAGGAAGAAAGGGGGACTTAAAAACATATCATTATTTTTCTTGAGAAGAGAAACTAAGCTTAGAAAATCTTCCTTCTTAACAAAGAGAACCTATTTTTGAGCCACTTCTTTGGATGCCAAAACCATACTAAATCTTACAATAGAAGTTGTGTAAGTAAATATAATTGTCTATTTGATTTGGTCCTTACGAATTAAAATGATGGATCTCAACAAGTCAGAAATTGACACTATTATATTAACAAAAAACTTCTTCCTAGCACTATCACTTTTTGATGATGCTGAAAGGGCAAAGACTTAGAGTTATTCTATTTCAGATATGTATGATCTGGCATCATATTAATTCAATGTATTCATATGATATAAGATTAATTTATAATAAGATAAATTATTATTTATAAAGAAACCTGATTCTATTTAGAAGTAGTGAGTATTGAAGATTGAAGAAAAGTATCCTGAGAAAATCTTATAAAAAAAGGATTCATAGAGAAGAAAGCATCCACTACACCATAAAATTATGCACTTAAAGAAAAGTTGTATTTGAAGAACCTGGTACTTATGTAGTGTAATGAATCTTCCAGTCATTATTGTGTTTTTGCTTTTTTTGTACTGTTAGAGCCTTTCTATAATTACCCCTAGTCATTTATGACTTGCTGAAGCCAGTGGTTCGGTATCCAGGCCATTCATTAGGTCGCTATGACCATTTCTCTATTTTAGAGCCTTACCTTCAAAATCATTGACTTTAGTCAATATTCTTAGCTAGCATGCTTGGAATTGAATTCTGATAGTTCTATTAGCTCCGAAACATGGACTTTGATCTAGTTGGACCTTTAGTCGGGGCTTGAAAACTTTTGGGATGGTTCTACCTCACTTTTTGATATTTTAGGCCTGTTGGAGTTAGAAGTTTGACTTTGGTAAACTTTTGATGATTGGATCATTGGATTCGAAATTCGATGATTCCATCAACTCCTGAATGTCAAGTTTGGATTAGGTAGGTGGTTGGATTGGGTCTCAGGTATGCTGGACTCGTTTTGGGTATTTGGTTGGAATTCAACATTGTTGACTTGGTTCGGGTCTTGGGTGTGCCGGAAATTATTTCCACTCTAGTTATATGTTTGGTTTACGTATATCACGCTTTGATTATACCAGAACCACTGGGGGAGTGTTTCAAAAATTGCAAATTTTCTTTAGCTGAGCAGTGCTCAGCGCGATCACGCAGGTCTACCGCGATCACACCATTAGCGCCTTTCTCCTCCAGCACCATCACGCCTGGGCACCACGATCACACAGGTGCTCATGTTTCTCCTTCAGCACAATCATTCCTGGGGACCGCAATCGCGCCAGTGCACCTACCACCTCCTTTAGCGCGATCGCGCCTGGTGACCGTGATACCGCAGCTTTGCAAACGGCACTATAAAAGTTCTTTTCCTCAAATTTTCAGCCATTGTTCTCATCTTCCCTCTCACTCTAAACTCTCTCTCACACCAGAAACTTGCACTAAATCGTTTCCCAGCTGCTAGATTTCGTCGATTAGAGGATTTTATTGCTTCCCCCTTTGATTTAGTAAGTTTCCCTTCTCCAATTCTTCCATTGTTATGGCTAAAACCTCCATTAATGCTCCTTATTTAGCTCCAAAGTTGATTCTTGCGTTGTAGTTGTGGGTTGGGTATTTATCGTCCATTGAGATGCATATTGCACCTTGTTGACCTTGTTCTCTTTCTCCTTGGTACGTAATTCTCCAGTTTTAATCTTGATTATGTAAAGCTTTCGCTTTTGATCTCCTCTTTATCTCTGGGTTGTTTTAGGCCCTTCCTTTACTCGTTTTGTGCTCAACTTTTGAGCATGTGTTCCTGGCTAGGTTGGAAGTATCATAGTAGTTTTTATTTTTAATTTTGGGTTACGGAGCCCACAGGCTTGCTTTTACCCCAAATTTTGACCCGCTAAATTATTGGCATTATAGGTGTCGTTAGCTTCGTATTAACAGGAAGATGTTATTTTTGATAGTTTGAGTGCTATTTGGGACTTCTCGGAGCAGTTCGGGCTCAGGCTTTGACTTTCAGGCAGCTTATCGTCGGACGCCAGGTAGGTTATGGCTTACCCAACTTAGACTTTGCATATATAAGATGTAATTATACTATTTAGCATTTTTGGATTGGGTTTACTAGGTTGGCACCCCTGACCTTGTCCGCTTTTTTCTGTCCGTTCTTATTTCCTATGTTGGCTTTAGTATTTGAATTCGTTTTGTAGTATTACCCCTTGTGGCCCTCTGTGGCCTTTGTATTCATCTTTGGACCATAGATGGTGGGATTGGGAAATTTTCATGAGTCTCGGACATTGATTTATAATTTATGAGCTGGTTATCTATGCAATAGAGCGGATTAAGCCTGTGCATGGCCGGTAGGTTGATTGTGAGCCGTTGGGCTATTGATTGTACTCGAGCATATCATTATTATCATGAAAAAGGATTGTATACATTGATTTGCTACTATTATGGCTTTGGGCCTAACTAGTACTAGTTTTCTAAACCTTGCATGGACTCGATGACCCGTTTTCAGTATAAATGGCTTAAAATAGATTTAAAACTGGTTTTCGGATCTTCTTAGAGTAAAAGAGATTTTTGTGATAATTTCTGAACTAATACTAGACTCGGCTGGGTCAGAGTGCTTGACATGATTTATTACTGCTTTGATATGATACTAGGCTTGGTTGGGCCGAAGCACTAAACATGTCTTTTTCTACTGATTTTAGACCCAGATAGATTCTGGGCACAGACATTGAGACATTGTGAGTTTGTATATGGTCTCAGAGGCCGTCATAGACCTTGCCAATTTGGACTAGGGGCTATGGGCCTAAAGTGCCATAGGAGGGGTATTTGGGTGGGGGGTAGAGGTATACGGGAGAAGCCTTCCATGGGTCCTACCTTCTTGGCCTACAGGCACCGGAGGATGTACATATGGTACCACCTAGCATTTTCATATCATATCATATATTATTTGCGGTTCCACCCTTGTTTGTTGAGTGTATGCTCCGGTAGTATAGAATGTCGGAGGGTTTGATTTCACTTGTATGTATTCCTCGGGTGTATGGGCGACCGGTGGGATTGTAGGTAGATTATCTTACTCATTCATATTGTAGCTACTGGTTAGTTTCCTTTCAAATTATCCTCACCTTGTGAGTTATACTGTTAGCATGATTATGTATGTTTCTTTCCCTTCTCTCCCTGTTATTTGAGGTTACTGGTATACCTCCATGTTCATTAAACTTTCTATATATATATATATATTATTGTTGCGAGGATCCAGGTGCATTCTCTATTTCTTCACCTGTGTTTTGTGATATATATATCTTCTGTGGCTAGTATAGTATACTTGTTTTTCCTTGTCTTCTATATGTTGCTAGCTTCCGTGTGTTTTTCTCTGTTTGTTTCTGTGACTACTTCTTTCTTATATGCTATTTACTGATTTTATATCTTATATATGCTCAGTCGGCCTATGATGCCTACTGGGTAACCGTTGCTTTGCAATTGGTGCTCATACTACACTTCTACATCTTCCTGGTGTAATCTTAGTGTGAGCTATCGCCGCTGATTGCGTACACTCGTGCAACTTTTGGATCTCCGAGACGTAGGGTAAGCTCCTGGCGAACAGAGCTTGGCTTTACCCCATCTTTTGTTCTGTGTACTCTTTTGCTATTCAGAGATAGTTGTATATTCGTATTTTGTACCCTCTTATACTCTATATATTTAGTATTGGCTTCTATACTATGATACCAAGTCGTGGGGTAGTTTAGCTTTCGTATTTATATATATATATATATATTTCAGGTTGCCTCCTAGTTTTATGTCTTTTTTACATTCTTCCGCCTATTACTCCATCTTGTGTGTGCTTCACTTTATTAGTAACCCATTACTAATCGTTCCGAGTTATGGGGCTTGGTTTGCCTATAGGGGGGTTGTAGGTGCCATCATGACCTGAAAAATCAGGTTGTGATAGGTTGGAATCAGAGCCTAGGTTCACCAGTGTCATTGGTGTAGGAGCTAATGTCTAGTAGAGTCCTGCAGATCGAGGCAGAGACATCGGTACCCTATCTTTGATAGGCTACAGTGGCATTTTAGGAAACATAACTCTTTTCTTGTTTCTATATTGTGTGTCTTATCCTAGATAGGTTCCTGGATTCTCATTTGTTCTAGTTCACTCTTTCGCATATAGCTTGTGCGAGATCTTCAGCAACAAATGAGGGTGATCCATTGACACTAGCACACCCAACTCCAGCTAGGGGTCGAGGTGGTCATAGAGGTAGGGGTCGAGGACGTGCCTAAGAAATGGAACCAGTTAGAGCTCCTGAGGCCGAGGTTCAGCCCGAGTTAGACCTAGATCAGCAGCCCATAGACCAGGGAGCCGCTCAGGTGCCACCAGGGCCAGTAGCAGTATCTGTATCCACACCAGACCTAGCTACTTCATCAGATATCCGATGTTTTCTTCTCCAAATGTTGGGTATTGTTAGGGGTCAGCCTTCAGATATAGCACATACATCTGCTCAGGGGGCAGCCCTGGGTGTTCAGAGTTTAGGAGCGCAACCTGCTATTATGGCTCCCCATGCAGAGGTTTTATTAGTACCTATAGTTGCTCAGCCTCTTGCTCTTTTCCTAGTTATGACAGAGTTGGAGCAGAAAGCTCTGGGCCGATTTTTGAGATTGTCTCTGCTGAGGTTCTCTGGTGCTCCTGGACAGTATGCTTAGGACTTTATTTCTACTTGTGAGGAGATGCTTCATCATCTTGGGTTAGTTGATACTCACGGGGTTAGTTATACTACTTATAAGATGGAGGGACCATCTAAGATGTGGTGGAGGGCCCAGGTAGCTTGCAGACTATCTCAGTCTCCTCAGTTAACTTGGAGAGATATTTATGAGGCCCGTATGTCAAAGTTCTTTCCTCAGAGTGACTGTGAGCATCATAGGGAGAAGTTTACCAGATTGATGCAGGGATCTATGTCAGTGGACGAGTATAAGACCCATTTTTACCAGTTGGCTCCATTTGGGGATATGATTATTCCTATAGAGCCAGATAAGGTTCATCAATTTTTTTGGGGGTTGAGGACCGAGCTTCGACAGACTGCAGAGATACTAGTTGCTAGTGGGCAATCATTTTAGGATATAGAAAACCATATTTTTACTATAGAGGATTTGCATTGCCATGACCCTGGGGCTAGAGATTAGAGGCTACGCGACCAGGGCGGTTATAATGGTTCCCCTTTTGGCAGTAGAGGTGCAGGTCAGTGGGGTTGAGGGTATCAACCATAGTAGTATCAGGGTCAGTCTAGCCGGCCAGTTCAAGTATTGCTTTAGACTCCAGTTAGACCTTAGCCTGATCAGAGTTATGGTGGTCAGCATGGTTATAACAGTCAATCGTCGAAGGGTACAACATCTGGGGCATTAGACCGTGGTGGCCATACCGGTTTAACCAGTTTATATTGATATAGTGGGCCATTAGGTCCATTCTATGAGTGTGGTATCATTGGTCACTATGCTAGAGAGTGCCCCCAGTAGGGTACAGTTCAGCCAGCCGCTCAGCCTCTGGGAGAAGTACAACCACTATTCAGAGAAGGTTGTGCCTAGGGTAGAGGTGGTGCCCAGCATAGAAGTACAGATGGTCAAGATGGTAGTCAATCAGGTGGAGGTCAGCGTCAGTTTATGCAATTCCTGGTAGATCAGAGGCAGAGGCCTCAGATGCGGTGATTACAAATACGATTTCTATCTATTGCCAGTTAGCTTTAGCATTGTTTGATCATGGATCTTCATGTTCGTATGTATCTGCCTACTTTGTTCCTTGTTTGGGGTTGGCTAGTGAGGCATTATTTGTTCCTGTATCTATTGGTATCCCGATAGAAAATTCTTTAGTAGTGGATCGTGTGGTTAGATCCTATTTGATAGTTGTTGGTGATCTTGAGACTTGGGCTGACCTGATGATATAAGACATGTTAGACTTTGATATGATTTAGGGAATGGACTGGTCATCCCTTAATCGAGCAATTTTGGATTGTTATGCCAAGATTGTTACCATAGCTGTGCCCAACGTATCCAGGTTGTGTGGCAATATTTTATTAGTTGCGCACCATCTGGGATCAATTCTTGTCTTCAGGCTAGGAAGTTTATTTCGCACGGGTGTTTGTCTTATCTAGCATATGTCTAGGATGTTAGCGCCGACAGTTCTTCTCCCAAGTTGGTCCCTGTGGTTAGGGAGTTCTTCGATGTGTTCCTGACCGACCTACCAGGATTTCCACCTGAGAGTGACATAGACTTTGCCATTGAGTTAGAGCCAGGCACCAGGCCTATTTCCATTACTCCGTATCATATGGATCCAGCTGAGTTGAGGGAGCTTAAGGTTCAACTTCAAGACTTGTTAGCTATGGGTTTCATCAGGCCGAGTGTGTTGCCTTGGGGTTCTCTAGTTCTATTTGTGAAGAAGAAGGATGGTTCGATGTAGATGTGTATTGATTATCGGTAGCTGAATAAGGTGACTGTGAAGAATAGGTATCCAATGCCACATATAGATGACTTGTTTGATCAGCTCCAGGATTCGGCCATGTCTTCTAAGATAGATCTGAGGTCAGGCTACCACCTGTTGCGGATTAGGGCTGATGACATCCCTAAGACAACATTCAGGACATGTTATAGCCACTATGAGTTCCTGGTGATGTCTTTTGGGTTAACTAATGCCCCTACAACGTTCATGGACTTGATGTACAGGGTACTCAGACCGTACTTGGATTTTTTTGTGATAGTCTTTATCGATAACATATCGATATACTCGTGGAGTGCAGAGGAGCATAAGAAGCATTTGAGGACTGTACTCCAGACTTTGAGATATCATCGGCTTTAAGCCAAGTTCTCAAAGTGCAAGTTTTGGCTTGAGTTAGTAGCATTCCTAGGACATGTGGTGTCTAAGGATGGGATTAGAGTGGACCCAGGGAAGATTACAACTGTTTGTGATTGGACGAGACCTACTACTTCTACTGAGGTTTGCAACTTTATTGGGTTGGCAGGATACTACATGCGGTTCATTGAGGGATTTTCTTCTATAGAAGCACCTCTGACTAGGCTGACTAGGAAAGATGTTCCCTTTCAGTGGTCGAGTCAATGTGAGGATAGTTTTCAGAGGCATAATGCCTTATTGACTACAACTTTGGTGTTGACATTACCAGTTGAGGGTCAGGGCTTCTCAGTTTATTATGATTCTTCATCAGTTGGTCTTAGTTGTGTATTGATGTAGCAAGGTCATGTGATAGATTATGCGTCGAGGTAGCTGAAGGTTCACGAGTGCAACTAACTCACTCATGACTTAGAGTTGGCAGTGGTAGTCTTCGCGCTCAAGATCTGGAGGCACTATTTATATGGAGTTCACTATAAGATTTACACCAACCACCGTAGTATTCAATATGTCACAAGTCAGCGAGAGCTGAACTCTAGGCATCAGAGATGGATTGAGTTACTGAAGGATGATGACTTTACTATTCTATACCATCTGGGAAAGGCAAACGTGGTAGCAGATGCCTTGATCCTGAAGGCAGTGAGTATGGGTATCTTGGCTTCTCTTTCAGTTTCAGAACGGCCTTTGGCCTTGGACATCCAGTCCTTGGCTAACCATTTGATAAGACTTGATTTGTCACATCCTAGCAGAGTTCTTGCCAGTGTTGATATCCCTTCTACTCTGGTTGATTAGATTCAGCAGCGTCAGTTTGAGGATCATCAGTTGTGTGATATTCATGATCAGGTTCTATGGGGTGAGGCCAGCAATGCTACTTTAGATTCTGATGGTACTTTGAGATTTGATTGTTGCAGAGTTCTTTTAGTGTTGAGATCCATTCTACTCTGGTTCATTAGATTCAGCAGCGTCAGTTTGAGGATCATCAGTTGTGTGATATTCGTGATTAGGTTCTACAGGGTAGGCCAGCAAGGCTACTTTAGATTCTGATGGTACTTTGAGAGTTGGATATTTGATCTAATTGACTCTCTGTGAGGCTCATTGTTCTATATATTCCATTAATCTTGGCGCTGCTAAGATGTATAAAGATTTGAGACAACTTTACTGGTGGAGTGGTATGAAGCAGGACATAGTGGAGTTTGTATCTCGGTGCTTAAACTATCTGCAGGTTAAGTTTAAGGACATGAGACCTGGAGGATTGATAAAGAGACTTCCCATTCCTAAGTGGAAGTCGGAGGAGATCACTATGAACTTCATAGCACGGTTGCCACACACTTCTTGGGGGTTTGGCTCCATTTGGGTTATTGTTGATAGGTTGACTAAGTCTGCACACTTCTTGCTGGTTCATTCTTCCTACAGTGCAGAAAGGTTAGCTCGATTTATCTTCGTGAGCTTGTCCATTTACATGGGGTTCCAGCTTTTATTATTTGAGATTGTGGCACTCAGTTTACCTCTCAGTTTTGGAGGATTATTCAGCGAGAGATGGGTACATAGGTTCTTCTTAGAACTGCATTCCACCCTCAGATAGATGGCCGGTCTGAGAGGATTATACAGGTCCAGGAGGACATGTTATAGGTCTGTATTCTTGACTTTGGAGGTTCATGGGATCACTTTGTGCCGTTAGTAGAGTTTTCATATAATAACAGTTATCACTCGAGCATTGGCATGACACATTTTAAGGAATTTTATGGTAGATATTGCAGATCACAATGGGTTGGTTCTATAGTTTGGAGTCTAGGCCGCAGAGTACAAACCTAATTCATGATTCCTTGGACCGAGTTTGGGTGATTTAGGACAGACTTCAGACAGCCCAGAGTAGGTAGAAGAGCTACACAGACCATATACTTTGTGCCTTAGAATTCAGTTATAGTGATATAGTATTCCTTCGAGTATCGCCCATGAAGGGCGTGATGAGTTTCGGTAGATGGGGCAAGCTTAGCCCCAGGTATATTAGGCCGTTTGAAATTCTTCAGAGGGTTGGTAGTATTGCTTATCTATTAGCTTTGCCTCTGATGTTTTCAGCTATGCACCCAGTCTTTTACGTATCTATGTTGAGGCGTTATATGCCGAATGAGTCGCATGTGTTGTAGTGGGATACCGTGCAATTATATGAGAGTTTGACCTTTGTTGAGGAGCCAGTAGCCATTCTAGCTAGAGATGTCAGGAGATTGAGGTCCAGAGACATTCCTGTGGTTAAGGTTTAGTGGAGGCATTGTTCGGTCGAGGAGGCTACCTAGGAGACCGAGAGAGAGATATGAGCTCAACATTTGTAGTTGTTTAAGCCTTCAGGTACTTCCTTTTCTTGACTTTCGTGGACAAAAGTCCTTTTTAGTAGTGGATGATGTAATGAACCTTCCAGTCATTGTCATATTTTTGAATTCTTTGTACTGTTAAAGCCTTTTTTATAGCGGCCCCAAGTCATTTATGACTTGCTGGGACAGGTGGTTTGATTCCCATAGAGTTTGTTAGGTTGCTATGATCATTTCCCTGTTTTAGAGCCTTAACTTAGGAAATCATTGACTTTAGTCAACATTCTTAGCTAGCATGTAAAATCAAATTCTGACAATTCTTTTAGCTCCAGAGCCTGGACTTTGGTCTAGTTGGACCTTTAGTCGGGGCCTGAGAACTTTTGGTATCGTTCTATCTCACTTTTTTGAGATTTTAGGCCAGTTGTAGTTAGAAGTTTAACTTTGGTCAACTTTTGATGATTACAACATCATATTTGAAATTGGATAATTCCATCAGCTCCGGAATGTCTAGTTTAGGTTAAGTAGGTGGTTGGTTTAGATCCCGGGTGCACCGGGCTCATTTTGGGTGTTTGGTTGGAATTTTCCAATGTTGAATTGGGTCAACATTTCATCGAAACAACCTCGTATGGAAGTGTTTCCAATTCTGTTGAATTTGGAACATCATTTCCACTCTAGTTACATGTTTGGTTTGCATGTATCGGGTTTTAATTGTGCCAGGAACCCTCGGGGGAGTGTTTTAAAAATTGCAAATTTTTTGCAACTGAGCAGTGCTTAGCGCGATCACACAGGTCCACCATGATCGCGCCCTTAGCACCTTTCTCCTCCAGCTCCATCGTGCCTGGGCGCGATCACACAGGTGCCCTTATTGCTCTTTCAGCGCGATCGCATCTGGGGACCAGTGCGCCTACCACCTCCTTTAGCGCGATCATGCCTGGTGACTGGGATCGTGCAACTCTGCGACCTGCACTATAAAAGTTCTTTTCCTCAAATTTTCATCCATTGTTCTCATCTTCCCTCTCACTTTATACTCTCTCTCACACCAGAAGCATACACTAAATCATTTCCCAGCCGCGGGAATTCATCGATTAGAGGATTTTATCATTTCCCCATTCTATTTGGTAAGTCCCCCTTCTCCAATTCTTCCATTGTTATGGCTAAAACCTTCATTAATGCTCCTTATTTAGCTTGGGGGTTGATTCTTGTGTTGTATCTGCGGGTTGGGGACTTATCATCCTTTGATATGCGTATTGCACCTTGTGGACCTTGTTCTCTTTCTCCGTCGTACGTAATTTTCTGGTTTTAATCCTGATTATGTAAAGTTTTTGCTTTTGATTTCCTCTTCATCTCTGGACTATTTTAGGCCCTTCCTTTACTCATTTTGTGCTCAACTTTTGAGCATGTATTCCTGGCTAGGTTGGGAGCATCGTAGTAGTTCTTATTTTCGATTTTAGGTTACTAGGTCCACAGACTCACTTTTGACCTGGATTTTGACCCAGCTAAATTATTAGCATTATGAGTGTCGTTAGCTTTGTATTAATAGGAAGATGTTATTTTTGATAGTTTGAGCGCTATTCGGGGCTTCTCGAAGCAGTTTGGGATCGGGCTTTGGCTTCTCAATAGCTTATCATCAGACGCCAGGTAGGTTATGACTTACCCATCTTAGACTTTGCGTATATAGGATGTAATTGTACTATTTAGCATCTTTGGGTTAGGTTTACTAGGTTGGCACCCCTGACCTTGTTCGCTTTCTTCCCATCCATTTTTATTTCTTACATTGTCTTTAGTATTTGAACTTGTTCTTTAGTATTACCCCTTGTGGTCTTGTTTGACCTTTGTATTTGCCTTTGGACTATAAATAGTGGGATTTGGGAAATGTCTGTGAGTCCCGGACATTGATTTATGATCCGGTTATATGTACATTAGAGCGGATTTAGCCAGTGTAGGGCCGGTAGGTTGATTGTGAGCTATTAGGCTATTAATTGTACTCGAGCATATTATTATTATCAAGAAAAAGGGTTTCCTACATTGATTTACTACTATTATGGCTGTGGGCCTTACTATCACCAATTTTCTAAATCTTGCATAGCCTCGAGGGCCTGTTTTCAGTATAAATGGCTTAAAATGGATTTAAAATTGGTTTTCGGATCTTCTTGGAGTAAAAGAGATTTTTATGATAATTTTTAAACTAATACTAGACTCGGTTGGGCCGGAGTACTAGACATAATTTGCTACTGGTTTGATACGATACTAGGCTTGACTCGGCTAGACCGCTAGACATGCCTTTTTTTTTACTGATTTTAGACCCAGATAGATTCTGGGCACGAACATTGAGATATTGAGAGTTTGTATGTGGTCTTGGAGACCTCCATGGATCTTGTCGATCCGGACTAGGGGATATGGACCAAGAGTGCTGGAGGTGTGGTATACTTGGGAAGCCTTCCATGGGTCCTACCTGCTGGGCCTACGGGGTGCCGGAGGAGGTGCATACGGTACCACCTATCATTTTCATAGCATATCATACATTGTTTGCGGTTCCACCGTTGTTTGCTATTCGTTGAGTGTACGCTCCGATAGTATAGGATGTCGGAGGATTTGTTTTCACTTGTATGTGTTGCTCAGGTGTATAGGTGCCCAGTGGGACTGTAGGTAGATTATCTTACTCATTCATATTGTAGTTACTGGTTAGTTACCTTTCAGATTATCCTTACCTTGTGAATTATACTCTTAGCATGATTATGTATGTTGCTTTCCCTTCTCTCCCATTTACTTGAGGTTACCGGTATGCCGCCATATTTGTTAAACCTTCTATATATATATATATAATTGTTGTGAGGATCCAGGTGAGTTCTCTATTCCTCCACCTGTGTTCTGTGATATATATGTTCTGTGGCTAGTATAGTATACTTGTTTTTCCTTGTCTTCTATCTGTTGCTAGCTTCCGTGTGTTTTTATCTGTTTGTTTCTATGACTACTTCTTTTTTATCTGCTATTTACTGCTTTTATATCTTATATATGCTCAGTCGTCCTATGATGCCTATTGGATACCCGATGCTTTGCAATTGGTTCTCATACTACACTTCTGCATCTTCCTGGTGCAGATCCTAGTGTGAGCTATCGCTGCTGATCGTGAAGACTCGTGCAACTTTTGGGCATCCGAGACGTAGGGTGAGCTCCTGGAGAATGGGGCTTGGCTTTACCTCATCTTTTGTTCTGTGTACTCTTTTTCTATTCAAATACAATTGTATATTCGTGATTTATACCCTCTTGTGCTTTATATATTTAATAGTGACTTCTACACTGTCGCGCCCCATTTTTCTCGCGAAAAGATGGGCCATCGACATGACAACTCTTTTTGGATGGAAAAGAGTGAAGAGTCCCCACCTAACGAATTAAAGGTGCGTTAGGGCACCGTTCTAAACTAACTATGATTAATTTTAATTTCTTTCGTTCTATAACTTGATTCCAATTGGTATCTGGTGATACAAATTGGTTTCTAACTCCCTTCACTCTTTTGTTCTTAGATGGTTGACACCGGGTGTAATGAACAAGGGTAGTAGTTTTAGCTGCGGGTCCAGCAGCCAGAGGGCGAGGAAAGGGAAGGGTCAGGGGCAAAGGAAGAGCAACACCCGCTGGGGGTGGAGCTCAGGCAGCGACTGAGCCAAGAGCGGCGACCCCTTCCCCACCCTAGGATCCTGTTGAGGAAAAGGTTGAGGTTGTGCTTGAGGAGGGCATGGAGCAGGAAAAGGCAGTGCCGGTCGGAGGTGCAAGTCTCTCCCCTATGTCATCTGAGGTAATTCAGCGGGTGTTGGCTTTTCTGAGTGGGCTGGCAGGTAATGGAGTCACCCCTCTTGGGATAGCAGATCAGGTTCTAAGCGCTCATCCAGTTGTTGCAGCGCCTCACAGGATGGATGCGGCATCGGGTACTGATTCTTTCTTCCATCCAATGCTAGGCCATGTTATGACCATGATCGAGCACGAGCTACTGACCAAGTTCTTGAAATTGAAACTTTCAACATTTCATGGTACAGAGAAGAAGGATGCCTTTGAGTTTATTTTGGACTGCTATGAGAGACTTCATAAGTTGGGCATTATGCAGCAGCATAGGGTAGAGTTTTTTACTTTTCAACTGTAGGGTGATACCAAACAAGAGTGGAGGGCTCATGTAGAGTATCTACCTTCAGCCCTGCCTCTAATAACTTGGGATCAATTTCATGCTCTGCTCTTGGAGAAATATGTGCCTCGCACTCTGAGAGATCATAAGAAGGATGAGTTTTTGTCCCTTGAGCAGGGTAATATGTCAATTCAGCTTATGAGGCTAAGTTTCTTGCCTGGTCA
This sequence comes from Jaltomata sinuosa, assembly GCA_003996215.1. Taxonomy (NCBI): domain Eukaryota; kingdom Viridiplantae; phylum Streptophyta; class Magnoliopsida; order Solanales; family Solanaceae; genus Jaltomata; species Jaltomata sinuosa. The sequence continues at coordinate 223,277 of QJPP01000379.1, forward strand.
CATTATGCTACCCAACTATTAGGTACTGAAGAGGAGAGGATTTCTTTGTATGTGAAAGGTCTAAATACTGAGTTGCAGGTTTTGTCTGTGCATATGACTTCGGCAGGGAAGAGCTTTAATGAGGTGACTGATTATGTGAAGAAACTCGAGGGGATCGGACAGGTCACAGTCCTAAAATGAGGGTAACTTCAGTGGTTCTTACTTCAGAGGTCACAGTCAGCAGGTTTATTTGACCCATTGTATTCAGTCAGCTCTGTCAGCTTCTACAGGTGGTATTCAAGGAGCCAATCAGCAGTTTTTAGCTCCTAGTAGCCAGGGGGATTTTTATACTTCTACTAGCAGGCGCTCTCTTGACCGTGGATGTTTTCATTGTGGTGATTCGGGTCATTTTAAGAGGTAATGCCCTCATAGACAGGCAGGAAATCAGACTCAGGAGCAGACTAAGGCTGTGGTTCCGACAAGTGGAGGTGGCAATGGCAGGGGACGTCCACAGGATGGGCGAGGTAATTTTCAAGGAGACCGTGGAAATAGAGGGAATGGTGGAGTGACTAGGGGAGTAACACAACCATTAGATACACTGCTTGGATTGATGACAGGGCCCATTGTTATGCATTCCCGAGGAAATCTAAGGCTGAGACATCGGATGTTGTGATAATAAGTACAATTCTAGTATGTGACCAGATGGCTTTTGTATTGTTTGATCCAGGTTCCACATATTCATATGTATTTGTAAAATTTGCTTTGGGTCTGGATTTGGTTTGTGATGTTCTTGATTCCCCTATTCATGTTTCTACCCCGGTCAGAGAGTTTGTGGTAGTAATCCATGTGTAGACTTGTTCTGTGGTATTTTTGGGGTTGCAGACTTGGATAGATTTGGTTATTCTGGATATGCTAGATTTTGATGTTATTTTGGGCAGACTTGGCTGTATCTGTATCATGTTGTGTTAAATTGTAATTGTTAGACAGTAACTCTAGAGATTATTAGTAAAGATAGACTAGAGTGGGAAGGTTTGTACAAGCCTAAGCCGACTAAGATTATACCCTTTGTTTGGGCTAGGAAGTTGGTAGGGAAATGTTGTTCAGCCTTCTTGGCTCATTTTCGGGGTGTTAGCACGAAGTCCCCTCCGATTGAATCAGTTCCAATGGTTTATAAATTTCAGGAGGTATTTCCAGCGGATTTGCCTGGCCTACCTCTCAATAGGGATATTGATTTCTGCATAGATTTAGAATCGGGCAGTCGCCCAATCTCTATTCTTCCTTATCGTATGGCTCTGATAGAGTTGAGGGAACTTAAGACTTAGCTTCAGGAACATTTAGATAAGGGATCTATTCATCCCAGTGCTTCACCTTAGGGTGCTCATGTATTGTTTGTGAAGAAGAAGGATGGTAGTATGAGGATATGTATAGACTATAGGCAACTGAACAAGGTCACCATCCGAAATAAATATCCCTTAACCCACAGACATGACCTTTTTGATCAGTTGCAGGGTGCTTCTGTATTTTCAAAAATTGACTTGAGATCGGAGTACCACGGGGACTATGAGTTCCTGGTAATGTCATTTGGTTTGACCAATGTGCCGGTGGCTTTCATGAGTTTGATGAATAGTGTCTTCAAATAGTTTATGGATTCATTTGTAATTGTGTTTATAGATGACATTCTGATTTACTCCAAGAGTAAGGAGGAGCATGCAGAGCATCTTCGCATTGTTCTGGGGATATTGAAGCACTAGAAATTGTATGCCAAATTTTCTAAGTGTGAATTTTGGTTTTCTTTGGTTGCCTTCTTAGGGCATGTGGTTTCAGAAAAGGAAGTTATGGTGGATCCCCAAAAGATCAAGGCAGTTAAGAGTTGGGTCCGGTCTAGCTCTGTGACTGAGGTTAGGAGTTTTGTGGGGCTTGCGGGCAATTATTGCAGGTTTGTCAAAAATATTGCTTCCATTGCTACTCACTTGACAAGGTTAACTTAGAAGGAGGTACCTTTTGTTTGGTCTAACAAGTGTGATGAGAGCTTCAAAGAGCTCAAGACACTTCTGAATACAGATCCTATCATGTCATTGCATGTTGAAGGTAAGGATTTCATTGTATTTTGTGATGTTTCACATTCGGGTTTGGGTGTTGTGTTGATGTAAGAAAGGAATGTTATAGCTTATGCTTCAAGGCAGTTGAAGCCTCATGAGAAGAATTATCCAACCCATAATTTTGAGTTGGCAGCGGTTGTCTTCACACTCAAGATCTGGAGACACTACCTTTATGGTGTCAAGTGTCAAGTGTTCACAAACTATCACAGCCTACAACATGTGTTTACACAGAAATATTTGAATCTGAGACAGAGGAGGTGGATGGAACTATTGAAGGATTATGATGTGACCATCCAATATCATCTGGGTAAGACTAATGTAGTGGCAGATGCATTGAGCCAGAAAGCGGTTAGCATGGGCAGTTTGGCTTGTTTGGGGGTATCCAAATGACCCTTGGCTAGAGAGATTCAGGCTCTAGAATCCAAATTCATGCAGTTGGGCATTTCAGAACAGGGTGGGATATTGTCCAGTATTGAGGTTAAACCCACATTTCTAGAGGAAATCAAAACCAAATAGTTTCAGGATGCACAGTTGAACAAGCTTCAAAACAAGGTGGTGTTCGGAGAGGCCCGGGATGCCATACTTGATGTTGGTGGGGTATTGTGCTTTAGAGGGCGGATTTGTGTTCCTCGGGTTGATTACTTAATACAAAATATGTTGTTAGAAGCTCAGGGTTCACGCTATTCAATTCATCCGGGCATAACCAAAATGTATCAAAACATGAGGCAACTTTATTGGTGGCCTGGGATGAAGAGGAACATAGCTGAATTTATGTCTAAGTGTCAAAACTGTCAGCAGGTTAAGTATGAGCACCAAAAGCCTGCAGGATTGCTTCAGAGGATGCCCATCCCCGAGTGGAAGAGGGAAAGGATAGTCATGGATTTTGTGTCTTCCTAAGACCTTGGGAAGATATGACTCCATTTAGGTCATCATGGACAGGCTGACCAAGTCAGCTCATTTCATTCTGGTCAGGGTGGATTATAATTCCTAGCAGTTGGCCAAGATTTATGTTAAGGAAATTGTGATATTGCATGGGGTGCCACTCTCCATCATTTCAGACAGAGGTACACAGTTTACTTTCAAGTTCTGGGGCAAGTTGCACGAAGAATTGGGCACCCAACTCACTTTCAGCACGGCTTTTCATCCTCAGATAGACGGTCAGTCGGAGAGGACAATTCAGGTGTTGGAGGACATGTTGAGAGCATGTGTGATCAATTTTGGAGGCCATTGGGACCAGCTTTTACCGTTGTGTGAGTTCTCATACAACAACAACTATCACTCCAGTATCGACATGGCACCATTTGAGGCACTTTATTAAAGGGGATGTAGATCACCCATAGGGTGGTTCGAGGCAAGCGATGTGAAACCTTTGGGCGTGGACTTAGTGAAGAAAGCTCAAGAAAAGGTGATGGGTGTTCAAACCAAGTCGCTAACAGCTCAAAGCAGGAAGAAAGAGTATGCAGATTGCAATGTAAGAGACATGGATTTTTAGGTTGGTGAACAATTTTTGTTGAAGGTCTCACCAATGAAAGGGGTAATGCGGTTTGGCAAGAGGGTCAAGCTTAGCCCTTGGTACATTGGTCCCTTTGAGGTTCTCGAGATTGTACGGCCAGTGGCTTACAGGTTATCACTGTTTCCCAGTTTGTTCGGAGTCCATCCAGTCTTCCATGTATCCATGCTGAAGCGATACCATGGGGATGGGGAGTACATCATTAAATGGGATTCAGTCTTGCTAGACAAGGACCTTCAGTACAAGGAGGAGCCGATTGCTTTTCTTGATCGGGATATCCAAAATTAATAACAAAGGAAATCAGATCAGTAAAGATTCAATAGAAGTATCATCCGGTTGAGGAAGAAACTTGGAAAACCGAGATGGACATACGGGACAAGTCACTTGTTTGAGGATTCAGGTACTACCATTTTCTCTGTTTAAGCTAATATTTTTTGGTTTGATCATTCGGGGATGAACGATGGGTAAATTGGTATATGTTAGAATGACATATTCCATCATTATGGGTAAACTATTCGTGCAAAGAAATGGGTTGGAAAACTTCCAGATTTGGGAGTTGGAAATTTTGGGCTAAGTTAGTCTGGGATGGATTCAGAGCAAAGTATGATCAAGGGAAATCCGGGAAAGGATTGTGTAAAATGTCTTAGGTTGAGCTAGTTTTTCCATTAGCTAAGACGTTAAGGAGTTCGAAGGACTTTTCATAAGTGAATTCGAGTGAATAGAACTTCCGATATCGAAGTTGACGTGAAAGGGTTAGTTTAGAACGTCAAGATTTGAAGTGTGTTATAAAATAAGCAATTTTAAGGAATTTCTCAAGGTTTTGTTTCATGTCAACCATTATAACAGTTGACACTGCACTACGGCAATGACCGCTATAGTAGAGCAATTCCCGCTATAACAAAAGTCAAGGCGGTCAACACCGTCATAGCGGGCGGGTTTCACTACGGCAGTGCCGCTATAGCGGAGGGGGAACCGCTATTGCGGAGTAAGTCACTGTAAATGCAAAAACTTTCCTAAAACATTCAGAATTGTTCTAGAATATTTTAGAGAAAGGCAGAGGCAATTTGGGTGACTTCAACTTATTTTTCCACCAAAAGTCATCGTAAAGGTAAGGATTTTACTCTCCTACTTTAGTACTTCAATTGCAGGACCTTAGAATCGATATTTTCAGGCTTGGGGAAAGGTTTGGCTTGACCTAATAAGGTAGAATCCGCTTTAATGGGGATTCTAAGGTGTAAAGATTCTTGGGTCTTATTTATAATTGATCATTCATGTCTTATTCACCATAATTTGCTTAATGTATCCGTAAAAATGATAGTTTTAGGTGAATTAATGGTGGAAAATCCCTGGGATAGGTGAAATGATCATGGTTTAGCCTGGGGTTTAGGATTTGAATATAATCCAGGGATTATTAGGCCACTTGGACTGATTTTAGTATTATATGTAATGATTTTTAGACCAAGGGCATGTGAAAGCTTCAGAAAACGGGAAAACGCTGGTCCAGTATAGCTTTCAGGCTATTCAAAGTAGGTGATGGTTGTTGTTTCCCATTTGCAATATATGTACATTGTAACTGTTGCTTAGTATTGTATGTTCATTTGCATGGTTTATAGAATGGAATTATGAATGTCTAAATATAAGATTGTCAATAATGTGAAATAAACTTGTCTTTGTTACTTATTGATTTACAAGTGTGGTTGTGTTTATTATTATTGATTGTTGGATTATATGTGATATTTGGTTGGCTCGGGTACCATGACTGGTATAATACACTGGTTGGCTTGGGTATTATTCCTAGTACAGGTTACATATATCGATTGGCTCGGGTATCATGTCCGGTATAGGTTCTATAATGGTTAGCTCGAGTACCACACCTTGTACGGGTTTAATTATACTTGTTTGATTGTGTTCTGTTGATGGTTCTATGAGTGGATCGAGTTGTTTCTTGAAATTTGATTGTTGCATATTGGCCCATGAGTGGCCGGATAGTTGTATTTAAATACGGGTTGGTCCTTGGATAGATCTGGATTGTATGTTAGACACTATAGGCGTTGTGCTAGAGATCTTTGGTGGGTTCCCGTTTTACTTAAAAAGGGGGTAATTGTTTGCATATGTCGTTGTTGTTGTAGTTGTTGGAAATGTTTCAAGTATTTGGTAAGTCAGGTGGGGGGCTGAGAGTCTGGGTTATATTGTTGGATTGTTTATATATGTTTTATCTTGCGTACGCAGCTTTAGTTTAATGTTCATATTTCATTTATTGGAGCTGGCTGATGATCCTACCAATACATTGTGATTTTATATACTATACTACACTTGCTTTCCTTTTGTGAGTACAGGACATATTTCGGTGACTACTACGCGATCTCAGTTGTAGTTTGATGTTTTCAGAATTTAAGGGTGAGCTGCTTCTTCCGGGCTACCATGGTTTCATCTAGTTTACTTCTAGTCCATTGTTTCGGACTTAGACTACTTATTTTTGAGATTGCAGTCCTGCACTCTAGGCTTTAGTAGATGTTTTAGTATACGACTTTCAGATTCTAGGGGTATTTTTCTGCAGGATCTTTATTATTAGTTATTTTAGCTGTGAATGCTAGTTTTATTTAATGCAACTGATTTTGAGCTGTTAATTTCGTTAAGTGTTGGTTGGTTATTTGGTTTGCTCATCCGGAGATTTTGGGTGGGTGCCACTCGTGGCGGTTTAGGTCGTGACATCAATAACCTTCTTATTAAGATTCAATACACCCAAAATATAATAGGTTGATGTTGATTCTTCATTCGATTTTGGCAAACTCATTAACAAAAATACTATGTCAACATGTGACCATGAAGTCAAAGCAAAACCTTAAAAGCCTCTCATATAGTTTATCATTTGTGCCTCGAAAGAATTATCATTATACCAATGAAACCCGGCTTATCAAATAGATTGAAATTTTTTTTAACTAAATCATTGAAAACAGTATCAGTTATCGTTCACTTTATCTTTAAAAGTAATGTGCAATGTAATAGCAGTATTTCTTCCTAAAATAATAGAGACATGCATTAATGTGTTATAAAATATAAAACTAATTTATCAAAAAAAATCAAGAAAATATTGAAGCACATTGGTTTAAAAAAGAAAAAACAAAATATATAAAAAGACAAGAATACACATATGTCATCTGAAAGATCTGATTTAGGATATGCAAGTTCACGAAAGAAGTTCTCATCCTGATGAATATCACCTAACCTGAATTATTCGTTTGAATCAGTTGCAAGCCAATCCTTAAATTTTATCTTTAAAAAATGAATCTTGTTTCACATAATGAAAAGGAAATCGTCTTTGAAGATTTCTTTTTCGATTTTCGCCCTGTTTCTTTTTTATATTAAAATTCTTATACGGATACTTCAATCATATACTAGGAATTAAACACTCGTTTAGATGAAATGATAGTTTTATAAACTATTATCGTTAATTTTTTTGTTTATCGTTTCTTAGTTTTTACCAACATCTCCATAATAGGATCAGCTTATTTTGATCTTTATACTTTATTTTGAACATAGTCAAACTTAAATATAGATTCATTGTTGAACTTTACATCAACACGATTGCCTGATGCTATCAATGAGTCTGTCTTCATTTGATTATGACCAGCTGCATTTTTATTAATATTATTATTGATGTGATTCACTTGTGAAAGAAGCTTAAAAGAGGGGCATTCATCAATCCCAGAATAGTAGGTTTTCCTTCTCTTTGAATCATGCTCATATTCTTCTATCGTAGAAGATTCACCTTGTGCATCTTCCTATGCATTTTCAGGTGTATTTTTCTCCTACGAGTTAAAAAGTGTTATCCGAATCACTCCACTCTGAAGATCTGCAATAAGGAAAGCAACATCATCCCTTGTCTCATTCCCAGTTGAGGTAATAATATAATCATTTTCACCTAGAACTAAAAGAGCATCAACTGCTTCTATACTTAAAGCTTCACCAATTTCAATTGAAACAACATCAACTTCAATTGTGCCTTCACTTTCTTTGTTGGCATTTATAGCTTTAGTGAATTTGTCAATACTATAACTCAGTCATCGATCATCATAATCTTATTTAGAAATTGAAGGAGCATTGATCTGACCACCTCCAACTGAAAAAGCATCAAGTCTAGATATGCCTATACCACCTGATGTGCTTGCATGTTCAAAGTCAATCAATAAATTTTGATGTTCAACACAGTCTCTAGGACTAGACCTTCTACCATCCTGATCTGATTTAAGAACTTTAGCATTGAAAGGAGTATTAGCTTCCTGATTATTTGCTTCTTGCTTATCAAATAGATCGATAAGTGTATTCAACTTTGATCTGAAAGCGTCAAAATGAACCTATAAAATAGTACAATAAATTGACATATACACTGAATAATATGTAATATAAAGATATAAAATATGTTCGGATCAAACTTAAATGCATGAAATTTCACAGGATAAACACCTAACGTTATTCTCTTTTAGGATGGTATTCTATTGAATGAAGGCAACCTTCTTACTTGCAGGATGGGGTAGACAGATATAGTACGATTGGATTGATGGATGGTGCACTATCCTTCTCCCAATCATTTCTCAGCAAAACCAATGAGTACAACTTATTAAAGGAAAACTACGAAAAAGATCTTAGAGCTAGCTGTCTCAATCATCCACAGCTCCGGGATTAATGTGCTCTTTTTTATGCTGGCTCCAGAGATTGCTTCGAAATAAGATCCTTGCGTTGACCCTTTCCTGAACCAGAACCGGGGGAGGATGAGAGGAAAAGGAAAATGTCCCATCAATAAAGTTCGGGCTTTCCATTCTCCCTCCCCCCCCCCCCCTCACTCCCCATTTTTCAATAAATAAGCCCCGCGGGCCCCTCTCTGATAAGGAAGGAAACGAGGCCTGGATTAAGATCGATACCAACAGTAATCCAAATACTCAAATTGGTATTAATAATTATCAAATAATTGAGAAAATTGATAAAAAAAAAGCCTTTTTTATTAGTCTCCTACGTCTGAGACATTTTGATAAATAGAAAGTTGAGCTCAGACTTGGGTGCATCTAGCTTCACTCAAAAACACCTAAATATTCAGTCTCCTGTATCTAAGACATTTTTAAAAAATAAAAAGTCTAGACTAAGGTTCATAAAGTTTCAAAGAAAAAATAACTAACATTCAATCTTCTTTTTCTGAGGCTTCACTAGAAAAAAGTCTTAACATCTACTTTTTTATATCTGAGATATTCTAATACATAAGAGTTGAAATCACACTTAGATTCAAGAAGATTCACTTGAAAGCGCCTAAATATTCAGTTTTCTATGTTTGATACATTTTAAAAAATAAAAAGCTAAACCTAGACTTAGGTGCACGAAGCTTCAAAAAAAATATAACTAATCTTCAGTATTCTATGTCTGAGACTTCATTGAGGAATCACCTAACACTCGGTCTCTTATCTCTTAAATATTTTAATAAATAATAAATTGAACTCACACTTAAGTGCATGAAGCTACACTGAAAGCACCTAACATTCAGTCTTTTATGTCTAAGACAGTTTAAAATAGAAAGTTGAGCTCATACCTATGCACTCAAATTACTGCAACAAAATAACTCATACTCAGTCATAAGGGCATGAGCATTAATCCAACTTTCATTGGCTTAGTAACATCTGCAATGATAAGAGGTCATTGAGCATTCAACTCAGCAATGATCGAATCATTGACCTTCTTGATTATCTGTAACACCCCAGGTGTTTAACGTTGTCCTTCGTCCTGTATCAATAGCTTACGCGCTTAAATTTAAGAATTTTATTTAGTATCGTTCTTGTACGGAAAAAATATTGAATTAGATTGAAATTTAAGAAAATATATTTTTACTTCTTAAAGGCTATAGTGTTTACGAAAAAGTTTTAGCTATGATATAATTATATATGAATTTATTTTATAAGATTTTTGTAATTTATTGATATTTTAACAGGGATAATAAGTTTAATTATGTTGAAAATCAGTATTATATGATGTAGGCTTTATTCAAAATAATTTTTTCATTAATTGTGATATATTCAAAAAGTTATATATATTTTTTAGCAAATTTACGCAGTCTCTGAGTATATATATAATGGAAAATGAAAATAGGGTATTAAATTACACCTCCACTTCCACGTGGAAGTGGAGGGAGAGTACAGCCCGCTTAAGAGTCGATAGATGGCTTAATTTCATTAGTTAGAACTCCTTTATCAATTGCATATTTGTTAAAAGTAAAGCCATCCATTCTTTACGTGATATATACAAGTATATGTGCCTTGGTACTTCATATAGGGATACAGCTTTGTTAAGTGTAGCAGCAATTATAATTTCATAAAAAGAAAGTGAGCCGCCCACCAAATATAAGTTTCAGCACTTCTTTATCTCTTTGAAAATAAATTATTTGAGATGGTGCATCCTTGTATTGCATATGCTGGAGATAAAATTGTGGAGGAAATATTTTTGATATTATATTTGATCACTGAAAAGAAAACCGATTATCTTCATTAAGTTATTCAAGCTCGAATTTTAGGTATGTTAAGGTTACTCCTTTCTTTTTGGCATAATTTCTTACGATTTAAAATCTCTGTGTCTAGCGTGCTATCGAAGAGTCAATTATTAGATGTCTCTAAATAAATTATTGTTGGTGTTATTTTTGTTATAAATCTCATATTTGGTGATGTTGGTTTAGTGTTAAGTTGGAAGGATGTGGTCCTCGTTTGGGAGTTGCTGCCTTCATGCCTACAGATTATCAGGTAAACAGTGGTCCTCGTTGCATGTGGTTGAGTTCAGCTGGTGGTCGATATACTCCATTCTTTCTGGAGTTGTTGAGTCTAGAGTGTTCCTTGGTCTTGTATTGGTAGCGGGTATGTCGGGGCCCTGTTCCGACTCGTAGTTAGTAGTTTCTCATTATTAGAGGCTTGTAGACATTTGTTGTGGGTCTGGTAGTGAGTTGTGGCCTGGTCGACCTTGGATTACACTTTTGTCATATTTGGGTTTGTTTCTGTTGCGTTTCATTTTATTTGATTTTGTTTCTATTGGTTCGCTCGCTCAAATGAGGCACAAGGTGCCAGTCGCGTCTCCCTGAGTTTGGGTGTGACATTACCCTCTAGAAAAGAGAAACACTTAGGACAAGTTGCTAAAATAATAAATTCACAATAGTCATGAAAAATATCAAACTCACGTCGTTTATTGTATTAACTAACAACATCATCAAAGCCTACTGAATTATTTACTCTGAATATTTTTTTTGGAGTAATAAAAATTCATCAATTATAGAAATGAACTCACGCTCCGCAATAAACGGGACAATCGAGCGATACGCAATATTTTTTAAAATCTATTTAATAACAAGATTTTAAAAAAAAAAATTTATCAACACATAAAGACTATCACAGTAGAAAAACACAACAAACATACTAACTTACCGCATTGTTTCAAAAAAAAAAATTAGTAATAGTCAAATAGGATATAGTACTCATATTTGCGTAATTCAGCATCTTGGGAACGAGATTTCTTTTTGCCCCTCTTTGGCCAATTCAGCTCTCAAAATAGCTTGTAGAATCAAACACAAAGTATAAATGAAAAGCCCGCAACATAATACTTTGTAGATGGATTAATTCTGTTAACTCGATCAAATGTGCTTTTTATTGAAGATATGAGCCTTTCATAGCACACATTATCCCAAGAACAAGTAGACGACGCACCACATTCTTAATAATACTTATATAATAATCACCTAGTCATGAATCATTATGATTACCTAGAAGTATTGACTCAATGATGAGTATTTCAACAAGCTTAACAACATTGGCTGGGTAGTTCAAACAGATTCCCTCTTCACCATCAATCCTTGACTTCTCCTTCAAGTACGATCGAAGATCAGACAACTTTACGTCACTACCGATGAAGTGTCGATTGAAAATCTTACATTCACTTCTGATTGGCATGTCAAGATTATTTGAGGTGATTCGTAACCCACTCATTATATGAAAGTATTTCAAGGTACAATTCAATTGTCGATAAAAAATTAGAAAACTTATCAAATCTTGATTATTTATAAAAACACAGAATAACATGAGACAATGGACAAGTTCCATGTTCGCCTTCCTTATTGCCAACTTGATAATATAATCAAAGGGGCCATCATGCAATAATTGCATCTTTGAAGCACTCAGAAAACCTAGCTTTAAATCCTTGAAATGGTGATCCCCTTTTCAGTAGCCATTAAACAAAATCTCTCTCTCTTCTGCGACTCATTTTTTTAACAATGAAATTTATAACATAAAAGTGGGTTAAATGCTAAATTAAATCACGCTTTCTCATAGTACCTATCACCAGTTTTTGCAGGTACTGAAAGTACAGGTCCAAGATCTTTAACTGTTTTTACAGATTTTTTTATTTGATTTGACAAACACCTGTTTCAAAATAATCATAGTAAGATTAGACTAAAAATATATTAAAAAAATAATGTTAATAGTTAAAATCTGAATTGGCACTTAATTAAAATTTCAATTCAAACATATTCAACACAAAGCCTCAATTACACACGCATATGGCTTCATTCACAAAACAACTCACACCCATGCACATATGCTTAATAGTTCAAATTAAATATAGATTGAAGTCAGACATACACGCATGAGATTTCATTAAAAAAATCTCAATTCACCAATTAAAAATCCTAATCTATGACATTTACCATGCGCAAATTCATGAATACTTAATAAAAGGAAAAATTCACGACAAACAAGAAGACATGGCCATGATGTCCCATTTCAAACAGAGGAAAAACCTTCCAAACTGAATAAACATATACCATACAAAGAATTTTTTTTTTAAAATCCACTTCATAAACATATACTACTAACATGATATTGGTGTATTTCAAATCAATTTAACACAAAAGCCTAATCACAATTAAAAAAAACTACAATATAACTTATAAAAATAATACTACAAACATTTAACAATGCAGAAACTTCAAAAACAAAGAAGTTAAACAAATTGAAGGACACACGACAAAAAACTACGATCAAAAAATGGAGAATTACGGTCGTAGAATGGAGGACTAGGGTATGAGATCAAAGGAGGAGAAGATGCAAAAAAAATCGCCATGAAAAATGAGAAATACGAAAAGGACAAAAATGTCTTATTCAAAATGTTTTAAACTTAAAACAGATAAATGAGATAAATGTGCAAAAAGAAATCAGGTATTGCTTAAATGGGGGCTCAAAAATTGGACGCCACATAAAAGTTTTACCTATTAAGAAGCAGAGTAATTGCAAGACAGCAGAAACAACGTCAAAAGAGTTGGATTTCTCCATGAGAATACAACACTGATGTTATATATATTAAAATAGGAATGAAATGTTCAGTTATAAATGTCCAGCTAATGAATTTTAGCAATTCGCAGCATGCACTGCGAACTCTACTTAAAACAACTTTTTAATTAATTAAAAAAATAGACGTTTGACTGAGGCGGTAAATTTTGGACAGTTTACACCATGTACTGCAAACAGCCCCTTTGGTTTGAAATTATTTTGGCAATCCCTTTTTATTTTTTAAATTAAAAAAAGTATTTTTAGGCTCCGAACTCCACCGCTAGATAATGCCTATTTAAGGCAATGGTTGCTTAGTGAAAAAGAATTTACATTATCATATAAATAAGTTTTTTTTTCCTTCTCGACTTTGGATCTTACCGTTTTTAAGCCCGGGGGAATATCTAGAGATTTCTACCTCGATTTTACTGATAGACTAGCTTGCGCATCTTCTCTTTAGCACCTTGGTTTGGGGAGTGCTCTCTCTTCTGTGTCAGCGAAGGAAGGATATATATATATATATATATATATATATATATATATATATATATATATATATATATATATATATATATTATTTTGAAATTGCACGTTCATTTATTATTAAAAAGAAATTTGAGTACAAAGGATGACCTATAAACTAGAGGGGATATAAATAAGATAAATCTATACAAAGAAGCCCTGTTTAAGATAAATCACTTAAACACACAAAAACTGCATAACAGAATGAACTCAACATCAATATTTTAAGAGATTTTCACATTGTATAACCGTCTACCAAACAATAATTGATAAATGTATATTTTTATGTATAGTATATATAATATACATATTTTATACATAATTAATATGGATTTTTTATATATTGGCTAGGGACTCTAATTATTTTTATCCAGGCGGCTAAATGTGTTAAAATAGAAATAAAGAAATCACTATTGAAGATCATCGACAACACAACTAGATGAGAGGCATTTCAAGTTGGCAAAAATCCAGCATCTAACCTTATATCCTCCTCAAGCAATGGTATGCACAATTTAGTGCAGAATCATAAAATTCAAATGAGGATAAATTCTTCAATACACATGATATCTCACCCAAACACACACACACACACACACACACACACAACCTTGCTGAGTTTCGAACCTGTGCGCCAATTGAAGTCGGGCCAGAAGCAAACAAGGGATTCTTCCCATAGAAAAAAAAGGTATCTACTTATAGTACTCAAAAATGAATAATGTAGAATAAGAAATTAAGAAGCATAATAATATATAAGCATTTAGCAGGGAAAGGCATGCATGCTTCCTTTGGGACTGATCAGAGTCTGCTTCCATCTTCAATTGCCTGAATCAATTATATATGGTTGACAAATTAAGGCCCAATCAGGTTGATTAGAAGTATAAAAACAGGTTTTGAGAAACTACAGTGAATGTGTAAACTAACTTCTACTCATTATCTGAATATACATATGAATTTTAACAATGATGCACAAGAAATTAGTTTTGACCTGAGTATTTCACTATACAACATATCCAGTGTAATCCCACAAATAGGATCAGGGGAGAGTAGTGTGTATGCAGACCTTATCTCTACCTTGGGGGATAGAGAGGTTATTTCCTGTAGAGAGGATAGTGGGTATGTAGACGTTGCCTCTTCCTTGAGAGGTAGAGTTATTGTTTCCCATAGAAAAGGTAGTCACTATAGAGACATGTTATTTGTAGTGGATTAAAAATATGTAACTTTAATGTATTAATATGTACATTTTAATTGTCTTTTTACATAGCCAAGCCAAAAATAATGAATTCAGTTGAACTCGCGTTAGATTGTTTTTTGCTACTCACCAATATTAATTTATCTCCACCATCCATTGAACAATTGTCTACAAGTTGAATAAGTTAGCATAGTCAACAAAAATTTAATCTTGACACATCAATTAACTTATACAATCAAAAATGGAAGATCTGTTCCTCGAAGAGGATAAATATATATATTGGGGAAAGAAAGCTATTACTTTAGCCATGAGATGTGCTGGAACAATATGCCTCTGGACAGCATAGTTAAGTAATGACACATAAATTTCATTGATTAAACAATATCTCAATTAGGCAAAAAAAGATATATAGCGATGTCAAACGAGCTTGGCATCCATCTAGACACTAAAGTTAGATTGTATACTTACGCAGCCGCTTTGGTGCTGGTACCTAGGCACTAAAGTTGTCTACTATGCATCTCATGAAAATCCGGAGGACAAATAGTGTAATGTTAGAAATTTTGTGAGTAATGGTCCGTTCCTCCATCTTTTTCCACTTAAATATACGACTTCTTTACATTTATAGAAAGGGGAGGATCTAGGGTTTTGGGTAGGGGTTTTTGAAAATCCAATAACTTTTGCACAGATCCAATATTTATATTGAAAAATCTATTAAATATATAAAAAATATATATTCGGAGCACAATAACAAAGTAGCCTCTTAATCCAATGACAAAAATCGAATGCACTTAATCTTTGTTGCTCTCCTTAATGAGGGTTCGAATCCCCTTGAGTACTTATATATGATTTTTTATTTTACAACTTCAGATTTCTAGAAAATCGTAAACTTCAAATTCTGAATCTACCTCTATTAATAGAGACATAATGAGGGTTGAATAGAAACATGCCAGATTAGAAGGAAACAAAAAGAATGGACCCATTCATCTATCCTTTTCCATCTAGATTAATAGTATGATCCCACCGAAACAAAGAGAATCAGGGCTTTGGACTTTTGCAGGTTCACGAGAAACTGAATAACAGATCAAATAAAAAGCTCCAACTAGCTGCTGTTATGCTTCGATAATTTTTCTTCGGTATTTCCTCAGTTTTTAAATAACTGGTGTTTAACATTTTTATTTTATTTTATTCCTATATAATATGATGTTTTAGATATCAAGAAGATATTAATGATGTTGTTTCAATTTTACCCTTCTTAAAATAAAGAGAGTTTTACACAACCAAAAAACTACTAAATGTAACATCTTTTTCAAGGTAATTATTAAGGGTAAGTTAGTAAAAATATTCTGTATTTTTTTAGGAATGAGTAATTTTTAAGGGGTGTGTCTAAACTAAAAATATCATTTATTTAAGAACGGAGAGTGTATCTAACATTTTTATTAGGAGTTTAAGCTATGTACACTATGGAATTTGTAAACTATCCTATATATCAAGAGTTTAAGTTATGTACACTAATGAATTTACCTACTGTAGCAAATAATAACCTGTCTTATTTTAATATTAATTGCAGATCTCACTTTGTAAGAAATCTTTCATTATAGGCATATGTCGGTTCTTAAGCCCCTACCTACAAACTTCAGTGTTTTAATACAGATCTTAACAATCCCAACTAAAGTGTGCAATAATTAACAACTATGGTATTGTTCAAGTGCTTCACCATCTTATTTAATAACTTAAAATATTGAGTTTAGAGAGACCAAATTTGTATTTACTTTATTATATTCACAACAAACATGATCATGAATATCAAGCTAGCATGGATGGGAACAAGATCAAACTCACAAGAGGTTTTCTTGTTCAATGGACTTATTAACCTTACTTAGAGCTGGCTTGTCTATAACATGCTCATATAAATAAAATTACTTAACGTTTGTTCTTGTGTGTACTAACATATTACATACCGTATCATGTTTGTTTTACTTTCCTTTTTAGTCTGGTTAAAAAACAATGTCTCCTCTTCTTTGACAACTCTTTAATTCTAACTTTCTATATAACTTGTTTAAGACCACAAAATTAAAATACATTTTACTAGTATATTCTATGTATTTTTAATTTAAAATCACAAAATTCAAAAAAAAAAAATACTTTCTTAATTTTCGTACTAAATTAAAACTGGACAAACAAATTAAATAATAAGGCAAGTTATATCACAAAAGACGACCAAAAGCACTTAAATACCCAGACGACGGTGGTCATAGACACACTAGATGGCCACAGTTACTGCTCAAATGTCTTTTCCTTACCTACTAAACATTAACCCGTATGCAGCGCGAATCATATTAGTCGAAGCCCCGATACAAATGTTAAGAAATCAAAAAAAAAAAAAGTTCTTGCATAACTCAGAAGAAGAATATTGTATCACTTTCTTATAATTAGAAAGAATTTGAAAAAAAAGAAGAAGGTATTGTATCGTAGTTATATGATAACTGATATGCAGTGCTATTTTATGATATTATTACAATGTTTCACTAGTTAGCTAGAACTCTGTTTATGAATAATTAGCTATATCTACTCTTCTACCTTCCATTTATAGCTCTCTAGCCTATATTTTCAGGATTTGGCTCATCTCTATTACACTTTCTCTTTATTTCCTCAAGTACACACTTATATGAGTGACACTTGTCCAATATAAATTTTAAAAGTCTAGATCAGATTAATTTAAGAAGCATCTCAACCATGATTAAAATGATAAGGTTTAAACAATACTCCTTAATTTTGGTATGCAATATTAATCCTTCCTAAATTTTGATAAACATTATTACTGCCAATGAAAACCTATTACTGCCAATGAAAACCTTATCTTCGTTTACTCTCTCGTTTAATTCCATTAAAGTTCATACTTCCACGGTATGTTCTGCAATTCATTTTAAGACTAATTTTTTTAATCAATTTTTTAAAATTCATAATTACAAAATATTTGTCTTATTTATACTTTTACTTTTTTCATATTCTAATTTGTGAGATTACATTGAGTATATTGTTGTTGTAATGTGAAATATTCTCTGAAAACAATATTTAATTTGATGTTCTTTAATTTGGTCATATGAGAATATATGAACGAGATTAATGAATAAAGTTTTAAAACATGAAGTGAAATAATATAGTTTAACGATTTTTAATTAGTTTAAGGTGGTGAATATTTGAAAAAGGTTTAGTACCGGAAAAAGTATTGAAATTTTTGAAGATAAATTTGATACTTTTTAACTAAATGAAGATTATAATTATATGAGTTTCGATTTTGGTGGGGGACAAAGAAAATTTACCGAATTTGGAATTTATTTAGTGATACTAATAATGAATGATTACCAAAATTTATGGAAGATTAACATTGCATACCAAAATTAGAGAGTATTGTTTAAATCTTATTATTCTAACTATGGTTGAGTTGCACCTTAAATTAATTTAATCTAGATCTTTAAAATTTATATTGGACAAGTGTCATTCATCTAAGTGTGTACTTGAGAAAGTGTAATGTGAGATGAGCCAAATCCATATTTTCCACCCTTTATAAAAAGCAAAAGAAAAAAATGTGGAGATCTAGAGTTTCTTTTTCCTTAATAATGTAAACCATATTTTATAAGAAACATGCAATTGCATGTTGTAATTACTTATTTGAACTTTTCAAATTTAAGTAAATTGATTGGAAATTTTAATAATAATAACTACACCTCAGCTTCAAATAGGTGGGTTCGTATATAAATCCTCACTAATCATGCTTCATCATTTAAAATCATTTCAAACCAATATTATGAATAACTAATTGATATTCTACCCTACCTTAATTATTTTTCCTCTATTTCTGATATCTCATCAATAAAACATTAAATTATTTACACTGTAATGCCCAAAGCCAGACTTGCTTTATGTTGCCATTTTTAAATAAGTTCATATATTTACTGTGATGTCGGAATATAATTACTTGTTTCATTTTATACGACAATCTTTACATTTTGGTTTGTTAATAACACTTTTCTATATATGAAAATTCTATCAATTTTAAATATTTCATAAAGCCACAAAATATCATGTCATGCTTACCGAGGACATGACCCTAGATAGAAATGTGTGAAGGACGCGGATTAGGGTAGAAGAGTAGTAGGTAGAAGTGTGTTTATGCTAGTAGGTAGGAGTGTTTTTCCTTGATGTCCCGACTAGTAATCGTAGTGCTACGCTTATAGTTTTTTGTTCTTGGTTTCCTCGTAGTATTATTTTGTGGCAGTGCTCTGTTTCTATCTGTTGTTTGTTACTACATGTTACTTGCTACCCGTCTCTTGTAGTTTTATCGTGTATTTTTATCCTGTATCTTTGTTACGTCCTTTTTAGCCTATTTTTAGACTGTTTTTGTCTTGAGCCGAGGGTCTATCGGAAACAGCCTCTCTACCTCACCTCTGAGATAGAGGTACGAACTGCGTACACTCTACCCTCTCAAAATCCCACATTGTGGAAATACAATGGTATGTTGTTGTTGTTGTTGTAGTATTTAAGATTCCAAGTTCTAAAAATACTTTTGGAAATGTCTTATTCCTTTTTTTTTGGTTTGGGGGTACTTTTGGTACGAAATATCTATTCAATTTATGTGTCAATTTTCTTTTTCTTTTAAATTTTGAATTCACAGAAGGTCTATCGAAAACAACCTCTCTACTTTCGTAGTAGTGGTAAGCTTTGCGTTTACTCTACCCCCTCCACACTCTACACTAGGTATGTTATTGTTAAATTTTGAATTCAATCAAACCGTCATATAAATATAACAATTTCTCTACCTCCTTGAGACATGTGTAAGATCTACATACATTCTACCCTCTGCAAATACTACTTATGGGACTACATTGGGTTTGTTGGTGGTGGTGGTGGTGTACCTTCGTATAAAAATAATGTGAGTATGAATTTTCAAAGTTAATACGAGAAGGTAAAAAAAAACTTATCAGCTAGCTATATATTACTTTTTCCATTCATTTATATTTGTTCACTATACTATAAATGGATGTCCAATTTTACTTGTTCAATTTAGAAAACCAATTGATAGTTTAACACTTGGTACATATTTTACCCTTATTATTAAGTACTCATTATTTCCAATTTATTTTCCAATGAGTGAGATGATTTATAATAATTAGGGGTGACACAGGGTAAAATTATCAATCTATTACTCCCTCCGTCCGACAATACTTGTCCACTATTAGTTTGGCACATATGTTAAGAAACAATAAATAATAGGAGTAATTTTATTATATCACTCTTTAAATATAATTAATTCAATGTTTTGAAAAATATATTGGGTAATGACTACAATTAATAAATAAGGGTAAAATGGATAGAAATGAAGTAAATTATTCATTGATTATTCAAACTGGACAAGTATTGTTGAACATTTATTTTTAATAATATGAACAAGATAGAGGGAGTATTACTTTTTAAAGTGTGTATCAAGTAAAACATGGACAAGTTAACATGGACTGAGGGAGTATACTCTTGTCTGCGAAAGGGCTGCCATTAATTCTTGTAGTACTACATAATATAGTGTTAGAGTCTAGGTTTAGTTTGACCTAGCTAGCTAAGTAAGACCTCAAAATCCAGAGCTACCAAAATCAAGAGAGAGAGCGCCGTTGAACTGACTAAAGTGTTGGCTATTTATGGCCTTAAATGTGACTAATGACATCCTGGTGGGACACCAAACCAAAGAATACAATGAAATAAGTAGAGATTTTAAAAATAAAAAAGGAGCATCTAGTCTAGTCTAAAAACCTCCACCATTGTTAATTAAAATGACCTTTCATTCCAGCTATTAACACCTGTCTATGGCCACAGACATGCTAAGGAAGAAGGAAACCAAACAAAGAGACAACCCAGCCGATCCCCATTCCCAGGAAACCGTGCAGCTTATCATAAAACAAATAAAACACATGCCCCAATAGTCTTTTACTAACTTTTTATGAAACCAAGAAATCTATAAGCCATTTCATGGTACTAAAAACACATTAATTAATCTAAAAAATACAAAGTTTCATTCAAGGAAAAGAAATGCAAGAAAACAGAAAAAGGGAGTCCCTTTTGGAAGGTAAAAGATGGGTTTCATGTAGAATAATACTAGAGTTCAAGAATTGAAAATTTTACCATGGATGAAGATGGGCAGTAAACGCAACTTGCTTTTCGATGAACTTAGTTCTTTCCTTTTCCTTTCTGATCTGAATGCCTGCTGCCGTGGCCATAACCATTGCCATTGCCATAGAAGAGCTGTAAACGAGCATCATATTCAGTTGTGGTATCAAGAAATAAACTTTGTGATCCGTCTATAGGAGAAAACCTCTCGAAGTGAGGCATAGTAGACGGTGAAGAGGAAGAATTGGACTGAAGGGTCCCCCTATTGAAACCAGAAAAGCTGGACGCTGAAGCAGATGATGAAATGCTGAAGTTCAAATTGTACTCGTTACTAGTAGTGCTGCTCCGACCATTACAATTACTTCCCCCACTGGAGGTCACAGCCGGGACTAGGTTGTCACCGCCAAATGGGAAATGTTGCAGCTCAGGTTGATGGTCCCCAGAAATACTAAACATTGGTGCAGACACTGCTATTAATGGCTGAAGAGGATTTCCCAAATAAATTTGGCCCGAGAAGCCGGTAGGGTTGTCTATTCCACGAGTAGATGATGGACCTAATAATCCTGAAGTGAAATACTCCAAGGGATTTGTAGACCATTGCCTCGGTGTGTTTTGGTGAATGGAGCCATTAGGACTTGTGTTACTCTTGTTATTGCTATTATTGCTCATACCACCTGTCAATAGCTCCGTAAAAGAAGAGCTAGGGTGCATATTTTGGTGATGAGCAACAATAGAAGACTTATGTTCTTTCTCCTTTTCCTTCTCTGTGGCCCTTTCCCTTGCTCGCTCCCTTGCCTTGAGCCGACTATCAGATCTAGAAAGTGACAATCCAGAACCCTTACTGGTCTCAGAATTGCTACAACAAGGTTGTTGCTGCTGGTTGTAATTTGGATCATCATCCATTTCAACATCAGCTGAATCAAAACCTGGCTCAGTTCCAACACTTGACCTTTTCTCATCGCTGAGCTGTAGTGTATCTGGAAATGCCTCAAGAGGTGGAAGCTCAGCGATTGAAGGAGCAGCTGCTTTTAGCAACCACTCCACAACCTTGCTTGGCTGATCACAACCGAGCCGGTCTTGCAAATCATAGAATTGTATAGCCGTATTGACAGAGAGGCGAACACGTCTGTCTCTTAACCCCTTTGAAGTCAATACTTTGCTATGCCTATCTTTCCCTCCAGATGCACGAGACACTCTAACAATTCTTGATGAAGGCCAACCATAAAGTTTTCCAATCCCACCAAGGTCACTCTTTTTGACTTCTCCTGCATCATCTACATCATATGGGTACTGCTCATCCTCCTTGTTGCTGATTCTTGGAAACTTGCACTCTTCAGTTTGAATCTCCTCCATCTCCATAATACCACTTTCATACCTTTCTCAAAAACAAATTCTCAAAATCAAGAAAACCCCAAGCTTTGAAAGTTTATTTCTTGATTACAATTTTCTTGATAGAGGTTAAGAAAAACCCACAAAAAGGGTATTTTTCTTTGTGGATTTGGGACTTGAATTAGGGTTCAGAGATGGATAAAAACTATGAGCTGTATGTAGGTTCTTGGGGTAGGTGGACTGTATGTAGACATGGGTTTTAGATGTCCTTTGCATTGATCATGATTACACACTAACTTTGGCTTTTATAATGATATATAAGAGTGAGTACACACATATAAAGAGGCGTTTTTAGCGGTTTGATACATCACGTTCAGCTACAGATAGGGCTTTGTTCAAATGTCAGAAGTAGAGGGAGAAAGAAGGCTTCTTTTTGCAGTCCTATCAAAACAAAGGCCTGTGTATTTGTTCAGAACTCCTCATCTCAGCACCCACAGCACTGTTACACTGTAGGAAAACACTCAAAAACAAAAAATGACAAAAAAAAAGATAAGAATTAAAAGAAATAAAGAAGCATCAGATGCTTTTATCTTGAACACCCTAAATTATAGCTTTTCCAACATATCATTAAATCTCATAAGGTAGAAAGGCTAATGGTATTGATGAAAAAATCTATTATTTTTCCTGCCTTTCTTTAAAGACTTACCTTCCTTTGAGCTGAAACTCTTAGCTTTTCAGAGGGCTTTAAGATTTAAGGGTTGATAAGGAAAAGCTAAACAAAGAGTAGCTATTTCCTAATCTAAGAAGAAGAAGAAGAAAGAAGTCTGTGGAGGGTGAGTGGAGAGCCTTTTTCTTTGAGTAATTAAAAATCTGCTGACTCATTAAATTGTATAAGTTATTGCTAGGCTCAAAAAGAGAAGATAAACTACACAACAAAAGAAAAAAAAAAGACAATTTAGTTAAAAAATAAACAGTGTCCAGTGGGACTTTAAGTTCATTACTATATATATATATATGTATTATTAATTAAATAGATATTAAATGTTCTTGTTTTCATGTTTGTGTCTTATACAACAACAACAATATATTTATATACATTCATTTACCATTTTGTTGTCTCTTTAATGGATGCAGATAAACAACAAAATGCAAATCCAAAACTGTTGGATCTGAGAGTTTTGTGCTCATTTAAGGGTCTCGACACAGTAGATCAGCTCCTGGATGTTTCACATAAAATCAAATTATTGATAACCCCCCTCAATGATATCCTAAAATTGCAGTGGAGCAAAAACAAAATTTTCCAAGAAAACAATTACTGTTGCATCTTGAATTTATTTAGAAAGTTTCTTTGAGCTATAATTCACAAAGAGGTACAATTTTGGCACCCAAAAATGTGAACTTTTACCTGTAAAAGAGCTTAAATTATAGATATAAGGCTAATGGAAACAGATCAAAAAGAAACTCCTGTAGAAGAAAATGCAGAAAAAGAAGAAGAAGCTAAGTTCAAATTTCAAAGATTGTTACCCGAATTTCTTGTAACTCTGCTTCCTTATACCACAACTTTTAAAACTTCAAAGCCATAGTCAGTTTTCTTAACACAATCCCATCAAATCCAAACAGAAGAAAAAAGAAGATAATTTATGTTTAAAAAAATATGCTCACAAGCAGAAAAAACTACTACAAGTTTTGAATTAACTACCTTCAACGGAAAAAATTTAGTATGGGAGAGGCACAACTAGTATTAGTTGTGTGAGGGATTATTTAATTGATATTATATGTGGGACCCACCATAACTTCTCAATTGTCCATCCACTATTTTTCTTTGATAATTTTTTCCCTTGTAAATAACGCATATTTAGTAACACTCTCTTATTATTTCTCCTACTTGTGCTGGTTGTCTCGCTATAACAATACTTAATACGCTTTCGTGCTTCGGACCAAAAAAGACAAAGCCAATACTCCTACTATTATTACTGTCTTTGTTTTAATTTATTTAGCATATTTTGACTTGACACGTAGTTTAAGAAAGTAAAGAAGACTTTTAAAACTTGTGATCTTAAATTAAAGATATGTCAAATGTATTTGATTGACAAGTGATTCAAATAAAAATTAAATAAATTAATAGAGTATATTTTTTAGTGTGATTTGATTTTAAATTTTTAAAAATAATAACATTTAATTTGACTAATTTTATAATTACTTATATGCAATAGGAAAGTGAAAGTGAAAAAAAAAACAAGTATTACCAGAAATATTTCATATTAATTCGATCTTTAAGGTTGAAGAATCTCTTTTTAGTTATTATCTATAAGAAATATGGAGTTCTGCTTTTGACGGCAACATACTTGGTTTTACTTATGGGTTCAAATCAATATGTATTTATCTATATTATATATAAATATTTTTACAATAATATTACTTATTTACATATCGAACAGAAGAAAATTAGTAAACAACTCACTTATTTTCCTCAAAAATAATTTCCAACAATTTTTTTTTCCATCAACATGAACATACCCTAGTGTTTGGTTTTGCTAGATTATAGAGTACTAATATTTTCTGGATTTCTTTTTTGTTTTTAATAAAGGTATTATCTCTTCTTGCCAGTAGAAAAGGAATCTTCACTATCTGCTAACTTATAATTATTTATTATATTTTATTATGGTAACTATAATTTTTTTGAATTATGAAAATGTATTGAGATTTATAAACTTTAATTGGGTGAATAGAGTTTATAAAAAATATGTAAAAAATCTAGATAAAAATCTCACTTATTTTTTTTTATAAATTAATTTTGATTAATGTCTTTCTTTTGAAACTGTGTTTAAGCCTGAATCATTAGTCTATTCAAAATAAAATTAATAGTAATAAAATTATGATATTATATAAAGTATTTTGAAGTTATTTCTAAAAATTAATACATTTCCTATTTCATATAAGTAATTATAAAATTAGTCAAATTAAAATTTTTTATTTTTTAAAATTTAAAATCGAATCAAACTAAAAAATATATTAATTTATTTATTTTTTTATTTGAATCACTTGTCAATCAAAATCACTAAGTAATTGAAAAACAGAATAGTGAAATGGAATAGGGGTGTGCAAAAACCGGTTTAACCGATAAACCGAATCGATAAAAATATTATTGGTTTATTGGTATTGGGTTATTGGGTTAACGGTTTTTAAACGGTTTTGTAAAAAAAATTATTGGGCTATCGATTCGGTATCGGTTTTAAGGTTTTAGTTAATGGTTAAACCGATAACCCAATAAGATTATATTTAGATTATATTTTTATTCATAATTGTATAATAGTGGCTTTAGATTTTAAATATATACCCTATTATTTTTTGTATTTTATAGTTGTTGTCTTAGTGTTGTTGTTTTTCTTTCTAAAGTCATTGTTTTGATAGCATTCTACCTATCAGTGTTGCTTTTCTTTTTGAGAAATTGCTACCGTTGCTACTGTATTCAAGTTTTCTACTTAATAAGAAAGAAAATAAGTTTATTTTAGTAATAACGTATTTGAATTTGCTTATGCTTGTAATTTGTATAGATGTTTATGCATGAAAGTAGTCTATATATGAAGAAGAAAATAAGAGAAATCAAAAATATTATAGGAGCATTTTCTTATCGGTTAAACCGATAACCGAACCGTTAAGGACCAAAAACCGATTAACCGAAAACCGATAACGAATATCTTATTGGTTTCGTTATCGGTTTTGCATGTTTATAAACCGATAACCGATAAACCAAACCGAAAATATACAAAATCGAACCGAACCGACCGATGCACACCCTTAAAATGGAAGAATACAATAAAGAATTATGGTCTATATATATAATATATTATAGAATTGATTTAAAGTTGATGAAAGAAAAAAATAGAAATAAAGAGTGAGAAAAGACGGAAGAGAGAGCCAGGAGAGAAGAAGAAAATCAAAGAAAAATAGTGGAGGGACAATTGAGAAGATATGGTGGGTCCCCATATAATATCAATTAAATAATCCCTCACACAACTAGTACTAGTTGTGCCTCTCCCATACTAAATTTTTTCCCTTCAACGCTCATTGTTAGACCTTAAAAAGATTTTTTTTAAAATTAAAAAAGTATTTCCTCCGTTTTAATTTGTTTGACCTATTTTGACTTATCATGAAGTTTAAGAAAGTAAAAAAGACTTTTGAAATTTGTGATCTTAAATTAAAGATACGTCAAATATATTAAAATATCCTTTAATCTTGTGATCTTGAATATGCCATGTGAAAAGTTGGAATTAAAGAGTTTCTAAAAAAGGAAAGAGACATTTTTTTTTTAAAAAGACTAAAAATAAAAGTAAGTCAAACAAATTGAAATGAATGGAGTAGTTGTTATAAGTCCCCGTGAATATTTTTGGTGAAAATGGAAATCTTCTTTTCCTTCTTTTTTTTTCCAAGATTTTTGGAGTGGCAATTTAAATTAGTACTTCAAATTTTAAAAAATAAAAGAAAATGTGAGGAGAGAGTGAGAGAGAGAGTAGAATAAAAACCCTAAGGAGTCGTTTGGTAGCTGATCTGTGAGTGACTTATGCATGTAGTAAATATTGCATAAGTAATACCATGTTTGGTAACTGGTGTTAGTTAAGTTATTCATGTATAAAATTAATACAGTGTTTGGTTTGCAATTTAGAAACCTGCATAACTAATACATGTATAAGTTATGAGATGGAGCACGATGATTCCTTTGACCAAGTGAAGTGCATCAAGGACGAAGATGGCAAAATACTAGTAGATGAGGTACTCATTAGGAGGAGATGGCAGTCTTACTTTCATGGACTCTTGAATGAAGAGGGGGACAAAAGCTTTGTGCTGGGAGATTTGGCACACTCAGAGAGGCGTCGTGACTATGATTATTGTAGCCGTATAAAGGTTGAAGAGGTTAAGGTTGCGATTCATAAGATGCGAAGGGGTAGGGCGACGGGGCCAGATGAGATTCCCGTTGATTTTTGGAAGAGCTCGGGTGAGACAGGTGTGAAGTGGCTAACCGAGTTGTTTGATGGTATTTTCAGAACGGCAAAGATGCCTGAAGCTTGGAGATGGAGCACGATGATTCCTTTGTACAAGAACAAGGACGATATTCAGAGTTGCAACAACTATAGGGGTATCAAATTGCTAAGCCACACTATGAAGGTCTGGGAGAGGGTGGTGGAGTTGAGGTTGAGACAGATCGTGCCTATTTCAGAGAACCAGTTCGGCTTTATGCCAGGACGCTCGACTACAGAAGCTATTCATCTCCTTAGAAGACTGGTGGAGCAGTACAGGGAAAGGAAGAAGGACTTGCACATGGTGTTCATCGATCTAGAAAAGGCGTATGATAAAGTCCCTAGGGAGGTCCTTTGGAGGTGCTTGGAGGCTCGAGGTGTACCCGTGACGTACACCAGATCAATTAAGGACATGTATGAGGGGGCCAAGACTCGCGTTAGAACTGTGGGAGGAGATTCAGAGCACTTTCCCGTGTTAATGGGGTTGCACCAGGGATCGACCCTTAGCCCATTTCTATTTGCCTTGGTAATGGATATATTGACGCGGCAAATACAAAGTGAGGTGCCATGGTGCATGTTATTTGCGGATGATGTAGTTTTGGTGGACGAGACTCGCGGAGGAGTTAATGCTAAGTTGGAGGTTTGGAGACAGACCCTCGAGTCGAAGGGGTTTAGGTGGAGCAGGACCAAGACTGAATATATGGAGTGCAAGTTCAGTGAGGCGACTCAGGATGATGACGTAGAAGTGAAGCTGGATACACAGGTCATCCAAAAGAAAGGGAGTTTCAAGTATCTTGGGTCTATTATCCAAAGAAATGGAGAGATTGATGAGGATGTCACTCATCGTATTGGTGTTGGGTGGATGAAATGGAGGCTCGCATCTGGAGTCTTGTGCGATAAGAATGTGCCTACTAAACTTAAAGGCAAATTCTACAGAGTGGTGGTCCGACCAGCTTTGTTGTATGGAGTTGAGTATTGGCCAGTAAAGAACTCCCATATTCAAAAGATGAAGGTGGCAGAGATGAGGATGTTGCGATGGATGTGCGGGTTTACTAGGAGAGATAGGATTAAGAATGAGGATATCCGAGATAAGGTGGGTGTGGCGTCGGTGGAAGATAAGATGCGCGAAGCGAGGTTGAGATGGTTCGGACATGTGAGGAGGAGAGGCACGGATGCTCCAGTGCGGAGGTGTGAGAGGTTGGCTATGGATGGTTACAGGAGAGGACGAGGTAGACCGAAAAAGTATTGGGGAGAGGTGATTCGACAGGACATGGCGCAGTTGCAGCTTACCGAGGACATGACCCTTGATAGGAAGGTGTGGAGAACGCGGATTAGGCTAGAAGAGTAGTAGGTAGAAGTGTGTGTAGGCTAGTAGGTAGGAGTGTTTTTCCTTATTGTCCCGACTAGTAATCGTAGTGCTACGCTTAAGTGTGTGTAGAAGAGTAGTAGGATTTCTCGTGGTAGTATTTTGTGGCAGTGCTCTGTTTCTGTTTGTTGTTTGTTACTACATATTACTTCCTATCGTCTCTTGTAGTTTTATCTTGTATTTTTATCCTGTATCATTGTTACGTCCTTTTTAGCCTAGTTTTAGACTGTTTTGTCTTGAGCCGGGGGTCTATTGGAAACAGCCTCTCTATCTCACCTCTGAGGTAGTGGTATGGACTGCGTACACTCTACCCTCCCCAGACCCCACGCTGTGGGAATACACTGGGTATGTTGTTGTTGTTGTTGTTGTTGGAATCTATGTATTATTTTATGTAGGATAGAAGGTGGAATAAATAATACATGTATAACTAATACATGAATAAGTAATCCCTGCATAACTAATACTTGCATAAATAATACATAGATTCCATCATAACTAATCCATGCATTACTAATACATGCATTATTAATACCTGCATAACTCTTACTAGCTACCAAACGACCCCTAAGGTCATGAACATTTGAACATATCAACATGCTTATATTGTAAGTACAGAAATAGCCCATTTTTCTCATTTCCTCTTCTTTTTTTTAATGACATGCCAAGATATTTTTTTCCCTTTTTGCTGCCCCTCTATATTATTCTATTTCATTTTTAATTGTATTATTTCCATTGGTCTCAATTAAATTTAGTTAAAAAAATCATTTTATTTGTGTGACCGTGTTTGATTAAGCATAATATATATATAATATGTTTTTTATAAAAAGGAAGACTTTTGAAGCTTGGTCTTAAACATGTGACATGTTACTAAATTAGTGTGATTATAAAATTTTAAACTTGTGATCTTAAATATATCATAAATATAGTGTGATTTTATTTAAGATTTTTAAAACTTGAGGTATTAAAAATGATATAGCATCTAAGTATAGAAAAAAATTATTCAGACTAAATTGGAAATTTTAAGTTATTTATTTTTAAATTTAAGGAAAATTTATTATTTGTAAGACATTGAAAAAGGAATAATATGCATTTTCTATTTATAATTATCATTTATTTCTCTAGTTATTGATATGGTAAGCTACGTAAAAGTGAATGGTCGGTTATGCATCAGTTTCTCATTAGAATCATTTCAGTTTCATATAGTCATAAGAATTGTATATTTTTATATTATAGTATTAAATCTTGTTATTGTATTACAACTCAAAAAAAATCATAATAATATGACTCTAATTAGATGACGTGTAAAAAAAATTATTGAACCATACGGAGATCAAAGTAAAATCAAGATAATTGAGGGTGTAAATAGTATTAACACTCACAGAGTCAACCTTTTTAGACATTGCTTAAATCAGTGTAGTCTGGTAGACTTAGGTTATAAAGGGTGTAAATATACTTGAACCAATAAGCATCATAGGAATAGACAACACCTCATCCTTGAAAGACTAGACAGATGTTTAGCCAATGACTTTTGGGTAATCAGATTCCCTGAGGCAACTGTAACCCACCTTCCTAGAACTAAGTCGGACCACTGCCCCCTCCAGGTCAGACTTAACAATACCAACACCAACCATCTGGACAACCAAGCTAGTACTTGGAATAAAGAGGCTTTTGGAAATATTTTTGCTAAAATGAGGAGGATCAATGCTAGGCTGGATGGAATCCAAAAGTCTAGTAATTATCAGCACAACACTTACCTCCAAAACTTGGAAGAAAAGCTTCTCACTGAGTATGCCACACTCTTTAAATTTGAGGAAGATTTTCGGAAAATCAAATCCAGAATCAACTGGTTCAAAGATGGAGATGCCAATACTAAGTTTTTCCATACTTCCACCATTAATAGAAGGAGGAGAAACAGAATCGCAACTCTTAAGGATGATAATGGGGAGCTCATCCAGAATGACCATCATATAAAGGCCCATATCCTTAGTTATTTCACCTCCATCTATACTACTGATCAATCCTCCAGTCCTTTTTCTCATACCAATTTTGGTGCTATCCCAAACACCGTCGATCATGATATTAGGGAGGAACTTGACACTCCCTTTAGCGATGGTGAGATACTCCAAGCCCTGAAGTCCTTCAAGCCACTCAAGGCTCCAGGCCCTGATGGACTGCACCCAATGTTCTTCCAAAGATACTGGGACATAGTAGGAGAGAAAACTAAGACTTTCGGCCACAAAGTTTTCTCTAAAAGTTGCATGCCTAACCACATGAATGAGACTCTTCTGTGTCTAATTCCTAAATGTCTCAATGCCTCTTCGCTTAAGAACTTTAGACCAATTGGGCTATGCAACACCATTTACAAGTTGATTACTAAAATCATTGTAAATAGGATCAAGCCTATACTACCCACCATCATTGGCCTCAACCAAGCCAGCTTCTTATCTAACAGAAGGGCTACTGACAATGCTATAATTGTCCAAGAATACATCTCCCACTTCAAGAAAATGAAGGGTAAAACAGCCCACATGATCCTGAAAATTGACCTTGAAAAAGCTGTCGACAAGCTTGAATGGTCTTACATTAAGGATACCCTCCATTTCTTCAACTTCCCTGGTAAGCTCACCAAATTGATCATGTCTTGAGTTTTCACTAGCACCATCAGGGTCCTAGTCAATGGGAACCAAACTGATGCTTTCCTACCCTTTAGAGGCATTAGACAGGGTGATTCTATGTCCCCCTATTTGTTCATCCTGTGTATGGAAAGATTAACTAGGATAATTGATATTGAAGTTACTCTGAAACACTGGCATCCTATTACGATCTCCAATAGAGGACCCAAGCTGTCTCATCTATTCTTTGGTGACGACTTAACCCTCTTTGGCAAAGCAAATCCCCAGACCTGTAACTCAATTGTGAATATTCTTCAGGACTTATGCAAGTACTCTGGACAAAGAATTAACCACTCTAAGTCCAAGGTACTGTTCTCCTCTAACTGCACCACCCAGGAGGCTGTCACTTGCACTACCATTCTGAATATGGAAGCCAACACTACCTTTGGCAAATATTTAGGCTTTCCCATTTTCCACCAAAAGCCTACCAATAGTGATTTCCAGTTTATTATTGATAATTTAAACAACATGCTGGTTGGCTGAAAAACTAAATTCCTCAACTCCACTAGGAGAGCTGTCCTAGCCAAGGCTACACTAGGCAGCATACCAAACCATGTCATGCAATACATCAAGCTCCTCTGTAAAGTGATTGAGAGTATCAATAGAATCCAGAGGAACTTTGTTTGGGGTACCACCACTGAGAAAAGGAAGCTACACCTCCTAAGCTGGGAAACCATCTCTAGGCCCAAAAGTGAAGGAGGCTTGGGTATCCAAAAATGCGAGATTAAAAACAAAGCCCTCCACACTAGCCTTGCCTGGCGTCTTTTCCATAACTCTAACTCCCTCTGGAGTAGAGTTCTCATTAGCAAATACTTCAATCCCCTTAGAGACCCTACCTCTAACACCT
The DNA here is from genome assembly GCA_003996215.1 of Jaltomata sinuosa. Lineage (NCBI taxonomy): Eukaryota > Viridiplantae > Streptophyta > Magnoliopsida > Solanales > Solanaceae > Jaltomata > Jaltomata sinuosa. The sequence continues at coordinate 255,296 of QJPP01000379.1, forward strand.
GGAGAATGAATACCTACTCTAGAACTTGGAAATGCATTCTTGATGGATGGATTATAGGAATGGATGGCCATAGGTGGACTGTGTATAAGGGGGATAGAACCAACTTCTACAATGATAGATGGATCTCCCACCACAACTCCCTTCGTAGCACTATCCAGGGACCCCTGAACAGGGGAGAGGACCAATTGAAAGTTGACCCCTCTCCTTCGAAATCCCCGATAATGTTAGAGCCAGCATCATGAACACCCACCTTCTCCTCAACATCCAAAAGGAGGACAAGCTCATCTGAAACCCTACTACTAATTGTTCCTTCACAACTGGAAGTGCCTATACACTCATTCACAAGAAGCTTGAGAATAATCACCACAGTAACAGCCCGAAAGAGTTCACTTGGATTTGGAAACTCTTATGCCCGAATAAGATCAAAACTCTCTTGTGGCTCATTCATCATGGTAGGCTTCCCACAGCTCACTACCTCCACAGGATTGGTCTCAACGTCAATCCACTTCTGTGGGCATCCTATGGAAGACCTCGATCATATTTTCTTCCAATGTACTCTGGCCACCACCTTTTGGAGTAATATTCTGAGGTATGCCACCCATACCCTTACCATTAACATCCCCTCCATCAGGACCGACTCTTGGGGCACCCTATGGAAGAGTGCTAAAGGGAAGCACTATGACGAGATTATCCCCTGGGACGTCCTCTTTTCTCAATGCTTCTGAAGAATCTGGCTCCAAAGAAACGCCAATCTCTTTAATGAAAAGAAGGACGACATCCACTGGAGACAACCCCTGAACCACGCCACTGAATACTGATGGATCAACCAAGGGCATTGGAGAAGAAGGGATGGGAGGGATAGGTGGTGTCATTAGAAACCATAATGGAAACTAGGTAATGGGTTTCCTCGGCAAATCTCACAGCTCTAATCCTATCTTTATCGAACTTCTGGCCTTTAGACAGGGTCTGAAAATGGCGGTAGAGCACAACCTCTTTCCAATTAAAATTAATGTCAACTCTCAAGAGGTCATTAACATACTAACCTCTTATCACCCTCTGTATGATAACATTATCCTTGAGTGTAGGTCACTGATGCAGCAGTTGGGACCACCGACACCGACAACGACCCACATTTTCAAGGAACATAATAAAGTCGCCGATTTGCTAAGCAAGATGGGTAGGCGGGGCATAGTTTTTGGAGGCGTTAACTATTTGGCGATTCCCCCGGTGTTTGTGGCAAAAGTTGTCTGGGCAGACATTGTGGGAACTTGTTATTCTAGAACAATTTCAGTCTGTAATAACTCTACTACTAGCCAGTTAATGGCCGCTGCTACTATTAACAACAATGCTAATGTTTTTTTCCAGCCCCTACCCCATTCTGGTTAATGATATTTAAGTAACCTTTCTACTAAAAAAAATAAATTGATATCATAATTACTGTTCAAGTTAATCAGTTGTATCATTGACACCCTTACCAACGATAACTAGATACGAATTCTTTTTTCTTCGTACAACTTTGTTAATATTTCATGAAATCATAAATGAGTTATCTTTTCTTGTAAAACTATTTTGAATGATCTAAATTAATCAACCTTTATATGAAGAGAACAAATCATTACTATTACTCTTTTTGTTCATTTTTACTTATCCACTTTGAATTTTGCATGCCTCATAAGAAACAATAATTGATATGAGTGTTTTACAATGATATTCATATTAGTTGATGTTTACTATTAAGTCTTGAAAAATGATTTGGGAAATAAGTAATTAATGCTAAGGTTAATACATAATTTTTTATATTTTTTTTAATATGCTAAAAGTGACAAGTAAAAGTGAAAATTTATTTTTAGAATAGTGGACATGTAAATGTCTACGGAGAAAATACTATAATTAAATACTGAATATATATTAGGCAACTGCAGATGTAACTTTTACTCATGAATTGATTTTACTTCATTGGTAACCCTCAAACTTGGGCAACCACTCTTAGAACTCATTTGGCCATAGATTTTTCAAGTAAAATTTGAGAATTTTTTTGGCAAATAGTGTTTTCCATATAATTTATTATTATTTGACAAAAAGTTTTGGCAAATGACTCAAATTCTCAAATACTAGAAAAATTAGTATTTGGATCAAATCTCATTATTTGAGAGATTTTAAAAATTCAAATTCTACATCAAACTTTTATCTTTTAAAAAAACACCCTCTATTTGTTCAAATTCTACACCAACTTTTATCTTTGAAAGGAACAACAGTGGTGCTTCACTACTTGTTATTTGCTGCAACAAAAATTCAACTGACTTCTTGTGGAAGTCATGAATCTTGTTACGTTGTCGTTTCTATCTTGCTATGTAATACAAACTTATGGTTAGTTTTGATAGTTTTTAAAACTTATGGATCTAAATCATATTTCTTAAAAAAAGTGAAATATGTTTCCCAAATACTATAGCCAAACACATGGTGAAATTTTACTCAAATCTTCACCCAAATAATATTTACCAAAAATATTTGAAAATCTATGGCCAAACACTAGCTTTAATCTGTTGCAGTCTCTTGACTGCAACAATAGCAGTGTCATTAAAATTGACCATAATAATGTTATAAATGAGAGAGATTACAATATTGATTTTTAATTTCTAGCATTCACTTAATTTGGAGCTTTGATTGACTTGGATCTTTACCATGTAAGTTTATTAAACAAAAAATGCTCTTTTATCAGAATATTTGTTTTATTTCTACTGGATGTCTAGTCTAGCATTCACTTGATTTCGAGCTTTGACTGACTTGGATCTTTACCATATAGTAAGTTTATTAAAGGAAAAATGCTCCTTTATCAGATTTTCTTTTATTTATGGGACTCAAACCCCAAATTTCTAATTAAAGGAGAAGGAATTCTATCGAGTAAATTTCACTCATGATCATTTAACATTTTGTTTATCACATAAAAATTATTTTTCTATTTTTCATTCCATAAAAGTCATTCAATTTTAGGGATTATTACACAAAAATTATTTTTTTAGTTTATAACATATAAAAAGAAATTATTTTTTTAGTTTATATCATATAAAAGTCATTTAACTTTAAGTTTATCACATCAAAGTTATTTTTTCTATTATTTTATAATCACATAAAGTCATTTTATATTTTTCAGGTTAACAAAAAAATAAATTTCACCTAATTTTTTTTTATTTTGTATTGAAAATATGATGACACTTCAAAATAGCTAGTTAGCTTAATAAAACATATTAAATGTGATAAATTAATTTCAGAGACCTACCTCGAAGGACATATGAAATCATGTTTACCTTCTTATTTTGACATTTTGTAACAAATTTGAAGTCATTAACCATATCTAAATCGTAGATTTTGTATTCGTCATTGAATTCTTTGATTCTCTAAAAATAATTTTTTTTTTAATTAAAAATGTGTTCATGAAATTCATTAAACAAATAAGTATGTTAGTAAGGCCAAATAATTAAATTATATTTTTGTATGTTAATGATAATGAGTTAAGTTTGTTACAAAGAAATTAAAATAAATGCAACAAACTTAATATATCATGAACCACAAGGAATGATTAGTCTTATGAAGCGAAACATTGAGACATGTTCTTAAAATTATCTCAAATGTAATCAACTTTATTTGGAATGTCATGTCATATTTATGGTGCAAAATAAAAAAATTCAGATAAAATTTATTTTTTAGTTAACTTAGTCAAAATTAAATGACTTTATGTGATAAAAAAATAAAAAAATAACTTTTGTGCGATAAATTTAAAGTTTGATTTTTATGTTGTATAAAATAAAAAAATATTTTTTGGGTGATAACCCTTAAAGTTGAATAGATTTTATGTAATAAAAAATAAAAAAGTTACTTTTGTGTGCTAAACACAAAGCTAAATGACCACCGATGAAATTTACTCGAATTCTATCCATCCACCCTAACTTTCGGTGTTAATTATCATTTTGATGGATAATGTATATCTTTAGCCATAAATACTTTAAGCCTAGTTTTTCTCTTCTTTTTTGATAAATATTTTCTTCCATTAAACATAGAGCGTAATTTTCTATATTATTTTCCGGTAGATTTGGATATCTCAACGAATTCAAGCATTTTATTTTAACCATCTTGATATTAATAGGCTTTTGATGTAAAATCATTATTCCCTTTGTTCCAATATATGTTACATAATTCATATTTTGAGAGTTAAATAATTTAATTTTAACCATAAATTCAATCATAAAATTTTTAATTTATAAAAAATAAAATTTATATATTTAAAAACTACGTAAAAATCACTATAAGTCACAATAATTGACAATTCAAAATATATAAAAGATATATGAAAAATTTATGGTAAATCTTTTTTGTTTGAATTTCAAAATTTGAAAGGTACCACATAAATTGAGATAGAGAGAGTACAATTTGTATGCATTGATTGTGTGAATTCTAACATGTTAGTAGTATTTTTGTACTATTTTTACACGATTATCAATGTATGTATATCAAAAATTTAGGGAGAATAGCAATTTAGGTTCTTTCCGTTATTAGTAAATTTTGATTTTAGTTTTTGTATATATGACTTAACATATTTGACCTTCAATTAATTAAAATATGTGCTTTTGGTCTTTTTACATAGAAAGTATGTTATATTTGGAGTACCTTAAGAAGTATAATACCCTCATTATGGAGTAGCAATACGATTTTATAGCCTATTTGACCGAACTTTTAAAATCAGCCTATTTTGAAAAGTATTTTTTTCAAAAAAATACTTTTGGTGGAAAATAGTTTATATTTGACCAATAAATTTAAAAAATACTTTTGAGCAGCAATTAGTGTTCGATCAAATTTTTTAAAAGTGTTTCTGAGTGTATTCTTCTCAAAAATACTTTTCAAAAAAGTACTTTTAAAAAAATAATATTTTTTTAGCTTCTAAAAGATAGTTTCTACTACTCCCTAGAAACACTTATTTTCTCCCAAAATTTTGGCCAAACACTTCACTTTTTCAAAATATAAATAATCACCTTTTTTTTTTTTAAAAAAAAAGAGCAACTTACATAAATGTCAGCACTTTGGGAGCTAATTGTGTCGCGTGTCAACACTTATTAAAATTACAAAACGTGTCAAGTTGTCCTTCTAGATACACAGACTTAAAACAATGTATCTCAGATACACGAATTCGAGATTTTATTTATTTTTGGAACTAAAAGATATTTTTGTAATTGAATCCCATATAATTAGGAGGAAATCTAGGGAAACATGTATCTTAGTTATGTAGTTTTTTCATTAATATGAATCTGATTCGTGTTTATGTTACTTTTTCAAGATTAATATTTGATTAATTTTATTTTATTACTCTTTAAAAATAAAAAAATTAAAATTTGATGTATCTAGTATTAATTTTATACAGTATATTTAAATACATGTATCTGGTATCAAATATGCATAGATACATTCATCAAATATTTGTTATTCACAATGACTCTTTGTATTCATGTTTTTGCAATGTATTTATGTTTCACAATTTTATGTATCTATTTATATCTAGTGCATCTGTATTTAGAATCAATATCGTCTAGTGTATTAAGTATCAATTAATGTACCAAATATTAATTTCATCTAGTGTATCCAGTATTAATTTGATATATCTAGTATACATTTTATATAGTGTATCCATATAGGTGTATCTGTTATCAAAAGATACGTGTATCTGTGCATAGATACATAGTTAGAAGAAGAAAAAGAAGAAGCCCTACATATCTGTGTATACAAAGTGTATCCAAATACATGTATCTGCTATCAAAGATACATGTATCTATGCATATATGCATAGTTAAAAGAAGAAGCCCCCATGTATCTGTGCATAGATAGAGTATCCAAATATATGTATCTGCTATTAAAGATACATATAATTGTGCATAGATACGTAGTTAGAAGAGGAAGAAGGCCCCATAAAACTCTCTCTTCTTCTTCTTCATCTGAACCCATCTTCCCCGCCCCCTCTGCTAGAAATTCTAACAGCAACAGGAAGCCCCCATCAAAAAATATGTCACTTCTTCTTCTTCATATGAACTAATTTTTTCTCGCCCCCTTTGTTAAAAATCCTAATAATAACAGCAAACAACATAGTACCAAAATCACTGTCAAACCTTCAATCCAAAATTCAAACCTTCTTTTCAATGCACCAAAATCATTGTCGACTTATTTTCAATTCAAAATTCAAACGTGTAACTAGGATTAATGGGAGAAGAAAATCGGATGAAATATGGCAGAGAGAAAATTTAAACGTGTATTTGGGAGAGAGAAAATCGGATGAAATCTGGGAGAAGCCACACAATTGAAATTGATGAGAGTGATTTAGGAGAGGAGTTGGAGGGTAAGATATCTAAGCCGAGATTTTAGGTTGTAATGTACGAATGTGTATCTCACATTAATTTGATAGGAAAATCAAAACTCCTAATATACTCTGTAATTATTTTAAATTATTGATAATCTATATAGATATAGTAAGGATATTTACCTAGTTATGTAGTTTGGCTAAAAGAAATAACACTTTTGACCTCCAAAAAATTTAGTCCAACAGGCTATTAACATGCTCCCTCCCTTTCATTTTAAAAGGCAGACTAAACTTGCTACTAATTACTGACAAGTTTAGTTTGCTTTTTTGTTTAAAATCCAATAAAACAGTAAAATCTATTGTCTTTCAAATGTGCAAAGATAATAATATTATGCATTTTACTTGTATTTCATTTTATCTTGTCTTTATTTTCAGTTATGAGAAATTTCTTAAATACAAAAAAAATTAATCACAAATTTGAGATTAATGTGTAGGAAACAAATAGGAAAATATGGCATTAATTTTTTATTAAAAAATTATGTTAAATTGCACCTCTATTTTATTTTAGTTACACGAATATAATTTATTTTATTAAGGACTCATTTAAAATGGATCAAATGAATTTTATGTAATGGTTAATGGATATTGCGTCTAAAAAATGTATTCTAAAAAGATATATGTATAAACTTTCATTAAAAATTTCACTTTCCGCTAGTTTTCACTTTGTTGAAAATATGTGCATAGTTTAATGATCATATTATCCAAATAAATTAAAAAGTCACTTTAATAGAATATTCCTAGAGGTTCAGTGACCATTTGAGGAATTGACTCAACAATTAATAGGCTTAAAAAAATAGTGAATACTTATAAGAAAAGGGATCAAAAGAGTACATTTTAAGTAATGGAAGGTTAAATGTACTTAATCAGAACCTAATTGTGTAATTTTTTGTACACCATTATACTCACTACGTTCTAAAATAGTTATCACATTTTACTTTTTGAGGGTCATTTTGACAATTTTTAAAGTTAAATTAGATTATATTAATTTAATATTTTAAAATTAAAATTAAAATATTAAAAAACTATACGAAAAGTACTTGTCACGATCCAACCCACCGGGCCGTGCGGGCGCCTACTCTAACCACCTAGATAGACGAACCCTCACCACCCGTCCAACAGGTAACATGCGGAAAATAGAAAGTAGCAAAATAACCTTCCTTTTATTATAAAAACCTTGTTATTACAACATTTAAAAGCAGAAAACTGTTCCGAAATATAAATTACTCTCCCTAGGACCTAGTCTAAGCAGGTACAAGAGCTACTACAAGATTTACATAAGAAGGAAAAGTCAATGAGACACAACTTCCGTCATGAAGGAAGGACAGAAGCTGCTGCAGATCACCATCGCCATGTACCTATGAAACATCACTAGCCCTGCAACCAGACTATACCAAAAAGGTATAGCAAGAGTAGAGTCAGTACAATCACACGTACTAGTAAGCATCATCCGTCGACCCGAATCCACTCCTACCATCATATAAGAAGAATAGGAAAAAAACATGAAAAATAACAATGTAACTCCATCCTTCACCGCTTTCCCTTACCGGACCCGATCGCAACCGATCGTCTACTCGTACCCCTTACCTCAACCCTTTCTATTCCTTCCACTGCCGACTCCCTCTCTCTCAGGTCTTCTGAGTCACGCTAAATTTAGACTTCCCAAGTCACACAACCTTAGACTTCCCAAGTCGCACTAACCTTAGACTTCCCAAGTCGCACTAACCTTAGACTTCCCAAGCCGCACTAACCTTAGACTTCCCAAGCCACCCAACCTTACCATTAACCTAGGTAACTCCCATGACTATGCATCCAGAACAGCCCTGACCCTGTCATTTCAGACCCTCTACACCCAGGGCACTACACACAAATACCCGGACCCGCCCCGGGTCCCTAGACAATTCCTCCCAGGATATCACCCGCTAGTCACACCATGTAAGACTCCCAGTCATTCTCCTAGTTTATCAACCACATGTAAACCACCTTTATAACTCTAAACCACAATCACAGAATTCAATAAATCATCCTTTTTGCCTAGCCTGGACCCACCCTGGGATCTCTTCTAAACAACACCTAAGTGTTAAACACACAACCCGGTCTAATCCAAGACCAACTCAACAGATATAACAGGATTTATGGTCACTCAAGGACCACCAATGAATATCATAATTTAATAAAAATAGCCCGGTCTACTCACGAAACTAATAACAGTCAATGCAATGCAATAATATCAATACAATAATGCAGTAAAATAAATCCGTATCAGGCATGGTACCTGAGCCAACCGTTAGTATTTCGTACCAGGCGTGGTACTCGAGCTAACCATTTGTTATACCCGTACCAGGAGTGGTACCCGTGTCAACCATTAGTATACTCGTACCAGGCGTGGTACTCGAGCCAATCGAATGTCAACAATCCACAGTCAAACAATGAACAAACAACTTGTAAACCATCAAGCAATACACCGTTTAATTCACAGACTGTAAAACAGGACCCTTAGACATTCTACAAAATTCCTCTAAACCATGCAATTCATACAAACACTTAGATAAGAGTACAAAATATACAACATTCACAGGAATCGTAAGCCATCACCTACCCTATCTCCCGGGTATATAGCTTAATCTCGACCTCCGTCCGAAGACTAAACACACTCATCCTTTATATAAAGAACGGTTTCCCCTTTTTAGCATAATTTAACAATCCCATTGATTTCAGAACTTACATAGATAATAACAACACGAGTTACCACCCCTTAGCCCTTAGCAAAACAATGACTACTTATCATTCCTTTGGCATTTTCGAAACCTCACCTAGGAGTTTCCCACTTTCATACCCTTTTAGTTATCCTTGCAATCCCCGGTTCCCAGAACCTTCCCGATATCCCAGTCCCTGAGTCCTATCCTTTTAGCATGTCAAGACAACATAAACATCCCAACTAACTATAATCAATCCACAGTTCAATCCAACCAATCCTTAGCTCACTCATAACTAATACCAAATCAACCAGACTCCGTGCCCGGAGGCCTAAAATATGAAATCTCCATTCTTCTATATGATGAATATAGAATGTAAACTGGTCTAACTACTCATGAAAACCTAGCCTACCTAGATGCCAAGCAGCTGCAACCGTGCATTTTTGGATCTGGAATGATGGTCCTGGAATCCGCGTCCCTCCAGCCATGACCCTTCCTCCTCAGGATTTTCTAGCCTTGGAGCAGCTTGGGAGGATTTTTGGAGAAACCCTCGTATGTTTTCCAATTGAGGAGGAGAGCATCTTTTATTAAATCCTGTCCTGAGGCTTCTGCCTCCCGTCACTCTGCTATGGCGGTTAACCCTCCGCTATGGCGGTCTCGCTATAGCGGAATAATTACCGCTATAGCGGGGTGACGTAAGCCCGGATTATTTCTAAAAATCAGATTTTTTTTACTATGTCATCCTACTTAAACAAACGTACTTTAAATTAGTTCCCCAAATAACTAGACTTCACGATTCTTAAAGTAACGACGGGTCCGGTCATTACAGTACTATAAGTTGCATTTTTCTCATTTCAATATGAAAAATACATCTTAAATGTTGGTCAAAGTTCATATAATTTAACTTTTAAAAAGAAAATTGTGAAAAGTATTTTAAAACTGAGAGAATTTAGCTTAAACACACAAATTTCAACAAACTAACTGCAACTAATTTAAATTAATTAACCTTATTTTAACCAATTTATTCTTCTATTGTAAAAACACCAAGAATCACGTATTTTTTTCAAACCTATCTTTCTCTGTAGTTTCATACCAAGAACTAATACTTATTATTTCTCACCTATGTATTTTTATAAAAAAATCTATGAATTTTTATTTTTTTCACAAAAAATGCTTCTTTTTAAGCTAAAAGGACCCAAATGCCCAAGATTTATTAAGAAAATCAGCAAAGCTATCCAAATCAGCCCAAACAAAGGAAAAGCAAAAAAACAAAAACAAAACGTCTAATAAAGACAACAAAAAGAAAATCAGAAACAGACAACAGATCAAAAACAAAGGATCTGGTCGCAAGAAAACCCTAATAGAAAACTTCTGGACTGCTATTGGAGCTTCAAGCTTAAGGTGAAGACAATGAAGAAGCACATTTCTGTAATGACCTATTCAGTCGTTATTAAAAGACACCTCATCGTGGATTATGGAACTTTTTGAAATACGCCCTTGAATTAAATTGGGGTGACATGATAAAAAAATTTGGAATTTGAAGTTTTTTTCGGGCTGACGTCATCCTGCTATAGCAAAAAAAAATTCGCTATAGCGTCATTGCCATAGTGAGAATTTTCTCGCTATAGCATCATCTCCATAGCAGCCGGTAGGTCACTATAGCGGGGTGGCAGGATCAAAAACCCAGAAAACGGGTTTTATATTTTGTCTTCTCCTCGTCAATTGTAAAAAGAATGAGAGTTGCTCCAAAAATCCTCCTAGGATGCCTCTTGGCCTGGAAACAATGGAGAGGAGGGATTTCCACTCAGATAGGGTAATACCCACATATCCACGCCTAGTTCTCATCAAAATTTGCCTCCATGGAGCCAGAAGTTCATGTTCAGACTTCTGCAATAGTTGTTTGGCATCCAGGTAGGCTAGGTTTAACTGAGTAGTTTAGACTTATTTTTGAATGCACAATATGTCGTAGATCAATGGGATATTTCATGCTTAGACCTTCAGGCACGAAATCTAGATGGATAAGCATATTTAATCTTGCTGGTTGGGGTGGAAATTTACTGTTATGAGTAATGTGACCTGATATTTGATTGATTGACTTAAAGTTATGATTCTTAATCCTAGGATAATCGGATTATGGGCGGGCCTCATGGGACCAGTAATGATTAAGTATAAAGAGATTGCTAGGTCATAGCATATTTTCGAGATTTGTATAAATGAGGAAAATGGGACGAACATGGAAGGTACTGAGCTCGTGGTATTAGGGAAGAGATTTTCTATGAATGAATGTATACTCCTAAATAAGTCCAGTATTTGATATTTATGCCTTAATGTACTTAATTGAATGAGCGGGGAATCTGTCTGAGGAAAGGCCATCTAAGCTGGGAGAATGGACCATATATAGTTTTGTGTAGGGAATAGTTGTTGAATCCTAATTCATGATGTGTGCATTAAACTATTTCTTTAGTATTACTTGCACCATGTGTATTCCAAAAAAAGAATAAGTGTTAGAGATGTCTTATGTGTTAATTACATGTAATGAACTGTTTTAAATGCTCGTTGGTTTTACAAGTGTGGTATATTTTCATTGTAGTTGTGATTGCTGTGATATCTGTAATTCTTCGATTGGCTCGTATACCACGCCTGGTACATATTATCGGTTGTCTCGGGTACTGATGATGCTTGATAACCCTCAAACATACTCTCCAATAGGAGGTGATTATGATTGTCAGAGAAAAATAAAATTTATATTCCCGACGAGAGTTGGGGTCGATCTCACAGAGAATAATGTAATCGCGATTGAGATAATAAAGAATTAAAGAAACTTATTGAAATTCAAAGAGCAAAAAAAAGTAAAATGATTGGGGGGGTTTTATTATTGAAAACACGAATGATATTGCTAGTGAAGTTGACCAATCTTCCCAACGCAAGGATCACAAGGGAGATTTGAGAATGGGTATTACTTCAAATTCATACGATTTATACAAGTTTTCAAATACAAACTAGCTTAATCATGGGTCAAATGAAACAAGCCTTAGAAGCATCAATTATCTACCAACATCTCTCGACCATTGGTAAATATTTCTCAACCAGTTCTCTCAAATCCAGCCAAGTGTTAACAAAGCTCTTCCAATTATGGCAACACTAGAATCACTATTTCTAGCCAATTCCTTAAATGAGGGTTAGAGCCTCAAGTTAGTGCTAATTAACCTTTCCCCACCTAAATTTATTCTTTCAAGCCAAGTCAAGTTAAAAAGGGCAAGTCCAAGAGTTGATTACTCCCTTTGGAATCAATTCAAGCACAAGATTAATTAGAGAATCAAAGACCCAATTCATAAACTAGAAAATATTTAATAAATTGTAAAAGCACAAGATAAGAAATCAAACCAAAATATTATTTATATCTAACACAATATCCAAACCTCAAATCAATCAGCACACCTATGAATCTAGAAATACAAAGCAATAGTTAAAGAAAGGAACTAAAGATTTTATAATAAAAGCTTTCAATCTTCACTCCAATGGTGTTGGAGGATGAACTTGATCCCCTAGCTAGCCCTAAGTTGTTCACTCTAAGACTAAGGATGAATTGGTTGAAGAATAATTGTGAATAATCCAAATTATCTTTCTAAAATGGCTGGGATGTGCTTTTATGTGGATTGGGATTTCTAAAAATGTGATTTTCCAAATCTTCCCTGTAGTTGCTGATTTCTTTATCGCATTCGTGTGAGTTTTCCTTGCAATCATGATAGTCTGCTAATTCCTTTAATGTGATCGCGTGATATCACCTCGCGATCGCGAGGCTTTGTCTTCTGTTTTATCGTGGTCGCGTGCTCTCACCTTGCGATCGTAGCTTTGGTTTCTATTTCATTGCGGTCGCGTAGCATGTTTTACTGCCAGTGATCAGCAATTCTAATTAGCATCATTTTAACTTATTTTCACTCGAATCCTTCCCGAACACTTCTAAAACATAAAAATTTATAAAGTAGAAGTAATCCGTGTCAGTTTTACTATTTTTCCACTTTGTACTAGCAAAAACATAAGATTAAGAGCTAAATAAGTAGGTAGAATACCAACTTATCAAACCCCCAAACTTTAACTATTGCTTGTCCTCAAGCAACTTAAAATTCTAATTCAAGAGACACACAACACAAGTGCAATGACATCACTATAAGCCAAGAAAAATTCATTTCAATCACCAAGCATGACCTCGATTGGTACTAGTGATTAGTCAATCACATGTTAACTTTATCTAAGCAATCATCTCTATTCAAAACACAATTTGAGGATGCAATGGGACTATAACAACAACCAAGTGGCAACAATCAATCTTCAAGAAGTGACTCAAACTACTAGTTAACCAAACATGCTCATTTGACTCATTTTCAGAATTTATCAATCTCACCAACTATCCTAATTCGCATGACCTCACAAGAACGAAAGTTCCAAAATACATTATGTACAAAGATAACACAAAGGACAAATGCACCAACACTCACATTCACAAAGAATTTCAAGTAATACAAATATCAACCATAAGCTTGCCCTTATTTTCGTTCGCCACTAACTCAAAAAATAATCGATCGAAGATCTCAAAGGACTTTTCTAAGCTTGTAATGTAGATTTGGGGAAGGGTAGGATAAGCATTTGGGATTAAAGGGACTATATCCTCCTCGAACACTACACAACTTTTTCAATTTGAAATCAAAACCATTTCTTTTTCATTTTTATGCAACACAAAACACTATTTCAATTATTTCATTTGAAGCCCTAATTTTATCATTCTATTCACCTTGGAGGATTTCTTTCTTTTTCTCATTTTTGAATTTCCTTTCAACTTAATCCTTTCTTTAACAATTTATTTTAAAGCTTACCACAAACCACCATGTATTGCTCATTTCCTCCGAGGTGTTTCTCAATCACCCCCAAACTTAGGCGTTTAGCCTAAAATTTACATTTATAGAGTTTAAGGAGGGAAGGTTCAAAAGAGGGATTCATTTTCAAAATGGTCCAAGGCTTGTAATGAGCTTGCCAAAAAAAGGTATTAAGCTCAAATGGGGTCACTAGTGATACATTTAGTGCAATGGTAGGTTTTTAAGGCTAAGTAGGCTTCCAAAAATCACAAAGAAGGCCTAAGATCATATCTCCAACCAAAAGCAATCAAGACTAGCATTGAATGACTAACCGAGCAAGTTCTAGTTAACACAAGCAAGTACAAGAATTATTTAAAAAAATATCACCACACATGACATGCGAATCATTCAAGAAGGGCCAATTTCACTTCCTAAACAATAACAAATAGAGTCACATTCTACAATTCCAATTATCACCGTAATGAATTAAGCGTCTCAAAAAGATTAAAAGGGTTGTCACAAGTACCATTCTTTGCCATGCAACTTTTCAAAAAATTTCGAAAGGGTGTGCTTATTTTAATTTGCGTGCAAGACTAACTCCATTAGTACCAAACAAGTCAATGTTCCTAATATCTCAAAAGATGATGATTTGCCTTTAAGAATGATGTCACTCAATCTATCTAAATCGATATGGCTACTCAGAATTCACCAACACATATACTCAACTGTAACAACCGGGTCTATCATTTTGGGTAAACCATTCGTGCTAATTTTTAGAGTTAGAAAACTCCGGGTTTGAGAGTTTGCAATTCTGGGCTAGGCTGGTCTCGACCAGTTTTGGAGCGAGGTATGGTCTAGGGCAATCTGGATAAGGATTGGGCTAAATGTATTGATTTAAGCTAGTTTTATTTTTAGCTAAGACATAAAGGAGTCTAGGGGACTTTTCAGAATGAAATTCGGGTAAGTAGAACTCCCAGAATCAAGGTTGACATGAAGGGGTTGTTCTAGGACGTCGGGGAAATAAGTGTGTTGTAAAATGGACTAGTTTTGGAGATTTTATGAGTTTCTGTCCCGTGTCAACCGCTACGGCGGTTGATACTCCACCATAGCGACCTCTGCTATTGTGGATAAATTATGGCTACAACGAAAGTAAACGATGGTCAGCCTCCGCCATAGCAGACGACTCCACTACGGCAGTACCGCCACTACTAGAAAATGGGCCTACGGGAAAGATATGCTAGTAACTATTTTTAAACCGTTGCTAAAAATAGTCTATTGCAACGGTAATGACCGTCGCCAAAAGTTTTGGTAGCTATTGACATGACTTAATCATATGACCGTTGCCATTAGAATATAACTGTTGCAATAGGTCTACCTATAGCAAAAACTTAGTGAACCGTTGCGGTAAATCCATCTATTGCAACAATTGTTTGAAATTTTTTATTTGTTGGAACGGTTTATTTCCAATTGACCCAACCCGGATAACCCATCTACTGACCCGGATCCGATCCACACTCTAGCTTAATCACAGCCATTCATCTGAGATGATCTAATGGCTGCCATTTAACCTCATTTTATTTCCATTTTTAATACCCCAAAGACCCTCAAATCCCTAATTCAATCATTTTCTCTACAATCAGCCACCACTCCATTCCCCTTTGCCCTCTCCACCACCTTGACCATCATTGGTGGTGACCGGCCGACAAAATAGCCACCAACACAATGTCACCACCGCCTCATTTCACTGGTGAGCCCCTCTTCGATTCGGTCGAATACAATGTTGTCGGTCTTCCATACTCCATGGATTTCACCAATTTGAGCCTTGAGGTAAAAATCAAACCACCTAACCTGTGAATTTGGCTTATAATTTTTTTATGGGCATCATTATGTTGTGATTTAGATATTGAATTGTGATACGAGAAATTAAAATTTGTGGGTTTCATGCATATTTAATTGTATTTTGGTGTCTAATAAATATAGCTAACCTTGGGTTTTGGATTGCGTATGGAGAAATTGGTTGAGAAAAATTATGAAATTGATAGGGGTAACTCTAAATAATAATGTGTGGACTTATGAATCTGTTTGACAAATTGAGTAATTTGTCTGGGATTTGAGTTAGTTGGCATCTGGACTTGACCTGTGACTTCTTTGTAGGATAACGATGACTCAACTTGCATCGAGTACGGTCCCTGGCTATCCAAATCTAGTAACACCAACTCATAATTTTGTGGATTCGTCGTCTAATGGTAAGATTCTTTGTTTTTTATTTTTCTTTTCGAATTTCTTCACCTCACAAGGATGAAACCAATAGAAGTTTTGCTCCAATCAGATTTGATTTCTCTTAGTCCCACATTGCTCATTTCAGATTCTCATATGTCATGACCCAACCCATCGTGAGTGGTACCCACTCAACCCCCGGATGAGCGAACCAATATAGTTCAACCATTGCCTAGACTAACAGCCTAAAACCAGCAAGTGAAAAGTAAACTAATAATCAAACAATTCAATAACTAAACATAATTATTATCCTGCAGAAAATCCCTCCTAGGAACTGAAAGTCATTGTACCAAACATCAATACCAAATATCTAGAATATGGGGATGCAACCCAAAAAGAGAAAATGAAATAGTTTTAAGTCCGAAACAAATGGACTGAAACTCTAAGATAACCCAAGGTAGCTCGAAACAAGCAGCTCACCCTTGAAAGTCAGAAATCGTCGGTGCTAGATGTGAGGTCGCGTCTCAGTCGCTAGTAGATTTCCTGTACTCACCAAAACAAAGACAAGTGCAGTATCAGTACACCACCACTGTGTACTGGTAGGATCATCAACCAGTTTCCAAGTAAACAGTATATATAATAGTACAACATATACAAGTAAATATATGGAAAACATGCAACAAGTATACATGTCCTAGATTACAAGTCTCTACCTACCTTGTCCCAGCATGAAATCCATCTCTTACAGTTCTATACCACGAATATGAGCCATTAACTATACCCTTCAGTCTAGCCCGGACTCACCCTGGAATCCCCTCTAGACACATACCAAAGTAATGATTCAACCCTTCCTAATCAAAGACCAACACAACAGTTAAACAAGTTCCCGGCCACTCAAGGACCACCAACAATAGTACCTTTAAATAGACAACTCGGTCTACTCACGGAACCTATACCAATTATAACCTTCAGTAAAACAACCCGGTCCACTCATGGAACCAATATTAACCAATGCAATACAATAGTCAATGAAACAATGCAAGATGCAATAAAGTAAACCCGTACCAGGCGTGGTACCCGTGCCAACCGAATGTTATACCCATACCAGGCGTGGTACCCGTGCCAACCATGTGTTATATCCATACCAGGCATAGTACTCGTGCCAACCATGTGTTATACCCATACCAGGCATGGTACCCGAGACAACCGAATGTCAGCAAACCACAGTCAATATATGAACACACACAACTTGTAATACCAACAAGTAAAACCGTTCAATCACATACTGTAAACATGAACCTAGACATTTCACACAATTTCCCTAAGCAATGTAATGAATACAATCACTTAGACATGAGTACATGAATATACACATTCACAGAAAATCATAAGCCATCATCTACCTCTAAATGTTCCAAGCTCTATTCGACCCGAGCTTTCTCGTGTTCCGGATTCCTCTCTCGTTCTTGGTCTATAAACAACACACATGACATATAGTTAACACCCATGGCCTATACATTACCCGTATTATACTAAATCCCCAAACCCCAGGCCACCTATAATCATCCCACCCCTTTCCCGGGCTTTTCCACTGTTAATTCTCCTAGTTCTATTATCTTTTACGGGTAAAACAGGGAATTAAACAACCTATGATCATAATAATATACTTTAATCCATACCCAAGAACTCACATGCTTGGAATCCCCTTCCTTCTCCAAATTCCACCATCCCTAGGTTATTCTAACCTTCCCCAAATTCCCTCCTAGCAATTCTACCGCATAGGAAATGTAATACAAAGATTGGGGAATGAAAACCATACCTTAGGGAAGAATTTTGACAAAGAAAGGAAGAAAAATGTCTGGAATCGCCTAGCCCTTCTCCCAAAATAAACTTGAGAAAAATTGAATATTTGGGAGCTGTTTCTGCATTAAAAACCCGTCGTCCCGCTATAACGGTCCCCGCTCCACTATAGCAGTAGCTCGCCGCTATAGCGGTCTTAAGTAGGTTGACCGCCCTTTGACCGCCGCTATAGCGGTAATTTCTACCACTATAGTGGTGGCCACTATCGCGTGACCACGCTCGTCACGGACATAAAGTCCGGAAATCTGCCAGTTTTGGCCATTTCACACCACACCTGTTTCCCCTGACGTCCTAAAACAACCCCTTCGCATCAAATGCGATCCGGGAGTTCTACTTACTCAAATGCGATTCCGAAAAGTCCCCCGGACTCCTTTATGTCTTGGATACATGGAAAACTAGCTCAATCCAAGACATCCTAACCCATCTTTACCCGGATTTCCCTAGACTCTACCTCACTCTAAAACCGACCGAGGCTAGCCTAGCCCAGAATTTCAAACTCCCAAACCCGGAGTTTTCTAACTCTAAAACTTGGCACGATGGAACTACCCGTAATGAAGGACCCGGTTGTTACATCATATTGAACTGAAATACTGGAGGTTAAGGATTTTGATTCTAAGTTTACAAGTTGTAGTGATATTTTTTAGATTCATAAGTGTCTATTTGTTATTCATGCGACTTGGATAAAACAATGAGAAAAAGGGTATGTTAGCTCACTTATATTATGAAGTAGTGTCTAAACTCAATAGCTAATCCTTGTGCTTTCCAGGTTATGCTTCTATTGAGTGCTAAAAGTGTAACATATGTTGTTTAGGATCAATATTGAATGATGAAGTTAGTAAAATGGACAACCTTGTTGTGGCTAAGTCCAACGTTTGTTCGAACTCTATTCTAATATATCTAGTGGCAGTCCTTTCATATATATGGATATAATGCATTTGTGCATTTTGTGTGTGGCTGATTCTCTTAAGCCAATAAGTCTTGAAAAGGTTTCAATGAGTTCTTTTACCATTAGATGTTTAGTAATCAAAGTTCTTTGTGCTTTGGAGTTAGATTATCATTTTTAATTATCTTTTCGAGTTCTATTGTCTGCGTTTAAATTTGGCATGAGTTAGTTTAAGTCAAATTTAGGAAATAGATGTGTAGTTTTCAGTCGTATGTAAAAAATGAACCATTACATCTTTTAACTTTAAAGTTTATTCCCGTTCCAATCTTAATTTGGCATGAGTGGCCTTAGGATGTTTCCTTCATAAATACCATCGCCTTGCTTCTAAGACCCGTGAAAGCTAGCTATGAGTTTTCCATTTCATTACCTTGCATTTTCATGTAAAGCCTTAAGCTTTGAGCTTCTTGATGAGTTACTACGCCACCTCCCCGTCCATTAGCAAGCTTTGGTTTTGAGGTCTTCTGTGAATGCCATAGCTTAACAAGTGAAGGTTAGTAGATAGCTGGCGTCCATATGCCTCAGTAACAAAATATTTTATCTTGACAATATTAGCAATTTCTTCTGGCATAAAATTTTGTCATTGATGTTAATGCCAAGGTTAGAACTTGTAAAATTTTCATTTCAGCAGATTGTAACTTCGATGTTCATGAACAAATGGTCTTGGTTTTATGGTGTCTAATAATACTTATGGTGGTACAAATGTTACCTTTTCTATGAGTTATCATCAATAGCTACGACCCAACAACTAGCTGATACTCATTGCCAGCTTTGAAAGGTAAATTTATGAATTTAGTCATGGTTTCTTGTAGTGTTCTCTGCCGGCTGTAAGCCAAGACAGACTTGGCTACTTTCTTCTTATGTCTCCTTTGACACGAGCACTACCTAAAATCCTTGAGATTCTCGGGATTTTGACGTGTCAAAGATTCCGGATAGTGCTGCTCAACTTATTACTTTGGTTTTTCACTGTTTTTTTCCTTGAGATTGATTCCTCTTAACCGGTTAATTTTCTGGAAGTATTTTCCATTCTTATGTGGTAGTTTCTATAGTTCTACTTTCTGGGATTGTCTTAATAAATAATTAGATGGCTCGAATGCATTATGGAGAGCATACAGGTGGTTTGTTTAAGCTTCACTTCCTTTTAGTTCCGTTTGAGAGACAAGTTGGTTTCAATTTTGTTTGTGTCTCCTTTCATTGTTTTTGACTTCTGCTTCAATAATTTATTTCAATATTTATTAGCACTGATCTGTATAATTAGACTTGGTATAGCTTAGTTAATTTCACGGTTGTCTTAGCTTTCACCTTGGCCATAGTATAAGTACGAAATATGAAGTCAATTTTCTTTAGTTTTGTGATTAGTAGTTTAAGCTTGTCATTTGCAGTTGGATTTCATGAGTATTACTGCATCTCCTTCCCTAGTTTTTTTGGGTTATCTCTCTGTGTTAAATTGAAGTTTGAATTATAAAGGTCCTTGGGTTTAAAGAAATTTAATAACTTCCCAAATGTGTTTTGAGCTTAATTCTTTCAAAGTTTGGTTAAATCATTTATTTGATGGCTCAAAAGTTTTATTTTCAATAATATTTTCTCAAAGATTTAATATATTTTAAAAAGCTTAAAGTTATTAAACATTTTCATATACTAACGTAGCCACTTTCTCTGTTTATATTGAGTTCTTCGAAGCTAATCACTGAAGCTTTATTTCTAAAACCCACTGCTCTGTTTACATGTGAAGTATTGTAGTCATAATTTTCTTGTAAAAAGGATGAGCAAAATATACTGTTCTTTGAAGTATTAAGGGTATCATTTTAGTTAAACTTAGATTTCTATGTAACCTGAATCTTGTCTGTTTGCTTTCAGTTTTCTTCAAATGTATTCCATTATTTATAGTTGAATAGGTTAACACTTAAAGATTATATCCAAATAAAATATGGAAAACTATCACATTTATTCCCGAGTTCGGACTTCACGAACTCTAAAAGGACAAGAGAAGTAGGAATAAATGACATTTATTAGATTCTTTTGTTTCATTTCCCAAATTTCCTTGTGATATTTTTGACAGGCTTTAGAAATTTGGTATTTTGTCTTATTTGGTTCATTTGTCAAAATTCGTTTGACAAGCTACTTTTTCACTATTGCGGGCTGCTGTATTTTTGTGAGCTGCTTGCTGTATTGGAGCTAAGTTCTTGCTTGAATCACTGCTGCATTTGAGGCTGTTTGTCATTGTATTTGGTCAAATAGGCTGCTGCACTTTTGTCTATCATGTTGCTCCATTTGGCTGTATTGTTGACATGGTGAGACTAATAGATGTGTCTTTAGTTCTATTTACCTAATTATATTAGTTGTTGGAGTTTGAATCTGTTTGTTACTACTTTCTTTTTCGGAAACTGGTATCTACTAACGTAGTTTTGAATATTTAGTCTAATCAGATTCTTTTCAAGATTGGTAAACATGACTTTTTCATTGTAGGTGGAGAAAATAATCAGCGGGGTGATGAAAGCATTGACGAGGACAACATTTGAGATTTGGTTGAAAGTAGTCAAAACTGTTGTATTTGTTGGCATTATGAATATTTATTTTGTTATCCAGTTGAAACATGTGCTAACTGTTATATATTTTGCCCGTGAATAATATTACGACTAATTTTTTGCACCTATGGTGGATGGTATTATGACTGGTACATTTTGTATATTTTGCGCCTGTGGCGGATGATATTATGACTGAAATATTTTGAATTATAATCATTCAGTTTTATTTAGTAATTATCATCTTTCATGGTATTTACAATTTCGTTATGTCAAATATTTATATTTATAGAAACTTTTTCAATAGGTAAAATAGAACTGTTGCAATAGCATTTACTAAAGCTATCAATTGTCACAACATATGAGAACTGTTACTGTTGACACCCAATTTTTACCCTCCACATTATGAATTAATCTTGAGCCTTTTTGAATTTTAAACAATTTTTGAAATAATTGTTTTGTAAAAAGGGATAAAATATTTTCCAAATCCGCTTTTTAGTAGTCTTGAGTAAGAATTTATATTTTTCATATTTTATTATGTGAAATTTATATAAGTTTACTTAAAGAACTATTTAAAAGTTTAATTTCATAAAAAAAATCCTTTTAAGAGATTAAACGCTTGATTTTCCTCCAAATTAATTCAAAATGAGAGATTAATTGAGTAAATTAATTTCATAAGTTGTTAAATGAGTTAATTATGGGTTAAATAAAAGAATTATTTCAATTTGCTTAAATTTAATGAAGCTTGAGTGATTAATTTTAATTACTTCATCTTTATTCCTATTCTAGCCTAAATTCTTTAAATCATTTAAATCCTAGACAAATTTTATCTAATCACTCTTAACTTGGCTATTTCTTAAAGATTGAATCGGCCACATTTTGCAAATGTGGCCATATTTTAAACAACCCTCATCAGCCTTTGTTTCAGCCTACATTTGGGCTCAAAACAATTCCATCCGCCCCAGCCCACTCATAATTTTACTCAAGACCCGCTCTGATCCGACCCACTCTCTCAACCCTTATACTATTCTTTCTTCTTCTCATTTCACTTACACAGACCAAACGACCCCTATATCACCTCTTCTTCATTCAGAAGACAACACCCGCAAACCCTAGCCGCCACATCCCTCTCTCACGCATTCCCCAGAAGAGAAAGTTGTATGAGAAACGTGCCTCATACAAACACCTCAGATCACCCAGTGCACTCCTTAAATCTCTCTCTCTTTGTCGTCTCTCATAAATGATGAAAAACCAGTACAAACCCCAATGTTTCCTAATGATTCACAGCTCAAATGATGCTTAACGACGTTAAAATTTTCAAATGCCATCCAAGATCTCCATCAAAATTGTGCTGGCATCATTGAGAACCCTCTAGAAGCGGCTAGGTGTCAATATTTCCACGTGATTCAGGGAAATTTGTACAAGATTCGTACAAATCCTTGCTGACCAGCCTCCTCCAGAAAAGATTTTGAAATTTCTCAAAGAAAATCCCAAAAAACCCTCCCTCTTTCCCCCATTTCTACCCTAATTTCCCCTATAAAACCCCTTTTTGAGATTAAGAGAAGGGGGCTAGCTTTTGGATCTTGAGTTTCTTCTTTGGAGAGTCATTCTCTAGAACTCGAAAAAGACCAAAGGCTTCAGAAAAAATAAAAGTTCGAAACTCCGATGAAATCATTGTAAACTCCAGCGATGTGGTGAAGTTTCTGGCAATATCTCGTTGTCCTAGTCGCTACTCCAAAAGAGGTAAAAACCCTCATCTTTTTTCCTTTCTTCGTCTCTTTAGCAGAATGTAAGGTCGTCTGTTCCTTCTTATTTTAGAAATAGTTTCTGTTGGTTTTAGGCTGCCTATGTTGTGATTATGAATTCTTTTAGAGATTTCTGGTTTTAGGCTGTTTCTTCTTGTTTAATTTGGTATTAAGAAATTATGTGTGGAAGTTTTAAAATATGTTTATTAAAGTTGTTGTCAAGTATTGAAGTTCTGAGGATTTTCGTTTGTTTTCTTGTGTTCTGTTCTTTCCAGTCTTAAAAATACTGTTTGTATGCTTTATGTGAACAAGCATATGTTGTATGTGTGTTTAAAGTCTTGGCATTTTTTTACTCGAATATGATCTTGAATTTCTGGGACTTCAATCTTTGTTTTGGTGTGTTTGTTCTTACTCGTCTCATGCTTCATTTGTTTTGGCTCGATTTGAATTCATGTTTAGTTGTCGTTTTCATTCCATGACAGGTTCTTCCTCGTATGTTAAAATCAGTTAAATTTGAATGCTTGTTCTTTTCTGTTTCATGAAGCATGTTTTTCATCGATTGAAATCTGCATATCTTTCTGATTAGATATAGTCATGGCCTCTTAAAACAAGGTAATTTTTATT
This sequence comes from Jaltomata sinuosa, assembly GCA_003996215.1. NCBI lineage: Eukaryota > Viridiplantae > Streptophyta > Magnoliopsida > Solanales > Solanaceae > Jaltomata > Jaltomata sinuosa. The sequence goes on from QJPP01000379.1 coordinate 279,144, forward strand.
ACTTAAAGTCTTCATACTTTATGTGCCCAAGTTTGCATATGGTTTGTAGCTATCGGGAGTTGTTTAAGTAGGATAGTCATTGAAAATTTAGTAATTTTTAGTCGGAAGCTCTGAATTTTGATCACCTGTAATAGTCTTGCTCTTTCTTGATAAAACCATGTCCCTCTATCTATGGCTACCAAGGATGACATATTAGTTTATTACACTCTAAACTCTCCCTAGTATAACTTTATGAATCTCTTTTAGCGAATCTGTTTAAGCATTTGAATTAGTGCATACATATGTATAATGTTTCCTTTGTTGTCACGCATGTTGATTTCTATATTGTCATCCTAAATATGATTCTGCATCAATATCACTATACTTCTCTCCTATAATCCTTATCATTGTCTTTTCTCTATGCATGAACAACTCGCTCGAGTCCCGATGGACTCTCACCCTTTGCATCTCGATGGGGTAAGACCCCCGACATTCCGAGTTGGCCCTCGAAAGTCCCAATGGACTGACGCAGTTCCAAAGTACGTGTACAGGTTGCAAAAGAAATGAGAAAGAAAATGGGTGCAAAACCCATGAAACAACAGTAGCAGCAGTAAGCCCAAGTGGGCAGAAATCATAGGAGAAAAATGGACTAAAAGTCCAAATACAGAAAATGGGCCAAGCCCGTAAAGTCAGCAACAGTAACAAGTCCAAAATGGACAAAATAAAATGGGCCAAAGCTCATAGTAGAAGCGGCAGTTTACAGCCTAAAGGGGCTAAAGAATGGAAATTGGACCAAAGTCCAAAACAGACGGTGGTGGGTCTAAAGAGGGCCCACAAATTAGATTTAGGACAGGTTTCAGACTAAAGTCCAAATGGTTTAGGCCAAAAGGCTTAATTATTTTCTTTCCCTTAACTTTCATAGTTTAGATTATCATTTCTTTGTATTAATTGGACTGATTTTTAACTTAGTTGGACTATCCTTAAAGGAGTAAATATTTTCTCGGTTACCTTTTTGATGTGCCAGTATTTTACGGTAATTTGACGCCTTTAACTAAGAATAATCATGAGTTTTCAAGCAACCTTTGTTGTTTTTGATGGTTTTTATGTTGTATTTGCAGGAAAAATAGACATAGATAGAAAAGGATGAAAAATGCTAAAAATGATCCTACTGGATAAGGGTGACGGTTGGTGTGATAAACCGTCATGCCTGTGACGAGCCACCAAACTAACTGTCAAGTTGAAGCAGTTGGGAAACAGACACTGTTTAAGAGTGACGGGAGCTGTGACGACCTGTCACGCCTGTGACGAACCACCAAATCAACTGTCAAGCTGAAGCAGTTGGGAAACAACCACTATTTAAGAGTGATGGAAGCCGTGATGACCCATCAAGGGTTTGACGTCCCATCATAGCAAACCATCCAGAAGAGGAAGAACTAGGGGATCACTGGTTAAGAGTGACGGTTTGTGTGACGAACCATCACATGCCCGATGAGCCGTCACAGAAACCGTCAAGACTAGACAGCGAGATTCCGACTCTATTTTTGAAAGTTTATTTCCTAGTTTACTATAAATACCCAGTATTAGGGTTATTTTAATCATTATATATCTAACAATTAAAACGTATTTTTTGAGCGAGTTTTTGAGCGACACAAAGAGAGAGAAATGACACTCTTGTCTTCTTCTTTGGGATTTTCACCATTGTTGCTTGAATTCTACCGAAGTTTAAAGTAAAGTTGTGATTTGTATATCGTAAGAACATCTTCTTATTATTATGAATACTATTACTTCTTTCTTTCATTTAACAAGCATGAGTGGCTAAATCTCCCACAATTAGGGTTGTGGGAGCCATGGCAAAAGTGACGATATAAATTTCGGGTGACGTTGGGTTTGATTTGTATGTTGTTCACGTTGTTAATCTTGTGTGTTTAACATTTTCTAATGGTTGCAAACATTAGAACATGCCTAGGTTTGATTTGCTTGAACTAACAGATTAAAACCGGGTAAATAGATTAACAACGAGGATTCAAGACTCTTAACTCTCGTCTAATGATTAATTCTTTAGCAAGATTAATCTACTTGATGTTTTGGTTGAAATGAGTAATTTATATTTTCAAGTTCGAGATAATTGGAAAGGAAATGCGTCATTTTGGTTGAGAAAAGCTTAGACATAAACATGAATTCAATCACTTCGTGATAGACATATGGAAAGAACCCGACTAAACTCTAACTCAAATTTGTTGGGATGCCATGGTGAACAGTTCCCTAGTTCACCTCTCATATTCATTCCTAAAATCGTGAAACTCGTTGATTGTCATTTAACTTGTTTAAAATTGATCAATATGAACCCCCCCCCAATTACCGGAAACTATCGATTACCAGTCAACTAAATTACTAACGACTTAATTTGCACCTTATTCCCTGTGGGATTGACCCCAACCTTTGTTGTGTTCTATATTTGACAACGACCGCTTACGCTTCTTAATTGAGGTGTAGTTTGGGCGTTATCACTTTTATCAGTTACTGTTTCATCATTTAAAAACATTATGATTATCACAAAAAAAAAACAAGCTTGCTTTGCTCTTTTTTTTTTTTTAAAGCAAGCTCTTTATGTGTTTCCATGGTAATCCTCCTTTATCAAATTATATTCGTTATGCTTTTCCAAGTGAAAACAAGGTGTTTCCCAAATAAAAAATCAAATCAAGTATTTTCTCAAGTTAAAACACAAAATCTTTTCAAAGTTAGTCAAATAAGTTGTTTTCAAACAAGTTCGGATAACCGCGAGTTAGTGGATGTTTCGAGTGCCTTTAAAACCTTCTCGAAGCATTAATTTGAACCCTTACCCTTAATCTCTTAATTTTTTTAAAAGTTATATCTGTTTTGACTTTAAAAGATCTTTCATAAGTTTTTTCTTGGTTTTTACTTTTTATAAAAAACTAAGTGGCGACTCTTCTTTTAAAATTGAAAACGTTTTGAAACTTTAAACTAAATTTTTCGAAATGATTTTCAAACAACACGTCATTTTTTCCGAAAATAGAAATGGCGACTCTGCTGGGGATAATTCAACTAAGTTCTTACCTTATTGTTTGAAACTAACTTATTTGACTAACTATTAGGATTGTAATAATTAGTAACTTTATCGCTTTCCTTACTTGTTTATTTTCCCGCAAGATATAAATTGTTCATGGCATCTTCCACCTCCCTTGGCAAAGCATTAGAATGCATTAGGGGTAAAAAGGTAATTAGATAAGTATTTGCGATCGTTCTTAATAAAACACATAATTTTTCAAAATAGACGAGTGAAGTAGTTGACCCGCGGTCGGTTAACGGTCACTTGTTGTTTTAGCCTTGATTGTCCGCCTGGATTCCCGGTCAATTTCAAAACCTATTCTAGAAACTCAGGATAGAGTAAAACCAAATCCCAAAATAGGCATTGACCTAAGATGTCTTAATATCCAAGGGATATTAAGTCCATTAGTAAGACCACCTTGTGTTCGAAAAGGCCCACGGCCCGAAAGAACAATCATCCTATATGTGTTCAATTAAAGGATGTGATGTCGAGTTGTACGAATCATTGTCCCTCGGGATTGGGATATATTTAGATGGTCTTTTGAAGATTGTCATTCGTAAGGCATTCAGAATTCCAAGGTGTACAAGAAGTTCGAGAACGAAGGACCGGCCACGGCATCCTAGTTTAGGATTGTGCCCTTGCGTGGGACTGATTTCTGATATACATTCCTTTTTCCCTTATTTTGTATCCCCATTTTCTTTTAAACGGTCTGTATATATTTTTGGGGCAATGGAACATTTACAAATGACATACACATCCTTCAATTTGTTAGGCCTACCTTTGGCATAAAAAGGTCACATATTCGTATAGGACACGCTATGAACTGTTATGTGATATAACTGTCTTACGTGCTTATGTGCGTTGCTCAAATCAAAGGTGAATTGATCCACTCCTATATTTTTAGAACCCATAGGCAGGATAAAATCCCACCGTGCAAAATTTGACCAAAATCGCTCTTGGAGTTCTTCAAATTATCCCAGAGAAAAAAAAATCCAAAAACTTCTTAAAACTCTTTTAAGTCTTGTTTAGAAGACGAACTTAACATATCCGAACTACATCCTTTCAGGGCCCGTCCCTTATCCTTAAGAAATTTTCATTTCCCACTTTGACAAAAAAGCCAAAGAATTCAGAAGATACATCAAGTGCTGAAAACTCGACGAGTCAAATCTCCTGATAGAATCTACCTACCCCAAAATCGATCCTGTCCGTCGAACCCTCGAGCTAATAAATACCCGTGGATCAATTTGCCTTGATGAAAAGCAACTTTATGTGTTTCTTCCCGATCGGATATCTTATATAGTTTATCACTAACAGGACCTAACATATCGGCCTTTGAGTTGTTTTACTTCAACATGTAATAGAAATTGATCTGTGTTGGCAAAATTGGCTGAACATCCCTACTTCACCCGCTCAAAGGCACAAATAGATTCCTCCTCTAACCCTCGCTTCGCTAAGGGTGAGATGCCTGACAGTGAGGAAGAAAATGTTTTGACTGTAAGAGATAATATTATCGACGAACAGAACGAAATAATTGCAGAGCTTGCAAGAAAGTTAGAAAAAATACAAGAAGAAGTACAGAAGGCCAAAGATATGGCTAGCTTGGCTATCGCTGCCAACACCCCGACTCTAGGTAACTCCCAGCCTCCTCTCCGAATCCCTCCGCTTAACTCCCCATTGACTGAAAATCAGACAAGAGATATCCCTCTCTCCTCCATTCTTGGACCTTCCAAGGAACCTCTCTCCAACAATCCTCCTCACATCGGATCCTCGTACCAAATCCATACTCTTCCTGTCCAATACACTAACCAAAACAACAACCCAAGTTCCTACAATCCACAAAACCTCCCTCCAAATTATCAAAATACGCCATCGAATGCCTACAACTCCCAGAATAACCATCCCAACGTCACTAATTCGCATAACTATACCCCCACATACCTAAATGCTTCTCCATAAGTCCAACCCCCACCTACCTAAAATATGCCACCAACCACTTTCCACGCTATGGTAGAACCATACACCACTCTCCAAGAAAGCCCTGAGCTGGATCACTATGAGGAGAAAGAGAAAGAGTTGAGGTCCGCGGAGAAGAAGCGTGATCATGACATGACCCAGATAAAAGAAGAGATAGTCAGGATGAAGGAGTTTCAAGGCTCGTCGTATGAAAAAGGGCTATGACTATGATGATCTCTGTATCCATCCAGAGATGGACCTACCAGACGGATTCAAGATTCCCAAGTTTGAGAACTTCAATGGTGTTTGGAATCCCGAGGCTCATTTGAGAAGCTATTGCGACCAAATGGTCAGCTCCCGAAAGAACAATGCTCTGTTAGTGAGATTTTTAGTCGAAGTCTGAGCGGAGAGGCTTTAGAATGGTTCACCTCTCAAGAACTGAAGAAATGGTCCAGGTGGAGCGACCTAGCTAGAGACTTCGCTCAAAGATTTGCATACAATGTGGAAGTCATCCCTGATCGATACTTTCTAGGATGCATCAGGCAAAAATCGAACGAACACTTCAGAGACTATGCCTATCGGTGGAGAAAGGAGGCAGCGAAAGTTTGGCCTCCCATGTCCGAAGAGGAAATAAGCATGGTATTTATGCGCTCACAGGAGTCGAAGTTTTATGATAAAATAATATCAGCGGTTAAAGCACCGTTCGCTGATCTAGTTAAGATTGGTGAAATTGTGGAAGAAGGTCTGTGTATCGGCAAGATTACCAAAGCTTCTGCATCCTCAAGATCGGTAGGATTTCCCAAGAAGAAGAGGGAAAAAATGTCTTCGGTATCCTCCAGTCCTATCCCGTGATCGCGAAAACCTTTTGAGGCCAACTACAAAAAACCACTTGTTCCAATAACCCCTTCCCCAGCTCCACAAAATCCTTAACCTATTTTCTATACTCAGCCCATTTACCAAGCTCCACAACCAAATTAAACTTGCAACCCATTTACCAAACTCCACAATCAGATATGCAGCCCATTTACCAAACTCCACAATCAGATATGCAGCCCATTTACCAAGCTCCTCCCGAAAACTTTCAAGTGTATCAAAAGACTCCCAAGTACCAGGATAATCGCCAGGTTCTGCCTCTCGCTAATATCAATCTCCCTTGCCCTAATTTGGAAAATAAAGCTCCTCGAACTTTCACCCAATTGGCTGAAACCAGAACTCAGTTATATGAGAGATTGAAGGCTGTTGGATTTATTCATCCCATACAACCTAAACCAGGCAATCTTAACTCGTGTTTCTTCAGAGCTGACCGACATTGTGCTTATCCTTTCGGAGGAGTCGAACATGATACCGAAGATTGCATTAATCTGAGGAACAAAATTTAGGATTTGATTGATAAAAGAGTAGTCACACTACAAACAGCACCGGCCAATGTTAATAACAACCCGCTCCTGAATCACACACGAGCCACTATTAATGTCATAGAGGTAGATGAAGAATGGGTTGTAGGCAAGTCTATAGTGCCGGTTAGACCTAAAAAGCAAGAAATGCTGAAAAAAGCTATAGCTACTTTGAGTATTGCTGAGCTACCCTTTGAAGGGTTAATGCGCAACGAGGCCTTGCACATTAATGGTTGTGTCCCTGTGACTGAAGAAGTCCCAAAAGGAAGCAATTTCTACACCATAGAGACTGTCAATGCCACAGGAGAGGATCTTGCTCCTCAAATCCCCATGCCACCTATCTATAAAATGCTCACAACTACGATACTAGTGAGCGGATATGAACCATGTCTCGGATTAGGCAAGAGTTCTGATGGTATGACTGAGCCAATAAGCATCCCAAGAAAGCTGACCAAGCGTGGGTTAAAGTATGTTGTCCAAGAAGACAAGGAGGAGAAGCAGTCAGGATTGCCAAAGCCGTTACTTTGCCTATGTCAGTCATTCTCAGTGAGTATTGGTTCCCCAAGCGACGGGTTATAGGATGGAATAGGATGTCTGTTCGAGGAATGTGATGTTATCCCCAAAGCAGCCATGATCAGGGATGCCAGGCCTGGGAAGAATTGCAGAATTAGGACACCACTCTCCTCGTGACTCTCCACTCGGCTGGGTAGACAAAAATTCTATTTTATGAAAATTGGTGATGGTCCGAATGAGGCTCCATGACCCACCCTTTGTGTTTTCAATTTCCGCGTACTATTTTATCACTTTCCAAAATGCACAAACCAGCATTCATGTGGGTTATAGCCATAGTTTATAAATATTTTTGGATTTCAAAGAAAAGCCTCCCTTATTGAAAACATTTACCGTTCAAAATTATTTATTTACTTGGTACCATCTAACTTGTTTTGTTTATGGTTTCAGTAATAATAAGTTAAAACCTGCCACTGTCATGTCATGCCAAGAGCTTAACAAACAAATCTAGCTAGACGATGATGATTTTGAGAAGTATGTTGAAGATATCATGGTCCTTGAATGAACGATCAAGGAGTCTAAGAACTTCGAAGACCAGAAAAGGCCCCACCTGAAAGAGTTTGAGGTGGTCAATCTGAGAGGCAATGGTCAAGTTGAAGAAATTAGCGTCAATATTCATTTGTCAAAAGCACAAAAGAGCTTATCAGTCTTCTCAAGCCATACATCAACATTTTTGACTGGTCCTACAATAATAGGACGAGAATGAGCACAAACATCATCTCTCAAAATTTATTGGTCAATCCAGAATTCAATCCAGGGAATGGATAATTAATCCTTCCCTCCCATAAGACAAAGGAAAGTTTGCACCTAATCGGAAGGACCATATGTCATCCACAAAGTGTTATCAGGAGAAGCCTAGATTTTGTCCAAGATAGACGGCCAAGTGTGGCCCAAACCTATCAACTCCGATGCCGTAAATAAATACAATGCCTAATGATAGTCTTTATTTCTTTCTTTCCTTGTAATCGCATTTTCGGATTGTAATAGTTTTGCACTTAGTAAAAGCTTAAAATATCCCCTATCCTCTACCTACGAACTACGTTTGACCTGATTTCTCAAGAATGGGATACGTAGGCGGCCTGTGTCAGCTTTGATCAACCCGTTAGAAAAATCTATCTTTCCCCTTCCTATCTTGAACTACATTCGACCTGAATTCTCAAGAATGGGATAGGTAGGCGGCCTGTGTAGTCTTCAATCAACCCCTTAGAAAAATCTATCTTTCCCCTTCCTATCTTGAACTACGTTCGACCTGAATTCTCAAATAATGAGATACATAGGCGACCTTTGTCAATTTCGGTCACCCCTTTATTTATTTCCAACATTCACCCACTACGAGTGTGGGAACTACGTTTGACCTGATTCCTGCCTCAACAGGATACGTAGGCGCCACAATGGCTCGATCATATCACCCAGAAAATAGAAACTGGGGTAGAATTTTCGGGAAAGAAATCTCAATAATTCAGAAGGCGAAGATCATCTCCAAGGAAGTCAAAATACAGAATGTATATCGAGAAAGAATCTCGTAATCCCACAGAGTCTCAAGACCCTTGCCAATGGAGTGAGATTTATCTCAAAACCTTTAAATGGGGCAGAAATTTTGAGGAAGACCTCAAAATTTCCACTAGGTTTCATTCAAGAGTTCAGAATTAAACTCCGAAGAGTTCCCCAACACCGTGGGATCAGAATCTACTTCAAAAAATCCCCAGTTATAACAAAGTCCGAGGGGGATTAATCCCCAGCTATGACAGATTTTCGAAAAAATATTTCATATTTCCCTAGCTAGGATGATAAAGGATCTCTAGTGTCTGCCAACGATATGTCAGAAACGTTAAAGCCTTGAGTAAAGGAAATTCGTTGAGCTAGCACATTACATGAAGGGCAAAGACCTTTTCAAACTATCCTTTTTCAAAATCTTTGTTTTACAAAGAGCCGGTTTGAAAAATCATTATGAAAACTAGTTTTACTCCTTATAATATATTTTGTCTTATATCTACCATGGCCCGAGGAGAGTCGAGGGCGATGAGTACCCGAGATAGGAAAGCATCCGGAGAAGATAAAATGAGGAGCAGAAAATCGAAGGAGGTCAACACAGACCAGTTTCGGTAAGAAACTAATAATTTTCTGTGGATGCAGGTTGTCCCCAAAAGTATGTTAGAAAGCAGTTCCTCATTATCCGACACGTTCAAGGAAATGCAATGAGATCAGACGCCCCAAAATTTAGCGCGAAAAGCCAAAGCAGCGGAAAGAAGCCAAAGATGGCAAAAGTCCCTAGAACGGGCGAATCTTCTTGTATTTCACATAAACTACCAAATAAAGAAAGACTGACAACGTCCTCAAGTCCCAAAATGGATCAGGACATTTCGGTCAGTTTCGAATTGAGACACCAAACCAGAGATCGACGTCATTCTCCGTCAATCCCCAACAAGTTAGAAATTACCACGAACAGATGATGTTCAAAGACGGTATTTATGGCTGTCCCCAGAAATGGACACGACCATTTCATTCACATTTCAAATAAAAGTCTATTTTGATTAGCTTCATAAACGTCGTCTTTAAAGTTTTTCAAATTTGACTGTGGTCGCTAGTAAGAGCGACACCGTGTCTACTAACCATTTGCCTTGAGCACAGGTATCCATAAAGGAGTCGACATGACAAAACAAAGACCTGAGGTGATGTTTTCTATGACTTTCCCATGGGCCATTGCATCATAAGGCACTATATTGCATCACATTTTGCATTCATATTGCACCATGTCACAGTGCATCATGCTGACTTTACGGGCTTGGCCCATTTTCTGTATTTTTTCTTTTAGTCCATTTTTCTCCTTTGATTTCTGCCCACTTCGGCTAAATGCTACTACTGCTGTGTCATGGATTTTGCACCCATTTTCTTTCTCATTTCTTTTGCAACTTGTACACCTACTTCAGAACTACGTCAGTCCATTGGGACTTTCGAGGGCCAACTCGGAATGTTGGGGGTCTTACCCTATCGAGATACAAAGGGTGAGAGTCCATCGGGACTCGAGCGAGTTGTTCATGCATAGAGAAAAGACAATGATAAGGATTAGAGGAGAGAAGTCTAGTGATATTGATGCAGAATCATATTTGGGACGACAATATAGAAATCAAAGTGCGTGACAACAAAGGAAACATTACACATATCTATGCACTAATTCAAATGTTTAAACAGATTTGCTAAAAGAGATTCATAAAGTTATACTAGGGAGAGTTTAGAGTGTAATAAACTAATATGTCATCCTTGGTAGCCATAGATAGAGGGACATGGTTTTATCAAGAAAGAGCAAGACTATTACAGGTGATCAAAATTCAGAGCTTCCTACTCAAAATTACTAAATTTCAATGACTATCCTACTTAAACAACTCCCGGCAACTACAAACCATATGCAAACTTGGGCACATAAAGTATGAAGACTTTAAGTAATAAAAATTGCCTTGTTTTAAGTGGCCATGACTATATCTAATCAGAAAGATATGCATATTTCAATCGATGAAAAACATGCTTCATGAAATAGAAAAGAACAAGCATTCAAATTTAACTGATTTTAACATACGAGGCAGAACCTGTCATGTAATGAAAACGACAACTAAACATGAATTTAAATCGAGCCAAACATATATGAAGCATGAGACGAGTAAGAACAAGCACACCAAAACAAAGATTGAATTCCCAGAAATTCAAGATCATATTCGAGTAAAAAAGCGACAAGACTTTAAACACACATACAACATATGCTTGTTCACGTAAAGCATACAAACAATATTTTTAAGACTAGGAAGAACAGAACACAAGAAAACAAATAAAAATCCTCAGAACTTCAATACTTGACAACAACTTTAATAAATAGATTTTAAAACTTTCACTCATAATTTCTTAACACCAAATTAAACAAGAAGAAACAGCCTAAAACCAGAAATCTCTAAAAGAATTCATAATCACAACATAGGCAGCCTAAAACCAAAAAAAACTATTTCTAAAACAAGAAGGAACAGATGACCTTACATTCTGCTAAAGAGACGAAAAAAGGAAAAAAGATGAGGGTTTTACCTCTTTTGGAGCAGCGACTAGGACAACGAGATATTGCCGGAAACTTCACCACATCGCTGGAGTTTACAATGATTTCATCGGAGTCTCGGACTTTTATTTTTTCCCTTTGGTCTTTTTCGAGTTCTAGAGAATGACTCTCCAAAGAAGAAACTCAAGATCCAAAAGCCAGCCCCCTTCTTTTAATCTCAAAAGGGGTTTTTATAGGGGAAATTAGGGTAGAAATGGAGGTTTTTTTAGGATTTTCTTTGAGAAATTTCAAAATCCTTTCTGGATGAGGCTTGCCAGTAAGAATTTGTATGAAGCTTGTACAAATTTCCCTAAATCACGCGGAGAAATTGACACCTAGATGCTTCCAGAGGGTTCTCAATGATGCCACCACAATTTTGACGGAGATCTTGGACGGCGTTTGGAAATTTTAACGTCTCTGAGTATCGTTTAAGCTGTGAATTGTTAAGGAACATTGGGGTTTGTACTAGTTTTTCATCGTTTGTGAGAGACGACGAAGAGAGATAGAGTTAAGGGGTGCATTGGCTGAGCTGAGGTGTTTGTACGAGACGCGTTGCTCGTACAACGTCCTCTTCTTGGGAACGCGTGAGAGAGGGAGGTGGCAGCTAGGGTTTGCGGGTGTTGTCGTCTGAATGAAGAAGAGGAGCTACAGGGGTCGTTCATAGTCCTTCAGTAACTCAATTCATCTCCTCTGTATCGAGTTCAGCTCGCGGTGACTTGTAATGTACTAAAGACTATGATGGTCGGTGAATATCTCACAATGAACTCCATATAGATAGTGCCTCCAGATCTTGAACGCAAAGACTACCGCCGGCAACTCTAAGTCATGAGTGGGGTAGTTGCACTCGTGAACCTTCAGCTGCCTTGACGCATATGCTATAACTCAACCTTACTGCATCAACACATAACTAAGACCGACCCCTGAAGCATCACAATACACAGAGAAAATCTAACCCTCTACCGGCAAAGTCAAAACTGGAGCTGAAGTCAATAAGGCCTTAAGCCTCTGGAAGCTATCCTCGCACTAATCAGACCACTGAAATGGAACATCCTTCCTAGTCAGCATAGTCAAGGGTGCTTCTATGGAAGAAAATCCCTCAATGAATCATCAGTAATACCCGGTTTACCCAATAAAGCTGTGAACCTCTGTAGGAGTAGTAGATTTAGGCCAATCACGAACTGCAAAAATCTTACCCGGATCAACTCTAATCCCATTTTTAGACACCACATGCCCTATGAATGCAACTGACTCTAACCAAAACTCACACTTTGAGAACTTGGCATAAAGCTGATGATCTCTCAAAGTCTGAAGTACAGTCCTCAAGTGTTGCTCATGCTCATCTCTACTCCTCGAGTATACCAGGATGTCATCAATGAAGACTATCATGAACATATCTAAGTATGGGCTAAACACCCTGTGCATCAAGTCCATGAAGGCTGAAGGGGAATTAGTCAACCCAAAAGACATCACCAGGAACTCATAGTGGCCGTAACGTGTCCTGAATGCTGTCTTAGGGATTTTCTCCGCCCTAATCCTCAACTGATGGTAGCCAGACCTCAAATTAATCTTGGAAAACACGGCAAAACCCTGAAGCTGATCAAATAAGTCATCAATATTGAGCATCGGATACTTATTCTTCACTGTAACCTTATTAAACTGCCTATAATCAATACACATCCACATCGACCCATCTTTCTTCTTCACGAAAAGAAAAGGAGCACCCCAAGGAGACACACTCGGTCTAATAAACCCCTTAGCTAACAAATCCTGGAGCTGCTGCTTAAGCTCCCTCAACTCAGCAGAAGCCATACGGTAGGGAGGAATAGAAATGGGCCTGGTGCCTGGCTCTAACTCAATGGCAAAATCAATATCCCTCTCAGGTGGAAGGCCTGACAGGTTGGTAGGAAACACATCTAGGAAGTCTTCAACCACAGGAACAGACTCAGGAGATGTAGGGTCAGCACTAGCATCTCAGACATATGATAGATAAGCTAAACACCCACGGGATATCATCTTCCTAGCTCGAAGATAAGAAATGATCCGAGATGGTGCATGGCTAACAGAACCCTGCCACACAACCGGGGCGATGTATGTCTATGGTAACGGTCTTTGCATAGCAATCCAAAACCGTACAGTGAGGGGATAATCAGTCCATTCCCAGTATCACATTAAAATCCAATATATTAAGTATCATCAAGTTAGCCCAAGTGTCCAAATCACCAACAGATATCACACAGGATCTCACAATCTGATCCACTATTAAAGAAACTTCTACTGGGGTTGAAACAGAAACAGGAACACACAATGGCTCACTAGACAACCCTAAACAAGGAAGAAAGTAGGCAGATATATATGAAGAAGTGGATCCAGGATCAAATAAAGCATAAGCTGGATGATGCCATACATAAATCGTACCTGTGATCACAGCATCCGAGGCCTCTGCCTATGATCTCCCAGGGACTGCATAGAACTGACGATAACCTCCACCTGCCCGACCGCCATCCCTACCACCTGCTCTGCCACGTAGGGCACCACCCCTATCCTGACCACCACCTCCTTTAGCTGGAGGCTGAACTGCTCGTAGCGGCTCGGCTAGCTAAACTGTACCCTGCTGGGGGAAATTTCTAGCAAAGTGGCCAACCACACCACAAGTATAGCAAGTCCCTAATGACCTACTCAATTGGAATAAACCAGCAGAACCTGAATGGTCACCATGGCCTGATGCCCTAAATCTGTACCTCTCGATGGTTGACCACTGTGACCTCGCTGACTGCCCTGACCCTGCTCAAACTGAGAACCAGAAGCCTAAAGTGATGCCGGTACCGGTCGGCTAGACTGACCCTGATGCTACTACGGCTAATAACCTCGGCCCCACTGGCCTGAACCTCTACCACTATGCCTAGAACTACTATAACCACCCTGATATCGAGGCCTTTTATCTCTGGCCCCAGTGTCATGATGACGTGAATCCTCAACTGTGGGGGCATAGTCTGCAATGGCCTGGAATGACCAATCGCTAGCAACTAGTATCTCTGCAGGCTCTCTGAACTCTCTTTGTATCCCCCAAATAAATCTGCGGACTCTGTCGGCCTCAGTAGGCATAATCATAGCTCCAAACGAAGAAAACTGATGGAACCGGGTCTCATACTCTGTGACGGTCATGGTATCTTGAGAAAGTCTAGTGAACTCCTTCCTCCGATGCTCTCGGTCGCTCTGTGGCAAGAACTTGTCCATAAAGGCCTCATAAAACTCAAACCAAGTCGATGGAGGTGATGTAAAACGTCTGCAAGCAACCTATGCCCTCCACCATAACTTTGCTGGACCCTCCAGCTAATATGAGGTGTAGCCAACCCCGTGAGTCTCCAATAAGCCCCAATGGTGCAACATCTCTTCACAGGTAGTGATAAAGTCTTGTGGGTCCTGACTCGATATACCAGTGAATCTCGATGGTACCAATCTTAAAAACCTACCCAAGGCCTTCTGCTTTATCTCTGTCATAGTAGGGCGAGGAGCAAGAGTCTGGGCAACCGATGGAACTGGAAAAACCTCAGCATGGGGAGCCGCAGTATCAGGCTGCGCTCCTAAACTCTAAACACCCTGGGCTGCCCCCTAAGAAAATGTCTGGGCTGTCTCAGAAGGACGCTCCTCAATCATACCCAATAGCTAAAGTAACAAACCCCGAATATCTGAAGACTGAGCTGGGGCTGAAGCTGGCACAAAAACTGATGCTGGAACTGGTACAGGAGCTGGTGGTGCCTGGGCTATCCTTGGGTCTACATATTGCTACTCTGGAGCTAACTCTAGCTCGTATTCATACTCAGGCTCTATATCCACTCTAGCAACTCTAGCAGGTACCGCTGCTCTGGGCACCCTCGACCCCTACCTCTACCCTGGCGACCACCCCAGCCCCTGGCTGGAGTCGGAGGTGCAGGGGCATGAGGCTCTCCTCCGCTAGAAGTTGAAGATCTCATACGAACCATCTGTAGAAGAGTGAACCCGAATAAGTGAGATTTCTAGAAACTTTCAAGGATACTACGCACGAGAGAGAGACAAGAAAAGTCCAGTTTCCTAAGATGTCACTATAGCCTCTCGAAGATTGAGCACGAACGTCTCCGCCCCGATCTGCAGGACTCTACTAGACATCGGCTCCTATACCAATGACACCGGTGAACCTAGTGCTCTGATACCAAGCTATCATAACCTGATTTCTCAGTCATGATGACACCTACAACCCCCAGTAGGTAAACCAATCCCCGTAGCCCGGAATGGTTAGTAATGGTCTACCTTCTAACAGTTTAAGCGAAAGATTTGATACATAAGCAGAAGCAAGGGAATAATGAGAAGAAAATAGATACAAGAGAGATATAAACAAGAAGAATCTAAAAAACCCCAAAACCTGGTACCAAGCGTATAAGAGCCGAACTACATCAGGAGTACAAAAGTCCAAAAGTCATATATACACAATGTCTCCAAAACTATAAGAGTACAAAATACACCAAGGATAACTGAAGTCAAGCTCTGAATGCCAAGAGCTCACCCTCAGCCTGGATGATCTAAAAACTGCACCCCGCATGAGTCTCTGATGCGCTAACGGTGATGGCCCATGCGAGGATCTGTGCCAGAAGATGCAGAGGGTAGGGTGTCACGCCCTGAGGTTACCCCTTAGATGTTACAAGTGAATTGGGACCACAAGTGCCCCAAGATAACCCTTGGTCATAGCATTCTCAAGCATAACAAAGATAAGCGGGAGCATAATAGATAAAGTTGGAATAGCATAAATGGAGAGTCAAGTCAAATAGGAATACAAGATCCATACGAAGACTCCAATACTGTCTATGTCTGAAAAGCCTCTACATAAGACATAAGGAGTTGCTGGGACAAGCCCCCAACTAACTCTAAGTATTGATGGGAAAATACTGAACTAGACTCTACTAGCCCTCGGAGAATGAGGACTTACCAACCCTCACTGAATGGTCCATAAACTCTAGCCACGTGTATGAGAATGGCAACCTGGATCTGCATCATCAATAAGATGCAGCGCAAATATGCGTCTGTACTATAGGATGTACATAATATGTGAGATATGCGTAAATAATACAAAAGCATGCTTAAAACATAACTGAGAACGTAGTGGATGCATAATAAGGGTATCATGAGTAAATATCATAATCCTGAGTAATAAAACATGAGCTTAGAAGTCGAAGCCTCAATTTAAGACATCCTAAGGTTTAGAAAACTTGAGAATGTTCATAAGGGTGTTTTTATACCCGGCATTAGACCATAGGAGCTACATGGAATTTTACTGTCATAAATAACCGAGGAGACATTCTCAACTAACGAGGCCCTTTCATACAAGATATGACACTCTCGACTAATGAGGTACGTAGGTGACACTCTCTACTAATGAGGTCCGTAGGTGACACTCTCTACTAATAAGGTCTTTATATCATAAACGTGAGGAGACACTCTCTGCTAATGAGGATCCTCTTTCATAAACATGGGATGACACTCTCTACTAACGAGGTCCTTCTTTCATAAGCGTGAGGAGAAACTCTCTACTATCGAGGATCCTCTTTGCTTGGTACTAGAATGCTACTCCTAAAACATGCATATAGACCATATAATATCCGATACATAACAAGTGTCAAAACAATTGGGAAGCTTAAATACAAGTCTAATGTCAAGCAAGGTCAACCATAGATTCTTTAGACATAGCATAATCATAGTTCAAACCACACTTTTCTTTCTAAATTCATACTTGAAGAATTAGGCATGCCATTTCCATAAGGTACTTGAAATCATAATATCCATGCATGAAGTTGAGCGTAAAATCCATGGAGGAATCATGAGAAGACACTTAATAGGAAAGCCCAAGAAGATTGAGTGAAAACCCCAACTTAGAAATTCATAACTCAGAAGGAATCATACTAAAATCAACTTTGTTGCATGGGCCTTTGAATTCAATTAAGGAATCTTAATAAAATCATAGATAAACTATAAGAAACCATGAATTGATTCATAGAAACTGATTCCATAAGTTTTC
This sequence comes from Jaltomata sinuosa, assembly GCA_003996215.1. Taxonomy (NCBI): domain Eukaryota; kingdom Viridiplantae; phylum Streptophyta; class Magnoliopsida; order Solanales; family Solanaceae; genus Jaltomata; species Jaltomata sinuosa. Next base: position 296,222 of record QJPP01000379.1, read on the forward strand.
CCCAATTTTAATCAAAACCCTAATTTCACAAGTTCATAATTCAAAGTAAGAATTGGGAGTTTTGGGCACAAGAGTGAAAGGAACCCATTATTGAATACCCACATACCTTGATTGAAGATAACCCACTTGAATTTGAAAGACTTAGGAGGCTTGAACTTGGAGCTTGAGACTTGAAGCTTGGAGAAGAATTTTCCTTTTTTTGGGAGAAGAGTGAAGTAATGAGAAGGAACTTAGGTTAATGAGGGTGTAAAACCTTCTTGAAATAGTCAAAATGACATCATTTAGGAGTTAAAAGAGTGGGTAATGACTAAAATACCCCTGGGACTTAATTAGGAAAAAGCTGGAAAAATGTCGGTGTCAGGGACGACGGGTCAGTTCTATGGGTCTTCATTTGAATCACGACCCGTGCTTCCACTCGTGGTTCTTGATAGGAATTTTCAGGCCGCAGAAGCCTTTCTACGGGTCAACAGGACGGACCCGTATATTGAATGACGAGTCGTCAATTGGACTCGTGATTTCTGGACACACAACTAGTCTCTGGTCAAACCACGAGTCAAGGCCATATTCCGTCATTTGAAAGACGATCCGTAGACTTGAACCATAGTTCTGGGGAAACATGGACTTCTCTCAACCAGGTTCTATGAGTCACAGGACGAACCCGTCGATTAGACGATGAGTCGTAGACTGACTCGTGGTTCCTAGGGAACTTGTCAACCCTCTGAACTAGGTTCCACGAATGGACAGGACGGACTCGTGGTTTGAACCACGGTCCGTAGAATAAACTCGTGGTCCCAGACAAGAGGCTGAATCACACAAGAGGGAACCATGGCTCCATTCCACGACCCGTGGTTCAATCCACAGTCCGTGGTTTGGACCCGTCATCCCTGAAACATGGAATTTTTCTGAGATTTCAACTTAGATAGCTGGATAGGTTTTCGGGGTGTTACAATATCTCCCCCTTGGGATCATTCGTCCTCTAATAAAGACTAAACAAGGGAAACTAGAGGGACAACAGCCCAACCAAACATCAAAAGATGAAAACTGCAGACTAATCATGAAAACTGAATTCCTTTCTTTCAACATAACTGAACTAATTTCGGAAAACATACATGCATGCTAGGGTCATGAAAGAAACCAGTAGAGTAAGATCGGAGGAACATACTAAGGATAAACTACTACTCCAAAATGAGACCGGATGAACCTCCTCCAAACCTGGTGATACTCCCAACTTACAAGCAACGCTACCAACTCTCCTCAACCTCAAACTCTGACCAATCAATATCAAGAGTAACATCAAATCAATCATTCCAACTCTACTAGACCCACTAAAGTGATTCTGGGAAGGACTGAGATAGGGAAATTTCCAACAAATACTTTTGGCTAAGACTGAATCACCAACAGGAATAAAACACAACAGGGGTTCTAAAAGCCGCTAAGGACTAACTTCGAACTTGCAAGCAATGAGGGAAGTCATACAAGAGTAAAGAGGCATCAGGGGGTCAATAAAACATATGCATCTATAGGGGAGAATTCCAACATACCAGTAATAACGTCCGGGGAACCCTCCTAGTCCTGGTGGGATGACATAGCATAAAGGCGGTTTTGGTGCTGACGGCCACCAGAACTAGAAACCGTACCCTACTGGGCCGGTCGACCTCCTGAGGCTGCTGGAGCAAAATGAGTACTACTACCTCTCTGTCCCTTCTTAGCAAAAGAGCAATCCCTAAGCTTGTGTCTAACCTGGCCACACCAAAAACATCCGTCTGAACCAGCTAGACACTCACCACGATGACTTTTACCACATGTGTCACAAGTAGGGTAAGGAGTCCCCTTTGCAATACTACCTTGCGAATAAGAACCTAATTCACCACCTGCCTGATCATGAAGAGGCATGGGTGCCTGAATAGGAGCACTAGCTGAAGAATGCACAGGTCCTGATGACCTCTTCTGAAAAAAAGAACGATGTCCATCCTTGGACCTCTGATTGCCGAACTCTGAACTCTCGGATCTGGCTCTCTTGTTCTCCCTAACTATCTCCCTCAACTTGTCTCTCTCGATCTGGTTGGCATGGGTCATGAGTCGGGAAATATTCATATCACTCAACAACATAGCGGACCTACATTCTTTCTTCACTAAATCCTACACTCCACAGATATACTTACTCATTTGATCCTGTGGGTCCGCTACCATAGATGGAGCATACCTAGATAACTGAGTGAACCTCAAATTGTACTCCTGAACTAACATCGATCCCTGCCTCAAGTTCACAAACTCCTCGACCTTCCTTGCCTTAACTCTCGGGGAAAGAACAGGTCGACGAAAGCTCTCTCAAAACACTCCCAAGTCATAGGGACCACGTCCCTAGCTCTAGCCTCTCTCCACTGTCAAAACCAGATATGAGCCACATCTTTAAACTGGTAAGATGCTAGCTCCACACTCTCAAGTCCAACCACCTTCATCACACCAAAGATCTTCTTCACTTTATTCACAAAATTCAACGGATCTTCACAACTCTCGAACCCTAGAACTCAGGCGGGTTCATGCGAACAAACTCTCAAACTTTGCCAGCAACTGCTCCAACTAGAGGGTTCATGGGGATAGGTGTCTGCTAATTGGCCTGAGCAACCAAAACCTGAGCTATCATATAGATGGCATTCCTGCACTCTGCATTCGAGACCACGGGGGCCAGAACTGGAGGAGTGGCATCTCCGGCGACTCGGTTAGGCTTAGCACATCGAGGCATGATCTGAAATGTACAAGGTAAGGATTTGAGAAACATTAGAGTTACTCTCTATCGCACGACATGATCATGAAAGAAGTGAAGTATTTTAAGACATCTCATAGCTCCTCTCTCATATGTGTGGTGCGCTTCATACACATGAAAGAGACTCTACTCGATGCGGCTTTCATACATCCTAGGACTTTTGAACCCGAGGCTCTGATACCAAGTTTTACACGCCCTGAGGTTACCCCCTAGACGTAACATGGGACTTGGGACCACAAGTGCCCCAAGCTAACCCTTGGTCATAGCATTCTCAAGCATAACAAAGATAAGTAGGAGCATAATATATAAAGTTGGAATAACATAAATGGAGAGTCAAGTCAAATAGTAATACAAGATCCATACGAAGACTCCAATACTATCTATATCTAAAAAGACTCTACATAAGACATAAGGAGTTGCTGGGACAAGCCCCCAGCTAACTCTAAGTACTGATGGGAAAATACTGAACTAGACTCTACTAGCCCTCGGAGAATGAGGACTTACCAACCCTCGCTGAATAATCCACGAACTATAGCCACGTGTCTGAGAATGAAAACCTGGATCTGCATCGTCAATAAGATGCAGCACAAATATGCATCAGTACTATAGGATGTACTGAATATGTGAGATATGCATAAATAATACAAAAGCATACTTTAAACATAACTAAGAACGGAGTGGATGCATAATAAGGGTATCATGAGTAAGTATCATAATCCTGAGTAATAAAACATGAGCTTAGAAGTCGAAGCCTCAATTTAAGACATCCTAAGGTTTAGAAAACTTGAGAACATTCATAAGGGAGTTTTTATACCCATCATTAGACCATAAGAGCTACATGGAATTTTACTATCAAAAATAACCGAGGAGACACTCTCAACTAATGAGGACTCCCTTTCATACAAGATATGACACTCTCGACTAACGAGGTCCTTATTCATAAATGTGAGGTGACACTCTCTACTAACGAGGTCCTCAGATGACACTCTCCACTAACAAGGTCGGTAGGTGACACTCTCTACTAACGAGGTCCCTAGGTGACACTCTCTACTAACGAGGTCCTCAGATGACACTCTCCACTAACGAGGTCCTCAGATGACACTCTCCACTAACGAGGTCCTCAGACTTGAAGCTTGGAGAAGAATTTTCCTTTTTTTGGGAGAAGAGTGAAGTAATGAGAAGGAACTTAGGTTAATGAGGGTGGAAACCCTTCTTGAAATAGTCAAAATGATATCATTTAGGAGTTAAAAGAGTGGTTAATAACTAAAATACCCCTGGGAATTAATTAGGAAAAAGCTGGAAAAATGGTCGGTGTCAGGGACCACAGGTCAGTTGTACAGGTCTTCGTTTGAATCATGATCTATGGTTCCACTAGTGGTTCTTGACAGGAACTTTCAGGCTGCTGAAGCCTTTCTACGGGCCAACAGGATGGACCCGTAGATTGAATGACAAGTCGTCAATTGGAGTCGTGATTTCTGGAGACACAGCTGGTCTCTGGTCAAACCACGAGTCAAGACCACGGTCCGTCGTTTGAACGACGAGCCGTAGACTTGAACTGTAGTTCTGGGTAAAAATGGACTTCTCTGAACCAGGTTCCACAAGTCACAAGATGGACCCGTCGATCAGACGACGAGTCATAGACTGACTCGTGGTTCCTGGGAAACTTGTCATCCCTCTTAACTGGGTTCCACGAGTGGACAGGACGGACCCGTTGTTTGAACCATGATCCGTAGAACCAACTCGTGGTCCCAGACCAGAGGCTGAATCACACAAGGGGGAACCACAACTCCATTCCACGACCCGTGGTTCAATCCACGGTCCGTGGTTTGGACCTGTCATCCTTGAAACATGGATTTTTTCTGAGATTTCAACTTAGATAGCTGGATAGGTTTTCGAGGTGTTACATAGGGTGAGCACCAAATGCGAAACATAAGGTACCCTGTAGGTATCATAGACCGACTGGGCACATATAAAGTAAAAGAGCAATAACAGGCAGAGTAGGAACAAACAGTCACAGAATTCAATTATAAGCACACAGGAGCTAGCCCAGAGGGAAGATAGCAGAAACAACATATAAGGCTAGCATATAGAATATATACACACAACATGCATAGGTGAAAGTAAGGACAACGCACCTGGAATCCTTGCAAAAATAGTATATATAAGAATAAGTTATAGAAATTGGCGGTATATCGGTACCCTCAAGTATAAGGAAAAAGGGAGAGAAGAATAAAGGTAGACATGCTCGACATACAGGAATTAATACCCAATCAAGTCATACAAAACTCAATCCAGGAACTCACCACCTCACAGTAATCATGCTCATACTCAACCGTAACAGGGAACAATATCAGAAAAAAGTAATAAGAGTCTACCTACAGTCCCTTGGCCGCCCATACAACCGAGGAACGCAATCAAGTGAAAACAAACCCTCTGACATCCCATACTACCAGAGTGTACAATCAACAAATAGCAAACAAGGGTGGTATCTCAAACAATGGATGATATGATGCATAAAAACCTCGGGGTGAAATAGAACCTCTGTATGTACCTCTCCCGGTGGCGATCAGACCCAACAGGCAGGTTCCATAGAAGGACACAACCCGTATACCTCTACTCCACTGTATACCCTTCCCCCGGCACACGCAGCCCAAACCCTCAGGCCCGGAGAGTCAAGGTCCATAGAAGTCTCAGACCCCATACTAAAACTCAGAATCAAAACGTGTTCTCCGAAATCGAGTCCGGGTTCAAGCCAGTGGCTAAGTCTCAAATATGCATGCCTAGACCCTGTCTAGGACTAAAACAGTGAAAAAGATGTCTCAAAAACCCATCCAAGGGTGCCCGGGCACAACCGGGTCTAAAATTGTAGTAAAAACATCTTAGATGCTCAACCCGGTCGAGCCTGATATCATTTCAAATCAATAAGAAAACTCAGCTAGCACTCCGACCCGATCGAGTCTAGCAATAGTGGTAAATCATGATAAAACTATATTTTTAACCTTCTTTTACCCCAAGAAGATCCACGTATCAAGTCAAATCATTTTCAAATCCAATTTCATCGAAAACAGGCCCCCGGGGCCATACAAGGTTTAGAAAATCAGTTTTCATAGGCCCGAAGCCAAAAACCATAATAAAACGTGGAAAAACCTCTTTATATGTATGGAAATGATATGATCAACCCAAATAGCTTCCCGACATCTCACAATCAACCTAACGCCCCTACACAGGCTCCGAAGCTACTCAACAAGCATAACCAGCCTAGAAGAATATTTCTATGTCCGGAACTCGTGGACATTCTCAATAATCTCACCTTCTATGTTCAGAGTCAACAAGACCTCACGGGGTCACAAAGGTAATAAATATATCAACTAATAGGAATACTACACACAACGGAGGAAAGAAATAAGATGAATCATGGAGAAACGGTCAAGGTCTGTGGTACCAACCTAATAACCCAACCCAAGGATGCCAACTAGTGCAATTTTACCCGATATATGGGAAGTCTAGGGAGTTAAGTCGTAACCTACCTGTCATCCGACGACAAGATGCAGGAACGACGATATCCGAGGCCGAACTGCTTCGAGAAGCTCCGAACAAGAATCAAACTATCAAATTCATGAATAAAATGTTAAGACGAGTGTAACGATACCCATATTGCTACAATTGTAGCCGGGTCAATATATGGGTCAAAAGCAGGCCCACAGGGCCCACAATCCGAAACCAAAAATGAAAAGAATTACCATGACCCCAACGATGCCAAGAAGTCATGCTCCAAATTTGAGCACAATTGGACAAGGGAAGGGCACCAAAATAGCCCGCCCAATTTGGGAATTAAAGAATGGAAATTTTGAAAATTAAAATAGAAATTGGGCAAGAACGACTTACCAAAACGATGGAAAATCAGTACAAGACGGATAAAACTTCACACCCACGAACATGCACAAGTTTAGGGGGAAGAATCTATCACAAAATCCAAGCTTTGGATGAGCATCAATGGAGGAATTAAGAGAAAAATCGAAGAAGGCAAGTTGGGGAAGATGACTTACCAAGAGGCGAAGAACTACGGATAATCGACGAACAAATAATTCTCCAAGGTTTAGAACTGAATTGGAGCAAAATGGTGGAGAGAATTTTGAGTTTTAGAGTGAGAAAAGTGAGGAGAAGGGCTGGAACAAACGAAATGACAACAATAAATAGTTGTTGTCCGCAACTGATTTTCTGCACTTTTTAGAAAATTCGACGGGACATTCTGGGCACAATCGGAAATCGCTATTCAAAAACTAATAGTGCTAATAGAGTGAAAATGACTTTCAGGACTCAACAGAATCGACGAAACTTCCATACGAGGTCTTTTCGGAGAAATGTTGACCCAAGTCAACACTAACGAAAAGGAACTCAAAGGCTCGAAATGAGTCCGACTCACCCGGAACCCAAACCAACCATCTTCCTATCCCAAACTCAATATTCCGGAGCTGATGGAGTCATCGGATTTCAAATTCGACACTCCGATCATCGAAAGTCACCCAAAGTTATTCTTTCAGCTTCAAATGGCCATAAAACTAAGAAAACAACACAAACCCCACACCGGACGTTCTCAGGCCTCAACTAAAGGTTTAACTAGACCAAACTCATCGCTCCGGAGTTAACGAAACTGTTAAAATTTAATTCCGAGCATGTTAGCTAAGAATGTTGACTAAAGTCAACGACATTCTAAGTTTAAAGCTCTAAAATAGGCGAACGGCTAAAGCGACCAAACGAACGACCAGGGCACCAAACTACCGGTTTTCAGCAAGCCATAAATGACTTGGGGCCGCTACAGGAAGGCTCTAAAAGTGCAATAAATGTGAAAATGCAAAGATGACCGGAAGGGTCATCACAATATTCCATTTTTCGGGCAGACCACAAAAATCTTTTACTTAAGCATTATACAAAAGAAGGCACAAAGGTAGAGAATGACAAAAATATTTGGCTTCAAAAGGAGAATTAATCCGTTACTCTTCAAAGAATAGACCAAATTAACAGTAGGTAAAAAAAAACTCATTTCATATTCTGTAAGCTTAAAACAAAACTAAGTTCAATTGATTTACAAGATAATGGAGACCAAAATTAATAAACGTCAATGATTAAATACTCCAATTGTTAATATATTTAAATCCACCATTAAAATTAGAAAAGAAAAGAAATTTACTCAACTTCATACTTTAATTATTCAGGTTCATACCAAACAATATTTTATTTAAAAGACACAAATTAGTTACTCACGATTATACGAGTGCTCGGATAACTAAACATACAACTCATAATAACACTTCATATAAACGATCAACTCTACACTAATAATACATGAAATCATTTACATAACTTTGTTCATCTATTAATTCACAACAAAGCTATTAAAATGAATGAAAAGGAACTGAGTAAAAACCTATTTGGTGAAACAATTAGAAATGAAAACAAGAACGCCGTCACCGGGAACTCGAACGAAACCCGAACTCCAACTCCCGAATCTTAAAAATACTCTCTGTTTTCCTTCTTTTCTTGCTCTCGTCTCTTTCTCCTTTTTTTAAATATGTTTCTATCCCCCCTCTAATCTATTCTCTTGTTGTTGCTTTTTTACCTCTTGTTTCCTCTCTCTGTTCACATATATGCTTGTTTGTGTCGTGTGTATATATAGAGAATTGTAGGTGTATGTTGTGTGAATAATGTATGTGTGTGTGACTTGTGTTGTGTGTTGTGTGTCGTGTGTGTGTTGTGTGTAGATGAGGGGGTAATGGGAGTGCAGGTGAGAGGTAGTGGGACTGGGGTATGTAGGTGGGATAGTTTAGATCAACTAAGTTAGTTTATTTTTCTCTTTTTTATTTTGTTTTGGATGATAGAAATATTAAAAAAAAATTACTAATAAAATATAAGAAGAGCTAAATAGCTAGCCTAAATAAAATGTAATTAAGAAGATACTAAAATTACTAACTTATTTATAAAAATCTAAACTAAAGGAAAATATATTTTTTGATTTTTTTTTATTTGAAAAGTAAAAATAAATTTATCCTAAAATGTGACTCTATTTTTTGAAGCCTTTTTTTCATAATTTTTCAAATAAAACCTACTAAAAATGATATAAGAGCTAAAACAAAGATTAGACGAGAAATAATATTTAATTAATAATGATTTAAAAATTGAGGAGGGTAAAAAATTATGTGCCTACAGTAGCGATCGTCAAGCAAAATAATAAGTGACCCAACGAGATATCAGGGTCGAATCCACGGAGAATGAGACAATAGTTTTGCCACTACATGTCAGAGTTCAATTCACTAGTTATGAGTAATTGTCCAAACAATTTGAAGTATAAATTGGGGGAAAAGGTTTGTTAATTATCGAATTACAAGTAACAAGAGAATAACGTAAACACAATTTAGAGAATTCAAGAGAAGGAAGACTAGAAGTATGCTTCCGATGGGATTCTACAATGGGACAGAAAAATGATTAATTATACAAACTTTCAATTAAAGATATGGGTAGCTTAGTTCAAGCTATATTTGGTAGTCTTTCAACCCTCCAAATATATGTACTATGGTCTTTGCTAAAGCACCATAGCTTTACCTTAGACCAACCAATTAATACTTGGGGGAATCAAACTATCTCTAGATTTGATTCTTAGATGGGAAATTCCTTTAGTCAAACTATTTCTAGCCTTAGTCTATGGTGGAAATCCCAAATCCCACTATTGAATTCTTACCCAATTTATGAACTCCTCTTTCAAGCAAGTATAAAATTAGTGAACTCAATTAATGTTTGCAACCATCAATTTTATAATTAAACCACGAAGAATTCAATAGACGCATACTAAATAATCAATTATAAGCACAATTAATTAATACCCATACCCAAATTCAAACACCCATCATGCACATACCCCTAGAATAAGATTTAGCTGCTCATATTAAGGGAACAAGAGAATATACCAATTGGGTTTCTCAAAATTTCATTCATATTATAAGCTAAATTCTAATTTCAAGCTTAAATTCCTTACAAATGGTGTTTTTCAATGAGGAAGAAGAAAAGAGAAAGTGTATTCTCAATGCTCTTTCTTGGAGAAAGTAAAAACTGATTATTCTCCTCAGTGCACACCCCAAAAAGGGTTTTAGAATCTTCCCAAATATGTCACAGGTACTTGGACAAAAATTCCCTTCGGGGCTTGTGCAATTGATGTGCGATGGCACCTGCGATCGCACCTTGAGGTTTGCGGATCGCAGGTGCCTCTCTCTTCAGGAAGTGACATCCAGTAGCTGTGCGATGCGAGTTGTAAAATTGAGGGAAATTGCCCCTTTCAAAGTGTGACTTGCATGTTGGTAACTTCTCAAGCAGTTTCTGATCTTCCTTCAGGTGCCTCTTTGCGGCTCACATGTCATTCGTATCTCTTTACAAATTCTTCCCTTTTCTGATCACCTTCATACTTTAACTTTATTTTTAACTCTTTGGGTTCAATTCCTTTGCTTTCTTTATTTGACATTGAGTACCTACATTTACATCAATAAAGACAATAAGTACCTCTAATTCTTATGAAAACATGACAATAATTTATGAATAAAGGCTCAATAAGTTGGTAGATTACCAACTTATTAAACTCCCAAACTTGAACTATTGCTTGTCCTCAAGAAAAATACTCACAAGGTAAGGAATGAAATAGGTTCTCGAAATACAAGGATTGTACACAAGATTATCTTGACTCTAAAACCTAAGAAAATAAGAACAAAAGACTCAAAACAAAAGACTCAACTACAATGCTCATCTCAAATGGTATCACCATACTCTCAAGGCAAGTGCACATTTCAAAACTTCACCAAAAAGGGTTTCATTTATCATTCACAAGCAAGGGATTTTTTATTCAAAATAAGATTATCAAGCTTCTCAAGTCATTGGCATGGACCTTCAAAGTTTGCCTCGAGTTTCACCATGCAACTTGTCTCATTCATTCCTCTCAATTGAAATAAAGACTTCTTTCTTTGTTTCACGCGTGTGATACCACTCACCTTAAGAGATAATCCCACTCACAATCATGTAATTCATAATAAAAAGAGATTATAAGAGAACACAAAGACTCTCACTCTCTCAAAGAAGTTTGAGTGCACACATATTGAACCATAGGCTTGCCCTTCATGTAGTTCTCCACTAATGTAGAGTTACCAAGCTCAGAATCACTAAGGACTTGCGGGATAAAATATTGTCTAAGGTTAAGGTGAAGATACATTGGGCTCAAGTGACTAAACCTCCCTAACTCTCCTTGTGATCATTCAAGACCCCACTCATATTTTCGACCATTAACTTCACCTTATTTCTCCCTCTCACAACCCAAGTTCCCTTCAACTTAATCATTCAATATCCTTTTATTACCCTCACTTGGTAGCACTAATTTCTTCCTCTCTTTTCATTTTGCTCATTTCATTGGACATTTTGAAGCAATTTTCATCTTAGGCATAAGGTGCTATCTTGCACTCAAATGCAGTTCCTTATCTTCTCCATATTTTGTACATACACCTCCAAACTTAGGCTTTTGCCTATGTTATCATTTCAATTCCCTCCCAAACTTAGGCTTTTAGCCTACATTTCACTTTCTAGCTATTAGGGAGGATGGGTGCAAGAATAAGGGTCCAAAAATGGTTAAGATGTCTAACAAGGTGCCAAAGAAAGATCACAAGCTCAAAGGGGCTTACTAGGGCCAATGTCAATGGAAGTCAATTTGGGTAAAGTAGCTATTAAAAAAAAAGGGCCTACGAACATCTTTCAAGCTCGGTGATATCTAGAATTTCACCTTGAATCACATTCAGGGTAAGTTCTAGATAACACATATACACAAGAATGAAGTATAACCTTACCATACAAGGCATCACAACACAAGAATTTCACAATTAGTCTCAAAATCAATTGAGACAAATGACTTTTGACAAGCTATTTTGAGTTCTTTTACATATTCTTTTGTGAATCGATCAAGCCAAATAGGGAATGTGCAAGTCATGACAAGAGAATGCTTTAGCAAAAATTATTTTCCCCTATTTTCTTCAATTTGCAAAATTTCTTGCCAAGAAATTTTTTGGTGTGCCCATTTTGAGATAAGCAAAACACAGACTCAATTTAACACTAAAACTTGGCATTTTCTCTGAAAAAAGTCACCTCTCAATCTATCACAGGGAAACACCAACCCGGTTCAACACAAAAATAAACAAAAGAAAAATAATTGCTCCTTGGGAAAGAACCGTGGTATTAAAAAAATCCTTGGAGTTTATTTGACTAAGCTACTATTATCAAGGCGAAAATGAGTTATGCGCTCATTGATCAAGTGGGAAAAAGCCTTGCATAAGCATTAAGCGCATTTGTAAAGCTCGGGTAGTAAAACAATAAAACGTGTAAGATCAACCCTACATTCATATTCACAACATCAATGTGATAAGCCTGGAAAGGGCATAATTCAAGCATTATGAAAATAAAAGACCCAGCGAGGGCAAAACCACAATCATCCAACTATGCCCGACAAGGGCTAAATTGTCTAACAAAAAGATAAGAAGGCCCAACAAGGGCAATAAATAATATCATAAAATCAATGCATCCCTCCCCCACTTAAAGTAAAGCGTTTCCCTCAATTCTTAAGCACAAAAATAAGTAGGGAAAAATGCAAAGACTCCCTGTGCTGGCTAATCCTCCTCATCCTCTTCCTACTCTGCCAGTTCTGAGCTGGTGCCTGCTTCTCCCTGGCGTGAGTTTGCGGTGTGCTAAGATTTATACAATGCTTTCTGCAAGGCAAGATCATATGTATCATCAATTTCTACATCATCTCAGACCTAGGTAGCAAACAAATCATCAATGGGGCTAAGAGTGGGACGGGTGAAGCCATGGCAATCTCAAAAGCACTCAAATCGGAATCACCCATTGATGCCTTCTCCTTAGCCTTGTACATATCCTTCCTGATGGCAGTCACAACATCCTCTACCACGTCTACCCGCTTGCATAAATTGGACACACTATCCACCACCTCTTTCATAACATTTTTCAACGCTCTCTAAATCATGCCTGGTAATTTTTGGGCAAGCATGGTCAATTGGTTATCATGAGAGTAGGTGATTTCAACCAGCTTTTGAAAGCCCATCGGGGTCGAGGTTGAGGATGAGATGGAAGGTCCAGGAGGAGCAGCAATTATAGGATTTCCTAACTTTGCTGGAGTAGTCTCACTTGAGACTAATCTAGTAGGAGAGGAAGCAGTGGGCTCAATATCGATGTCCACAAACTGCACACTGACAAAACTCCGCATCTTGTATTTCTTCATCTTAGGAGCATCAACATCAGTCTTTTTATCAAGGGAAAGCCTACTAGTGGCAGGGGTAGATATGTCAAAGGGAAAATACTGGATCCCAGCCTTAGCATATAACTTACTTATAATCACAGGGAAGGGGAATGAGTCACCAGATCGACATGCCTTCCTCTTGATTACCACCACTATGATCTCACCAAAATTCACATATGCCCCTGATATGATGGAGGCTACTAGAATGGCGCCCTCCTGTGTAACCTTCTGATCATTTTTGGAAGGTAAAAAATGGGAGCAAACAAAGTCATACCAAAGGCGTGCCTCAAAATGAAGGCTTTCACGTGGAATGATGCCCCCATAGTTGCCTAAAGAGGAGTCCTAGAAGCGATGATAGAAGCAACCCAACCAAGTGGTTTGTCCTTTAGTAGGGCCTTAGCCCAAGATTCTAGTGCAGGCTCAATCGGGTCTGCCCAGTAGATGGTGTTGAAAGAAACCGATGTAATGTGAGCTACTTTTCCCAAACTATCCCTGAGTCCAAGCAAGGTAAATCATCAACATTGCACGTGTACTTTTTCAAGTCCTGGTAAGAGGCATAAAATTCATGGACTACCTCGGCGTGATATCCTCTGGGCACATCTATGAATGGGAACCATTGGCGTGTAGTGAATTAGTGGTGGATGTTAGGCAAATTAGACTCAACCACTGCAAGGTTAAAGATGCACGTTCGGGTGAAGGTCCTTGCCTTGTACCTATTGTAGAGGGCTTTCATGCCCTCTACCTCAAAGTGAATCCTCTTCTCCTCAGTAACTTGCACAAGAGGAGGTGCTAGAGCAGTAACAGAGGGCTTTCTTCTTTCCTTTGGACTTGGTAGTGGAGGTAGGAGGATCTAGGGGCCTTCTTGTGCTGTGACCTGAATTACCCCTGCTAGAAGATATTTTCTGCATAAAGAGATTATGAGTGCTCAAAAGAAATAGCAAAATCCTTTTGTATTTTTGGAATAATGAAAGAAGAAAATTCTGCAAGAAGTTAATGAACTAAAATGAAGTTGAATGCATAGGAGAAGAAAAAGATACCAGGTAACTGCTGGCATGTGTGAGTCACATACGGAGCGCATGTGAAGAACTGCACATCGCATGTGGCTTTTCCTATGCTGGCAGAAATCTGAGTAAAAAAAATTGAGGAGTAAGAAGGCATGTGCAAAATGCCTCAGCCAGTTTGCCCGTCACATGTGCCTTCGCCCCTTCAGGCAGTACATTGGCACACTTAACATAGACATGCGACGCCTTGTGTGTTTTGCAGGTGAAGATTTGCGTGCCGCATGTGAAATACCTATCAAAACAATAGGAATTTTTCAATTCCTCATTTTCATGTGTGTTGCGTATGTGACTCGCAGAGCAATACTCATGGAATGCACGTGCAAACAAGGCTTACGAACACAAAATTCAATGGGGCTTAAAGAAATACCAGCACTATTTGACTATTTACCAAGTTAGCTGGGTACTCAGACTTCCCCAAAAAACTTTAATCACTATCAAGACCCAAACATTTTGAAATATTTGCTTAACGATTTCCCTTAAGAAGGACGTTATCCTATCTATCATCGGAAACATCAAGGATTCATGAAAATCAATCAAGCACATTCAACGCAACAGGAGTTCACTCCCCTCAACTAAAGCACTCACCGAACAATTATAATCAATTGAGATAACACCAGGGCACAGTGGTATATAGAATTTTAGCCCACACATCAAAATTCAACCAAAATCTTGGAACGACGATGATTTGCCCTTAAGAATGACGTCACCCAATTTATCATTGGGCCAAACCATGCATCATTACAAGTGGGTTACTCAGGCTTCACCTAAAAACATTAAATTAAGTACTAAAAATTAACACAAGTTGCATGCATCATCCTAAAAACATGATCTACCAAGTTTTTTCTCAAGTAAAATCGACAATAGGTCCCAAAATTGGGGTCTCAAAAATAAGATCTCACCAAAAATCAATATGGCAGATTAAACTAGCATGCTTCAAAAATAACATTCCCAATCTACTTGAAAACAAGGATTTAACATTGGAAAACTTACCACAAGTGAAGATAAGGGATTAAAAAGTAAAAACTTGAATCTTTTGGTGCTTAACAATGGAGACCCAACTTTTTCACCAAAAAATGTATAGTGCGGTGGCAGTTTAGTGGCGGTGATGAAGTAGTGTCGAGGGAGAAGGAGATTTTGGGGAAAGTATGGAAGATTTAGGAAGTATTGGTGGAGAGTAATGAAGGTTTTTGTGAGAGTTATGGGAGAAAAATTGAAGAAGGTAGCGGTTTAAACGGGAGAAGAAAGTGGAATGACACAGGTCAAAGTTCGGGTCGAGTCGGTCAATGAGTAGGTCAAATAATTTTTTAAACATACCTGTGCTTGCATCACGACGTGTGATTTGCACATAATGATGTGCGTCTCGCATGTCACTCTACAAGTGACGTTTCTAAACTGAATTATTGCCAATTGTTTACTTCAATATGTGATGGCAGAGGCGATGCGCATATCGGAGGGTGTAACTCGCACCTCGTATCACACATGCCTTCAACTTTTTATTTTTCTTCTCAGTGTACTATTTGGCAGGGGCAACCCCACCTGCGGCTGCAAAATGCCTCGTGTGAAATGCCTGAGCCTCTACACATGTCCTCTAAACTTTTCTTCCACTTATAAATTTTTCAAACTCTATGAATTCCTAAATATATCAAAAACAACAAAGGATAAAAGAAATAAATTAAAAACACTTGGGTTGCCTCCCAAGAATTGCTTGATTTTATGTCGTAGCTCTATAATAGTACCTCAACTCTCAATCATATCCCGATAGCATGCCAATACGATTGGCGCAACCCCATCTAAAGCAATGGAAGTACTTTTTTAAAATCCTCATCACCTCCTCTTGTTGCCAAGTTGAAAACATCATAGATATGGGCACTTGAAGGATGTCATTTGGATTCTTCTTTTCTTGAACATTCAAGACCAGAATTTTATGATTGGATGGTGCATCCTTAATCTCAACCTCTCTAGGGGCTTCAACCATATCTCCCTCGGTAGCAATCACAGACACAACTCTATACTCATTAGGTGGTTTGACACACATTGAATGTGACTTCTTCACTCTCCAATTGGAATTTGAGTACCCCTAGCTCCATATCAACAAAGGCCCTTTCGGTGGCCAAAAGGGGATGCCCCAAAATAAAAGGCACCTCAAAATCAACATCGCAATCTAAGACCGCAAAATCAGTCGACAAGATGAACCTGTCTACCTTCACCAACATATCAAATAGTATTCCCACTAGACGCTTTATTAAATGGTCAGCCATTAATATCCTCATCGATGTGGGTTTTGGAGGACCTAGACCCAACTTTCTGAAAATCACAAGGAGCATCAAGTTGATACTTGCCTCGTGGTCACATAAGGCTTTCTTGAATAAGAACACACCAATGGTATATGGGATGGTGAAACTCCCGGATCCTCCCGCTTGAGAGCAATGTTACTTGTCATCACTGCACCACAACTATGGGACACTTCAACCATCCCTACATCAATCACCCATTTCTTCTTCAGCAATTCTTTCATAAACTTAGCATAACCCGGCATTTGCATGAGAGCATCAACCAAAGAAATGTTGATAGATAGTTTGTTGAACATGTCCACAAACTTCTTGAATTGATTATCTTTCTTTTTCTTGTTCAACCTCTGAGGATATGAAGGAGGATTTTTAGGCAACAACCTTGGCACACTTGGAGCTTCCTCATCGATCTCAATAGCAATTTGAGAAGGCAACTCTGCTTTATCCTTCTGCTCCTGTGGGTTATCATATTCAATAATTATATTGGGTGTATAAGGCTTCACCCCAACATTTTGAATCACATCATCACTCTTGTCAATCATGACCTCTTGTGCATTTTTTTTATTCAAGTCAACCACAACTTCATTGATTGGTTTTCTCACTTCATCCAACCTCTTTCCACTTCTAGTAACAATTGTCATTACATGGCTATCATTCTTTGGGTTTGCAAGAGTATCACTAGGAAGAGTACCCTTTAAATGAGGGTTCATTTGAAAAGAGAGGTGGTTCATTTGAGCTTCCAAGTGCTTAATTAACGTCAAATGGGAGTTCACGATTTGATGAAGAGTAGATACAACACTCTTTAGATCTTTTACCCCGTTATCCATAGATTCAACCTTCTTTAGCACTCTCGACAATATATCCTCAATTTTGGAGTTGGCTGGGTCACTTACACTTGGTTGATAAGGAGAAGCATTCGCCTTCAGTGGAGGCATATAGGGGTTATTGCCTCAGTGATTTACCTATCACCTTCTCTTTCACGATCTTGCTTATGGTCTCTCAACCTTGATTCTCATCCCGTGGTCGCCAGGTGCCTTAATTGTCACCTTGATACCCCGAGTGAGAACCCGTCAATAGATAAAAAATCTCCTCATCTCTCGATGTATGAATACCAACTTCATCATGATATTTCAAACTATAAGTACCCACGACATTGACATTTTTGGTCTCGACTACCATCATATGTTTGGCCAATAAGTCAATTTGAGTCATAATTTGGGCCATGGTCTCATCTCTTTCCTCCTTGTTTCTCTTTATCTCACTAGTCATAATGGAAGAAGTAACACTCGGTGAGACATCAGCTTCTCTAGTATGCCACGCCCTATTGGTTTTTGTCATTTGATCTAAGAGAGCAACAATGAGATCACAACTTTTGTCCATAAGTGTTCCACCTGTGATTTTATTTGCTACTGATTTGTTTATAGAGTCTAGATCTTGATAGAAGTTTTGGAGGGGAACATTGTCCGGCAAACCATAGTTTAGACATTGATGTGCCGCCAATTTACATCACTTTTGACTCCTTTTAACTAAGAACAATCGTACGTTTTCAAGCAACCGTTGTTGTTTTTGATGGTTTTATGTTATATTTGTAGGAAAGGGAGACAAACATGGAAACAGAAGGAAATACGAGCAAAAAGACATTCTGGATAAGAGTGACGGTCCAAGTGACGGACCGTCAAGCTAGTGACGAGCCGTCAAGGAAGCCATCAACTTAAGGCAATACACTGCCTAGTGGCGACGGCCACCGTGACGGGCTGTCAAGCTAGTGACGGTCCGTCACCCAAACCGTCACCCTGAGGCAGCACCACTGCCTAGTGGTGACGGCCACCGTGACGGTCCGTCAAGGTGGTGACGGTCCGTCACCCCAAGCCGTCACACTTAGGCAGTCGGTTACGCGGAATCCGAGCGTTTTTGGGATTTGTTTCCTAGACTTCTATAAATACCCTATGTTAGGTTTATTTTACGTGTGAAGCTTTTTTACATACATTACCCAATAATTTTAGGAGTTTAAAGTCGAGATTTGAGAGAGGAAAACATGCAATACACGTTTTCTTCCTCCTCAATCTTGTTCTTGATTTGTTCTTGAGTTCTTGGTTTCTTGTTCTTGGAATACTTGAAGATTGTTTTCATTATATTGTAAGGATCTTTTCCCTTTATTATGATTATGACTTTCTTTCCTTCTTCTTCAAGCATGATTAACTAAAACTCTCACAACTAGGGTTGTGGGAGCCATGGCAAACGTAGCAAGATAGATTTCGGGTAGCGTCGGGTTCAATATATATATTGTCACGTTGTTAATCATTCATTATGTCACATTTTCTAGTGGTTTCAAACATTAGAACTTGCCTAGGTTTAATTTGCTTGAGTAAAGAGATTAAAATCGGGAAACTTGATTAACGACGAGGATTCGAGACCACCAACTCTCGTCTTATGATTAATGCTGTAACTAGATTAATCTACTTGATATTTAGGATTGAAACCTAAAAGCACACCTTTTCAAGTTCGAGAGAATTTAAAAGTAAAGTTGTCTATTTGGTTGAGAAACGTTTAGACGATACCATTAATTCAATCACATCGTGACACGCATATAGAAAGAACCCCGTTAAGCCTAGAATCGACTTTGTTACTAACGCCATGGTAAACACTTCCCTAGTTCTCTCTCTCCTATTGATTATCATTCATACGTTAAGTGTTTGTTTTGTTTACAAATATTGATCACAAACCCCCCCCCCTATTTACCGGAAACTATTGACGACTAGTCACATACTTCACTAAAGGCTTAATCTTCACCATATTCTCTGTGGGATTCGACCCCAACCTTTGTTGGGTTCTATATTTGACTACGACCGCTTACGCTTCGTTAATTTGAGGTGTAGTTTGGGCGTTATCAAAAAGTGGCGCCGTTGCCGGGGAATACAGTTGATTATTAAGTCCGGTGTGTTTATTTGACTCTTAGTCATAATTTCCTGCTTTTACGTTTATTTGTTGTTTTTGTTATTGACAGGGTACATAGTTGTGCATGCCAAGTACCCGGAGCTCGGGTGAATCAATATTACCTTACGATCCCGAGCTCGCTAGAACATTGAGGTGGAATATGGCCGCACAACTAGAGGCAGCAAGGCTCGCTGCAGAACTGCAGGCCCAACAAAATCTGAATGCTGGTGGTCTGCAGGATGAGATCGCACGGAATGATGAGGATCTCGACTTAGATGGAGTTGGCGCTACAGGCGCAATTGTTGTTCCACCGCTACCGCCCGGAGCCAAGTTCAACATCACTAGCACGATGATTCAGCTGTTGAACTTGAGAGGAGTATTCCGTGGAGCAGCTGGTGACGATCCAAACCGTCACTTAATGAACTTCGTGGGTATCTGCAAGTCGTTTGAACTGCCGGGCGTGAGTCAGACAGTGATCAGGCTCAGGTTGTTTCCGTTGTCTCTGTCTGATGAGGCAGCGTTATGGTTGACAGAACTGACCCCCGACTCTATCGCAACTTGGGGAGAGTTGAAAGGAGCTTTCCTAGAAAGGTTCTTTCCTCCCTCTAGGATGATACAGTTGAGGGACGAGATTAGCAATTTCAGGCAGCAACCTCACGAAGCATTGCACGAGACCTGGCTGCGATTCAAGAAAAAGCTAACACAATGCCCGAACCATCAGTTGAACGATGAGTTTTTGATGCAGACATTCTACAGGGCACTTAATTCGGCTACCAAGATGACGTTGGACAACGCAGCAGGTGGAGAGTTTATGGGTCGCTCTTTTGCTGACGCCACGGCTATTTTGGACAGGCTCACCAAAACCAACAGGGCCTGGCACACACGAGATTCAGAGGTAGCAGCTAGCACTTATGAAGTTGGTGTGTCAGCAGAGCAGCGCAGAAAAGAGGAAGAACGGGACCAAGACATGGCCCATCTAAAAACGCAAATGGACCTCTTGACGAAGCACTTGATATCAGGAAGTATCGAGAAGGTAAAAGCCGTGGGTTCACAAGGTAGAGCAGCAAGGGTTGAATCTGAGGAGGAGGCCAACTATTTGGGGGGTTTCCCGGCCAATGGCCAGGGAAACCAAGGTCGGAACTATCAGAGAGACAACCACTATGAGAAAGGCGGCTACAAAGATCGCGACCAAGGAAACTGGAGGAATAACACCGATAGAGGTGGGTTGTATATACCACCTGGTAATCGGGACAAAGCTCGCAACGAGGCAGAGACGTCCAAACTTGAGAACATGATGGCGAAGATGCTGCTGAAGGTGGAATCGACTGACTCTGGGTAAAGGCAATGAGGACTGAGTTATCAATATTGAGTCAGGTAGTGGAGTCACATTCCACCGCGATCAAGTAATTAGAGCAGCAAGTGGGTCACATCTCGGCATCTCTAAACCCAAGGAAGACAGGTACCTTGCCGAGCAATACTATTAATCCGAGGAATGACGCGAGCTGTATGACAATCACAACAAGAAGTGGGAAAAAGTTACCGGAATCATATCCGGTAATTCAGACTCAAGGTGATGTTGCGGATGATGAAGAGGCGGTAGAGGAGGAAACTCCAAAGCCCGCGGAGAAAAGCAAGGAAGCTGAAAAGCTTCCAACTATGATGCCTCGACCACCACCTCCTTTCCCACAACGCCTCAAGAAGAAAGCTGACGATGGTAAGTTCCTCAACTTCATGACCATGCTGAAGCAGATTTCAATAAATATACCATTGGTGGAAGCGCTGGAACAAATGCCCGGTTATGCCAAGTTCATGAAGGACTTGATTACAAAGAAGAGGTCGGTAAGTTTTGAACCGGAAGACAACCTCCACCACTGCAGCGCTATTTCTTCAAGGTCGTTAGTCAAAAAGAAGGAAGATCCAGGTGCTTTCACTGATCCCTGTACTATCGGGAAGCTCAACTTCGGAAGAGCATTATGTGATCTTGGTGCTAGCATCAACTTGATGCCACTAGCGGTCTACAAACAATTGGGTTTGGGAGCTCCTAAACCAACATCCATGAGAGTAATGATGGCTGACCGCTCAGTAAAGCGACCTGTGGGAATATTGTCTGATGTGCTAGTAAAGATTGGTAAGCTTATCTTCCCAGCTGACTTTGTGATCTTGGATTGCGAAGTAGATTTTGAAGTTCCCATAATCTTGGGACGACCTTTGTTAGCCACGGCTAGAGCGTTGGTTGACATGGAAAGAAACGAACTGACCTTCAGGCTAAACAATGAAGTGGTCAAGTTCGATGTGTCCAAATTGATGAAGCAACCAAGTGACATGAGGGTGGTCGCAGTCATCAATGTTATTGAGGAAATCCCTGCGGATGTGTATCTTGAGGAAAAGGGTTGTGTTGAAACCCAAGCTGTTATGAGAGTAAGGTCGCGATTGCAAGAGGATGAGCAGGTAAAGGAAAGCGGTGAAAGATCAAGAAAACGAAAACACCGCAAGAGAATCTGTAAAGAAAGACCAAAGAAGTTGTCGGGACTAGCGATGGAGCCCAAAGAGGAAGCTGGAACGCCACACTCCATCGAGTTCTCTTGTTTTGGAGACCCTGGCGGTCTCCAACATCGTTCCAGAATCTGAGTCATATCGACTTCACAGGTATTCCTTTATTCTCACAGTTTTTAGTTTCATATGTATGCATTGGGGACAATGCATGAGTCTAAATTGAGGGTGTGGGGAAACCTGTGAGTCACCACCGAGGGTTTTTGTTGCCGAGTTCTTTTCCCTCCGGTGTGCTATCTAGTAGAACCGGCATGTGTAGGTTGTTATTTTTTAAATTTTTTTAGTGTCTATAGCAAGCATGGCATTTTTCTTGTTTAAAAACGAGGCCCCTTTAAAAATTTTCTGGTTTTGTACTTATGTTGAAACGATTGACTGTCTGGATCCTTGAATGTCATTGTGTGATTATGATTAGAATGGGTATGCTTAAGCCGAGCGGTTGTTTGATAGTTGGTAGCGATATAGTTTCTTGGTGCCAAGAGCGTGTGAGATTATTGTTATAAATTCTTACTCTGTGTATGCATCTAGAACTTGCCCGGTCTATTTTGTTAAGTTCGAAGTTTGGTTGCTTAGGAAAGGATCACAGGCCCTTTTTGTGTGCAGTCCACTTAACCTAAAAGACCGTCCAAATATAAATAATCCCTTTGATCCCTGTTTGAGCCATAATTGACCTTATTCTTTCAATAACCTGTCACCGTTCCTGTTTAACTTTGAATCCCTATTTTGGCCCTGGTCCTTCCTTGGACATCGTGCACCTCAACGCAGGCAATC
Organism: Jaltomata sinuosa; assembly: GCA_003996215.1. NCBI lineage: Eukaryota > Viridiplantae > Streptophyta > Magnoliopsida > Solanales > Solanaceae > Jaltomata > Jaltomata sinuosa. The sequence goes on from QJPP01000379.1 coordinate 318,917, forward strand.
AGCCTAAGTTGAGGGTGGCTACTATAGAGGTAAACCCTGTTTTGGCCCTGGTCCTTCCATGGACATTGTGCACCTCAACGCAGGCAATCAGCTTAAGTTGAGGGTGGCTACTACAGAGGTGAATAATGATAAGAAAAAGAGGATGAATGAGATTGGTTGTGAATAGAATAAAAATTCGGGTGTGTGCCTAAGAAAAGAAAGATAAAGAAACGAAAAAGGAGATGAAAGAATGAAAAAGAAGTAAAATAAAGAGGTCGCACCTGTAGCTAGAAAGAAAGGAAATAAAAAGGTGAATCAGGATGGACAAAGTAAAGATATGTGGTAATAAGATGTCGGTGGTTCCAAGGAGGGCTTAGTCACTAACCCCTAAATGTATCCTACCTGCACCCGAAGCCTCATTACAAGCCTAAACAAGTCCTGTAGTGATCCTGAGCGGCTTTCTGAAGAACGAAATAGAATAGTAAGGGCAAGCCTATGGTATCGCATGTGCATTGTTTGAAATCGTTTGTGAGTGTGAGCGCTTACCTAGTCCCAAATCTTGTGTGTGGGATTTCTTTGAGGTGAGGGCACCAAGGTTTCTGTATTGCCTATTGATTGTTAGGATAGCTGCGCATGTGTATGCATAATATTCTATCATATCGGAATGACATGTTTGGATCCTTGCAAGTTAGTGTTTCATACATTGTGTGCTACGAGGGAGCTTGATTTAATGAACTAATGAATGACCATGAGTTGCTAAAGACACGAGTTGTTTGCTTAGTTGAGTCGTCGTATTATTGTGTTGTGTCATGTTGCTTGAGGACAAGCGAACATTTTAAGTTGAGGGTGTTGATGTGCCGCCAATTTACGGCACTTTTGACTCCTTTTAACTAAGAACAATCGTACGTTTTCAAGCAACCGTTGTCGTTTTTGATGGTTTTATGTTATATTTGTAGGAAAGGGAGACAAACATGGAAACGGAAGGAAATACGAGCAAAAAGACATTCTGGATAAAAGTGACGGTCCGAGTGACGGACCGTCAAGCTAGTGACGAGCCGTCAAGGAAGCCGTCAACTTAAGGCAATACACTGCCTAGTGGCGACGGCCACCGTGACGGGCCGTCAAGATAGTGATGGTCCATCACCCAAACCGTCACCCTGAGGCAGCACCACTGCCTAGTGGTGACGGCCACCGTGACGGTCCGTCAAGGTGGTGACGGTCCATCACCCCAAGCCGTCACACTTAGGCAGTCGGTTACGCGGAATCCGAGCATTTTTGGGATTTGTTTCCTAGACTTCTATAAATACCCTATGTTAGGTTTATTTTACGTGTGAAGCTTTTTTACATACATTACCCAATAATTTTAGGAGTTTAAAGTCGAGATTTGAGAGAGGAAAACACGCAATACACGTTTTCTTCCTCCTCAATCTTGTTCTTGATTTGTTCTTGAGTTCTTGGTTTCTTGTTCTTGGAATACTTGAAGATTGTTTTCATTATATTGTCAGGATCTTTTCCCTTTATTATGATTATGACTTTCTTTTCTTCTTCTTCAAGCATGATTAACTAAAACTCTCACAACTAGGGTTGTGGGAGCCATGGCAAACGTAGCAAGATAGATTCCGGGTAGTATCGGGTTCAATATATATGTTTTCACGTTGTTAATCATTCATTATGTCACGTTTTCTAGTGGTTGCAAACATTAGAACTTGCCTAGGTTTAATTTGCTTGAGTAAAGAGATTAAAACCGGGAAACTTGATTAACGACGAGGATTCGAGACCACCAACTCTCGTCTTATGATTAATGCTGTAACTAGATTAATCTACTTGATGTTTAGGATTGAAACCTAAAAGCACACCTTTTCAAGTTCGAGAGAATTGAAAAGTAAAGTTGTCTATTTGGTTGAGAAACGTTTAGACGATACCATTAATTCAATCGCATCGTGACACGCATATAGAAAGAACCCCGTTAAGCCTAGAATCGACTTTGTTACTAACGCCATGGTAAACACTTCCCTAGTTCTCTCTCTCCTATTGATTATCATTCATACGTTAAGTGTTTGTTTTGTTTACAGATATTGATCACAAACCCCCCCCCCCCAATTTACTGGAAACTATTGACGACTAGTCACATACTTCACTAAAGGCTTAATCTTCACCATATTCTCTGTGGGATTCGACCCCAACCTTTGTTGGGTTCTATATTTGACTACGACCGCTTACGCTTCGTTAATTTGAGGTGTAGTTTGGGCGTTATCAGACATAACAAGAGATTCTTCTTGAATCTCAGCCATACTTCATGCAATGGCTCATCCGGTAGTTGTTGAAAAATGGTAATATCATCCCTCAGCTGCATCATTCAAAAAGGTGGAAAAAATATCACCAAGAAGGCTTCCACTAGTCCATTTCAAGTTGTGATAGAGCCCTCTGGGAGCTCCTCAAACCATGTTGTTGCTTTCCCCGTAAGGGAGAAGGGGAACAATCAGAGTTAGATCAACTCTTGGGATATATTGTGGATATTGAAAGACTGACATATTTAGACAAGTTTTGGATATGTCAGTTGGCATCTTCATGAGCCAACTCTCCAAAGAGTCCTTTCATTTGTATCAAATGAAGTATCGTGCTCATCTCATGGAACATGGCATTTCCAATAGTTAGTGGTAGGAAGATTGCACCCACAGTTCCATAGATAATAGGTCCATCTTCCACATCCATAAATCTATCAACACTCTCTTGATCACCTACTTGGCTCATGGCTAACCTATTCGAAACAATACAAACAACAAAAAAGTAAAAGAGAATAAACACTCAACAAAAGTGAACTAAACGACAATCAAATGGAAAATCAAGAACCATTCCCCGACAACCGTCCCATTATTTGATGACACACAAAAGCACTCTCCTAAAGGAGGTGGTAGCGATCATCAAGCAAAACAATAAGTAATCCAATGAGATTTAGGGGTCGAATCCATGGAGAATAGGATAATATTTTTTCCACTAGATGTCAGAGTTCAATTCACTAGTTATGAATATTTGTCTGAACAATTTAAAGTAAAAATTAGGGGAAAAGGTTTGGGAATTATTGAATTTCAAGTAACAAGATAACAACATAAACACGATTTAGAGAATTCAAGAAAAGGAAGACTATGGGTATGCTTCCGATGGGGTTCTTCAATGGGATAGGGAATTGATTAATCATGAAAACTTTCAATTAAAGATATGGGTAGCTTGATTCGAGCTATATTTGGTAGTCTTTCAACCCTCCAAATATATGTACCATGGTCTTTGCTCAAGCACTATAGCTTTACCTTAGACCAATTAATTAATACTTGGGTGAATCAAACTATCTCTAAATTTGATTCTTAGATGGGAATTTCCTTCAATCAAGCTATTTATAGCTTTAATCTATGGTGGAAATCCCAAATCTCCACTATTGAATTCTTACCCAATTTCTGAACTCCTCTTTTAAGCAAGTACAAAATTAGTAAACTCAATCAATGTTTCCAACCATCAATTTTATAATTAAACTATGAAGATTCAATAGACCCATACTAAATAATCAATTATAAGCACAATTAATCAATACCCATATCCAAATTCAAACACCCATCATGCACATACCTCTAAAATAGGATTTAGCTGCTCATATTAAGGGAATAAGAAAATATATCAATTGGGTTTCCCAAAATTCCATTCATATTATAAGCTAAGTTCTAATTCTAAGCTCAAATTCCTACAAATGGTGTTTTACAATGAGGAAGAAGAAATTAGAAAGTGTACTCTCAATGCTCTTCTTTGGGGAAAGTAAAAACTGATTATTCTCCACAGTACACACCCCAAAAAGAGTTTTAGAACCTTCCCAAATACATCACATGTAGTTGAACATGGCCTTCGGGGCTTGTGCGATCACACCTTGAGGTTTGCAGATCGCATGTGCCTCTCTCTTCAGGCAGTGATGTCCAGCAACTGTGCAATGTGAGGTACAAAAAGGAGGGCAATATCCCATTGCAAAGTGCGGCTCATATGTTGGTAACTGCTCAAGCAGTTTCTTATTTTCCTTGTGCGATGGCACCTGCAAAATGTAGGTGCCTCTTTGTGGCTCACATGTCATTCACATCTCTTTACAGATTCTTCCTTTTTCTGATCACATTTATACTTTAACTTTATTTTTAGCTCTTTGGGTTTAATTCCTTTGCTTTCTTTATTTGACAAAGAGTACCTGTATTTACATCAATAAAGGCAATAAGTACCTCTAATTCTCCTAAAAATATGGCAATAATTCATGAATAAAGGCTTAATACTTTGGTAGAGTACCAACTTATTAGGTTTATTGCCTGGTATAGGTTATTCATTAGTTAGCTCAGGTACCACGCTTGGTACATATTATTGGTTTGCTCGAGTTCTATTTTTGGTATATTTTATTCATTGGTTAGCTTGGGTACCTTACCTAGTAAAGATTATTGATTGGTTCGGGTACCACGCCTGGTATAGGTTATTTATTGGTTGACTCGGGTACTATGCCTGGTACAGATTCATTATGGTTGGCTCGATTACCATGCCTGGTATAGTATTATTCCTTAGTAGGCTCGGGTACCATAACTGGTACAGGTTCTTTCATGGTTGGCTTAGGTGCCATGCCTGATACGAGGTTACTTATCCGTATTGATGTTCTTTACATGTTGGTTCCTTGAGTGAACAAGGCTTATCTGTTATTGATTTTTCTTACATATTTATTCCTTGAGTGAATCAGGCTTATTTGATATTGATGTTTCTTAAATATTGATTTCTTGAGTGAACCAGGCTTATCTGTTATTGATGTTTCTTTACATTTTGGTTCCTTGAGTAAACCGTGCTTTTCTGTTATTGATGTTTCTTACATGTTGGTTCCTTGAGTAAATTGGGCTTTTCTGTTATTGATGTTCACTATATGTTGGTTCCTTGAGTGAACTAGGATTATCTATTATTGATATTTATTGCATGTGGTTCCCTGAGAGGGCCGAGATTTATTGTTATCTCCTGGATTGCTTTGAGCCGAGGGTCTAGTGGAAACAGCCTCTTTACTTCATTCTGGGGTAAAGGTATGGTCTGCGTACATCTTACCCTCCCCAGACCCTACTTTGTCGGAATATACTGGGTATGTTGTTGTTGTTGTTGTTTGTATACATATTGGTCCTTGAGTGGCCGGCTTAGTGTGTTTAAGAGACAATGTGGTTTCTCTTATAAATTGGGGTTGTATGATAAATGTCATAGATGATATCCTAGGGATCCTTGGGTGGTCCAGGTTACTTGTAAGCTATGACATAACTATATGTGGTCTGGTTATTTCATAGTTGGGCATGACTTATATGGTTGTTGAGTTCGATAGTTGACTGGGAGTCTTAATTATAGTCATATGGACTTGACTGATTCATGTAGTTTGGTTATATTCCGTTACCATTGTACATTTGCAATTCCTATTTTTGGCAAGAGTGATAGGCTGGCTAGTGGTGATGTCTGGGCTAGTTAGTCACATGGCCAGAGGTTGTGAGGTGTGTTGTTTGATGGGTTCAAGACGGGTGAGATTGGAGGGTTTAAGGTTCTTAGGGAGTGAGATATAACTGGGTTAGTGAATCAAGGCTTGTGTTCGGTGAGTGCCTTATTTGGTGGGATGCCAAGAGTACGGAACCTTAGGGGTTGAATACGCAGAACTCATAGGTAGTCATATAATGAGGTCTGGCTTGGTAATGAGGAGGGTTTCCTTATTTGTCATAAGACTGGGAGGATTTAAGGATTGTACGGGGTCAGCATAGGACCATGTTAATGAAGTGGGTGTTCTCCAATGTTAGAATTATCAGCGGAATAGGGTGAGAAAGCTTTGGGAGAGTGAATGGGATTCACAATTAGTATATCTAGGTAGTAGGAGTTGTTGATAAGGGACCCTGAATGTATAACTTTTATGATACATACTTTCTTTTGGATATTTACATGGTTATATGGCAAATTCAGGTCAGTCGATGATGCCTACTAGTACGTGTTGTTTGTACTTATACTACTCTTGCTATGAATTTTTTGGGTATAGTCTGGTTGCAGGATCAATTGATGTTTCTCAATATCATGGATAGCAATCTCCAGCAGCTCCTACTTATCTCTTCCTATGGTGGGAGTTGTGTCTTATTCTTTTGTTTCATATCTCTTAGCAGCTCTTTTACCTTTGTAGACTAGTTCCTAGGGAGGGGTTCAATTGTATTTTTAAAAGGTTCTATTGTAATCAAAGTTTGAGATTGGTTTTTATTGGATTAAGACAAATTTTCATATTTTCTTATTTACTTCAGCATTACCTGTTTAATTGGGTGGTAAGGGTTCTCCTATCTAGGAGGTTTAGAGTAGGTGCCTGCACGGCTAGGTAGTTGGGTCATAACAATTTGGTATTAGAGCCTAGGTTACCGATCTCCTAATACAAGAGCAAATATCAAATAGAGTCTTGTGGATTAGTATGTTGACGTTAATATCTAATCTTTGGGAAGCTATGAAACATTTAGGAAATTGATACGCTTCTTTAATTCCTTTCATATGATTCGTTTCTTGCTTGTATAGGTTGAATCCAATTGGTATCTCTCAATTCTAATTAGTATCTCAATGAGGTAAAATAATGTCATTTGACTCCAGCTGAAATGATACAAGCAAGGGAATTGGAAATGGGAAGGTTTTAATTGGTATCTAGCCTTAGAGCCTATGTAAATGCATGGATAAATCGACTAACAGTCATCCATGAGGTGAATAAAGGATAACAAAGAGGGCTTGTTCAGTGATGAAACTTGAGATTGGTGCTTATGTGTAATTGTGTTGCTTGAATGACTGTGAATATGTGGAATATAATGGTTTGAATTACTGTGAAATTCATGGTTAGTGCAAGGTCATAACTTGGTTATGTGTTGGTGGTTAATGGAATTATATGTTATGTGATTAACTGGAACTATGTGCTGATTATTATGCATGGATTTATCATTGGTAAAAATGGTAAGGGGATAAAGACTGGCTTACGACTATGGGAAAACTTTGGTTTCGAGATAGTCGAGATTTGGTTGAAAACCAGCGAAAAAAGGGCTATTTTGGCATAATAGCGGAACCTGTTGTTATGAATGGTTTTCTTGATGTAACGACCGAGTTCATCATTACGGGTAAACAATTCGTGCCAAGTTTCAGATTAGAAAACTTCCGAGTTTGGAAGTTGAAAATTTTGGGCTAGGCTAGTCTCGACCGGTTTTGCAGTGAAGTAGGGTCTAGAGAAATCTGGGTAAGGATTAAGTTAGATATCTTGGTTCAAGTTAGTTTTCCTTGTAGCTAAGATATAGAGGAGTCCAAGGGACTTTTCAGAATCAAATTTGGGTAAGTAGAGCTCCTGAAATCGAGGTTGACACGAAGGGGTTGTTCCAGAATGTCGGGAAAATAAATGTGTTGTAAAATGGACCAATTTTGGAGATTTCTCAATATTCTGTCTGTGACGAGTGATACCACTCCGCCATGGCGACCTCTGCTATAGCAGAATAATTACCGCTATAACGGAAGTCAAGACGGTCAACCTCCGCCATAGCAGTTGACTCCGCTACTGCGGTACCGCTATAGCGGAGCGGGGACCGCTATAGCGGAGCAACGTGACCAGAAAACCCAAAAATAGGTTTTTAATTTCATTCTCTTCCCTTCAGCCCCAAAAACAGACAAGAGCTATTCAAAAAACCCTCCTAGGCTGCTCCAAGGCTTGGGAGCCATGGGGAGGAGGAATTTCGGTGAAAAGGATGTGAAACCATAGATTAGGGCCTGCAGAACCGCCAGGAACGCCACCATGGAGCCAGAAATGCACGGTTGCAGCTACTTGGCATCCAGGTAGGCTAGGTTTTCATTGAGTAGATAGACCTGCTTACATTCTGTACTTATTGTATAGTGGAAACGGAGAATCCACGATTAAGCCTCTGGGCATGGAGTCTGGTGGATTCGGTGATGCTTATGTGTGTGCTAGGAATTGGTTGGATTAAATTATGGGATATTGATAATTATTTGGGGTTGTTTATGTTGTCTTGGTATGATAAGATGATAGGGCTGAGGGACTGGAATGTTAGAAAGGTTCGGAGAACCGGGAATTGCAAGGATAACTAATTGGGTATGAAAATGGGAAACTCCTAGGTGAGTTTTCGGGAATAAGAAGGCATGATAGGTAGTGTTGGTTTTGCTATGGGCTAAGGGGTGGTAATGCACATTGTTATTATTTATGAAAGTTCCGAAATCAATGTGGTTGTTAAATTATTCTAAAAAGGGAAATCATTTATTATTCGTAAATAAAGGGTGAGTATGTTTGGCCTCCAGACGGAGGTCGAGGCTAAGTTACATACCCGAGAAAGAGGGTAGGTGATGGCATACAATTTCTGTGAATGTTGTATATTTTTGTACTCTTATCTAAGTGTTTGTATGAATTGCATTGCTTAGAGGAATTGTTTAGAATGTCTAAGGGTCCTGTTTTACAGTCTGTGGATTGAACGGTATGTTTCTTGTTGGTTTTACAAGTTGTTTGTTCATTATTTGACTGTTGATTGTTGATATTTAGTTGGCTAGGGTACCACGCCTGGTATAGGTTACTATTTGGTACAGGGCTCGGGTACCACGCTTGGTACATGTTACTATTTAGTTGGCTTGGGTACCACGCCTGGTACAGGTTACTATTTGGTTAGCTCGGGTACCACGCCTGGTACAGGTTACTATTTGGTTGGCTCGGGTACCACTCCTGGTACAGGTTAGTATTTAGTGGGATTGGGTACCACGCTTGGTACAAGTTACTATTTGGTTGAGTCGGGTACTATGCCTGCTACATGTTACTATTTGGTTGGCTCGGGTACCATGCCTGGTACAGGTTACTAAAGATTGGCTCGGGTACCATGCCTGGTACGGGTTTATTTTACTACATCATTGCATTGATATTGTTGCATTGCATTGATATTGTTGCATTGCATTGATTGTTATTGGTTTCGTGAGTGGAATGAGCTATTTCATTGAAATGTGATATTTGTTGGTAGTTCTTGAGTGACCGAGAATCATGTTATGTCTATTGTGAGTTTGGTCTTGATACAGGCCGGGTTGCTATATTATGCTACTAGTTTGGTCTTGGTGTAGGCCGGGTTGTTATGGTATATTGTGAGTTTAGTCTTGGTATAGGCCGGGTTGCTATATTATGTTATTAGTTTGGTCTTGGTGTAAGTCAGGTTGTTATGGTATATTGTGAGTTTGGTCTTGGTATAAGTCGGGTTGCTATATTATGTTATTAGTTTGGTCTTGGTGTAGGCTGGGTTGTTATGGTATATTGTGAGTTTGGTCTTGGTATAGGCCGGGTTGCTATATTATGTTACTAGTTGGTCTTGGTGTAGGCCGGGTTATTGTAGTATATTGTGAGTTGGTCTTGGTGTAGGCCGGATTGCTATCTTATGTTATTAGTTGGTCTTGGATTAGATTGGTTTATTATGTTGGTTATTAGTTTGTCTTGGTGTAGACTGGGTTTGTCATGTTAACACTAGATGTGTGAGGGGGATCCGGGTGGGTCCGAACTATTTAAAAGAGGTTATGTGCTTATAAATTGATGTCATTAAGTCTAATAATGGCGGTCATGAATTATCATGGTTAATAAGTTAAAGGTGGGTCTTGGTGTAGACCGGGTAGTCTGTTGAACACTTAGGTGTGGATGGAGGACCCTTGGAGGGTCCGGGTTATGTGATCCAAGAAGGGATTTAGATGTAGCTCTATAGTGGTCATTGAAGGTGTCCATGGTTTTTAGGTGACTTGCATGTGGTTGGTAAACATAGAGGAAGAATGAGAGTCTGGGTATGGTTATTGGTTAATATAACCAGGTGGTAAAGCTGTCCTAGAGGTCCGGGAAAGTCCAGAAAATGGTAGGTAATATTTGGGTATGAGTGGTTTGGTTGGGCAGTGGGCCGAATTTAGTTTGGTTATTTAGTCAAGGTAGTTGATTGGGGTAAAGGTTAAAGGTGACTTGAGAAGTCCATTGTCAAGATGACTTGGGAAGTCTAGGTGACAAGGTGACTTGGGAAGTCTGGGTGATCAGGGAACCTTGAGAAGTCTAGTTATGAGTGGGACTTGGGAAGTCCTAGATGTCAGGGTCAAGGCTAAAGGTGAAGGAGGGAGCTATAATGTTTATTTCATATTTTTCCCTATTTTCCTATATGATGGTACGTGTGGATTCGGGTCGACCGATGATGCCTACCAGTATGTGTGGTTGTACTGACTCTACTCTTGCTATATCTTTTTGGTATAGTCTGGTTGCAGGGCTGGTGATGTTTCAAAGGTACGTGTCGATGGTGATCTGCAGCAGCTTCTGTCCTTCGACTCCATGATGGAAGTTGTGTCTCATTTACTTTTCCCTCTTGTATAAATCTTGTAGTATCTCTTGTACCTGTTTAGACTAGATCCTAGGGAGGGGTGTTTTCAACTGTAAAACTGTTTTCTATTTTTTGGTGTTGCAATAAAAAGGTTTTATAAATAAAGGTAAAGGTTATTTTGCTACTTTCTATTGTTCTGCATGTCACCTGTTGGATGGGTTGTGAGGTTCGTCTATCTAGGTGGTTAGAGTAGGCGCCCGCATGGCCCAGTGGGTTGGTACTTGACAGATGGTATCAGATCCTAGGTTACCGATCTCTCAGGACAAGAGCAAAGTGTCGAATAGAGTCCTATGGATCGGAGTGTTCACGTCCACCTCTAATCGTTGTGGAGCTATGAGGCATTCTAGGAAACATCTCCTTTCTTTCATTCCTTCTCATGCAGTTTCGTTACTTTCTTGTATGGGTTGAGTCCAATTGGTATCTATCGATTCCAATTGGTATCTATCGATTCCGATTGGTATCTCAACAAGGTAAATGATTTCATTGGACTCTGGGTACGGCAAACAAGCAAGATGGATTGGAACCGGGAAGGTTCCAATTGGTATCTGTCTGCAGAGGCTATGTAAAGGTATGGATGGATCGGCTAATGGTCATCCATGTGGTAAATAAAAAGCAATGAAACTGAGTTGACTGACTGTTTAAGCTTGAGACTTGAGATTGTGCAATTATTTGATTTGCTATGAATGTTTTGGTCCGGGAGGAGTCATAACTTAAATTGATGTGCTTTGGTTGGTAATTACTTTTTATGTGTACTTAAAATTGGTCAGTAAAGTGGTGTTACATTTCGGAAACGGGCTTTCCATTGCTAAAAATGGTAAGGTGACAAGGCTTACGACTGTAGGGAAACTCTAGTTTCCGGACAGTCGGGACTTGGTTGGGAACCAAGGGAACAACGGAGTCATTAGTATGTAATGGCGGGAAGATATTATCAGGAAGCAAATGTTGTTGTGATTTCTTTGTATTTCATGATGTGCCATGTTGATTTGTGATGCGATAATGCCGGGAATGGTCTTGAGGGTGGTTTAAGACCATGGCGGGATTTACAGGTTTAGACAGTGGTAACTGGGAATGGGGATGAGTGCATTTAGCTGGAAATAAAATTTCTTGTACTATTATCGTCGGGACCACTATAGCGGAAGCCAACCGCTACAACGAAATTGCTATAGCGGAGTGACCACCGCTATAGCGAAAGTGCGCGAGGTAGAAAGCCTGCTCTATTTTCCCCTGTTTTCATTCCTTCCCTGGGGCAATGTAAAAGCAAGTATGAAGCTGTAAATTGCTAGGTAAGACAAGGGAACCAAGGATTTAGCTAATATAGTATGCGTATAAGGGAATTTGTCAGAAATTTAGCATCCATGCGCGATAAAAAGGAAAGGGTAGATATGGTAGCCCGGGATATTGGTAAATTTATGATGGACCATTGGTGGGAATAGTCACTCATGTATAATTTGACAAATGACCCGTAACTGGCTGAGTAGTGTGGGACACTGCTCATAGGCTTATATTGTGAGGGTGATTATTGACTTATTTTATTATTGATGACCCTTAGTGGTAGGGTCAATCGGGGGAATGGGGTTATTAAATGAATCCCTTAACATGGTTATTCCTTTTATCGATCATGATAATACCGGTATTACCATTCTTTGAGTGGTAGGGGTGTGCTCGCTATAGCATTGGTTAGGGTGTAATTGCCCGAATAGAATCCCCCCTAGGGTGAGAGTTGACAAAATCTCAGGCTAGGATGGGTTCCAATGGAATTTTTGTTGTTGTGTGGTTTAGAGGCACGTGGTATCTAGGGGTATAGTGTTGATAGAAGTAAGGTGATATTATGATATGTGAGGGCATAGTACCCCGTAGAAAGCTTCCGAAATAGAGTTCGGGTTAGTAGAACTCTGGGTATAGCAGAAAAAAGGGTTGCCATGGTAGGATCTGGTTCCCTTATCATGAAAATTGTTTTGGGTCATTCGTTAAGTTTCTTTCGCTCAGGTGTTTCGATGAGACCCCGTATTTCTTGGGCACTCAGGGAGAGGTGATCTAGTTGTCTTGTACAGCTCGAAGGAAGGAATTCCTTGGTAGAGCGGAAGTGACTTAAATTTTTGGCTGAGTTGGGTATAACAAGGGATTGGGAGGTTTTTGGTGGTTTGCGTAAGGTTATATTTATGCTGTCATGGTAGAGCATTAAGATTAAGGGACGGGCTTGTTCTTTTCCTCCACTATAGAGATCGTTCGGGGATGAATGATAGGTAAATTGGTATCTGTTTTAACGACCGGGTTCGTCATTACGGGTAATCCATTCGTGCCAAGTTTTGGGTTAGAAAATTTCTGGGTTTGGGAGTTGAAAATTTTGGGCTAGGCTAGTCTCGATTGGTTTTGGAGTTAGGTAGGGTCTAGGACAATCTGGGTAAGGATTGGATTAGATGTTTTGGTTTGAGTTAGTTTTCCTTGTAGCTAAGTCATATAGGAGTCTGGGGGACTTTTCGGAATCAAATTCGGGTAAGTAGAGCTCCCGAAATCAAGGTTGACACGAAGGGGTTGTTCAGGAACGTCGGAAAAATAAGTGCGTTGTAAAATGGACCAATTTTGGAGATTTCTTGATATTCTATCCGTGATGAGTGTTATCGCTCCGCCACAGTAACCTCCGCTATAGAGGAATAGTTATCGCTATAGAGGAAATCAAGACGGTCAACCTCCGCCATAGCGGTTGACTCCGCTATGACGGTACCGCTATAGCAGAGCGGGGACCGTTATGGCAGAGCAACGTGACCAGAAAACCCAAAAATGGGTTTTTAATTTCATTCTCTTCCTGTTATCCCCAAAAATAGATGAGATCTATTCCAAAAACCCTCCTAGGGTGCTCCAAGGCTTTGGAGCCATGGGGAGGAGGAATTCTAGTGAAAAGTACGCGAAACCACGGATTCGGGCCTGCAAAACTGCCAGGAACGCCTCCACGGAGCTAGAAATACACGGTTGCAGCTGCTTGATGTCCAGGTAGGCTAGGTTTTCATTGAGTAGATAGACCTGCTTACATTCTGTACTTATTGTATAGTGAAAAAGGAGAATCCATGATTAGGCCTCCGGGCACGGAGTCTGGTGGATTTGGTGTTGGTTATGTGTGTGCTAGGAATTGGTTGGATTAAATTGTGGGATATTGATAATTATTTGGGGCTGTTTATATTGTCTTGGTATGATAAGGTGATAGGGCTCAGGGACTGGAATGTCGAAAAGGTTTGGGGAACTGGGAATCGCAAGGATAACTAATTGGGTATGAAAATTTGAAACTCCTAGGTGAGGTTTTGGGAATACGAAGGCATGATAAGTAGTGTTGGTTTTGCTATGGGCGAAAGGGTGGTAATTCACATTGTTATTATTTATGCAAGTTCCAAAATCAATGTGGTTGTTAAATTATGCTAAAAAGCAAAACCGTTCATTATTCGTAAATAAAGGGTGAGTGTGTTTGGCCTCCAGAGGGAGGTCGAGGCTAAGTTATATACCCGGGAAAGAGGGTAGGTGATGGCTTACGATTTAGGTGAATGTTGTATATTTTTGTACTCTTATCTAAGTGTTTGTATGAATTGCATTGCTTAGAGGAATTATTTAGAATGTCTAAGGGTCTTGTTTTACAGTCTGTGGATTGAACGGTATATTTCTTGTTGGTTTTACAAGTTGTTTGTTCATTATTTGACTGTGGATTGTTGATATTTGGTTGACTCGAGTACCACGCCTGGTACAGGTTACTATTTGGTACAGGGCTCAGGTACTATGCTTCGTACAAGTTGCTATTCAGTTAGGTCGGGTACCACACCTGGTATAGGTTACTACTTGGTTGGCTCGGGTACCACGCCTGGTACAGGTTACTATTTGGTTGGCTCACGTACCACGCCTGGTACAGGTTACTATTTGGTTGACTCGGGTACCACGCCTGGTACAGGTTACTATTTGGTTGGGTCGCTTACCACACTTGGTACAGGTTACTAACGGTTGGCTCGGGTACCACGCCTGGTATGGGTTACTAACAGTTGGCTCAAGTACCACGCCTGGTACGGGTTTATTTTACTGCATAATTGCATTGATATTGCTACATTGCATTGATACTGTTGCATTGCATTGATTGTTATTGGTTCCGTGAGTGGACCGGGCTATTTTATTGAAATGTAATATTTGTTGGTGGTTCTTGAGTGACCGGGAATCCTGTTATGTCTATTGTGAGTTTGGTCTTGATATAGGCGAGGTTGCTATATTATGCTACTAGTTTGGTCTTGGTGTAGGCCGGGTTGTTATGGTTGATTGTGAGTTTGGTCTTGGTATAGGCCGGGTTGCTATATTATGTTATTAGTTTGGTCTTGGTGTAGGCCGGGTTGTTATGGTATATTGTGAGTTTGGTCTTGGTATAGGCCAGGGTTTCTATATTATGTTATTAGTTTGGTTTTGGTGTAGGCCAGGTTGTTATTGTATATTGTGAGTTTGGTCTTGGTATAGGCCGGGTTGCTATATTATGTTACTAGTTTGGTCTTGGTGTAGGCCGGGTTATTGTAGTATATTGTGAGTTGGTCTTGGTGTAGGCCGGGTTGCTATCTTATGTTATTAGTTGGTCTTGGTGTAGACCGGGTTATTATGTTGGTTATTAGTTGGTCTTGGTGTAGAACGGGTTTGTCATGTTAACACTAGATGTGTGAGGGGGATCCAGGTGGGTCCATACTATTTAAAAAAGGTTATGTGCTTATAAATTGATGTCATTAAGTGTAATAATGGCGGTCATGAATTATCATGGTTAATAAGTTAAGGGTGGGTCTTGGTGTAAACCGGGTAGTCTGTTGAACACTTAGGTGTTTATGGAGGACCCTTGAAGGGTCTGGGTTATGTGATCCAAGAAGGGATTTAGATTTAGCTCTATGGTGGTCATTGAAGGTGTCTATGGTTGTTAGGTGAATTGCATGTGGTTGTTAAACATAGAGGAAGTCTGAGAATGTGGGTATGGTTATTGGTTAATATAACCAGGTGGTAAAACTGTCCTAGAGGTCGGGGAAAGTCCAGAAAATGGTATGTAATACTTGGGTATAAGTGGTTTGGTTGGGCAGTGGGCCGGATTTAGTCTGGTTATTTAGTCAAGGTAGTTGACTGGGGTAAATGTTAAAGTTGACTTGAGAAGTCCACGTGTCAAGATGACTTGGGAAGTCTAGGTGACAAGGTGACTTGGGAAGTCTGGGTGACAAGGCGACCTTGAGAAGTCTAGTTATGAGTGAGACTTGGGAAGTCCTAGATGTCAGGGTCAAGGCTAAAGGTGAAGGAGGGAGCTATAATGTTTATTTCATGTTTTTCCCTATTTTCCAATATGATGGTACGTGTGGATTCGGGTCGACCGATGATGCCTACCAGTACGTGTGGTTGTACTGACTCTACTCTTGCTATACCTTTTTGGTATAGTCTGGTTGCAGGGCTGGTGATGTTTCATAGGTACGTGACGATGGTGATCTGCAGCAGCTTTTGTCCTTCGACTCCATGATGGAAGTTGTGTCTCATTTACTTTTCCCTCTTGTATAAATATTGTAGTAGCTCTTGTACCTGTTTAGACTAGATCCTAGGGAGGGGTGTTTTCAACTGTAAAACTGTTTTCTATTTTTCGGTGTTGCAATAAAAAGGTTCTATAAGTAAAGGTAAAGGTTATTTTGTTACTTTCTATTGTTCCGCATGTCACCTGTTGGACGGGTGGTGAGGGCTCGTCTATCTAGGTGGTTAGTGTAGGCACCCGTACGGCCCGATGGGTTGGGTCGTGACACTTGATGTGTTTCATAACTGGTTTTTAAATAATGTGATTCTAAGTTCTTGTCTATACATTGCTGGATTTGGTCTTGGGATTATGTTGAAGTCTATAATGCTAATTCATGTGTTAATGTTGAAAACAGGGAAGGGGAATGAGGGAATTTTGCAGAAAATGGTAAATTATCTTGGATGTTGCTATTGGGAGTTGCCATAGTAGTGTGCAAGCCTCTATAGAAAAATAGGCAGGGCAGAATCCCTGTCTTATTTTTCTTGTTTTTCTTTTCATTCCTGGGTTGTTTTTAATTGTTAATTTAGCTGTGAGCTATTGCATGAATTATAATTATTAGCATCCATGTGCGATAAAAGAAAAAGGTTGGATATAGTAACCCTTGGCATCAAGGTTATTGGTTTGATGTGGGTGATGTTTCTTGTTTGAGGTAACCAATATATATTTGAACATCAGACCTTATTTGACTCGGTGGTTTTTACTGTTGATTGAGTAACTACTTGTATTGTAATAATAATGTGTAGTTAATGTAACACCCCAAATATTCTAAGCAAATGTCCAAATCATTTCAATGAGTGTAATGATCATTTCCATAGTGTGGTCGGTGCTTTTGATGTGAATCGTGTTCATAAGAAACTCCTATAAATAAGTTAAGTTGAAAGCACCCCAACCAAAGAAGTTTCCATGAAAGACTAAGCTAGGGTCAACTTCAAATTACCATTACTTCTAGAATATACAGATTTGGGTGGCCTAGTACCCATCAAATTAAAGGTCTTTGAGTCTTCTTTCCAACTCCACTGACCGTGCACTAATATGAGTTCGGAGTAAAACGTTATGACCATTTTAGTTTTAACTGACAGTCTAGAAATTAGGTGCAAAATGACACGCGAGACGCAAACCTCATGTGCGCATCGCACATCCAAACGCACATCGGAGAATTTTTTCCAACTTTCTAAAAGCAAGTGTGAATCACATGCAACGCAGATCTCCACGTGCGGTCGCATGTCGAATCACACATGGCCCGACGAGGACCTTTTTAAGTCGGTTTTAATCCATTTTTCTTTATTCTTTTACCATTCTTTCAGACCCAGAACATATTTTCTCTCCTCATATCCTCCTCCTTCATCAAGGAAAGTTCTTCTTTAAGGATTTTAAATTTTCCAAATTAAATTCCACCATCAAATTATAAATTATTGATAGAAATCCTAACCCTTGGCCATAGGATTTCAAGAAACGAATTCAAGAACTTTAAGAAGAGATTTCTTGATAATTCTTCATCCAAGTTAGGGTTCTTCAACTTCAGGATCCAAACCTAAAGATTTCAACAAGGGTCTCACTTTCAGGTATGTGGGTATTCAGTAAGGGTTTAGTTCGCCCTTATGCCCAAAGTTTCAGATTTTCATATGATTTTACAAGTTGTGAGACTAGAGTTCTTACCCAATCATGCTAAATCTTATAGAATTCAGTCCTTATAATTTCTACATGATTTATATCTTATTTTAGAAGATTTGCACCATGTTTTCAGTGACTTGCATGAGTTTTTACTAGAACTTTAAGAAATCAAGAATTTAGCCTGAAATTATAGTATTTTCATGAGAATTGATTTTCTTCATAATTTAACCTAGATTACTAGCATTCAGTTTTAAGAATGAAATTAGCCAGTTTTTAGTCTATAGATTTTCTTCAAAACTTCTCATGATTTAGCAGGTTTTGCCCTACCTTCAGTATGTTTTACAATAATATGTTGTAAATATGGATTTTCAAGATATGTCATCAATAATGATGAACTTAGTATGTTTCGTGATTAGCATGGTATCCAGATATGCCATAAATGATTATGAACTTAGTAAAATTCATGATTAGTATGACATCTAGATATGTCCACATGCTTTATGAATAGTTCTTAGTTATACAGTCTTTTAGAAATTATCTAGATTAATTAGGTCCTGATGTAGCATTCCAGAACTTCGGTTTTAAATGAGCTATCAGTATTCAGTTTGGGAGAATTACTTAGCACCGAGTTGGACTAAGGTTCAGCGTACCTAAAGTCCCAGAACTACGTGCCTCCGTAGGTTATTTAGCCCCTCAGTTGGGCCTCAAAACCAGTGATCACATCAGCCATGCCTTTACACCCTAGCAAGGCATATTGGGTCCTCTCGATGGGGTGCATACATTGGACTCCACATTTAGCTCACGTGGTTTATGTCAGTTAACAGACTCTCCCACAAAATTAGACTGAGTAGTTGTGTGCTAGGCCCTCAGTTCAGTTTTATAGCTTTTAAATTACATTTTTTCAGAATATACTTACATTT
Organism: Jaltomata sinuosa; assembly: GCA_003996215.1. Lineage (NCBI taxonomy): Eukaryota > Viridiplantae > Streptophyta > Magnoliopsida > Solanales > Solanaceae > Jaltomata > Jaltomata sinuosa. Next base: position 337,384 of record QJPP01000379.1, read on the forward strand.
CAAATTTTGTGCATATCATGTTTGGGCCTGAGTACTATAGATTCAACTTATATTTTTTAAACATCTCATCAATATTTCTAGCATGCTTAGTTATCTCATAGTCTATGTATCTCACAGCTTACAACTCAGAAATATTTTATACTCTTCAGTAAAAGATCCCATGTTTTTTACAGTGTTGACTTATGCATTCTCATATATCCATACTTAGTCCAGCTTTCAGTTATATTTCTAGTATATACAGGTTTTCTCATGTTTTCAAAGTTAGTGCATTATCTCACATACTCAGTACATTCAAAGTACTGATCGCATACTTTTTTGTGATGTATCCTTTTGATGATGCAGGTTTTAGTGCTAGCTCCCAGAATCATGCTCAAAAAGATCGCAACTTCCAATCAGCAAGGAATGAGTTCTCCTTTTCCGGGAACTCCAGTCATTTAGTAGTTATAATGGTTATTTCAGTTGTTATGCATTGATGTAAGATAGTTGGGGTCATATCCCAGCTAACCACAGTCAGTGTTAGTCGAGGCTTCATAGACAGTCAGTCAGTCAGTTGTATCATTTTTCAAATGAGTTGTATTTCAGTTTATTACAGTACTCTTCAAGAGCTCATCATATGTTTTAGCTTACGCATAATGTTCTTCAGTTTATCTATTTCTATTTAGTATCTCATGAATTATGCCAGCAAGAAGGGTTATCTTGGGATCACTTGTGGTCTCAGGTCCCTTGTTACGTCTAGGGCATAGGCTCGAGGCGTAACAAACTTGGTATCAGAGCACAGAGTTTAAGTGTCCTAGGGTGTCTATGAAGCCGTGTCTAGTAGAGTCTTGCTTATTGGTGTGTTGTGCACCACACTTATAATCAGGAGGCTACAGGGCATTTATAAAATGTTTCCCTTCTTTCATACTCCAAATCGTGCAGTTTAACTGTTCCTTATGAAGCGTATACAGATTCATACATTTCTCCAATTCCTCCAATCATGCCTCATTTTTTAGGTGGCAGAAATAATTAAGTTCAGATTCCTATCAGTGAGATGCTCTTAGATAGAGTCATCAATAAAGTTAAGAGACTTCACAAGGGCTTTAGAGGAGCCCACTAGTGCATTAAGTCTAATTCAAAAACATGTACCCTCTTTCACTCGTGCAGTAGAGCCTATAGCAGGATGTGCTCTTAGACCCCCTTCCAGAAACTTTACTACAAATGGTGCCTCAGCTAAAAAGTATGGTTCTCTAAGCGTTTGGGTAGTACAGTTGCTCAAGAGTTAGTTTGGAATTTAGAGGTTATGGGCGATAAGTAGCAGAATTACCCCAGAACTAGGTGTATGAATTCAGAAGTATAATAACCATAAGATTGGGATATTGATGGATAGAAGTCTATAGCCATAGTCATCTTAGAGAATATATGAATTAGGTGAAGAGGACCCCTTAATGGTAGGAGGGTAGATGTGTATCCAGAATAGTATGATGTGGCATGGTGTTGAAACATTCTATGGTGCTATGTGTGACTAGTTTAGAATTCGTAGATTGTTATTTATGGAGAAGACTAGGTGTATATTATATGGTGTTCTTAGAGATAAATTCAGGAGATTACAGATAGACGATGTTGAATTTCTTAGTATGGTTTTAATTCAGTTGATTTGGGTGGATTTGAACTTAGAGATGTGATGTTAGTAGATGAATAAGCAAAGGCCTAATTGCTAAGTGTTAGAAGAAGTGGTTAGGTGCGCCAATAAGAGTATGAGTCCTCTAGTGATAGCCTTAAGGTTAAAGAGGAAGCTAAGAGATGCCTCAGAAGCAGACCTAGCAAGGGTATAGCATCTTCAGTTACAACCTATCAGGGAAAGTTTTACATCTAGGAGTACAGTGATACTCCAAGCTTACCATGGTTAGTTGATTATAGTCTTTTTGGGGAGAGAGATCCACAGACTTACAAGGGTGACTCTCAAGCTAAGGGGAAGATGATAGAATAAAGAACCAAGTCTAGTCTTGCAACTCAACTAGTATAGAATTCTAGTAAGGGCTATGATGGGATATCGACCCACTCTTATTCCAACGGATTTCCTAGCACTTCAGTCAAAATAACACTATAATCAGATGTATTTGTGCCATACTCATGAACAAGTTCATGCACTTCATACAAATTCACGTTTATGCTCATCTCCTAAAACAAACAGAAATTTACTCCAGACAATGATTCCAGTTTTACTCCACGATTCTATGAATCCCAGTTTTATTCCATGAGACTCATTATATATGTAAACTCATATTTCACAGTATACTCAGTTCTATGTACTCAGTTCAGTCCTTAAGATATGCCTTAATGGATAATGAAATCATGCTACAACATGTATATGCTCAGACTAAATTTCTTAAACAGTCTGTGCGTATGATTTCCTCACTCTACCCATACTTCATATGCCTAGAATGTGAGATACTCAAGCCTTTACGCTTGACTTCTTAGATCTCACCTTGAGTGGCTAGATCATGCTAAGTATAAGTCAAGACTGATCAGTATTCCTTTATACACTATGCTCATACTCCCACTCTATTCCTTTAGTGATCTTGGTTTATGTTGTCATATGTGTTAGTTGAGGGAGCTAAGTAGTAGCTTAGATGAGAAGTATTGGATTTTCTCTATGATGTATTGGTTCTACCTTAGATTGTAAGTGTGGGAAAATATGAGGTAAGGATTATTCCTATGTAATAGACAAATGAGGAATTTTGGTATGCCTCATTGTAGAAGTTCTTGAAGTTGCAGCTTCCATATATGCTAGGGAAGAGGAGAAGTCTCATATAGTGTTAGCTATAAAGAAATCATAAGATGATCATAGTAGTAGGCTTGGATATTATGATAAAATATATGTGTGCCTTTGTTTTGCCCGACTAGTGACCCATTGATTAAGAGCTCAAGGTTAGTTGATTTTCATGATAAGAATGAATATCATTCTTGGGAGATAACTCTAGATGCAAGAGACTCAGTCGAGATAGGCTTGAACGTAGAGAAAGAAGGTCGTTAGACTCAGACCTCAACATCTATATGTGCACATGTGAGAATTTTATTTTGGTATAGTTAAAAAGGTGTTCCTAATCTTAAAGGTGGTCAACCACATTGTTTAAGGTGGGAATAGTCTTGTTCTTATTCTGTGCCCAGGGTGTTCATACCTTATGTCCAGAAACTTCAGCTAGCCAGATAGTAGACTCCTCATATCGGATCAGTTCAGACCTACCAGTAATAATTCCTAAGGCCAGAAGGCCCTACATTCATTTTAGTCCTTGGCACTAAGTTCAGTTAAGAGAGAATAATCTTCTCATATAGTTACTCCTCTTAGTTTTATGTTCCTTTCACTTAATTGCGAATTCTAAGAAGACGTTCATTCTCAATAAGTTTTAGCTAAGTCCCTACTATCACTCCAGACCAGTTATCATGTTGGATATTCTGTTTTATTTCCTACCAGTGTTCTTATGCCCTCAGTATGCATGTAGGTCTCACAAATCAATCTCAGTTCATATTTCAGTCAGAATAAGTTACCATGTCAGTACTCCAAATTTTAGAACTCAGTTTGTGGGATTACAGCTCTTTCTCTACCACCTCAGCCTAGTTAGTCTTCATTCGAGGATGAATGATCCCATGAGGGAGATATTGTAACACCCCAAAGATTCTAAGCTAATGTCCAAACCATTTCAATGAGTGTAATGGTCATTTCCATAGTGTGGTGGGTGCTTTTAATGTGAATCATGTTTATAAGAAACTCCTATCAATAAGTTAAGTTGAAAGCACCCCAACCAAAGAAGTTTCCATGAATGACTAAGCTAATATCAACTTCAAATAGCCATTACTTCTAGAATATACATATTTGGGTGGCCTAGTACCCACCAAATGAAAGGTCTTTGAGTCTTCTTTCCAACCTCACCGACCGTGCACTAATACGAGTCTGGAGTAAAAAGTTATGACCATTTTAGTTTTAACTGATAGTCTCGAAATTAGGCGCGAAATGACATGCGAGATGCACAACCTCATGTGCGAATCGCATGTCCAAACGCACATCGGAGAAATTTTTCCAACTTTCTAGAAGCAAGTGCGAATCACATGCGATGCACGGATCTCCACGTGAAGTTGCATGTTGAATCGCACGTGGCCCGACGAGGACCTTTTTAAGTCGGTTTTAATCCATTTTACTTCATTCTTTTACCATTCTTTCAAACCCAGAACGTATTTTATCTCCTCTAATCCTCCTCCTTCATCAAGGCAAGTCGTTCTTTAAGGATTTCAAATTTTCCAAATCAAATTCTGCCATCAAATTATAAATTATTGATAGAAATCCAAACCCTTGACCATAGGATTTCAAGAAACAAATTCTAGAACTTCAAGAAGAGATTTCTTGATAATTCTTCATCCAAGTTAGGGTTCTTCAACTCAGGCTCCAAACCTAAAGATTTCAACAAGGGTCTCACTTTCGGGTATGTGGGTATTCAGTAAGGGTTTAGTTCGCCCTTATGCCCAAAGTCAGATTTTCATATGATTTTACAAGTTGTGAAACAAGGGTTCTTACCTAATCATGCTAAATCTTATAGAATTCAGTCCTTATGATTTTTACATGATTTATATCTTATTTTAGAAGATTTGCACCATGTTTTTAGTGACTTGCATGAGTTTTTACTAGAACTTTAAGAAATTAAGAATTTAGCATGAAATTATAGTATTTTCATGAGAATTGATTTTCTTCATAATTTAACCAAGATTACAAACATTCAGTTTTAAGCATGAAATTAGCCAATTTTCAGTCTACAGATTTTCTTCAAAACTTCTCATGATTTAGTAGGTTTTTCCCTACCTTCAGTATGTTTTATAATAATATGTTGTAAATATGGATTTTGAAGATATGCCATCAACAATGATGAACTTAGTAGGTTTCGTGATTAGCATGGTATCCAGATATGTCATCAATGATTAAGAACTCATTAATCTTCATGATTAGTATGATATCTAGATATGTCCACATGCTTTATGAATAGTTCTCAGTTATACAGTCTTTCAGAAATTATCTAGATTAATTAGGTTCTGATGTAGCATTCCAGAACTTCGGTTTTAAATGAGCTATCAGTATTTAGTTTGGGAGCAGTACTTAATACCGAGTTGGACTAAGGTTCAGCGTACCTAAAGTCCCAGAACTACGTGCCTTTGTAGGTTATTTATCCCCTCAGTTGGGCCTCAGAACCGGTGATCATATCAGTCATGCCTTTATACTCTGGCAAAGTATATTGGGTCCTCTCGATGGGGCGTATACATCGAACTCCATGTTTAGCTCACGTGGTTTATGTCAGTTAACAGACTCTCCCACAGAATTAGACTCAGTAGTTGTGTGCTAGGCCTTCAGTTCAGTTTTACAACTTTTAAATTACATTTTTTTAGAATATCCTTACATTTTAGATTTTGTGCATATCATGTTTGGGCTTGAGTACTACAGATTCAATTTACAGTTTTTAAACAGCTCATCAATATTTCTAACATGCTTAGTTATCTCATAGTTTATGTATCTCACAGTTTACAACTCAGAAATATTTTATACTCTTCAGTAAAAGATCCCATGTTTTTATAGTGTTGACTTATGCATTCTCAGATATCCATACTTAGTCCAGCTTTCAGTTATATTTCTAGTATATACAGGTTTTCTCATATTTTCAAAGTTAGTGCATTATCTCACATACTCAGTACATTCAAAGTACTGATCGCATACCTTTTTATGCTGCATTCTTTTGATGATGCAGGTTTTAGTGCTAGCTCCCAAAATCATGCTTAGACAGATCGCAACTTCCAGTCTGCAAGGAATGAGTTCTCCTTTTTCGGGAACTCCAGTCAGTTAGTAGTTATAGCAGTTATTTCAGTTGTTATGCATTGATGAAAGATAGTTGGGGGTTATGTCCCAGCTAACCACAGTCAATGTTAGTAGAGGCTTCATAGACAGTAAGTCAGTCAGTCAGTTGTATCATTTTCCAAATGAGTTATATTTCAGTTTATAAAACTTTAGTTTATTACAGTACTCTTCAAGAGCTCATCATATGTTTTAGCTTCCGCATAATATTCTTTAGTTTATCTATTTCTATTTAGTTGCTCATGAATTATGCCAGCAAGAAGGGTTATCTTGGGATCACTTGTGGTCTCAGGTGCCGTGTTACGTCTAGAGCATAGGCTTAGGGCGTGACAGTTAATGAGGAAGCCATGAGATTATGGTGTGATCAAGTTTTTGGGTATTGGTGAAATTATGATTGTCCATTGGTGTGAATAATCACCCATGTAGTATTTGGTAAAATAACCTATAAATGACTGATTATTAGTTGACATTGCTCATAGGCTTATTTTATGAGAATGATTATTGGCTAATAGTAGCTCTTGAAAAGGGTATAGTTGAATTGTGGAGAAATTAAAATAAGTTGGCTTGTTTATGATCAATGATACTTAGTGGTAGTGTCAGTTGAGGGAGTGAGGTTATTAAATAGATTCTTGAACAGTTGTATCCCTCTTATTGATCATGATAATACCTGGTGTTACTGCTAATTGAGTGGTGGTGATGTGCTTATTATAGCATTGGTTAGGGTGTATGTGTCCGGATAGAGTTCTCCCTAGGATGAGAGTTGACAAAAATCTCAGGCTAGGATGGGTTCCAATGAAATTTATGTGTTGTGTGGTTTAGAGATACTTGGTGTCTTCGGGTGTAGTGTTTGAGTAATTTAAGGTGATACCATGATATGTGAGGGACATAGTATCTCGTAGAAGCTTTCAGAATAGGGTACGGGTTAGTAGAACTCCGGGTATAGCATTTAACATAAAAGGGTTAGTCTGGAATGTCAAAATCTGAGTTTTGTGTTGTGAATTTGGCCAAAATTGAGACTGTCCGGAGTTACTACCTTACCTATGCCACTATCGTGGGAGGAAGGCTGCTATCGTGGTGCCGTTATAGCGTGAATTTTCTTGCTATCAAGGGGCCGCTATAACAGGAAGGGGTCTCCACAATGGGTTTCAATTCCTCATGGAACGAAAAAGTTGTTTTGTCCATTATGGTTGAATTCTTTTGTTCTGGTATATTGACAAGGCCCGGATTACTTGGGTGTTTGGAAAAAGGGTTGCTCTACGCAGTCTCGTATGACTCAAAGGGGGATAATTCCTTGACCAAGGAGAGTAGTAATAATTTTGACTTGGGTTCTTGATACATTGAGGGGAATGAACTTTGGGTGGTTTGTGTAAGGCTAAAATTTACATTGTCAGAACCAGGGTGCTAACGTTCAAAATTATGGCTCGCTCTTTTTCTTTAGTAATTGTGATCATTCGGGGATGAACGATGGGTAAATTGGTATTTGTTGTAATGACTTATTCAGTCATTATTAAAAGATACCTCATCGCGAGTTATAAAAACTTTTGAAATATGCCCTTGAATTAAATTGGGTGACACAATGAAATATTTTGGAATTTGAAGTTATCCTCGGGATGATGTCATCCTGCTATAGAAGGAATTTTTCCGCTATTGTGTCATCGCCATAGCGGACGGTAGGTTGCTATAGTAGGGTGATGGGACCAGAAACCCAGAAAACGTGTTCTATATTTTATCTTCTCCTCTTCAATTGCAAAAAGAATGAGGGTTGCTTAAAAAATTCTCCTAGGGAGCCTCTTGGCCTGGAAGCAATAGAGAGGAGAGATTTCCGCTCAGATGGGGTAAAACTCATGGATTTCATGCCTAGTTCTCATTAGAATTCTCCTTCACAGAGCCAGAAGTTTGTGTTCAGACTTCTGCAACAGTTGTTCGGCATTAAGGTAGGCTAGGTTTAACTGAGTAGTTTAGACCTATTTTTGAATGCATAATATGTTGTAGATTGATGGGACATTTCATGGTTAGGCTTCGGGTGTGGAGTCTAGATGGATAAGCATATTTAATTTTGCTGGTTGGGGTGGAAATTTACTATTATGAGTAATGTGCCCTGGTATTTTATTGATTGACTTAAAGTCATGATTCTTTATCCTAGGGTAATCGGATTATAGGCAAGTTCATGGGACCAATAATGATTAAGTGTAAAGAGATTGCTAGGTCATAGTGGATTTCCAGGATTTGTATAAGTAAGGAAAATGGGATGAACAGGGAAGGTACTGAGCTCGTGGTATTACGAAACGAATTTCCTATGGATGAATGTATACTCCTAAATAAGTCTTGTATTTGAGATTTATGTATTAATGTGCTTAATTGAATGAGCTAGGAATCTGTGTGAGGAAAGACCATCTAAGCTGGGATAATGGACCATAGTTTTGTGTAGGGGATGGTTGTTGAATTCAAATTAATGATGTGTGCATTAAACTATTTCTTTAGTATAAGTTGTGCCATGTGTATTCTGAGAAAAAAGAATAAGTGTTGGAGAAGTATAAAGTTTCAATTACATGTAATGAACTATTTTAAATGCTTGTTGGTTTTACAAGTGTGGTATATTTTCACTGTGGTTGTGATTATTATGATGTCTGTGATTCTTCGGTTAACTCGGGTACCACGCTTGGTATAGATTATCAGTTGCCTCGGATACCACGCTTGGTACAGGTTATTCATTGGTTGGCTTGGGTACAATGCCTGATACAGATTATCAGTTAGCTCGAGTACTATGCCTGGTATAGGTTATTCATTAGTTGGCTTGGTACCATGCCTGGTACAGATTATCCATTAGCTTGGGTACCACGCCTGGTACAGGTTATTCATTAGTTGGCTTGGGTACCACGCCTGGTACAGATTAATTATGGTTGGCTCGGGTACCACGCCTGGTATAGGTTCTTTCATGGTTGGCTTGGGTACCATGCCTGGTACAGGGTTACTTACTATATTGATGTTCCTTACATGTTGGTTCTTTGAGTGAATCGGGCTTATATATTATTGATGTTTCTTATATGTTGGTTCCTTGAGTGAACCGGGCTTATCTATTATTGATGTTTCTTTACATGTTGATTTCTTGAGTGAACTGGGCTTATCTGTTATTGACATTTCTTACATATTGGTTCCTTGAGTGAACTATGCTTATCTATTATTGATATTCATTGCATGTTGCCAGGATATATTGTTACTTGACATAAATATTGGTCCTTGAGTGGCCAGGTTGGTGTGTTTAAGAGATAAGGTGGTTTCTCCTGTAAATGGGGGTTACATGTTAAATGCCATAGACGATGTCCTAGGGATCCTTGGGTGGTATGGGTTACTTGTAAGTTATGACATAACTATATGTGGTCTAGTTACTTACATAGTTGAGAATGACTTATATGGTAGTTGAGTCTGGTAGTTGACTGGGAGTCTTATTGGTAGTCATATGGACTTGACTAATTCATGATGTTTGGTTATATTCTGTTACTATTGTACATTCATAATTCCTATTTTTGGCAAGAGTGACAGGCCGACTAGCGGTGATGTATGGGCTAGTTGGTCATAGGGCCAGAAGTTGTGAGGTGTGTTGCTTGATGGGTTCAAAACGGGTGAGCTTAGAGGGTCTAAGGTTCTTAGGGAGTCAGGCATGACTTTATTAGTGAATCAAGGCTAGTGTTCGGAGAGTGCCTGATTCGGTGGGATAACAAGGGTAAGAAACCTTAGGGGTTGAATATGCAGAACACATAGGTAGTCATATAATGAGGTGTGGCTTTGTAATGAGGAAGGTTTTCCTGTTTATGATAAGACTGGGAGGATCTAAGGATTGTAAGGGGTCAACATAGGACCAGGTTAATAGAGTGGGTGTTCTCTAATGTTAGAGTTAGCAGCGGAATAGGGTGAGAAAGCTTGGGGAGAGTGAATGGGATTCACGGTTAGTATATCTGGGTAGTAGGAGTTGTTGATAAGGGACCCTGACTGTTTAACTTTTATGATGCATGCTTTCTTTTGGATATTTACATGGTTATGTGGCGGATTCGGGTCGATCGATGATGCCTACCAGTACGTGTTATTTGTACTGATACTACTCTTGCTATATCTTTTTGGGTGTAGTCTTGTTGCAGGATTAGTTGATGTTTCTCAGTGACGTGGATAGCAATCTCTAGAAGCTCTTACTCATCTCTTCCCATGGTGGGAGTTGTGTCTTATTCTTTTGTTTCATATCTTTTAGCAGCTCTTGTACCTGTTTACATTAGTTCCTAGGGATGAGTTCAATTGTATTTTTAAAAGGTTTTATTGTAATCAAAGTTTGAGATTGGTTTTTATTTGATTAAGACAAATTTTAATGTTTTCTTATTTACTTATGCATTACCTTTTTAAATGGGTGGTAAGGGTTATCCTATCTAGGCGGTTTAGAGTAGTTGCCCGCACGGCCTGTTAGTTGAATCGTGACAATTTTTAGATAAGGGTCTTGAGCTAGTCTTCTCGATTCATTCAAAGTCTAGGAAGTGGGGCGTGAATCATGCTTTTTGTAACTTCAAATAAGCTAAGACTTGGGTAGAATACTCTTAAGACATCTATAAAGCTCTCACCAGATGTCATATATTTTATTTTCAATGGATATCTTCTTTGATATTAAGCTTTTGAGTTGCTCATTTGCTTGATTTAGGTATCCATTTCTATCTAGAACTCTGGATGTGAATTCTTTTGATGTTCTTGCATTTTATCTACTGTAGTCCTTATATCCATTACCTATCATTTTCTATCGATAGAATGAGCCTGAAAGGAATTTAATACCACACATCGAAAGAAGATGACAAATGATTTTCCACAGATTACAGTAATATACCTAATCTCTGAACATCAATTTACTTCTATTTTACTTTATCCCTAGCTTTATCGTCTCTCTTCTTTTCCAACAGAATGATCCTACGAAGATACTAATACCACACGTCAATAAGTAGAAATGGGCAATAACTCCAAGAAATTGAGTAAAGTAGATTTAATTTGATATTGTAGCTGTTGAAATCTATATCATGTACCTCCTTTTTGCTACTTGTAAATAAATTATTTATGAACTTGATATATCGTCTCAATCCGAGGATCTCATTATTGATATATTTGGTATTTAAAGTTACGTAACCTTGACTTGTCTGGATTTATTATTCTCCTGGTTTATGTTGTCAAATCATGTACGTTGTGAAATTGATTAGTACTTGTAAAACAAAAATCTAGATTAGTGTAAAAATCAGCAAGCTAATTTCCCTCTCTTAGCATATGTTTAATTTGGTTCTCTCATCTGCTTCTCCACCTCTTAATATCAATTTCATACTTATGTTCCATGGTATCTCCCACCCCCATCTAGGATTCTCTTCATGAACAGAGAGCCAGTTTCTATGATGACTAGGACAAAGGTATTATGCGCATAGTATTTTAAAACATCTAAGATAGTTATTGCCTCAGCGTGAATACTTGTTGTGTCAATGATGATTTTAGCATTGGCATATAGGAATTTCCCTATCATTTCTAATGCAAAAAGCTCTTGAACTTGGGCTAGAATTCCCTTATGAAGCACCATTTGTATTACACTCATATCATCTTGTGTGAGAAAAATTCCCACTGCACCAGGGTGCAACTAATCTTTGGCCTATATTCTTCAAAGTAGGTCACCATTTGATTCCATGTTTTTGGAATATCCTTTAGCCAAAGATATCTCACTCGGGCTATTTGATGAAGACTGTAGCTGATATCATAGATTATATTATTCTTTAGCATAGTATTTCTATAAACAAAGGCATTCTTTCTATTTCACAATTGCCACAGTATAACAACATGGGTTGCCTGGTATAGTGACTTGAGTTTGAGAATACAATTTGTATCCCACCACTTTTTGATAGCTTGTTTTACCCATATTAGGGGGTCAAAAATGCATGTAGCTGCTGTAAATATTCTCCAGATCTCTCTAGCATAAGGACTTGTAAGAAAAATATGTTCTGCTATTTCTTGTTGAGGTTGGGAACAACACATGCACTTAAAAACAATAGTTATCTTACGCTTAACCAATATGTCATCTACATGCAACTTTAGTTTGAATAGCCTCTATAGAAAAAAATGATATCTTGTATGGCAAGACTTTTACCCATATCTTGCAATAGTGATCATCTTTCTCAGCCTTCTATCTCATCATTTTCTAGATGCTACTTACAGTAAACTTACTACTATTAGATGCCATCCACCAGGGTTTGTCCTATGAGTCAGTCTTCTCAAAAAATATCAGGTTATTACAAATATAATCCACCATGTTTTGTGGCAGAAAATACTGTAACAGTGAGGCATTCCGTTCTATCTCATACATGAGTATCTCACCTATGCTTTCATTATTGGATTGATCATTGACATTATGTCAATCAGATGTCCTAACTTAGTCTAATTTTTAAACCAGACATTTGAGCACCTATTTCTAGGTTCTGCCATATAATTTGATATATGTAGTCTCTTGCTTCTAATATCCTTTTTTTATAGTTGTGACCCTCTTTTCCATTTTATCATTGCTGGATACTTTTTCTTATAGCACTTGTTCCACATATAATTTGTCCAAAGAGATCTTGTGGTCCTGAAGATGCACCAAAGTTTTTCAAATAAAACTTTGGACACATCAAATAAAGATATAAATACTAAAATCCCTTTTGCCTTAAGTAAACACATTTTCTTCCATGTTGTGCTGTGTCTACTTCTCCCTTCCTCTTTGTTTCACCAAAAGAATCTAATAAAGATTCTACGGAGTTCATCAATGGTAAGTTTTAATGGGGATAATGTGGAAAGTAAATAGGTAGGCATGTTATGTAGGACACCATTGATTAGTACTGTCTTGCCTCCAAATGAGAGTAATTTCCCTTTCTAGTTTTGAAGCCCCTCCTTTACTTTTTTTATCAGCTCATTGTAGTAGCTTTTCTTTTTCTTTGCACAAAATATAGGGTAGCCTAAGTATAAAAATAAAAAACTACCTTCTCTAAACTTTGTAACTTGATCTACTTCTCTCTTCAGTCCTGAAGTTGTATTTTTGAACATGTAAACTACATATTTCTCTCTATTCATTAGCTATCATGATTCCTATTCTTGCAAGATAACCATAGTCAATTCAAGGGATCTCTTGTTTACTGAGGCAAAAATAATGATATCATCTTCATAGGCCAGATAATTAAGATCGGTACTCCACTTGGGCATGTCATACCCTTTGTAGTTATTATTCTCAAATAATGAGTTTAGAGACCTAAAAAGCACTTCTGCTGATATAATGAATAAAGTTGGAGACAGAGGGTCTCCTTGCTTAACTCTCCTGGTGGAATGAAAGAATCTATGACTCTGGCCATTGAGAATAATTGATACTAGTTATTAGCAATAATTTTCCATGCCATGTCTATAAATACCTCTGCAAATCTCATTTTTCTTAGCACTGTAGTCAGGTATAGTCAAGACACTTTGTCATTTACCTTGATCATATCTAGCTTGAGAACTATATTTGTTGGCTTGCCTCTTTTCCTCATATTTGTAACTATTTCCTAAGTCAATAACACATTTTAAATGATACATCTCTCTTTCACATGTCACGACCCAAAATTCAGTCATGTCGGTACCTACCTCACCCTCTGCGATAGGTAAGTCAATCCAATACAACTTAAAACAAATACTATAATTATACAAAAGAATTAGAGACAAAACTGAGTCTCAAACTTATCATAAATAAAAGTAAAGGAGAATACAAATATAACGGCTAACCCAAAATCTGATAGTCATAAGGTACAAGCTTCTAAGTAAATAATACAACAAAAGAGTCTGAAAGTATCTCAAAATGCAAAATATGCATAAGACTAAGATAGAGGGAGATCTATTAGTCATTAAAATCAACAATCACTACGTCAAGGGTCTTTGAAGTGGATCACAATGCAAGCATGGGATCAACATCCAGGAAATGCTGACTCAGTACCTGCATATAAGGTATAAAAATAAATAATCGTGAGTATGGAGTCACGTGTACTCAGAAATATCCTCGATTGACCCTAATTCAAAGTAGTGGCAGGTACCACCTAAGACATTGATATCAATAATAACTCCCAACATCTGCACACAGGAAAGTCATCCTAGACTAGCAGATATTCACAAAGAAAAGAGCAAGAACATTAATCAATCTACAATTACTCATTTCAGTACAATAACGATAATCCATAATCACAACATATCATTGTAATGCATAAACAAGTATAAGTGATGTGGATAATGCAATATGATGCAATGTATGCTACAGTATGCATCTGCTGCCTTGTATAGCTAGAATGCTAGATGGGACCTATGGAGGACTCGCGAGCTTTATATACCCACTCAGAACAGTTTTTCATTCGGCATGCAAATTATGAATCCCCTCGAAACCATTTCTCATTGGGTCACCCAGAATAATTTTTCATTAGGCATGCAAGTCAAAGCTAGTAAAACCACCCGAAATACTTTTCCATCGGGTATGCAAGTCATTTCAAAATTAACCTTTCCAAAAACAATCTCTTTCACAATGCCATGATATAACTATGAGTGAGTATGCATAAAACTTGGAGATAAGAGATGAAACAATTTCACAGTATGAGCTCACAAGGCCAAAAGCATATTTATCTTAATTCAGATTCACAAGGCTAAGTAACACAATTATTTCAATCCAGGCTCACAAGGCCATGATCAACTCAACAATAAAGTATTTTCATTTTTAAACCCTTTTATAACATACCAGACCTTACATAGATACTTGTCACCTCATTTATATAGGATCTCCCATCCCCATTACTCCCCATACACGAATTTAGCACATAATTACCTCAAAAGAGAGTCAAAGAAAGTCTCAACTTTCCTTAATAGAAGACCCTCACAATTAACACAAAACATTTCCCATATGAATCACCAATCACCTCCAAACGAGCCTAATATAATCCCAATACAAATTTTACATAAGAATATGAGACTATAGACACCCATATTGCCATACTTACGTTCTGGGTCCAAAAAGTCAATCCAAAATTCAATCCCAAGCAAAAAAGAGAAAAACTAAAAATTTATCTAAAAATCAGTTTACCCATAGATTAAGGAGTTCACATATGAAATTTTATCAAAACGGGAGTTAAAATCGAGCTTGAAATTATCAAAATGTCATTCTTTAACTTTATCAAGAAATTCCCAAAATTTCAAGTTAAAAAACCAAGTTTTGAAGGTGAAATCCTAAAATAATCATTGAAGAATGTGTAAAAGTGATATAAGAAGCTTACCCAATAAAGAAATATCGAATGCACCTCTTGAAATAGCCAAAATTGAGTTCTAGAGCTCCAAAAATGAGGTGGAAAAAATGGAATAAAAGGGAAAGTTCACTATTTTGAACACATCAATCCCGCACCGGCGGAAAAATGACTGCACGTGTGGTATAGCTTGCACGGTAAAAGGACCACTTTTGCAGACTCTACTAATTGAGTGGAGTATCATAGGCGCGAGCCTACTAGAGCAACATAAGCCCACAGTTCTGGATTTTCCACTACGGCAGAGACCTCGCATTAGCAATGGGCCCCTAGGAAAGATGGATCCATATGAGCAAAACAAATCTGCAGAAGAGGCATTGCTGGTGTGGCCAGAAGCCCGCAGGTGCGGTTGCACCAGGACCACCTAGACTCCTCAAAACATAGAATCGACCCTCAAAATTCACCCGAAACCTTATGAACACAAACTCACTATGCTACTAGACTAAAATCAACATTTCGAACACAATAGCATCATCAGATTTACCAAAAAAGGTCGTTACAACGAATGTTAACCCAAGTCAGTTATAGACCAAAATATTCAACTTTCTAACCAACTACTCAAAATGTGTCCAAATGTCTCAAAATCTGAACCAATAGTGTAACTAGCCCAAATATAGCATTCTGGAGCTAACAATACTGACAGAATTCTCATACGATGCTTAAATCAACAAGTATTGAACAAAGTCAATCATATCAACTTTAAAACCTTTCAAAATGACAAACTAGCACAAAATCTAACAAAACACCTCCGGGACTGCTATGACCAAGCCAAGCCGTGATTGGCACCCACACTAACCCTCTGGTGGGAGAACCAAACAACCTGAACCTTAATCTAACACTTAGCCAATTTTAGAAGATTAACCAATAAAACTAGCCTGAATTACCAAATAAAAGAATCATCCAATATAATATAAGAAAATCATGTAAAAGTCATCAACTAATACATAACCCAAGAACTTAAGTCATCTTTCAGAACTCTAAACTAACATAGTCTAAGATATCCAACAAGATCTAAAAGAAGTAAAGTAAGAGGTTCATTGTCTATAAGACGGACAACAACTCATAGAGGATCTATAGCAGCCTGAAAAGTAGTGTTGTCACACCCAGAGTCTAACCCCAGGATGCAACACGGGACTTGAGAACAAAAGTGTTCTCAATCTAAAACTTGGCCTTAGCATGACTTAGACACATCCATAACATATAGAGTGGAAGCTTAATAAGGGGTAATGAGCAAACTCCATATATAAAACAGAAATACAAGTCTAGGAGATAAAATCTAAAATATAAGCACCAACTATCTAACTATGTCTGAAAAGCCCCTAAACTTGATAGAGTGAGTTGCTGGGACAAGACCCCAGCAAACTCCAAGTATTGAAAATAAAGCATCAAAGTAACTAAACTCATACTAGTGCTCGAAGGATAAGGACTCACCAACAATGTATGGAAATCCTGTGGTCTCTAGACATGTGTCTGGGAACGATCGCCTGAATCTGCATCATGATAGGATGCAATACATAGAGTATGCGCCAGTACTATAGAATGTACAGAGTATGCCAGCTTATGAAAAATCATAGAGTAGACATTCTTAAAAACATAATTAAAACTGAAATTATGCATTAGTAGGAGAAATCATAGTATAAGGACTTTAAGTGAAAATCATAAGTAAAAGTCATAGTTTAAGCATAAGTCGTAAAGTAATGAGTCAAACTTGAAAACTGAATATCAAGAATTTGGTAGCTTAAAATCATTCTTGCGGGAGTTTATTATAACTGACATAAACCATGTTGAGAACTATGGAGTCCAGTGTCATACACCAACACTAAAAAGGTTTGTCCTAACTGGCCAAGGTTAGAACCATAAACATAAGGATCCTGAAATGCACCTAGAAGGCAAACCTATGGTGGCAACATAGTTCTGGATTTGGGTTATCTAAAACCCTCATCAACTCGGTGCTAAATACTACTCCCAAAACATATCATAATGCTCTCATATCATGTGACATATTTAGATGTCAATGCTTATTCATAGTAATAATGGCAAACCTGGATGTCATACGACTCAGAAACCTTACTTTTGAAAAATGGTTCATGAGCATTGATGGCATGTCAAGATGTCATATCATTCATAGGAAATTATATCTTAAAGGCTTGTATGGCACTAGTTCAAATACATAATCTTATAAATATTCATAGCTTGAAGAACTAAGCATGCAATTTCTTAAACATATGAGGTCATGTTGTCTAAACATACCAATTTTCTTAAAATAAATCATACATGTAAAATTTGGCTAGGGTTATCCTTCAAATCATGAGATAAAGAAATACTTGTAAGAACCCATACAAAATCATGTAATTAGAATTAGAAATCATATGATAACATGAGAAAAGGAATTTATAGAAAAATTATATAATTAGATAAGAACCCTAACTTGAGAAATTCATAAAATCAATGAAAAATATGGGATTTTGGACATAAGGGTGAAAAGAATCTCTTATTGAATACCCACATACCTGAACTTGAAGCTTTCTTAACTTGAGACTTGAGGATGGAGACTTGAAGAAGGAACCCTTAGACCTTGAAGCTTGAGAGAAGACTCCTTTTCTTACTTCTTGAGGTTAGATTGAAAGAATGATAAAAAGTTTGCCTTAGGGTGACTAAAACCCCTCTAATTAGGCCTAAAATGACTTAGCATAGTATTTAAAAGAATAGGGAAAAGACCAGAATACCCCTAACTTAACATAAGAAGTTGCAGAAATTTCTCGTTGGACGGGCGTGTCTGACACCCCATTGCATCTCCCACGGCATGTGAGAGGTGACCATCAAAAGAGGTCGGTCTGGGATGGCTTACTGGTCGAATCCCACGGCATAGGCTGATGGCCCATGGTAGATTTCACTCCCGTCGCCCTCGGTCGTTGCATAGAGGGTGTCTAGTAGAGTCACTAGAGGTCTTCCATGGTAGCTTTGATGGCCCGTCGGACTCCCGAGGCCTGTGGAGTATGCCCGTGGGATATTGAGGTGACTAGATGGTCCTAACAGCTAGCATGATGGGCCATCATGCCTTGCACAACCCATGAAAGTGTCTGTAGGACCTGAAAGTTGCAGAATGCAGATTATTATGAGGTTTTTCTCAAGGGTCCAAATTTTGGGGTGTTACAATATCTCCCCCTTGGGATTATTTGTCCTAGAATGAAGATCAAGTAAGTTGTGTTTAGGGGAAAAGTGCTATAATCCCTACCAACAGAACATAAAATGTTGAAATACTGGCACAACAACTGAGTTCTAACTGAAATAAGACTGAACTGAGTTTGCAAAACATGAATGCATGCTAAGAACATGAGAAAGATGATAGAATAGAGCTTAAGGGACATACTAAGGAGGAAACTAGTACCTCAAGCTGGAACTAAATTGGAAGGAAAAAGGTGAGGGTACTTGGTCATCATGGTTGCTTCTACTTCTCAAGTAGCTCCCTTAACTGATTAGTTCCTTCAAAGATCTTTCATAGAAGCGGCTTCCTTGTTCCTCAACCCTCAAACCTGATGATCAAAAATCTCAAGTGGGACCTCTTTATACATGAGACTATCCTTCACACCCACATTCTCTAAAGGCACGACCAAGTTTGGATCACTAATGCCTTTTTTCAATAAGGAAACATGGAAGACTGGATGAATCGCTGCTAACTCGGCTAGCAACTCCAACTCATAAGCCACATTACCAACTCTTCTCAGAATCTTGTAGGGACCTACATATCAGGGACTAAGCTTCACTTTCTTACCAAACCTCATCATACCCTTCATGGGTGAGACTTTAAGAAATACCCAATTATCAACTTCAAATTCTAAATCCCTTCTCCTTACATCTGCATAGGAATTTTGGTGACTCTGGGCTGCCTTCAGCCTCTCTCTAATGAGATAAACTTTCTCCATAGTCTCATGAACAGAATTTGGGCCTATCAAGGCTATCTCACCTACCTCAAACCAACCAATAGGTGATCTACACCTCCGCTCATAAAGTGCCTCATAAGTAGACATCTAGATGCTATAATAGAAATTGTTATTGTAGGCAAACTCTATAAGAGGCAAGTGTTCATCTCAATTACCTTAGAAATCAATCACGCAAGCTCTCAACATATCCTCAAGGTCTAAATGGTACATTCTGCATGGTCGTCTGTCTGAGGATGGAATGTTGTGCTGAGGTTCACTTGAGTACCAAGACCTTTCTAAAACTGATATGTAAACTGAGTGCGCCTATCTAATATGATAGATAAGTGAACTTCGTGCAACCTGACTATCTCACAGATGTAGAGTCTGGCATAATCATCTACTGAATCGGTAGTCTTGACAGCCAAGAAGTGGGCTGACTTAGGCATCCTATCTATAATCACCCAAATAGAATCATGTTTTCTATATGTATGAGGTAAGCTTGCAATGAAATCCATATTAATCAATTCCCACTTCCAAGTAGGAAGGTCAATAGCCTAAGTCATACCACCCTATCGCTAATATTCTACCTTCACTTGTTGGCAGTTGGGACACTTACCCATAAAATCTGCAATGTCACTCTTTATGCCATTCCACCAATAGACTTTCTGTAGGTCATGGTACATCTTTGTGGCACCGGGATGGATAAAATACCTGAATCTATGAGCATCTGTCAAAATCTATTGTCTCAACCTATCTATATCAAGAACACACAACCGACCCTGATATCGAAGCACACTATCTCCACCTTGGGAGAAAACATCTACCCTCTGCTAATGGAATGCACCCTTTAACTGGTGCAAGATATGATCACTATCTTGATTCTCTTTCATCTCAACTACTAAAGAAGATTCTGACCCATTCTGAACAATGACACCATCTTCTGATTAATCCATAAGGCGAGCTCCCAAGCGAGCGAGCCTATGAACATTCTTGTCCAATTCTTTCTTTTCTTCCTCAACATATAACACACTACCCATGAGGAACCTGCTAAGTGCGTCAGCTACCACATTTGCCTTACTCGGATGGTAAAGCACACTCATGTCATAATCCTTAAGAAGCTCAAGCCACCTCCTTTGATGAAGATTCAAATCCTTCTGAGTAAACACATATTACAAGCTATGATTGATAAACACATCCACATGGACACCATACAAGTAGTGTCTCTAAGTCTTCAAAGCAAAGATGACCGCCGCAAGCTCAAGGTCATGAGTAGGATAGTTCTTCTCATGAACTTTAAGTTGTCTGGAGGCATAGGCAATGAACTTACTATGATGCATCAAAACACAACCCAAGCCTACTCTAGAAGCATCAAAATACACAACAAAGTTGTCTGAACCCTCGGGTAGAGTCAAAACTGGAGTTGTGGTCAATCTAGTCTTCAATTCTTGAAAGTTATTCTCAAACTCATCAGACCATTGGAAATTTACCTTTTTCTGAGTCAACCTAGTCAACGGGGCAACTATGGATGAAAACCCCTTAGCAAATCTCTTGTAGTAAACCGGTGAGCCTAAGAAACTCCTAATATCTGTCAGAGAGGTAGGTCTAGGCCAGTTCTTCACTGCTTCAATCTTTTGTGAATCCACTTGAATGCCCTCCTTAGACACCATATGACCTAGAAAAGCAACAAACTGCATCCAAAACTCACACTTACTAAACTTAGAAAATAACTGGCAATAAATGAGAGTTTGCAATACTACTCTCAAGTTATTTGCATGCTCCTCTTCACTCCAGAAATAAACAAGAGTGTCATCTATGAAAACAATGACAAACATATTAAAATATTGTTTGAATACCCTGTTCATCAAATCCATAAAAGTTTCAGAGTCATTCGTTAGTCCAAAAGACATAACCACAAATTCATAGTGACCATACTGAGTTCTAAAGATTGTCTTCAGAATGTCACACCCTCTAACTCTGAGCTGATAATAGAGGGATCTAAGGTCAATCTTAGAGAAATAGCTAGCACCTTGAAGCTGATCGAACAAGTCATCAATTTAAGGGATGGGATACTTATTCTTGATTATGACCTTGTTCAACTAATGATAGTCTATGCACATTCTGAGATAAATATCTTTCTTATGCACAAAGAGGACTAGAGCACCCCATGGAGAGATACTAGTTTTGATGAAGTCTTTATCTAGGAGAGCCTTTAACTGATCCTTCAGTTCCTTAAGTTCAGCTGGAGCCATTCTATAAGAAGGAATGGATATGGGTTGCATATCTAAAAGAAGGTCTATTTCAAAGTCAATCTCCCTCTCAAGAGGAACTCTAGGAAGATCCTCAGAAAACACATCAGGGAACTCATTTACTATAGGAACTGGTTGTAGGGATGGGTTTTCGGACTCAGAATCCTTAACCCAAACTATATGGTAGATGTAACCTTTAGTAATCATTTTCCTAGACTTGAGATGAGATATGAAATGATCTTGTGTCATAAGAGGACTACCTTGCCATTCTAAGACAAGATCATTCAGAAATTAAAACTTGAAAACTCTAGTTCGGCAATCAACTGAGGCATAACATGCATATAACAAGTCCATACCAAGAATAACATCAAAATCGGTCATCTCTAGCTCTACTTAATTAGCTAAAGTGACTCTATGGAGGATGGATACTGGAGAGTTTTTGTATACTCTCTTGGCTAGGACTGACTCACCAACAAAAGTGGAGACCTGAAAGGGTTCTAAGAGTTGTTGAAGACTGACTCAAAACTTACAAGCAATATAAGAGGTCACAAAAAACAAAGAAGCTCCGGGGTCTAGCAAAGCATAAACATTAAGAGATAAGACTTGTAACATACCAGTGACTACATCGGGTGAACTCTCCTAATCTTGGCGAGATGACATAGCATACATGCAGTTCTAGCATTCACCACCGCCTGCACCAGGGGTGGTACTTTGATGAACCTAATGACCTTCTGGAGCTGTTGTAGTAGACTTTCTCCTTCCACCTCCTTTGTTTTTCATAGTTGAAGGACAATCCTTAATCCTATGACCAATCTGTCCACACTCGAAATATCCACTTGTTCCATAAAGGCACTCTTCCAGATTACTCTTACCACACTCGTTGCAAACAGGGTAAGGAGTCCCTTTTACAACACTCCCCTGCGAATGAGAACTTGATGCCCTACCTGTCTGATCATGCATAAGTCTGGGTGCCTGAGTAGGAGCACTAGTTAGTGATGGCACTATTCTTGATAACCTCTTCAAAAATAAAGATAGGTGTCCCCATTCGGACCTCTGATGAATGAACCTTGAACCCTTTGTCCGGGCCCTCTTGTTCTCTTTTGCCTTCTCTTTCAGTTTCTCTTCCTCCATTTACTAAGCATAAGTCATAATTCTAGAGATGTCCATATCTCCAACCAACATAGCTGTCTTGCATTCTTTTTTGACCAAATCAGAGACTCCAGAGATAAACTTACACATTCAGTCCCTCGGCTCTGCAACCATCTGCGGAGCATACCTAGAAAGCCGAGTAAACTTCAGCCCATACTCCTGAACCAACATAGATCCTTGCCTCAGATTAACAAAATCTTCAGCCTTGGCCTCCCTCGAATCCCTAGGAAAGAACCTATCCATAAAAGCTCCCATAAAGCAATCCCAAGTCATAGAAGCTGCATTCCTTCCCCTACCATCCTTCAACTGACTATACCAAATGTGAGCTACATCTTTGAGCTGGTAGGAAGTTAGCTCCACACTATCAGTATCGGTCACTTGTATCTCCTAAAGGATCTTCTTGCTCTCATTAATAAATTTTTGTGGGTCCTCACTAACCTTTGACCCCAAAAACTCTGGCGGGCTCATACGAATAAATTCTCTAATTGGGGTTGTAACTGATCCTCTATTTGGGTTAACCAGAACAGAGGCTTGTTAATTAGTCTAATTGGCTATAGCTTGAGCCAATAACTGAATCGCATTATGGAACTCAGCATTCGTACCCTCATGGTTTGGGGCTGAAGGATTGACATTTGCATTGCGAGCATTGTTCCTTTGTGAAGCATGATCTAAAATACTTAAAGCACGAATTAAAAGGATAAATAGAGTTAAACTCTATCACATGATATTGAACATTAAAAAAGTGGAGCTTTTTCTTAAACATCTTATAGCCTCCCCCTCAAAAGTGTGATGCGCTTCACACCCATGAAAGAGACTCTACTTAACACGGCTTTCAAACATCCTAGAACTCTTGAACTTGATACTCTGATACCATGTTTGTTTGTCATACCTCGAGCCTACACAAGAGACACGACATGGGACTTGAGGGAACAAGTTCTCCCAAGCTAATCCTTGGCCTTAGCATGAATTAAACACATCCATAACATAAAGAGCAGAATCTTAACATGAGGTAATGGTTAAACTCCATAGATAAAACAAAAACACAAGTCTAGGAGATAAACTCTGCAACATAAGCACCAACTGTCTAACTATGTCTGAAAAACCTCTAAAAACTGATAGAGTGAGTTGTTGGGAAAAGACCCGAGCTAACTCCAAGTACTGAAAGAGAGGCATCAAAGTAACTAAACTCATACTAGTCCTCGGAGGATTAGGACTCACCAACAGCAACTAGAAATCATGCAATCTCTAGCCACGAGTCTGGGAATTATCGCCTGAATTTGAATCATTATAGGATACAGCACATAGAGTATGCATCGGTACTATAGGATGTACTAAGTATGCGAGCTTATGCAAAATCATGGTATAGATATGCTTGAAAATATATTTAAAACTGAAATCATGCATTAGTAGGAGAAATCATAGTATAAGGACTTCAAGTGAAAATCATAAGTAAAAGTCATAGTTTAAGCATAAGTTGTAAAGCAATGAGTCAAACTTGAAAAACACAATATCATGAACTTGGTAGCATAAAATCATTCTTGCGGGAGTTTTCTATAACTGACATAAGCCATGTTGAGCATCATGAAGTCCAGTATCATACACCCATACTGAAAAAGGTCGTCCTAACCGGCCAAAGTTAGAACTATAAACATAAGGATCCTGAAGTGCACCTAGAAGGAAAACCTACGGTGACAACGTAGTTCTAGACTTGGGTTATCTAGAACCCTCATTGACTCGGTGCTAAATACTACTCCCAAAATATATCATAATGATCTCATATCATGTGACATATCTAGATGTCAAAGCTTATTCATAATTATAATGGAAAATCTGGATGTCATACTACTCATAAACCTTACTTTTAAAAAAATGGTTCATGGGCATTTATGGCATATCAGGATATCATATCATTCATAGGAAATCATATCTTAAAGGTTTGCATGGCACTAGTTGAAATACATAATCTTATAAAAAATCATAGCTTGAAGAACTAGGCATGCAATTTCTTAAACACATGAGGTCATGTTGTCTAAACATGCCAATTTTGTTATAATAAATCATATATGTAAAATTTGCCTAGGGTTATCCTTCAAATCATGAGATAAATAAATACTTGTAAGAACCCATGCAAAATCATGTAATTAGAATTAGAAATCATATGATAACATGAGAAAAATGAATTTATAGAAAAATCATGTAATTGGATAAGAACTCTTACTTGAGAAATACATGAAATCAAAGAAAAATATGGGGCTTTGGGCATAAGGGTGAAAGGAATCCCTTATTGAATACCCACATACCTGAACTTGAAGCTTTTTTAACTTGAGACTTGAGGATGGATACTTGAAGAAGAAACCCTAGACCTTGAAGATTGAGAAAAGAATCCTTTTCCTACTTCTTGAGGCTAGATTGAACGAATGATAAATATTTTGCCTAAGAGTGACTAAAACCCCTCTAATTAGGCCTAAAATGACTTAGCATAGGATTTACAAGAATAGGAGAAAGACCATAATACCCCTGACTTAAAATAAAAAGTTGTAGAAATTTCCCATCGGACGGGCGTGTCTGACGGCCCATCCTAGCTCCCATGGCCTATGAGAGGTGACCATCGGAAGAGATCAGTCTGGGCTGGCTCACTGGTCAAATTCCACGGCGGAGGCCGATTGCTCGTAGTGGCTTCCACACCCATCGCCCTCGACAATTGCGCAACGAGTGGCTGGCAGAGCCATTGAAGGTATTCCATGGAACCTCCAATGACCCGTCATACTCCCGACGTCTGTGGAGTCTGCTCGTGGGAGACTATTGTGACTAGATGATCCCAACAGCTAGCACGATAGGCCGTCGTGCCTTGCACGGCCCGTGGCAAGTGCCCGTGGGACCTGAAAGTTGCTGAATGCAGACTTTTCTGAAGTTTTTCTTAGGGGTTGATATTCCAGGGTGTTACAAGTGCTCACCTTTAGATCTATAGTCAAGCTCTCTATTCTAACTGAGGTCACATCTCAGCCTCTGAAACATGATTTGCACTCAACAAAAGAAGAGCACAGGGTAGCATCATTACAACACACTATGTACTGATAGGTATCGTAGGCCGACCAAACAATATAAAATGGAAGTAGAAAAATATATAACAAGTAAAAGGCCTTCAACACTTAGCATATAATCAGCCAACAGATAGTTTTTCAAGTCAATTCAACGGCAGCAATCTCAAGTTCACAATTCATAGACTATCATCACAAAAGGGGCCAAGAGTAATCACTTTCAACCACTATCTCACATATCACTATGTCCATCAATCTTTTCTCATATCGCATTTATCTATAGACATATAACAAGTAAAAGGCCTTCAACACTTAGCATATAATCATTCAACAGATAGTCTTTCAAGTCAATTCAACAGCAACAATCTCAAGTTCACAATTCATAGAATATCATCACAAAAGGGGATAGGAGTAATCACTTTCAACAACTATCTCACATATCACTATGTCCATCAATCTTTGTTCATATTGCCTATATCTCAAGTCTCACCTCAGTTCTCAGCCAACTCACCATAGTAAGCAATACAATAATACAAAATAAGGTAAAAGAGTGTACATATATGCTATGGGACTTATTTCAGCCCACTAGCCATTGACCTGCAGGGGACCCTAGGTATTCATGTACCATAGCAACGTGGTATCCGATCGATAGCAGATGTATCAACAATAATATCTATATAACTAGGCTCTCAGACCTATTTCTCACAAAGATACTCAGTGCCCAAGAGACTATTCACACTTAGCCATTTCAATTCACTTATCACTTCATTTTTATTTAGCCTATTCATACAAGCACAATAGGGAAAACATATATAATACAACCAAATCTGAAGACCAATCACGAGTTACACAATTTCACTACAAATATGTAATAAGGTGAGTCTTAACTCCAATTCAAACCATAACCTACCTCGAGTAAAGAATAACACCCGCAAGCTAAATCACCACAGTTTTGCCTTTTTCCAACACCTCGGAGTGCTCAAGTTCTATAAACAATAATAGCATAAGAGTAATTAATAATCTACTATTTATTCTAGTCCTTGGGAATTTAACCCATCAACTCTACCCATTAAACGAGGTCTCTAGTATTTACCAAGGGTTAATTAATCATTGATTAGACCCATTACATTCATAGAATCAATAAACAAAGGGTTCTAATCAAGTTCAAACCCTTTTAGCCATTTTTATGCTTAAAGGTTTCACCTTTATGAAACCTAAGGTTCCCTATTAACTTTAAACAAGTTAAATATGATCAATAATATGCTAGGAGATCAAAATATATATCCTAGGATCAATTCTAAATGATTTTATACCTACCCATAGGGTTTTTCTCCACGTTAATACTTTTAGGGCTTAAATGCAAGAATTTCACCATTAAACCTTCCCCCAAGGTCTACCGAAGATTAATAATTAATAAACAAAGAGTTCTACGGATTACTTATCTCAAACGATAAAGATTGCCCTAGGTTTCTTGGAAATCCCACTTCTTGGGGCTCTAGAACAAAATAGAACAATGAGTAAAATAACTCAAACAACTGCAGGACTTACAGGTATACTGCCCTATTTTCTCATTGCGATGGATGACTCTTCATCGCGATGGGTCATTGTGATGAGGATCGGATCATCACGATGAGGCATCCTTTGTCACTATAAATAACAATTTCTAGAACATGGTGTTCTCACTCTCAGGCCCTCATTTCACAATACACATTATTTTATAGACACCACAAATTATTTTTGATGCGATAACTATCATATTTGGAGTTCTATGACTCTAATTCTCATTCCGAAACTTCCTACGAAACCCTATGATAGTTAGATAACTAAAAATAGACACCACAATATCATATGACATCATCCGAGACAGGAATAACCTCTAAGGCACTGAATATTATATTTTCATCTAAGTTCACCCTAGCCAGAGATTTTCAATTCTCACCCTAGGGAATTCTCTAGCTGGGTATTTATGCCTTATTTCAGTGTAATAATGGAAGAAGTTATAACATTATATACCAATTAAATGATCATTCATCCCCAAATGATAACAAGGAGAAAAAAACAAAATAGGGTAAAATAAAGGTTGCGTGAATTGGTGAACAAGTGAGGATACTTGTCCCCCATGTCTCCCTCAGTCTCTAAAGTGGCCTCTTCAATAAGACAATTCTTTTACTGGACTTTCACAGATGTGATTTCCTTAGTTCTCAACTTTCGTATATCTCGATCCAGAATAGCAATGGCCTCCACTTTATAAGAGATGTTTTTATCCAACAGGACCAAATCCCAGTGAATGATATAATTACCATCTCCGACGTACTTCTTAAGAATCAAAACATGGAATACAGGATGAACTCCCAACAAACTAGGTGGCAACGCCAACCTGTAAGCCACCAGCCCCACCTTTTGACAAATCACAAAGGGCCCAATATACCTCGAACTTAACTTGCCTTATTTCTCGAATCGCATAACACACTTTATAGGTGAAACCTTGAGTAAGGATTGCTCAGCTTCCATAAAGTGTATGTCTCTAACCTTTCTGTTTGCATACACTTTCTACCGGCTTTGAGCCGCTAGAAGCTTCCCTTGGATGAACTTCACCCTTTTCATAGAGTCTCTTACCAGGTTCATAACCAAAAGTTTTGCCTTAAACAAATCAAACCAATGGGAAATCTATATCTCCTCTCATACAATGCTTCAAACAGGGCCATATCTATGTTTGAGTGATAACTATTGTTATATGCAAACTCAGCTAGTGCTAGATACTGATCCCAATGACCCTTAAGTTCATCACACATGCACGAAGCATGTCCTGTAACACCTGAATTATACGCTCAGACTGACTGTCAGTCTAAGGGTGAAAAGTTATACTCAGGTCCAACCTTGTCCCCAATTCTTTATGCAACTTCTGCCATAAATTGAAAGTGAATTGGGTGCCCCTATCAGAAATAATACAGATGGGCACTCCATACAATCGGACAATCTCATTCAAGTAGATTTTGGCCAAGTTAGCTGCCTTATAAGTCACCTGCACAAGAATAAAGTGTGCAAATTTTGTCAATCTATCAATAATAACCCATATCAAATTGTATTTTCCCAAGGTTTTAGCAAGGCCAAACATGAAATCCATGGCTATTATCTCCCACTTCCATTCCAGGATAGGCATTCTCTGAAGTGTACCACCAGGCTTCTGATATTCATACTTCACCTGCTGGCAGTTCTAGCATTTACCCACAAAGTCTACTACACCTTTCTTCTTTCTGCCTCACCAGCAGTGTTGCTTCAAGTCTTGGTACATCTTGGTCATACTAGGATATAGAATACTTAGAATTGTGATCCTTTGCTAGAATGGTGGTAATAAACTCCTCAACACGAGGCACACAAACTCTTCCTTTAATTCTTAAAACACCTTCATCATCAATGATGGCCTCCTTGGCGTCACCCCACAACACCTTGTCACAAATCCTGCTTAATTTCAAATCATCAGACTGCTCAACTTTATCTACTCAAGAAAAGAAGATCTCACCTCTACACATGCTAGTAAAGCACCCCTTTTGGATACTTCCAGTCTCATAAAACTATTATCCAGAGCCTAAATGTCTCTAGCCAATAGACGTCTAGCAATGTTCAGGTAGGCCAAGCTACCCATACTCTCAGTTTTCTGGCTTAAAGCTTTAGCTACCATATTAGCTTTACCTGGATGATATAAGATGGTAATGTCGTAGTCCCTAAGTAATTCAATCTACCTCTGTTGCCTAAGGTTCAAGTCATTCTGGGTGAAGACATGTTGTAAACTAAAATGGTCTGTGAATACTTAACAGTGGACTCCGTACAAGTAGTGTCTCCAGATCTGACGGTAAATACCACTGAAGCTAACTCTAAGTCATGAGTAGGGTAATTTTTCTCATGCACTTTGAGTTGTATCAAAGCATAAGCAATGACATTTTGTTTCTGCAAAAACACAACACCTAAACCAGACCGTGCATCACAATACATAATAAAGTCTTTACCTTCCACATGCAAGGCTGGGATGAGACTTTTGGTCAACAAAGTCTTGAACTTTTAGAAGCTCCCGTCGCACTCTTCTGACCAAAGAAATGGTACATCTTTCTGAGTCAGGTGAGTATCAACGCAGGCAATATTCTAAACGAACCTACGGTAGTAGCTAGCCAATACCACAAAACAATGAACTTTTGTCACCGACGTAGGTCTAGCCTAATTCATAACGCTTCTATTTTATGTGGGTCTACCATCACCCCATCCTTCGAAAACACATGCCCCAAGAAGGACAGAAGATAACCAAAACTCATACTTTGAAATTTTTCATACAACTCCTTTTGTTTCGATGGTCCTAACACAATTAAGATGACTCTCGTGTTCCTCCTCACTCTTAGAATATACCAAAATATCATCAATGAAGACTATGACAAAAGAATTGAGATAAGGCTTGAATATTTTCTTCATTAAGACCATGAAAGCAGCTATGGCATTGGTCAGCCCGAATGACTTCACAAGAAACTCATAGTGCCTATATCAGGTTAGAAATGTGGTCTTAGGAATATCTTAAGGTCAAATTTTCAGCTGACGGTAACCAAACCTTAAGTTAATCTTACAGAACACCGAAGCTCATTTTAAACTGATCAAATAGATTATCAATGCGAGGGAGAGGGTACTGGTTATGGATAGTAACCTTATTCAGTTGTCTATAATCTATGCATATGCGCAAACTACCATCCTTCTTCTTAATAAATGGCACTGGAGCACCCCACGGGGAGGCACTCGGATGAATGAAGACTTTACTAAGTAACTCCTAAAGCTAAGAATTAAGGTCTCTCAAATATGTCGGTGCCATCCTATAGGGAGGAACAGAGATAGGACGCGTGTTTGGCTCTAAGTCAATGCGAAAATCAATATCTCAATTAGGTGGCATGCCAGGGAGATGTGTAGGGAACACCTCCTGGAACTCACACACTACAAAAACTAACTCAATAGCAGGGACCTCTGAACTAGTGTCCCGAAGATGAGCTAGGAAGGCTAAGCATCCCCTCTCTATCAGACTCTGTGCACGAAGGAAGGACACAAACTTTATTGGAGCTAGACTATAATTACACTCTAATTTTAACCTATCCAACCCAGGAATAGCCATAGCTACTCTCTTAGCATGACAGTCCAAAATAACATGATGCGAAGATAGCCAACTCATTCCCAAGATGATGTCAAAATCTACCATATCTAAGACTACTAAATCTTCAAAGGTTTCTCTCTCCATAAATATAACAAGGCTGGAAGAAGGCTGGAAGACCCTATCCACAACCACAAAATCCCCCACTGTAGTAGATACAGTAATAGGAAAATCAAGGGATTCATATATCATATAAAAACTCTCAGAAAATCAAGAAGATACATAAGAAAAAGTAGACCTAGGGTCAAATAAAATTGAAGTCATGTGGTCACAAACAAGAATAGTGTATGTGATCACTACGTCTAAAGCCTCTGCCTCTGATCTACTCAGGAAAGCATAGAAGTGATTCTTATCACCCACTTGCACATTGCCCCAATCGGGTTGATTACCTCCTCTTCCACCACCCTAGTTAGGCTGAGTGCCACCCTACCTGTAGTGTGACCACCCCGCCTGCCTTACGGATGATCTCTGTCAAAACCATTACCTTTACCAGCTGGGACTAGAGCTCTAGAAGCCTGCTACTGAGATACATGTCGAAGTTGGGACAATTCCTTCTGAAGTGACAAAGCTCACCACACTCATATTAGGCTCGGTCGAAAGTAGGTCATTGTGCTGGAGCCGACTAAGAATGATACCCTCTGAAATCTGATGAAGGTTGACTGGTCCCTAATAGACCCCTAGCAAAAACTAGTGTGGACGAGTGAATGGGATACATAAGGTATCCCTGCAAGCCCTGACCCTTCGAGAACTGACCACTATAACTGCCCCGAGACCAGGGCTTCTTTGAAGCCATTCTTTCCTGACTCTCTAGCTTTACCCCCTAAACATTCTTTACAAACTCAACAACTTCCTGAAATGACTTGCCCAAAGATGCTACCTGCAAAGCAGAGATCTATAACCCTGTATTCAGACTTTTCACAAAGCAAAAGATTTGATCTTCCTCTGTATTAATCAGCTGAGAAGAATAACGAGCCAAGGCATAGAAACAAGTCTCATAAGCAGCCACAAAAGAACTACCTTGTTCAATATTTGTGAACTTATTTTTTTCTTCCTGTCCCTTAAGGTCCGGGAACATACTTGTCTAGAAAAACCTGATAGAAGTAACTCCAAGTCACAAGGAGCACTCCAGTAGGCCTTCACTCTACAAATGCTCTCCACCACATCTTGGCATCCCCCTTAAACTGAAAAGACACAAAATCCACACCATGCCTCTCCACAATGCCTATTCTATGCAGCCTCTTATGATAGTCTATGATGAACTCATAGGCATCCGTAGATTCCAATCCATGAAATATATGGGGCCTCAGTTTCACAAATTTGCAAAAGAGCTCGTGGTAACCACCTGTTATAGCAAGGCCTATCAATAGTCATGGAAACATACATATCTTGAAAGTAGCATCTAATTATGGAGCCACAACTATAACATGTTGGGTCACCGAATGATGGACAATAGGAACCGCAGGAGTAGCCTCATCCCCTACCAATCCATTAAGAAAGCTCAGAATCTGCTGGATTACCTTAGATGACAATGGGACCTGCACTACATCTCCCTAAATCGAATGTGCACCTGTCCTTTAGACTGGTTTTACCACCTCATTATGCTCAACTCAAACCTTTTCATCTACCATAACTTTTGAAATATTCCCTTACAGAGGAGGAGATATTGACCTTTCACGACCTAGAGCTGCAGCTCAAGCTCCACCCCTAATGGGTGCACCTCCTCTTCCTACTCTAGCTCTACCTTTGACTCTGCCTCTACCACAAACTGCAACCTTAACAACTAGATCGGGTACTGCTGCTCTGGCCTCGGACGCAGTGTTCTCACCATCTACGAGAATAAGAGTGAAAGAGTTAGATACTAATCTGGATCACCAAATACCAATTGAAATCAAGTTATAGCACGAGGAATGAAAGAGGTTAAGGTTTCCTAAAATCCTATAGCCTCTTGTAGAGAAGTACAGACGTCTCTGTATAGTTCTGCAAGACTCTGCTAGACTCATTCTGGTACGATGAGATCAACAAACTCAGGGCTCTGATACCAATTTTGTCACAATCCAACTGAGCCATGATTGTTACCCACACTAACTCTCTGGTGGGAGAACCAAACAACCTAAACCTTAGTCTAACACTTAGCCAATTTTAGAAGAGTAACCAATAAAACCAGTCTAAATTACCAAATAAAAGAATCATCCAATATAATATAAGAAAATCGTGTGAAAGTCATCAATAAATACATATCCCCAGGAATTCAAAGTCATCGTCCAGAACTCTAAACCAATATTGTCTAAGATATCTAACAAGATCTAAAAGTAGTAAAGTAAGAGTTCCATTATCCAGAAGAAGGACAACAACTCGTGTATGATCCATGAAAGCCTGAGAAGTAGTGCTCACCCTTAGATCTGCATTCAAGATCTCTATTCTAACTGAGGTCGTGTCTTAGCCTCTGGAACATGGTCTGTACTTAACAAAAGAAGAGCACGGGGTAGTATCAGTAAATCATACTATATACTGGTAGGTATCATAGGCCGACCCTAATAATATAACATAGAAGTAGCAAAACATATAACAAGTAAAAGAACTTCAACACTTATCATATAATCAGCCAATAGATAGTATTTCAGGTCAATTCAACATCAGCAATCTCAAGTTCACAATTCATAGAATATCATCACAAAAGAGGAAAGGAGTAATCATTTTCAACAACTATCTCACATATCACTATGTCCATTAATCTTTTCTCATATCGCCTATATGTCTAGTCTCACCTTAGTTCTCAGCCAACTCACCATAGTAAGCAATACAATAATACAAAACAAGGTAAAAAAGTGTACATACATGCTATGAGACTTATTTCTATCCACTAGCCATGACCTGCAGGGGACCCTAGGTGTACATGTACCATACCAACATGGTATCCGATCCATAGCAAATGTATTAATAATAATATCTATATAACTAGGCTCTCATACCTATTTCTCATGAAGATACTCAGTGCCCAAGACACAATTCACACTTAGCCATTTCAACTCACTTATCACTACTTGTTCATTTCGAATATTCATACAAGCATAATAGCAAAAACATATATAATACAACCACGTTCGAAGATCAATCACGAGTTATATAATTTCAACCACGTCGATGCGTCAACTACACTTTTACCAAAGCTATCTCCTTAGACCTCAACTTCTTAGTCAGCTTATTCAAAATAGTTATAGGCTCATTCTCATAAGTCAGACTCTAATCTAAATTCACCGAATCTCAACTAATCACATAAGAACCATTGGAGAAATACTTATTCAACACAAAGACATGAAAAATAGGATGCACAACTTAAAGAGTCAAAAGTAAAGCTAACTTATAGGCCACCTCCCCAATGCACCTAAGAATCTCAAAAGGCCCAATAAACCTTGAGATAAGCTTGCCGTTCTTCCTAAAACTCATCACACCCTTCATGGGAGATACCTTTAACAAAACCTTGTCACTAACCATGAACTCCAAGTAATGGACCCTCCTATCAGCATAACTCTTTTGCCTACTCTAGGGTGTCAAAAGCAGCCTTGGATCAATTTCAACCTATCCATCGAGTACCGTAACAAATCTGTACCAAAGGCCTATCTTTGGAAGAATCAAACCAGCCAATCAGAGATGTGGTTGCTCCTTCGGGCTTTTTATCACGCCTGTGGAGTCACAATAACAAAGAAGCCCCGCTTACCTTTGTGACTGCGACTCCTATGAGATTTAGCCCGCTTCGGCAAAGATGCACCTGCAAGATTTTGTCAGTGACGGTGGACTCACGCTTGTGATAATGGAGCTGCTTCTGTGATTTTGGATAATTTCAAAGGGGATTTTTGAGGTTTCTTTATTGGGTAAGCTTCTTATACATACTTTTATATATTTCTCAATGATTATTTCATAATATTACTTTCAAATCTTGGTTTTCCCAACTTGAAAATTTAGGATTTTCTGGTAGAGATAAAGTTTGATAAATTGATAATTTGAAGCTCAATTATAACTCTATTTTCAATAAAAATTCATATTTGAACTCCTTAATCTTTGGGTAAATTAATTTTTTAATAAAATTTCTAGTTTCACCCTTGGAGGCTCATGGTTGACTTTTTGGACCCGAAATCTAAGTCTAGTAATATGGGTATCTATAGCTTTGTATTCTTATGTAGAATCCATATTTGAATAGATTGGGCTTGTTTAGAGGTTCTATAAAAAGTAAAGGCTTTAATTTGACTTTGGGGATCTTCTCTTAAGGCAAGTTGAGGTTTCTTTGACTCAATTTCAAAGTGTTTATGTGTTGGTGGTGTGTATGGGGAGTAATAGATATTTGAGGGTCCCTTATAGATTAGGTGACGAGCATTTATTCTAGTAACTGCATTATACGAAAGGCTAAAAGCAATAAATTGACTTGTCTGGACTATTTTCCCCTATTTGCTAGCATATTAGTAGTGGGTTGTATCTGATAGTGACTTGATTGGGTATGTTAGTTGGTGATTATACACTCGATTGAGATTTTTAACTGGTTTATGGCAATACTTTGACTAGTTGAATTACAAAAAGGGAGTTTTACTGGTTGTGAAAGCAGATAGAGGGGACTTTTGGCTGATAATTAGATTAATACTTGATATGAAATGCTTGCTTGATATTGTGTATGATATTTGGGATCAAAGTGGCATGCCTGCACATCATGCATTGTATTTCATTGGTATTGGAGTTGCACGCCTACATATTTTATATACATTATATGGATTTAAGTTGTATGCCTGCATAATGTTATCGAAAATAAAATGGCACACTTGCCTAGTGCATGAACCTCGCAAGTCTCTCATGGGTCCCAACTAGCTATACAGGGCAGTGTGTATCTACGTAGAATATGCATTATGTTCATCCATTCATTCCTCCTTGTTTGAGTTAAATACTACTAGTATTTCATTTGGGAGTGAGAAATGATAATTCTATGCCTTAATCTTTTTTGACTTCTTTGGGATGATACTTGTACTATGAGTATATATATATATATATATATATATATATATATATATATATATATACATATATGATTGTGGTGGTTGTTTTTATCTATTATCCTAGGTGTGGCCTTCTTGTTATAGGTTCGTGTAGATTGTAGTGAATAAATGAGAGTTGGTGGTTCTCGCCATCACTTTAAATTTGGGACGGCCGATGATGCTTCTAAGTATATGTATTTTAGTACTCACGCTTGTTTATTTCTATATTTTATGTACAGTTGTGGAGGCTATTGTCCCTGGACATCAAGTTTGAGTCCATATTCGGGTGTTCCTTGAGATTCAGAGATAGTAGCTAATCTACTCTAGTGCCTATCGAATCTCTTCAATCCTTTTTTGGTTATCTTCTATTATTACTATTAGAGGCTTGTACCTTGTGACTACTAGAGCTTGGGTTATTGTTGCTTTTTGTATTCTCTTTTACCATTATTTTATGAGACTATTTTGCAATTTAACATTATGTCTATTTCTTTTGCTTTTTATTTTTATTTTTGTCCATTTTCCATGTATGTGTAGGTTTGGCTTACCTATCATGGGGTGTGTGATAGGTTCCACCACGATCGAGGTTTAGATCGTGATATAATTTCAAATGGGTCTTGGGCCTTGACTCTTGACCCATCCCACTTTTCTATTTTGTTCTTGATTTGGGCTAAAATTTTAAAGTAGATGATCCACCTACTTGATATCTTTTAAGTTTTGGGCCTAATTTATTTAAATTTTTAGGCCTTACTTTCTTTATCCCTTTCATTTAATGTAGACTGCATATACAAGTAGCTCAAGTAAGTAGGACATCAAAATAAATAACTTAGCCACGTGAAAAGTCAAAACACGTAGGACGTTTACGCTAGTAGGTGAAGCACAGAGCTCTAGCAAGTAGGTGACTTCTTGTTCCAACTTCAATTGCCTTTTCAAATCTCATTCCCTCAAACTATACTTTATACTTTAGTATAGTTGGATACTAAGACTTTGTCTCAAATTAACCCTCATTTTCACATATTCAAATAAATTCATCGATGTTATCTTAGTCATACAAATGTTTAAATGTATGGGGTATTACAGTTTTGGTGTGTAACAACCTGTTCAGTCATTATTAAAAGGAATCTCATTATGGGTGAGCTATTCCTATGAAGAACGAGTTAGAAAACTTCTGAGTTGGGGAGCTAGAAATTTTGGGGCTAGGGTAGTCTCGGATGAATTCTGAGTGAGGTAAGGTCTAGGTTAATCTGGGAAAGTATTGGGTAAAAATTTTAAGGTTGATCTTATTTTTTGCATTAGATAAGGCATTAGGGAGTCTGTAGGACTTTTTAGAAGTGAATTCGGGTGAGTAAATCTCCTAATATCGAAGTTGACGTGAAAGGGTTAGTTCAGAATGTTAAGATTTTGAAGTGTGTTGTAAAGTGGGTAATTTTGAGGGATTTTTTGAGGTTCTGTTTCATACCAACTGCTATAGCAGTTGACACTACGCTATAGCAATGACCATTATAGTGGAGAAATTCCCGCTATAGTAGAAGTCAAGGTGGTCAACTCCGCTATAGCAGGCGGCTACCACTATGGTGGTACCGCTATAGCAGAATTTGGTTGCTATAGCAAAACAACAGGACTAGAAAACCCAAATTGAGTTTTATAATTTTATTCTCTCCCCTTTAGCCCCAAAAACAGACAAGGGTTATTCCAGAAACCCTCTTAGGCTTCCCCAAGGCTTAGGAGTTATGGGAAAGGGCGATTCCGGTTAAAAGGATGCAAAACCATAGATTTCAGGCCTGTCATCCATCAGGAAATACCTTTATAGAGACAGAATATTCATGGTGTAGTTGCTTAGCGTCAAGGTAGGCTAGGTTCTTCTTATTGAGTAGACTTAGAATTGTATTTTATTTCATACTATTGTGTAGAATGACAGGAGAATCCATGTTTAGGCTTTCGAGAATGGAGTCTAGAGGAATATTGTATTATTTATCTATTGATTGAATAGTTAAATGATGGGGTCTGGGGTAATGTGTTTATAGTCCGGATTTGGTTATACTTGTTAAATTATGGGTGATTCTCGGTTCCAGGGAACTAAACTGTTGGGTAGGTTCAGGGAACCGAATGTATTATGGGCGAAGGAGGTTAGATTAAGGTGGACTCTCGGGAATAATGTTAAATTAAAGGAAATGGGGTGAACGGGAAGGGTTGGAGTCTCAAGGTTAGGGGAATGTTCTCCTGTACTGTGTTGTCTAAGAAGGAAGGTTTTGGAATTGATATATTGATTGATTAGGTGTTGAGAGGGTGAACTGGAAATTTGTCTTTGGACAGGATTTCAAGGTTGGGTTTATGAATCAGGTTGTTGGGTAGGTGATGGTTATTGTCTTGCCAAATTCAATCTATATACATGTAACTATAGCTTAGTAATGTATGTGCTTTCATGCTTAGGAAAGGAAGTTATGAATGTCCAAGTATTTGGGGTGTCAATTATGTGAAATAAACTTGATTGTTGCTTATTGGTTTTACAAGGGTGTTTTCTGTTCATATAAGTATTGGTTGTTGTCTTTGTGTGATATACGGTTGGCTCGAGTACCACGCTTGGTATGGGATAATAACAGTTGGCTCGGGTACCAGGCCTGGTACAGGTTCTATATTGGTTGGCTTGGGTACCACGCCTGGTACAGGTTCTATATTGGTTGGTTCGGATACCACGCCTGGTACAGGTTCTATATTGGTTGTCTTGGGTACCATGCCTAGTATAGGTTTTATATCGGTTAGCTTGGGTACCATGCTTGGTACGGGTTTAATTTGCATTATTAATTGTGTTTGTCGAAGGTTCCATGAGTGGACCGGGTTGATTTTTGAATTTGTGATATTGCATGTTGGTCCTTGAGAGGCCGAGTTGTTCGCTTAAATGTGGGGTTGGTCCTCGGGTGGACCGGGCATTGCATGTTAACACTTAGGTGTTGGTCTAGGGATCCTTAGTTGGTCCGGGTGATATAAAAAGTGTAAGTGTTATTGTTATTATTCACTGTTTAAATGGTTGTTGAACTTGTTTCATAAGGTTGATAAGCTAGAAGGTAGACTGAGAGTCTGGGAATATATTATCGGTTGTTGTTACATATTTGTACTGCTTTACTCAGTTCTGGATTTATCAGTTATTAATGTTCTTTACATGTTGGGTTCATGAGAGGGTCGGGATTTATTATTACTTGATATATATATTGGTCCTTGAGGGCCGGGTTGGTGTGCTTAAGTGATAAGGTGTTTTTTTCTGTAAACCGAGGTTATAGGTTAAATGGCATAGATGATGTCCTAGGGATCCTTGGGAGGTCCGGGTGGTTTGCAAGTTGTGACATAATTATATGCGGTCTATTTACGCGCATAGCAGGGCATAACTTATAAGGTTCGTAGAGAGTCAGGTTTGACTGGGTTAGTGAAACAAGGCTAGTATTTGGTGAGTGCCTGAACCGGTAGGGTGTCAAGGGTAAGAAACCTTGGGGGTTGAATACGCAGGACCCACAGGTAACCAATTGTTTGGCTAAGGGATAAGGGTCAAGGTGGTTGACTTAGGATCTTAATTTGAGTCAGGGTGGTAAATCATGGTTTTGTAGATTATCTCTCAACTGGCTAGCAGAGGCTGATAGTATACCTGATTGTTGAGATTGGAACCACTAAGGTGCTTATACTGGTTGGTAAGATGGGTGACTTGGGAAGTCCTAGTGTTAAGTGTGACTTGGGAAGTCTTAGAACTAGTGGTGTGACATGGGAAGTCTTAGAACTAAGTGTGACTTGGGAGGTCCTAGTGTTAATGGGATTGTGGGAAAGTCCTAGTGTTATGTTTGACCAGGATGGGATAGTACAGAGTCTCCCTATTATGGAGTTGGCAGCAGAACCAGTTAGGAAGGCTCATGGGCTAAACATACAGGTTTGTAGCGATAATAGTATGGGTTAAAGGTGGATGTTAGAATAATGGATTACTGTAATTATTGCATATTTATATTGATTTCTAATATGATGGTATGTAGTAGATTCAGGTCGACCGATGATACCTACCATTACGTGTTGTTTGTACTGATACTACTCTTGCTATACCTTTTTGGTAGAGGATCTGTCTTCTTTTAATTCTTGTAATTCTCCTGTAGCAGCTCTTGTACTTGTTTAGACCAGATTTCTAGGGAGGATTGATTCAAGTTTGTAAAAGTATGCTTACTGTTTTAAGTTATAAGCGTTTTCCTTAGATTAAAAAGATTGTTTGCTCATGGTTTATATAATTTCTGCATTGCTTGTTGGATAGGAGGTAAGGGTTCTCCAATCTAGGTGTTTAGAGTAGGTTCTCGTACGGCTTGGTAGTTAGGTTGTGACAGGGTGAAAATGACATAACTATTTATAATGACCGGGTCCGTCATTATGGGTAAACCTTTCGTGCCAAGTTTTGGGTTAGAAAACTCCTCAGTTTGGGAGTTGGAAATTTTGGGCTAGTCTAGTCTCAGACGGTTTCTGAGCGAGGTATGGTCTAGGGAAATCGGGGAGAGGATCGGGTAATGTATCTTGTATTGAGCTAGTTTTTCCATAAGCTAAGACATTAAGGAGTCCAGGAGACTTTTCGAATATAAATTTGGGTAAGTAAAACTCCTGATATTAAGGTTGACGTGAAAGGATTGTTTTGAGATGTCAGGAACTAAGGTGTGTTGTAAAATGGGCACTTTTATGGGATATTCTGAGTTGCACTACAGTAGTTTCCGTTATAGTGGAGAAATTCCCGCTATAGTGGAAGTCAACGCCGGTCAGTACTGCCATAGTGATTGATTCCGCTACGGCGATGCCACTATTGTGGTGTACTGACCGCTATAGTAGACTGAGTCGGGTTTAATGCTGAAACTTCCCCAAAAATGTTCAAAAACTTTTAAGAATGTTTTGGGGAAGGGAAGAGATGAAGGGAGGCGAATTTTAGTGATTTTTCACCAAACTCCATCGAAAAGGTAAGGTTTTTGCTCCCCTCTTTGTTATTTTGATTCCTGAACCTTAGAAACTACAATCTCAAGCTTGGGGGAAGGGTTGGATTGACCTAAGGAAGATTTAATCCGGGGAAAAAAGGAGATTCTAGGTTGTATAATCTGTGGGTTATGGTTATTCTCGCTAATGCATGTTAGAAACACCATTGTTCGCTAAATGTAACCGTAAAAATGATAGTTTAGGACGAATTAGTGGTGGGGAAGCCTGGGAATGGGTGGAAAGATTATGGTTTGGCCTAGGGATTGGGGATTTACATAATTTGGGTAATTTTAGGCCATTGGATTGATTGTAGTTATTGTAATTGTGATTAGACCAAGAGCAAGCGAAAGCTATGGAAAATGGGAAGGCTCCAGTCCAAAAAAGTTTCCAAAAGCAATTTGAGGTAGGTGATGGTTAATGTCTTTTCAAAGGCAATGTATGTACATGTTACTATAACTTAGTATTGTTTGTGCTTTCATGCTTAGGAAAGGAATTATGAATGTCCACGCATTTGGGGTGTTAAGTATGTGAAATGAATTTGATATTGCTTGTTGGTTTACAAAGGTGTTTTCTGTTCATTTATATGTTGACTATTGGTTTTATGTGATATTCAGTTGGCTTGAGTACCACACCTGGTATGGGATACTAACGGTTGGCTCGGGTACCACGCCTGGTTCAGGTTCTATATTGGTTGGCTCGGGTACCACGCCTGGTACAGGTTCTATATCGGTTGGCTCGGGTACCACGCCTGGTACGGGTTTAAATTGCATTATTGATTGTGTTTGTTGAATGGTTCCATAAGCGGATCGGGTTGAGTGTGAAATATTTTGATTATATTGGTCCTTGAGAGGCCGGTTGATACACTTGAATATGGGGTTTGTCCTGGGGTGGACCAGGCATTTGCATGTTAACACTAGGTGTTGGTCTAGGGATCTGTAGTTGGGCCGGAAATGTAATAAGGGTAAATGTCTTGATTATTATACATTGTTAGGTGATTGTGAACCTATTTCATGTGGTTGATGAGTTAGACGGTAGGATGAGAGCCTGGCACTATATTACTGGTTGTTGTTATATGTTTGTGCTACTTTACTCGGTTTTGGTTTATTGTAGTTATATTATTTGTTGGAGATGGCCGATGATCCTACTCGTACATGGTCTTTGTGTACTGATTTTGCACTTGTTTTTCTTTCTATGAGTACAGGATATCTTTCGGCGGCTCCTACGCCACCTCAGATCTAGTCCCGATGATTCCAGATTGCAAGGGTGAGCTGCTTCTTTCGGGCTACCTTGTCTTCATCCCATTTAGTTGTAGCCCATTTATTTTGGGCTTAAAATCTTATTTTATTGGGGTTGCATCCCCGATCTAGACTTTTGGTAGATATTTTGGTACGGTGACTTTCAGTTTCTAGGGTATTTTCGCAGGATCTTGTTTTACTAGTATTTGATGGTGAATGTTAGTTTATTTAATACAAACTGGTTTTGAGCTGTTAGAATTGCTAAGTGTTAGGTCAATATTGGTTCGCTCATCAGGGGGTTTTGGGTGGGTGCCACTCACGATGTTTTAGGTCATGACAAATATGGTATATATATATACCTTAAACTCATCAAATATGGCCTGTTTGATCTCTTCTGGAATTTCCTGCCAGGAGTGCCAAGGTTCTTTAAAAAGACTCCTAACTGCATCCTTTAGAGAACGTTTGGACTCTTTCGTGGGATACCACCTATAAAGAACATAATAAGCATGTCATCAAGTGATAATTAATTAATTAAGATAAAAAAACAAACTTATCAATTAATTAGAAAAAAACTTACGATGATCCATCAGGCTGAATCATGACTCTACCAATGGTGTCCTTCTCGCTGGGTCCCAGATTTACCTCCTCTTCCTCCTCAGAAAGTGATGATACAGGTAATAGCGGAAGTGTATAACGCTGAGTCAATGAGGGAGTAGAAGTCTATGTGTCAGACTCAGAGATGGTATCTCTAAGTCGCAAGCGTGATATATGGGGGGAAGAAGAATCAC
The DNA here is from genome assembly GCA_003996215.1 of Jaltomata sinuosa. NCBI lineage: Eukaryota > Viridiplantae > Streptophyta > Magnoliopsida > Solanales > Solanaceae > Jaltomata > Jaltomata sinuosa. The sequence goes on from QJPP01000379.1 coordinate 380,126, forward strand.
ATGGTGATGGAGTACCAGATGATAATCTGATAGTCCCGCTGCCATGTGGCGGAGGCATAGTGGGTGTAGGCATGAAAGTATGATGAGAAGTAGTGAGTCTAGGACCATGATAATCTGCGGGATTTCTAGTATCATAGGGGATAGACACTGGTGGAGAAGATCGAATATGTGGCAAAGATGAAAGACGGTCTGAAATATCGTCATGCTCTATAGGCCTCCTAGATCTATTCCTAGACTTACTAGACTTGCTAGTACTCTTACTAGGATGACCTCGATCACCATCACCTGATGACATCTGTATGCATAACCCAAAACTAATTCAAAATTTCCAAATTCAAGAACCTAATTCAAAACTAACACTAATCTAAAGTTGAAAATTAATAGCAAGCATTAACCTAAACTAAGGTTCACAAAGGCTAACCTAAACTAGCAAGCTATTCAAGGTTCACAAACTAACATTAATGTAATAAACTAACACTAACCTAAATTGATAAGTAATAGCTTAAAAAAATTAAACATTACCTAAATTCAAAAATAGTAGCAAAAAAATAATTAAACATTAATCAAAAACTAAGATTCATATAACAATCAATTAAAGATTCAAAACTAACAATTTAAACTAACAAACTTAACTTTAAAAAACTTAACTCAAAAAAACTAAGATTCAAGAACCTAATTCAAGAAGTTAAAGTTGAAAACTAATTCAACATTCTAAAACAAAATTCAAAATGAATTTAAGAACCTATTTCAAATTCAAAGTTCCCAAATTCAAGTTAATAATCTAATTTAAGAACCTAATTCCAAATTCAAGTAACTAATTCAAGAACCTATATAATTCAAGTTCAAAAAAGAACCTAAAGTTGAAAACTAATATTTCAAAATTCTTAACCCAAAACTAACAATTTAAATTAACAAACTTAACTTAAAAAAGCTTAACTTAAAAAAACTAAGATTCAAAAACCTAATTCAAGAAATTAACGTTGAAACTAATTCAACATTCTAAAACAAAACCCAAAACTAATTCAAGAATCTATTTCAAATTTAATGTTCCCAAATTCAAGTTAATAATCTAATTCAACAACCTAATTCCAAATTCAAGTACCTAATTCAAGAACCTATATAATTCAAGTTCAAAAATGAACCTAAAGTTGAAAACTAATATTTTAAAAATTTTAACCCAAAACTAACAATTAAAACTAACAAGTTAATCTAATTCAAGAACCTAATTCCACATTCAAGTACCTAATTCAAGAACCTAATTAAGGTTCACAAAAAAGAACCTAAAGTTGAAAATTAATTCCAAATTAATAATAAAATTCAAGAACATAATTCACAAGACTAACCTAAACTAAGGTTCACAATACTAACCTAAACTAAGATTCACAAGCTAATAGCAAGCATTTAACAAAACTAAGGTTCACAAACTAATAGCAAGCCTAAACTAAGGTTCACCAACTAATAGCAAGTCTAAACTAAGGTTCACAAACTAATAGCAAGCCTAAACTAAGGTTCACAAACTAATAGCAAGCCTAAACTAATTAAAGTTCATAAATTAAGAATATAATCTAAAAAAGAAATTTTTCACTATCAATTTCTCAAAATCCTAGTCTAGAATTCAACAACGACAATAATATATACACCCTAGTCTAGAATTCAACAACAATAATATACCCTAGTCTAGAATTCACTATCAATTTTCCAAATAAAAAATACTCAAATTAAACCCTAACCTTCAAATAAACAAAATAACTAACCTCAAAATTGGAGGAGGTTGGAGGCCGGAGGCTGACGGCGTCGAAGGCAGTGGCGGAGAGAAAAGGAGAGGAGGAGAGAAAAGAGAAAGAGAAAAAGTGAGGAAAAGAGACCCGATGTGGTCTCTGTATAAGTAAAAAAGCGACGGACAAAAACGACGTTGTCCGTCGCTTTTTTTAAATGAGTTGACCACGTATTGACCGAAAAGTGATGGACAAAAATAATGTTGTCCGTCGCTTTTCTATTTTTTTAATATAAATTTAAATTTAAAGAAAATGATGGACAACGTTGTTATTTTAAAATTATTTTTTAATTTTTTTAATAATTGCGACGCTGTCCATCGCTTATATTAAAAAATAAATATTAATTATTTTATAAATAATTTTAGCGCAAAAAAGCAACGAAAAAAGAGACTTTGTCCATTGCATTTGTAAAAAAATAATTATAAATTATATAAAAATTAGAAAAGCGACGGACATCGTCGCTTTTGCCGTCGCTTTTGCCGTCACTTTCCTGTAGCAACATTGTCCCTTGCTTTTTCTTCTCTCTCATTTTGAGCAGTTTTTAGTAGTGTCACTATCCGAAACAAGTATCCTTTACCCTGCATAGATGACCTCTTTGACCAGTTGCAAGGTGTGTCCGTGTTCTCAAAAAATTGGCTTAAGGTCAGGGTACCATCAGCTAAAGATTAGGCCCGAGGACATCCCTAAGATGGCATTTCAGACTCGATATAGGCATTACGTGTTCCTAGTGATGTTGTTTGGGTTGACCAATGCGCCGGCGACATTCATGAGTTTGGTGAATAGAGTGTTCAAATCTTATCTGGATTCATTCATCATTGTATTTATAGATGACATTCTGATTTGCTCCAAAAGTAGGGAGGAGCATGTTGAGCATCTCCGCACTGTTTTAGATATTTTGAGGCACCAGAAACTATATGCCAAGTTCTCCAAGTGTGAATTTTGGTTGACTTCAGTCGCATTCTTGGGGTATGTGGTGTCAAAAAAGAGGCTGATGGTGGATCCCCAAATGATTGAGGTAGTTAAGAGTTGGGTCTAGCCTAGCTCTGTGACTGAGGTTAGGAGTTTTGTGGAGCTTGCAGGATACTATCGCAGATTTGTCAAGGACTTTACGTCCATCGCTACTCACTTGATGAGGTTGACTCAAAATGAGGTACCGTTTGTATGATCCGACAAGTGTGAGGAGATCTTCCGAAATCTCAAGAAACTTCTTACCACAGCTCTCATCCTATCATTGCCGGTTGAAGGTAAATATTTCATTGTGTATTGTGACACTTCACATTCGGGTTTGGGTGCTGTGTTGATGTAGGACAGGAATGTTATAGCTTATGCTTCAAGGCAGTTGAAGCTTCATGAGAAGAATAACCCAACTCATGACTTGGAGTTCGCAGCGGTGGTCTTTGCACTAAAGATTTGGAGGCACTACCTCTATGGTGTCAAGTGTGAAGTGTTCACGGACCATCGCATTCTGCAGCATGTGTTTACTCAAAAGGATTTGAATCGAGGCAGAGGGGGTGGATGGAGTTGTTAAAGGATTATGATGTAACCATCTAGTACTATCCGGGTAAGGCTAATGTGGTGGCAGATGCATTGAGCCGGCAAGCAGTCAGCATGGGTAGTTTGGCTTGTTTTGGGGTGTCTAAATGACCATTGGCTAGGGAGATTTAGGCACTAGAATCTAAGTTCATGCAATTGGAATGTCATAACAGGGTGGTTGTTGGACAGTATTGAGGTCAAATCCATATTCATAGAAGAATTAGAGGCCAAACAGTTTCAGGATGCACAGTTGAACAAGTTTCAGAGCAAGGTAGTATCCGGAGAGTCTGGGGGAGCCGTGTTGGACGCCGGTGGGGTGATGAGGTTCAGGGGGGAAGAAGTTTTATTCCTCAGGTTGATGACATAATTCATAAGGTATTGGCAAAAGCTCATGGTTTGCGGTATTCAATTCATCTGGGCATTGGGCACACAACTCACTTTCAGCACAACTTTTCATCCTCAGACAGACGGTTAGTTAGAGAGGACAATTAAGATATTGGAAGACATGCTGAGAGCATGTGTAATCGACTTTGGAGGTTATTGGGACCAATTTCTACCATTGTATTATTCTCATACAACAACATCTACCACTCCAGTATCGACATGGCACCATTTATAGCACTGTATGGGAGGGGATATGGATCACCCATAGGGTAGTTTGAGGCAGGCGATGTGAAACCTTTGGGCGTGGACTTGGTAAGGGAAGCTTAGGAAAAAGTGAGGGGGATTCAGACCAAGTTGCTAGCAGCCCAAAGCAGGCAGAAAAAGTACGCAGATCACAAGGTAAGAGACGTGGATTTTTAGGTTGGTGAGCAGGTGTTATTGAAAGTATCACCAATGAAAGGGGGTAATGCGGTTTGGCAAGAAGGGTAAGCTCAGCCTCCGGTACATTGATCCATTTGAGATTCTCGAGATTATAGGGCTAGTGGCTTACAGGTTAGCACTGCTACCCAGTTTATTCTGAGTCCATCTAGTCATCCATGTATCCATCTTGAAGCAATACCATGGGGATAGGGCATACATCATTAAGTGGGATTCAATTTTGCTAGACAAAGATTTTCGATATGAAGAGGAATTGGTTGTAATTCTTGATCGGGATGTCCAAAAATTAAGGAAAAAGGAGATCAAATTGGTGAAAGTTCAATAAAAGCATCGTTCGGTTGAGGAAGCCACTTGGGAAACCGAGAAGAACATGCGGGACAAGTATCCTCACTTTTTTGAGGATTCAAGTACTACACTTTCCCTTTTTTATTTTATCTTTTTGGGTTTGATCACTCGGGGATGAATGATGGGTGAATTGGTATCTGTTGTAATGATAGGGTCCATCGTTATGGATAAACCTCTCATGCCAAGAGTCAGGTTAGAAAACTCTCGGGTTTGGGAGTTGAAAATGTTGAGCTAGGCTAGTCTTAGATGGTTTCTGAATGAGGTATGGTATAGGGAAATCCAAGTGAGGATTGGGTAATATATCTTGTATTGAGCTAGTTTTTCTGTTAGTTAAGAATTTAAGGAGTCCAAGAGACTTTTCGGAAATGAATTCAGGTAAGTAGAACTCCCGGTATTAAGGTTGACGTGAAGGGATTATTTTAGGACGTTAGGATTTAAGGTGTGTTGTAAAATGGACACTTTTGTGGGATTTTTTGAGTTTTTGTCCCATGTCAACCGCTATAGTGGTTGATATTACTCTATAGCAGTTTTTGCTATAGCAGAAAAATTCTCGCTATAGCAGAAGTCAACACCAGTCAGCACTGCCATAAAGGTCAATTTTGCTACGGTGGTGCCGCTATAGCAGTGTACGGACTGCTATAGCATACTGAGTCGGGTTTAATGCTGAAACATCCCTAAAAATGTTCAGAAACTTTTAAGAATATTTTGGGGAAGGACAGAGATGAAGAGAGGCAAATTTCAGTGATTTTTCACCAAACTCCGTTGAAAAGGTAAGGTTTTCTCTCCCCTCTTCGTTAGTTTATTTCCCTAACCTTACAAACTACAATCTCAGGCTTTGGGGAAGGGTTGGATTGGCCTAAGGATGATAGAATCCAGGGAAAAGGAGGATTCTAGGTTGTATAATCTGTGGGTTATGGTTATTCTCTTTACTGCATGTTAGAAACACCATTATTCGCTAAATGTAATCGTAAAAGTTATAGTTTAGGACGAATTAGTAGTGGGAAAGCCCGAGAATGGGTGAAAATATTATGGTTTGGCCTGGGAATTTGGGATTTTACATAATCCAGGTAATTTTAGGCCATTAGATTGATTATAGTTATTTGTAACTGTATTTAGACCAAGAGGAAGTGAAAGCTACGGAAAACGGGAAGGCTCTGGTCTAGTAAAGTTTTCAAAAGCAATTCAAGGTAGGTGATGGTTAATGTCTTACCAAATGCAATGTATGTACATATAATTATAACTTAGTATTGTATGTGCTTTCATGCTTAGGAAAGGAATTATGAATGTCCAAACATTTGGGGTGTTAAGTATGTGAAATGAATTTTGCTTTTTGGTTTACAAAGGTGTTTTCTGTTCATTTAAATGTTGACTGTTGGTTTTGTGTGATATTCAATTGGCTCAGGTACCACACCTGATATGGGATACTAACGATTGGCTCGGGTACCATGTCTGGTATAGGTTCTATATTGGTTGGCTCGGGTACCATGTCTGGTACGAGTTTAAATTACATTATTGATTGTGTTTTTTGAATGGTTCTATGAGCGGACCGAGTTGAGTGTTAAATCTGTGTTTGATTATATTGATACTTGAGAGGCCGGGTTATTACACTTGAATATGGGGTTGGTCCTAGGTGGACTAGGCATTACATGTTAACACTAGGTGTTGGTCTAGGGATCCGTAGTTGGTCCAGAAATGTAATAAGGGTAAATGTCTTGATTATTGTACATTGTTAGGTAATTGTGAACATGTTTCATGTGGTTGATGCGTTAGAGGGTAGGCTGAGATTCTGGCATTATGTTACTGATTGTTGCTACATGTTTCTGCTACTTTACTCTATTTTGGTTTATTGTATTTATATTGTTTGCTGGAGTTGGCTGATGATCCTACCAATACACGATGGTTGTGTACTAATTTTGCACTTGGTTTTTTCTATGAGTATAGTACATCTTTCGGCGGCTCCTACGCGATCTCAGATCTAGTCTCGGCAATTCCAGATTGCAAAGGTGAGCTGCTTCTTCCGGACTACCTTGTCTTCATTCCATTCATTTCGGGCTTAAACTCTTGTTTTATTGGGGTTGCATTCCCGATCTAGACTTTTGATAGATATTTTGGTACGGTGACTTTCAGTTTCTAGGGGATTTCTGCAGGATCTTGTTTTACTAGTATTTGATGGTGAAAGTTTATTTTAATGCAAACTAGTTTTGAGTTGTTAGAATTGCTAAGTATTGGGTCAATATTAGTTCGCTCATCCGGGGGTTTTGGGTGAATTTCACTCACGACGGTTTGGATCGTGACACTATTGTTTATAGATGTGGATATTGTGCAAATCCTTAAATTGAAATAATATTGCCTTTATTTCTAATAGGGGAATATGCATCCAACATCTGGAACATATTTGCATCATTAGTAGGTATACATGGACCTTTCATTCAAATCAACCAAGAAATTATACAATGGAATGTTGAATGTTCCTAAATTGCAGTTATTATATCAAGCTGCACCGGCTATAATATTATAGCAACTATGAAAAAAGAGAAATACTACAGTACATGCGGGTTCTATGTCTAAGTGTAAAGTTATATATGAGATTAATCTCAATCATAACCTTCTATCTAAGACTAGATATCCCTGGATCAAGGATATTCCAAAAACCTGGCCTCTCATCATATAATGTCTGTAGAATTATAGACCACTGATTCTTTGCAAAACAGTATGTTGGAAGCTTCCTACCCCGAGTTGATTTAAATGTACTACAGATGATTCATCAAAGGAAAACTTAGGACCCTATTTTATAGCATTAAGCATAAGAGATTACAGGTGAGATCTCATTTATGCTACTGCTAAAACAATATCAGAGACCACAAGCCTTTGTATTGAAGCTAAGGCTATCAAAGAGGGTATTTTCTATTGTGTTAACAATCATCTTCTACCTTTTATATTAAAAACTAACTCTCTCATTATGAAGAAAATATTGAATTTTGAATGGAAGACTTCCTGGAATATAAGCATGGTTATTCAGCAAATTGATGAGTAGAGGAAAAAGGAAATTGTTTACAAAGTTCATATACTGTGAGAGAAAAAATAACTGGCAGATTATTTCACTAACAGTGTGTTATTTTTGCAAGTATAATACATACATTGATTTTCAGAAATTACTATCAGAAGTCGAGAAACTCCTCACTAGATAAAAAACAAATTCTTATTTTAAGATTAAAACATACAAGACTTGGGAACCATATTGAGCTCATACACCTTTCAAGCAATAAAATTAAATGAAATTAAATATAAAGTACAAGTTTGTACAAAAGTTTTGAATGTCCAGAATTTCAGGTTACACTAGTTTATCATATACAACATAGAAATTAATAGATCTTCTGTTGAGTTTTTTTTTCAAATGGTGGTATTAATTTCTCCTTCGGTTCAATCCATTTGGAGAAACTTAATAGAATTTATTAATTAAGGGTTTATTATACAGTCTACTTCTTAATTTCTTCATTTAAAGAGTTAAGCTGATTGAAGTATTTCTTCGAGCTACTCATACAAAGCTGAAGAATTTTTTATGTGGTAGCTGATTCCATATCACCTGTTTAAGAGCTTGAGATGTCTAGAGATGAAATTAATCAAAATTTAGCTACTGTTGCTCCTAAACCAAAAGAAACCCTCCGGTGAAATCGGGTCACAGACAAAAATGTGAAGAAGAAGTAGACAACTCACTTTCCTCTTTCATTTTTTTCTTTTTGACCTTTCCTGTTCTGATTTACTTTTTTTGTTTAATTTTTCTTGCAGTTTAAAAGATTGATCCAGTTGGAATGGATCTGATAATCTTTTATATATAGACTCCTCTTTTTATTTGGGAAAATTACATAATATGACAATTATGTGCTATGTATTTATGATACCCTCTCTTTTTCTCTTCCTCTCTTGCTCGCTTCTCTCCTTTTTCTCTCTCTCCCCCTCTCTTTGTGTAATGATCTATTTTATCGTTATTAAAATTACCGCGTTCAAAAAATATGGGGTACAAAAATTTTATTAATATCTTTGAAATATATTCATAAAATACTTGGTTAAATAAATTTGAAGTAGAAAATATTTAGGCAGACTGATATCATCCCGCCATAGTGAAATTATTCCAGTATAGCGGTGTCATAATAGCACCATAAAGGTTGCTATAGCGGGACATCGAGAAATAGTCCACCCGAGTTTTTAATTATCTTTTTCTTTTCAATTATAAACCAGAATAAGGTTTCATTCTAAAAACTCCTTAGGGTTGCCTCAAGGATCTGGAGCAATGAAGAAGAAGAAATACGCTTAGACGGGGTAAAATCTGATATTTTCTCATGAATTTCACGATAGAAATTACTAGAATGGAGCAAAAATTGAAAGTTCATACCTCTATAGTAGCTGCTTGGCCCTCAGGTAGGCTAAGTTAATTGAGTAGTAAGACTTGTATTAGAAAACGTATGCATAACGTAGATGAATGAGAGAATTCATGCATAAACCTGTGGGCTAGGTGCTTGAATGGATAAAATCAGTAGATAAGAACTATGTGAATGAGCTGGTTATTCTTGAAAGTGTATTGTGATGTTATTGATGTTGTCCTATTATCCTTGTGCATAGTTAATCGGTCAGGGAGTAAAAACGATTGATTATAATAGTGTGTTGAGGTTAAACGGTTAAATATCAGTATGATGGATGTGAATGCCTTGTTTCGTGCCTAATGGGTTGATTTTGTGATTCAAAGAGGACATATAATTAAGGTGAAAGGTTGAGAAGTAACGGAGTGTATATTAGAGGGATTGTGTGTGTATCTTAAAATGGATGTCCAAAGGTCGTTCTAAGTAATGTGTGCTATTTATTTCTATATGTTATTTAGTTTCAGATATTGTTGGTGGCGAAAAGGGATAAGTGATGATTAAATTATAGTTGAGATTCAATTTAATTTATGTGTGCATGATAACTGTCTTTTTGTCTACTTGTTGCATTGCATGCTGTAAATGTTAACTTGTTGGATAATATTACAAGTGTTTAATCACCTGAAATGAGATTCTATAAAGAGACTTATTTTAAAATACAAGTGTGATTGTCTCATATCATATTGTGATTGTACGTGTTGTGACATGAGTTGATATTGTGAGATGAACCAATAAAGGTAATCATTACAAAATTGGTTGAACTCATGAAGTATAAGGGTGAGGATATTGAAATAAGGGTGGTATAACATTGATTTGGCATAAAGATGGTAGACACTAGTTGTCTGAGTTATTTGATACATGGACTGAGCTCATCCCCTGCAAGTCATGACTAGTGAATATTTATAAGACTCATAGCATGTGTGTACACGATATTGATGAGTTTGATGATTTTATGAGTGAATCGAGTTATATTGTGGTTGTTATTTTGGTTCCTTGAGTGAATCGAGTTATATTACTGTTGTTATTTGGATTCATAGGTGATTCGGGCTGTTGATATACTTGAATTAATTCGACATTGTTAAAATATAATAAAAAAGATAATTATGGCAAGGTTGAGCTAACTGTTTATGAGTCACGATATTGACTTTGTTGAATATTTGTACTTATACTATACTTTTATGTTTTACTTGATTAATGGTTAAAAAAAAATTAAGTGAATGTATAATTGCTAGGTGTTGCATGGTGATGCTTGTTTACCATATGTTGATTGAATATTGATAATAAGTGACGTGCTTACGTGGTCTTACGCGTTAGACAGTAGGAAGTAATATTGGATTGTGTAATAAGTGTGTGTGAATAAACTCGCGTGTTGTTCTTGATTTAGGTAGTGCTTACAAATAGTAGAGTTATGAAGGAGTTAAGACTAGACCAATTGATAATTACTTTGATGCCTCCGAATAAATACATGACAATAGATTATAAATTGAGTAGGTGATACATGTGTAAGTTAAGAGTGGGGAGTAAGGAGGAGACTGAAAAAGTGATTAAGAGGTATAAGCTGAATTATTATTTTTATAGGTGCCTATTTAATTTCAGATATTTATATTATATTTACGTAATTTTAACCTCGGTCGATTAATGATGCTTACCAGTATGTGTGGTTATACTGATACTATTTTTGCTATACTATTTTGAGGTATAGCCTAGTTGCAGGATCAGTTCAGGTTTCATTGCTTGATGCGGATAGGGATCCTCAGCAACTTTCGTCTTTTTATTCCTATGGTGGAAGCTGAGTTTCAATTATCTTTCTTGTTTTTTAGTAGCTCCTGTACTTGTCTAGACTAGATCTTCGGGGTAAAAAAAATTTGATGTATTTGAAGGATTGTAATAAGTTTATCCATATTTTTGAAGAGTTAAATGATTTTGTTTTATGACTTTTGCATATTTCTAATTGGGTGGTAAGAGTTCTCCTATCTAGATGGATTAGAGTAGGTGCCCTCACGATCCGATTAGTTAGATAGCGATACTCTGTGTCTCCAGGCCAGTTGTATTGTCCAGAATTATATTTTGAAGATATGTATATTTGTATTTGTTCCCAATTTTATTCTGTCAAACTATATTTGGTAGATATGTATATGTGTATCTCTTCTTTTTGAATCGATACACATTGATACCTCTCTCTCTCTCTCTCTATATATATATATATATATATATATATATATATATAGCTTAATTTGTATTTGACAGATATGTATATGTGTATCTCTTCCCAATTATATTTTTTTAAATTGTATTTGACAAATATGGTATATGTGTATATCTTCTTTTTAGATTGATACATATTGATACAATCAATTGTATCTATGCACCAGACAAACACATGATACAGTATTTTTTTCTTGGATTGATACATATCATTACAGCCAATTGTATCTGTGTATGAGAAAAAATATATGATACATGTTGATACAATCAATTGTATCTATCTACAATATTGTATCAATTGTGTCATGAAAGTATATACAACATATGATACAAATGCATAACAAGGACAAAATACTGTTCAATACATTGAATACACAAGGAACAAATACACTTGATACAATTATATTTATTGATATATAAGTATTCATTGATATAAATTGTATTCGTTGATAAACCTGATAAAATTATATTTATAGATACAACCTAATACATTTTGATACAATTATATTCGTTAACACAATCGTATTCATTGATACAAAATATAAATACACATATATTCATATTTTATAAATATAATTGTATTCGTTGATATAACTTGATATAACCTGATACAATTGTATTCATTTATACAAATTATATTCATTAATACACTTGATAAATTGTATTCGTTGATACAAATCAATTGTACTCAATTATATTTTGTGATACAACAAATATAATTGTATCAAGTTGGTTCACAACCCCCCCCCCCTCCTCCACGCCCCTCCCACATCTCGCTCGCCTCTTTCCTCCTTCTTCCAATCTCGCTCATCACTTTCCTTTTAATTTATAGTACAAATCGTAATTAAGCAAATTATACCTATAGATTTCTAATTAAATTCAAATTATAGTCCTTTAATGAAAGTTCCTCTTTTTAATAAATGGACCCATGCCCATCTTTAATTAAATGAAAAAAAAATTCCGATGATTTACACCAAAATTATCTCAAAATCTAATCGGACTATGTACAAGTTTGGGGAGGAGATGACCACTCCTAACAAGTTATAATTTGAATGGAAGAAATGATTTTACAAAGATCTTTTGTGTTTTATTTATTTATTTATTTACTGTATCACACATATTTTATCGATCTTATACAAAAATAAATATATAAATAAAATAAAATAAACAATGAATTACAAAATATATCTCTCCTGAATTTGGGATCGGCCAAGAGACATATATTCTCTCTGTCACAATTCATTTGTCATCGTTTAATCTTATACAAAATTTAAGAAAAAAAGAAAGAGTTTTAAAATTTGTGGTCTAATATAAATTTAAGACATTTATGTGTTGTAAATTATTTCATTAAGAGTAAAAAAAAGTTAAAGATAAGTTATTTCTAATTATAGAAAGGTGCCGTTCTTTTCGAGACAGACCAAAAAGAAAAGAAAGTCACATAAATTGAGACAGAACTAGTATTTTATTCGCACACACCACCAAGAATTGTGACAAGATGCATAGATTTCTCCATCCTAAATCATAGATTTCGAGTTCAAGTTCTGCATATAAAAAAAATCTAGTAAGAAGCATTTTCCTCTTTAATATATTTTACATGGTGCAAATGCAGATTAGTAGGGAATCTAATATGAGTACAAGAGACAGAATAAAAATGTACTTTCTCCATTCCTAATTAAGTGGTTGTTTAACCTTTTTATTTTGTTTCTAAATAAGTGATTGTTTAAGCCTTTTCAACAAGACATTAATGATATTCTTTCAACTTTATCCTTCTTTAAATAAACAAAGTTTTACAAAATCAAGAAATTACTAAAAAGTTATATTTTTTTAAAAATATTTATTAAGAACAAGTTAGTAAAAATACTTTATTTTCTAGAAATGAATAATTTCTTAAGGGATGTATCGATACTAAAAAATTTCACTTATTTAAAAACAAAAGGAGTAAAAGACATTATTTGCACACGTTTGCAAAACTGACCCTCTTAACTCAACATATACAAGTTGAAGGGGAACACAACTTTCATACCACTCTTAACTACACTTCAATTAAGTTACTATGTTTAATAAACTATTTATGTCCGTACAGGCAATGATGTGTCTCATTACCTTCCGACAATATCTCCTAATTATTTAATTCATAGTAATTGGTCAGAAATGATAAATAATGAGCCATCTCTTACAGTTACAAAAGTAGCCTCTCAACCCAATTTTTTGTTTCTTTATTTACAAACAAAAGTGGGGCACTCGATTATGGGTTCTCTCAAAACTAAATACTTCATCCGTCTCATTTTATGTGATATCGTTTGATTGGGTACGATATTTAAGAAAAAAATAAAGACTTTTGAAATATGTGGTCTAAAACGATCATTGGATAAATGTGTGATTGTAATTCATTTTATTAAGGGTAAAAGGGGAATTTTAATGTTAAATTATTTCTAATTATAGTAAGGTGACATTCTTTTTGAAACAGACTAAAAAAAAAGGTGTCACATAAAATGTAACGAAAGGGATACGTACTTAACGCTTATGAGTACAATTAATCATGATTAAAGAAGAATCCCTCCTTAATCATGATGGGAGCTGCACAGATCTGCCCTCATGTGGACCTTAATTCATTTTCTCCAAATTAAAAAAAAAATAAGATGAAGAATAAAAATCTTCTCAAAAGTTTATCCATAAATTAGTAATATAGAAATGTAAATTATTTAAAATGATCAATCATCTCCTTTTTTCCCTCTCTTTTTAATTAAAATTGGCCAAAAGGCCACATTTTATTAGAAAAAAAAAACATTCAGAATTCACAGAAAAACGGACCAAAAGAGCTGTGCCCAAAACAAAAACGAAAATTGGCCCAAAAAAATTGGCTCAACCCGGAAAAAGAAACAAAGAAAAACATAGAAAATATCTTCAGACAATAATAATCCATCTGGTTTTAGACCCTTCTTCTTCCTCTGCACTTTCGACGGTCGGTGAACAAGATCACGAGTGTTGGGACCGAAATTGGTAGGACGTTATGCGGAAGCTAATAATTACAAACTTTAAAGATGATAAATCAGATCATAAAGATAACTATACTAAAATAATCATAATATATTAATATTATTTGATCAAGCGACCTACATATAAGAAAACAATACAAAATCTAAATTATTGGAGAGAAACCTCCCGTAAATAAAGCTCTCTAAAAACACTCATTGTGGATGTTATTGTATTTTGGTATGAAAAAAGGAATTTTTAATAATAGAAGTCCACATTTTTCCTCCAAGAAAGAGGTTAGTCAAATATGAAAGATTTTTATATTTTCCTTTTAGGAAAATAAAAGTAATTATGATAATACTTTGACTTTTCTTTCACAGAAAAATAGAACTCAAATGGTAAGAAAATCAAGTCAAAACGCTAACAATTCTCCCCTTTTGACCTAGATATTCTTGACGAAACTTGACTCGCCTTCTTCATGTGCATGATCTTCGTTCTTCTCATAATCTTCATTTATCACTGTTGTTTACCATGATTAAAAGTTGATATGAGTTAAAAATTGGAGCCCTGTGCATTATAGTAAGCACATGTTGATAATATTGGAGCCCTGTGTTAAAAGTGAGCAAGGTTTAAAATTGAAGCCTTGCGCGTTAAAAGTGAGCAGAGGTTAAAAATGAAGCTCATGCGTTAAAAGTATGCATGAGTTAAAAGGAACCCAAGCGTTAAAAGTTAGCATGAGTTGAAAGTTGGAGCTCATGCGTTAAAGTAAGCATGAGTTGAAAGTTGATTTTTATTTTTAAAGATGGAGCAGCATGATTGTTGAAAATATGATTAAAATTTTATCTCCACATTTGTATTTTCCATCCTTTTTTGACAAAAAAACTCGTCATTATCTTTGAATTGGTTGCAACTTGATCTGAACCGCCTTGAACCCATCTTCAACCTCATTCAACCATTGGACCATTGAACCATTGGAACCGTTGGATAATTAGCTCTAATACCACTTGTTGGGATCGAAATCGGGAGGACGTCATGCGAAAGCTAATAATTACAAACCTTAAAGGCGATAAATCAGATGACAAAGAAAACTATACTAAAATAATTATAATATATTAATATTATTTGGTCAAGCGACCTACATATGAGAAAATAATATAAAATCTAAATTATTGGAGAGAAATCTCTCCGTAAATAAAACTCTCTAAAAGACTATATTGTGGATGCTATTGTGTTTTGGTATGAAAAGAGGGATTTTCAGTATATAGAAGTCTAAACTTTTCCTCCAAAAAAGTGATTAGTCAAATATGGAAGATTTTTATATTTTTCTTTCAAAAAAATTAAAAGTAATTATGGTAATACTTTGACTTTCCTTACAGAGAAATGTAAAACTCAAATATGATAAGAAAATTAGAAAAAACCCCTAAAGAGGAGAGGAGTCTTCAACCAGCACGTTCGCGACTGTTGATCTGACAATGAGGAGCTAATGATGTATAACAGAGAGATCTCATGGGTAGAGATCTAAGAACATCAAGGCGTGGGTCAATTTTACTTCAGACATCTAAAGTTCTCATAGATGTCGTGCAATCGATTTTGATAAAGACTTCTTCTAATCATTTCTGGTGAGTTCTCCATTGTCACGACCAAGACTGTCGTGAGTGGCACCCACCCAACCCCCGGATGAGCGAACCAATAGAGTCCAACTCTCAGCATAGCCTAACAGCCCAAAACCAGTGTGCAGAAATGTAAACAAGCAATCAATCATGCTAAAATCAACTCTATAGAAATAAATGTAACCTGCGAAAAAATCCCACCCTAGAATCTGAAAGTCATCATACCAAATACTAGAGTACGGGGATGCAACCCCAAAAATAAAAATAGTTTTAAGCCCGAAATAAATGGGCTACAACTCAAATAGATAGAAATCAAGGCAGCTTGGTCGAACAGCTCACCCTTGATATCTCGAAGTGTCAGTCCTACAAGTGAGGTCGTGCGTCAACCGTCAGAAGATTTTATGTACTCACACAAGACAAGCAAGTGTAGTATCTGTACACAACCACCGTGTACTGGTGGAATCATCAGCCAGTTCCAAATAAACAGTGTATGAGTAGTACAAAATCAAGTAAGAGTACAGAAACACATAGTCAAGTCAACAGGTATTCCTAGACTACCAGTCTCTACCTAACTTGTCTCACATGTAAACCACTTCACAGCTATGATCAACAATCCACAACAATAACAGTTATGCCTCGTTACATATCCCGAATCCACTCTGGATCCCCTCTAGACAACATCTAAGTGTCAGATAAACAACCCGATCTACAACAAGACCAACTCATAAAGCAATGTAACAACCCGGCCTCTCAAGGACCAAAATACACAACCACAATTCATAAGCACAACCCGGTCCACTCAAAAAACAATTAATAAAGATGCAAAATACAAGAAAGTAAACCCATACCAGGCGTAGTACCCGAGCGAATCGTTAGTATTATCCCGTACCAGGCGTGATTCCCGAGTCAACTATTAGTGTATCCCATACCAGGCGTGGTACCCGAGACAACCGTTAGTATATCCCGTATCAGGCGTGATACTTGAGTCAATTGAATGTCACACAAATTCACAGTCACAAACAATGAACAATCACACTTGTAAACCAACAAGCAACACACCTAGTTCATTTCACGAGACTGAAAATATGATTTTGGACATTCATAACCATTTTCTAAACAATGCATACCACACAATTACTTAGACATTAGTACACAAATACACAATGCATACAAGAATCAATAACCATCACCTACCTCGAATAATAAAGCTCTATAGTGCCGGAGCTTTCTCTTTTTCAGGATTCCTTGCTTGTTCTTGGTCTAGAAATAAATATACAGTAATCAAAAATTAATACTTATGACCTACAAATTACCCAGATTATGAAAAATCTCAAATCCTAGGCCAACCATGATCATTTCACCCACTCCTGGGCTTTTTCACCATTAATTAACCTAAATTCATCATTTTTACGGATTTCCTTAGAGAATTATGGATAAATGATCATTACCCATTATCAAGGATCAAAACTCAAGAACTCTAGCACCCTAGGATTCATTTTTTTCTCAGATTCTACCAATCCTAGGTCATCCAAAACCTTTTTTCAAGTCCACCCCTAGCAATTCTATAGCATAGGAAAGATATCATGGAGTTTGGGGAGTAGAATCCTTACCTTTAGGAAGAAAAACAGTGGAAAACGGATGAAAATTGCCCAAAATCGCCCCTTTCTTCTCCCAAAATATTTTAAGAAAAACTGAACTGTTTTGGGAAAATTTCTGCATTAAATTCCATCATGATCCTCTATAGCGGTCCACTCCACTATAGAGATACCACCGTAGCAGAGTCATCTACTACAGCGGAGGCTGACAATCATTGACTTCCACTGTAGCTGTAATTTCTCCGCTACAGCGGAGGTCGCTGTCAACTGCTGTAGCGGTTGACATGGGAAAAAAGTCATAAAATCTCCAAAACTAGTCTATTTTTTTTTACAACCCACTTATTTCTCCGATGTTCCGGAACAACCCCTTCACGTCAACCTCTATTCCGGGAGTTCTACATACCCGAATTCGATTCCGAAAAGTCCTCCAGACTCCTTTATGTCTTAGCTAAAAGAAAAACTAGCTTAAATCAAGACATCTAACCCAATCCTTATCAGGATTATCCTAGACCATACCTCGCTCCAAAATTGGTCGAGACTAGCCTATCCCAGAATTTTAAACTCCCAAACCCAGAGTTTTCTAACTCTAAAAATTAGCAAAAATGGTTTATCCATAATGATGGACCCGATCATTACTATAGATACTAATTTACCCAATCGTTCATCCCCGAACAATCAAACCTGAAAATACGAAAAGATAAAGAAAGAAAGAGTAGTACCTGTATCCTCAAACAAACGAGGGTACTTGTCCCGCATATACTTTTCGGTTTTCCAAGTGGCCTCCTCAATTGGATGATGCTTCCATTGAACTTTCACCATACAAATCACCTTTGTCCTCAATTTTTGAACATCTTGATCAAGAATCAAAATTTGCTCCTCTTCATATCGAAGATCTTTATCAAGTAACACCTCATCCCACTTGATGATATAGTCCCCATCCCCATGGTATCGCTTTAGCATGGATACATGAAACACTGGATGGACACCCGAGAGACTGGGCGGCAGCGCCAATCTATAAGCGACGGGCCCTATGATCTCAAGAACCTCAAACGGTTTGATGAACCGAGGGCTGAGCTTGCCTCTCTTACCAAAATGCATAACACCCTTCATTGGTGATACTTTTAACAATACCTGTTCACCAACCTGAAATTCCATGTCCCGAACCTTGCGATCCACATATTCCTTCTGCCTGCTTTGGAAAGCTAGTAACTTGGCCTTAATACCTCTTACCTTTTCTTGCGCTTCCCTTACTAAGTCTACGCCCAAAGTCTTTGCATCGCCTTCCTCAAACCACCTAATCGGTGATCTACAACTCCTCTCATACAGAACCTCGAACGGTGTCATGTTGATACTGGAGTGGTAGCTATTGTTGTATGAGAACTCACACAATGATAGAAACTGGTCCCAATGACCCCCAAAGTCAATCACACATGCTCTCAGCATATCCTCCAATACCTGAATCATCCTCTCCGACTGACCATCAGTCGGACGATGGAAGGTTGTACTAAAGGTGAGTTGTGTGCCCAACTCCTCATGCAACTTGTCCTAAAACTTGGAAGTAAACTACGTAACCCTGTCTGAAATGATGAACAGTGGCACTCCATGCAATCTGACAATCTCTTTCACGTAGATCTTAGCCAATTGCTGTGAATTATAATCCACCCTGACCGGGATGAAGTGAGCTGACTTGTCCAGCCTGTCAACAATGACCCAAATAGAGTCATACTTCCCCAAAGTCTTGGGGAGACCCACCACAAAATCCATGGCTATTCTCTCCCACCTCCACTCTGGAATGGGCATCCTCTGAAGTAGTCCTGTAGGTCTTTGGTGCTCATACTTTAACTGCTGGCAATTCTGACACTTGGACACAAAATCAACTATGTCTCTTTTCATGCTAGGCCACCAATAAAGTTGTCTCAAATTCCTATACATCTTGGTTACACCCGAATGAATTGAATACCGAGAACCATGAGCCTCTGCCAACACTTTCTGAATCATGTCATCAACTCGAGGAACATATATATTTCCTCTAAAGTTTAACACACCGCAAGAATCCAATGTGGCATCCCCGGACTCTCCGGATATTGCCTTGCTCTGAAGCCTGCCCAACTGCGAATCCTGAAACTGTTTTGAAATTCCCAGGTGCATGAACTTGGACTCCAATGCCTGAATTTTCCTTGCTAGTGGTCGTTTGGACACCCCCAAACAAGCCAAACTGCCCATACTAACTGTTTTTTGGCTCAATGCATCTTCCACCACATTAGTCTTACCCAGATGGTATTGAATAGTCACATAATAGTCCTTCAACAACTCCATCCACCTTCTCTGCCTCAGATTCAAGTCCTTCTGAGTGAAAACATGTTGCAGGCTGCGATGATCAGTGAACACCTCACACTTGACACCATAAAGATAGTGTCTCCAAATCTTGAGTGCAAAGACCACCGTTGCAACCTCTAAATCGTGAGTCAGATAGTTTCTCTCATGCACCTTCAACTTCTTAGAAGCATAGGCTATCACATTCCTATCCTGCATCAACACAACACCCAAACCAGAATGTGAAGCATCATAGTAAATAATAAAGTCTTTACCTTCAATCGGCAAGGACAAAATAGGAGACATGGTCAAAAGTGTCTTGAGCTTTTGGAAGCTCTCCTCGCACTTGTCAGACCACACAAATGGTACATCTTTCTGTGTCAGCCTTGTCAAGTGAGTAGCAATGGATGCAAAATCCTTAACAAACCTCTGGTAATAACTTGCGAGCCCCACAAAACTTTTTACCTCAGTCACCGAGCTAGGCTGGACCCAACTCTTGACTGCCTCAATGTTCTGCGGATCTACCATCACCCCTTTTTCTGATACTACATGCCCCAAGAATGCTACCAAAGTCATCCAGAACTCACACTTGGTGAACTTCGCATAAAGCTTTTGACGCCTCAAAATGTCCAACACTATACGAAGATGTTTAGCATGCTCCTCCCTACTCTTGGAGTAGATCAAAATATCATCAATGAAAATAATGACGAATGAATCCAAGATTTAAACACCCCATTCATTAAACTCATGAATGCCACTTGCACATTAGTGAACCCAAATGACATCACTAAGAACTCGTAATGTCCATACCGAGTCTAAAAAGCAGTCTTAGGAACATCCTTGGGCCTAATTTTCAACTGGTGATACCCTGACCTCAAGTCAATTTTTGATAATACCGATGCACCCTGTAACTGGACAAACAGATCATCAATACGGGGTAGAGGGTACTTATTCCCGATGGTAACCTTGTTCAACTGCTTGTAATCTATGCACATCTGCATACAACCATCCTTCTTCTTTACACACAATATTGGAGTACCCCAAGGTGAAGCACTGGGATGGATAAATCCCTTATCTAAGAGTTCCTGAAGTTGAGTCTTAAGTTCTCTTAACTCTGCTGGAGCCATATGATACGGAGGAATGGAAATGGGATGAGTGCCTAGCTCCAAGTCAATACAAAATTTTATATCCCTGTCCGGAGGCATGCCAGGCAAATCCGTTGGGAGTCAAAACTCTGAAATAACTGGAACTGACTCAATAGAGGGGGACTCCACACTATTATTCCAGAGATGAGCCAAATAGGCTAAACACCCTCTCTCCGCTAGCTTCCTAGCTCGAACGAATGATATAACTCTGACCAACTTAGACCTGTACACACCTTCCCACTTTAGCCTATCCTTACACGAAATCTCTAGAGTCACAGTCTTGGTGTTACAATTCAACACAATATGATGCAGGGATAACCAGTTCATGCCCAAAATAATATCAAAGTCAACCATATCCAGAATTACTAAATCTACCCAACTATGCAACCCCATAAAAACAACCGAACAGTTACGATAAACATGAGTCACAATAACTGACTCTTCAACTGGGGTAGAAACATGGATAGGGGAATCAAGGATATCACATATCAAGTCCAGACCCAACGCAAAACTCACAGACACATAAGAATATGTAGAGCCTGGGTCAAATAATACCGAAGTCATTTTATCACAGACGAGAATGGTACCTGTAATTACTGCATCTGATGCCTCAGCCTCGGTCCTCCCCGGAAATGCGTAATAGTGAGCCCGGTCATCAATTCGAGCAACCTCTCAGGCCGACTGCACCGTACCCCTGCCTGCGCAGCTGTTTCCTCTGTCTCCCCGGCCTCCCTGAAAGTTACCTTGCCCACCATGTGGATGACCTCTAGCATGACCACCTCTACCTGCTGGGACCACAGCCTTGGGCTGCTGCTGAACCTGATTACCAGTCTGTCTGTGAGGTCACTCCCTCTTAAAGTGGCCTAAATCACCACAATGGAAATAACCGCGGTCAAGTGCAGGCCTGCTAGCAGATGAATAAGAAGCTCCCTGGCCCTTAGGAGCTGAAAATTACCGATTAGCTCCCGGATGACCACCTGTAGCAGCTGGCAGAGCTGACTGAATAGGAAGGGCTGAGTATACCTGCTAATTCTGACCCCTGGAGTACGAACCACCATAATTTCCCTCGTTCCGGAGATTCTTGGCTAACGCCTTAGTCTGCCCTACCTTCTTGACTCCCGCAAATTTCTTCACATAATCTGCCACTTCATTGAAGTCTTTCCCTGAAGAAGTCATATGCACAGACAATACCTGAAGCTAGGTATTAAGACCCTTGATAAACAATAAAACCCGCTCCTCCTCAGAACCCAGCAATTGTGTAGCAAAACTAGACAAGGCATGAAATTTTGCCTCGTAAGCAGAGACTGACATGCTACCCTGCTCTAAATTCAAGAATTCATCCTTTTTCTGGTCCCTCAAGGTACGAGGTACGTAATTCTCTAAGAAAAGAGAGTAGAACTGCTCCCAAGTCACTGGAGGTAAAACAGACGACCGATAATCCATATGAGATCTCCACCACTGCTTGGTATCACCCTGCAGCTGAAATGTGAAGAACTCAACCCCATACTTTTGCACAATGACCAGCTTGTGTAACCTCTCATAACAATATAGTATGAACTCATAAGCATCTTTCCTGTCAGTACCTTGAAACGTAGGAGGTTTTAGCTTGAGAAACTTGGTCAGCATCTCATGTTCGTTTCCTGTCATCACGGGGCCTAGCATTGGCCTGAAGAAGTCACCTGTGCCTGAAGTTGCATCCATCCTAGGAGCCGTAGGATCTGCTGGTTGAGTGCCTAGAGCCTGGTTTGCAACGCCCCCGGGTATGTCTCCAGCATCAACCAAATCACTCAAGAAGTTCCAAGCCTGCTGAAATGCTTCGGGCGTTATAGAGGGAAGGCCTGCACCTCTAGCTGGTGTTGCCTCTACCTCCGCCCGCACCCCTTCATCCCTTCATCCTCCACAACAACTTCCATATCCTTGACAACCTATTCCTGAGGTGGGGGAGGAGTTACCTCTCATGCTCTTGCAACAGCTTGAGCCCCACCCCTGGCGGGTATGACTCTTCCTCGTCCTCTGCCCCTTCCCCTACCTCTACCACAGACAGTCGGGCCCACTACTGGGATCGTTGGTCTAGCTTCATTGTTCCTTGTGTTAACCATCTGCAGATAGAAGAGTGAAAGAGTCAGATACCAATTTGTATCACCAGATACCAATTGGAATTAAGTTATAGCACGATGGAAGCAAGAAGAGATAGTTTCCTAAAGTCCTATTGCCTCTCGAAGAAAAGTACGAACGTCTCTGCCCATTTCGTAAGACTCTACTAGACCTGTTTTGGTACGATGAGATCAATGAACCTAGGGCTCTGATACCATCTTTGTCACGACCCAAACTGCCGTGAGTGGCACCCACTCAACCCCCGAATGAGCGAACCAATAAAGTCCAACTCTCAGCATAGCCTAACAGCATAAAACAAGTGTGCAGAAATATAAACTAGCTATCAATCATGCTAAAATCAACTCTATAGAAATAAATGTAACCTGCGGAAAAATTCCACCCTAGAATCTGAAAGTCATCATACCAAACATCTACCAAATACTAGAGTACGGAGATGCAACCCCAAAAATAAAAATAATCTAAGCCCGAAACAAATGGGCTATAACTCAAATAGATGAAAATCAAGGTAGCTTGGTCGAACAGCTCACCCTTGATATCTCGAAGTATCAGGCCTATAAGTGAGGTCGTGCGTCAACTACCAAAAGATTTCCTGTACTCACAAAAGACAAGCAAGTGCAGTATCAGTACACAACCACCGTGTACTGGTAGGATCATCAGCTAATTCCAAATAAACAGTGTATGAGTAGTACAAAAATCAAGTAAGAGTACAAAAATACATAGGCAAGTCAACAAGTATTTCTAGACTACCAGTCTCTACCTAACTTGTCTCACATGTAAACCACTTCACAGCTATGATCAACAATCCACAACAATAATAGTTATGCCTCGTTACATATCCCGGACCCACCTGGATCCCCTCTAGAAAACACCTAAGTGTCAGACAAACAATCCGATCTATACCAAGACCAACTCATAAAGCAATGTAACAACTCGGCCTCTCAAGGACCAAAATACACAACCACAATTCATAAGCACAACCCGGTCCACTCAGAGAATCATTAATAAAGATGTAGAATACAAGAAAGTAAACTTGTACCAGGCGTGGTATATGAGCCAACCGTTAGTATTATCGTGTACCAGGCGTGGTACCCGAACCAACCGTTAGTATATTCCATACCAGGCATGGTACCCGAGCCAACCGTTAGTATATCCTATATCAAGCATGGTACCTGAGCCAACCGAATGTCACACAAATCCACAGTCACAAACAATGAACAATCACACTTGTATACCAACAAGCAACACACCTAGTTTATTTCACGAGACTGAAAACATGATTTTGGATATTCTTAACCATTTCCTAAGCAAGCATACCATACAATTACCTAGACATGAGTACACAAACACACAATGCATACAGAAATCAATAACCATCACCTACCTCGAATAAGTAAGCTCTATAGTACCGGAGCTTTTTTCTTTTTCAGGATCCCTTGCTTGTTCTTGGTCTAGAAATAAATACACAGTAACCAAAAATCAATACTTATAGCCTACAAATTACCCAGATTATAAAAAATCCCAAACCCCAGGCTAACCATGATCATTCCACCCACTCCTGGGATTTCCCACTATTAATTCACCTAAATTCATCATTTTTACGGATTCCCTTAGAGAATTATGGCTAAATGATCATTACCCATTATCAAGGATCAAAACTCAAGAACTCTAGCACCCTAGAATCCCTTTTTTCCTCGGATTATACCATTCCTAGGTCATTCTAAACCTTTATCCAAGTTCACCCCTAGCAATTCTATAGCATAGGAAAGATATCACGGAATTTAGAGAGTAGAATCCTTACCTTTAGGATGAAAAATGGTGGAAAACGGATAAAAATTACTCAAAATCGTCTCCTTCTTCTCCCAAAATGTTTCAAGAAAAACTGAACTATTTTGGAGAAATTTCTGCATTAAATCTCGTCATGCTTCGCTATAGCAGTCCGCTCCACTATAGCGGTACCACCGTAGTGGAGTCTTCTTCTATGGCAGAGGCTGACCATCATTGACTTCCACTGTAGCGGTAATTTCTCCGCTACAACGGAGGTTGCTATGGCGGAGTGTCAACCGTCGTAGTTTTTGACACGAGACAGAAAGTCATAAAATCTCCAAAACTAGTCCATTTTATAACACACTTATTTTCCCAACATCTCGGAATAACCCCTTCATGTCCACCTCAATTTCGAGAGTTCTACATACCTGAATTCGATTCTGAAAAGTGGCTCAGACTCCTTTATGTCTTAGCTAAAAGGAAAACTAGCTCAAATTAAGATATCTAACTCAATACTTACCCAGATTGCCCTAGACTATATCTCGCTCCAAAATCAGTCGAGACTAGCCTAGCCTAGAATTTCAAACTCCCAAACTCGGAGTTTTCTAACTCTAAAAATTAACACAAATGATTTACCCATAATGACGGACCTGGTCGTTACATCCATGACTTAAGCCCCTACGATATAAGCTCCGAGATGAATGTAGCTTTATTCAGTGTTTCTAGTTCGCTCTAACTAACTATTAGTTCCTCCCAACAGGTTGAGCTATGAAGAAGCTAATACCATTGTTAGAGAGAAATTTCATAGTATTTTATATCTTCATGCGTTCTTGAAAATTGCTACTACAGGCTGGTACCACTGTTGATCCAAAAACTTGCACTTGATGGACGGTAAATGACTGTTCGTGCTTTGTTACTTTTATGGATTTTGCTATATCTTTCTTAACCTCTGTGAAGTAGTTGTATCTTTACTATGAAACTTGTATCAATTGTTGTTTTGGATTCTGAAACTTTTATGTTGGCATCTTTTGAATTTAATATTTGGAGTTTGGTACTTGTCTAGGTTTAATATGCTTCTGCCTTTTGTAGGAACTTCCCGATAATTGTTAAATTGTAAGAACCTGCAAAATGAACAGTTAGATTAGTAAAATAATCAGCCAATTGATTGTCTTTTCTATAGACATGCTCCACCATGATATTTCCATTCTCCCTTAGCATGTTTATGCTCTTCACTTTCATGGTAATATTGCAAGGGATCTCCCAAATCCTATCTAGCACCTTTTTCATGGTTAAAAAGTTGGTTTTCACCACCAAATGAGTAAAGGGATTGGCAATGAAGTATTCGAAACCAGTTTTAAATGCTCTAGCTTTAGAAATGAGACTAGTTCCATCCTCAATCTGTCTAGCTTCAGCATATTTGAGATTGCCAGAATAATCTCTAATACAAAAACCAATGAAACTAGTTTCTGAATTCGCGTTAGAGGCTCCATCAAATTACACTTGAAAGTCCCTCTCTGAGGTCCAGAGAACAATCTTACAACTTATAGAGGGAGTGTAATCTTCTAAAAATTGTATAATCATAGGCTAGTAGTGCTTATTAAGGTGTTTCCACCAAAGATACCTAGTCTTAGAAAATAAGTATAAACTTATGTTAATCTCGAACACCACCTTGGGGAAAGACATAGTCTCCCTATGAGTAATTGCATTTCTCCTTTTCTAAATCTGTCACATAATAAAAGTTAAAAGGAATTTATAGATAGGCTTTAATTTGATTGTACAATCAATAATCTACTATTTATTCAGAGTGACCTTCATCTACAAAAAAGGTCCTTGAATTTATGTTGCTGGTGCAAAGATCTGTCACATTCTTACTGCAAAAGAGCATGTTAGGAATAGGTGATCAATGATTTTCTGGCAATCAATATTACAACAACCACATCTCATGTGTTCCACCACTTCAATTCTTATAAATACTTTCTCTATAAGCAGCCTCTTTTTTCACAATCTCCATAGAGAAAAGGATACTTTGAAGGGTCCACCATTAATACACATTAGAGAAATGATCTCACTCTCTTCTGTCTGTTTTAAAATTCTCATGCATTGCTGGCAGTAAATCTACTAGATCCATTCAGCATCCATCAAGATTTATCCCAATCTCTAGTATCTTTTGTAAAGCACATTTTTTTCTGGACTTGATACACTATCTATTGGAAAAAAGTTTGATGAAGCTTCTCATTGTTCCAAGCACCTAAATTCATCAAATGTGATATATGTTTCACTGTTCTATCTAAGTTATAACTAGGAGGTAGAACATAGATTATTATTTTTTATGTTACCAACAACAGAGACTATTTTTCTTCATAATCTATATTCTCCATGTTTTGAATATTATACTGATCATAATGGAGGACCCATGAGAAAAAATATCAAATTACATTTAGAACTTGGAAAGATGCTTATATATAAAAGAATGATATAATCTATTAGGGTCCATGCTATAAAGTTGTCTTTTTATTTTTTTAGATGCTTCTCCCACCTTTCTTTATTTTTATATTCTTCTTCCTTGAAAGATTTAATTACTAGTTTGTACTATTTGCAATAGTTTGGACATGAACTCGTATATATATATAATATTTCAATTACCAGTTCTATACAATATGGATTTTTTACATTGTTGCTTTCACTAATCATACTGCATGCTTTACTACTCTTCTATCATGCTCAATTCAACACCCCCTTTGAATGGTGAAGGCATTACAAAAATTGATGAATATGATGCAAGTGAGTCATTCTAGTATGACCTTTTTCATTTGCCGTATTTGGTAACTTCTATAAAAGAAGTTTCAATTGGACTCTACGATATTAGATGCTGCAAAAATAGAGAATGACACAATAAAAGATGCATCTAATGGAGAAACTAAGGTCTTTAGCAGCGCGACTAGCTCCATGACATTCCTTCATGCTCTAAATATTTTATATTCAAAAATTATTATATCTATTTCAGAGTTTGATTTAGCTTATAAAAAATTAGACAATGATGAAGTATTTAGTAAATGTCTCGTGACATACCAACTAAGGGATTGTTAGTTCACCTGGTTGAATCTAGAATTCTAGGAGAACTTCACTTCATGCACCCTAAGAAATAACATGACAATGTACCAATTAGTTTAATAGAGACTGTGATTGATTTTTCTGAAGAAATTGATAATCAGAAAGTCAAAGGCAAGGATGCTTTGAGATTTTATAAACTTCGGTAAAGTTATTTTTCTTGAATTTTTCTGTGAATTGTAGGGTTATTAGTCCTATTATACCTCCTTCATTAGAGATTATCACAATGTGAATTCATATCCATAACTTGTTACACACCAGACAGATACTCAAGAATGAATTTTTTCATTTGACTTTCCTCTTGGTCCTTCACCATAGCTAATTTTTCTTAAGGCTTTTGACAAAGGTGGAGATATTTCAGTTTTTGCTAACTGTGAGCTCCCATGGCTTGGCCATGAACATTCATCTTTTAATTTTTTAATGCTAATATTAAATTCAAATAAACTATTCGAGATTATTATTCAAAAAGCATAACCCATTTATATGTCAGTGATGAAGCTCAAATGAAAAGCATTTGTAATTTTAATTCTAGGGTTACTAACATCTATATGATAAAGGAAGATGATCAATATTTTTCACATAAACTTTATTTTTCTCACTCCGTGCAACGGGAACTTATTTTTCTCCTTGATAGAAAGTCTTTATCGTCATCACTTTTATGTATCTCTATGCAGTAAAATAGAAGACACTAATATTTGCTCTCTGTGAAAGACAAACTTCAATACAACATGACATTAAGCCTCACTTTAGCTTTCACTATTGAAGCTCATCTTTCATTGGATGATGTCTTTTAATTTCTTTGAATAAGTTCTTTAGATGCATTGGTTCATAGTACATGCTTTGATGTTCTTCAAGCAGTGCTCGATATATCCTTAAATATAATTACATTCATTGTTGTATCTTTGGTCTTATTAAATTTGGACCAACTAGAGTATGACAAAAAAAAATCAGCAAACCATTCAATGCGATGATGTACATGCAAGGTAATAATTATAATTTTTGTATTGTGGAACTTCCACATGTCTTTTGCATCGACATTTAGAATTGACTTGATTTTGGAAAGGTTTAAAGCACTTTCTTTAATAGAAAAGATTTGGGTATGTCTTAATTTGGAGTAGTGTTTATTGGTTATTCTAAAGGCTTTTCAGTTCTAAATATAAAAAATGCTTCAAATGTATGTGAACTACTTTCGAGGTGTGCTGCTTCAGTAAAATTGATAACTGACTTACATATGAAGGTGTTATATAATATCATCAGTAATTTTTTAAATTCTATTCAGCTTACTTTCTTGGTGGCTTTAATTAACTATATTTAGAATGTGGATACACTATTAGAATATGCAAATGAAGATGAATATTCAAGAAATGATATCGTTATGATCTTTGAAAAATCTCCTAAAAGGGAGAAAATTAGTTCCTTTAGTTGGCATGGAGTATATAATATTATAGAGGCTTGAGAAATATGTCAAATTGATTCATTCGAGACTTGCTTTTTTCTAAAAGGATCTAAGATAGATGCACTTTTTTAAATGAATATTTTAATGAGTACGTTATTGTAAAAAAAAATTATCATTGTACAAGGGAAATTTCTTGATGCATATGACTACCTTTCATGCTTGTATTTTCTATTTTTTTATTTGTCACATCATTTATATAATGAAGACATAGTATCACAAGACAATCATATTTTAAAAGTCATTGATTATTGAAGTACATACATACCACATGAAACGTATATAATTATATATGGTATATAACATATGTCAAGTTTGATCCAATAGACAGATATTTTAAAGTAATGAAAATGGGATTTGGCTTCTAGTTTTCTTTGATGGCCTTGCATTTCATGTTTTATTAAATGATCAACTTTCTCAAACTGTGTAGGAAAGTTTAGAAAACCCAAAACTAACTTGCAACAAATGTTTAAATCAAAGAGTTAGGGTACACATAATTTCTTTGCTAAGCCTTGCTCTTGGTGTTCTAAATGGTTGCCCTCATTTTGAGACATGGAATACTAGTATTTTGGACTAGTTTAACTTAGTTATCTGGAATCTATGCTTCTACAAGGATAGTGTAGTAGCCTTGAGTATTGTTTGTTTTCTCAATGTTAGTTCATTTGTTAAGTGTGTTAAGCCTAGCACAAATTCTATTTTCGATGTTACTTTTAAGAATGTGAATATAGAGCATATTTATGTTAGGTTGCTCGTAAGTCTTTTGACATCGATGACACAATGGCTAATTGTAAATCTTCTAGGATACACAACTACCAATTTCTAGAAAGAGAAAAAGAGGAGGAACACATTCGTTCTAATATTGGAAAACACAAGTGATATCAGTTAAAATTTTGAAATGGAAGAAGTGAATCCAATACTCTCTATATTTACAAAAGGTGTTGCAGTACTAACAGCTTCACTAAGGGACAATTCTGGTAAGACAATCTTACTGTTATAGAAGGGTGAAAAAATAGAACAACTTTTAGCCCGATTATTTTTTGTTTGATGGATGTTTTGAGAAGCTTGGACTTCTCCTTGAACTAGGTTTATCTATTGTTGGATTAATGAGTTAGTCACCTGATTTGGGTCAAAATAAAATTGTCCAACCTTATGATGAAATTATAATCGTCATTGTTATGATATCAATGTTGTTTTACATGAACCTTCAGGGTAATGTTCTTATTGAGGGAGGTAATATTATTATAAATATAATGACCATGATGGAAGACCTATGTGAAAATATGTCAAATTACATCTGGGACCTGGAAAGATGTTTATATACAGAAGAGATATATAATCTACTAGGTTTTTATATTGACCGAGTTCGTCATTATGAGTAAATTGTTCGTGTAAAGTTTTAAGTCAGAAAACTTTCGAGTTTTGGAGTTGAAAACTCTGGACTAGGCTAGTCTCGGCCGGTTTTGGAGTGAGGTATGGTCTAGGGTAATCTGGGTAGGGATTGGATAAATTATCTTGATTTGAGCTAGTTTTTTGGGTAGCTAAGACATAATGAAGTCCGGGAGACTTTTCAAAACTGAATTCGGGTAAGTAGAACTCTCGATATCGTGGTTGAAGTGAAGGAGTTATTTCGAAATGTCAGGAAAATGAGTTTGTTATAAAATAGAACCTTTTGAGAGGATTTATGACTTTTTGTCCCGTGTCAACCACCGTAGTGGTTGACACACCACCATAGAGACCTCCGCTATAGCGGAGAAATTACCATTATAGCAGAAGTCAACGTTAGTCAACCTCCGCCATAGCGGTGGACTCCGCTATGGTGGTACCGCTTCAGCAGAGTGGACTGCTATAGTGGAGTGTGATGGGATTTAATGCAAAAACTTCCCCAAAATAGTCAGTTTTTCTTCAACACATTTTGAGAGAAGGGCAAGGCGATTTTGGGCAATTTTCATCAGTTTTCTACCAATTTTCGTCCTAAAGGTAAGAATTCTACTCCCTAAACTTTGTACTATCTTTCCTACGCTATATAATTGCTAGAGATAGACTTGAATAAAGGTTTGGAATGACCTAGGATGGTAGATTCCGGGGAAAAATAGGATTCTAGGGTGTAGAAGTTCTTGGGTGTTGATAATTTCATTAGATTATGATCATGTGACCTTAATTCTCTAAATGTATCCATGAAAAATAGTGGGAATAGGTGAATTAATTATGGGAAATTCTGGGAAAGGGGTAGAATGATCATGGTTGGCCTGGAGTTTGGGATTTTGCATAATCTGGATAATTAGTAGGCCATAAAGATTGATTTTTTGTTATTGTGTGTTGTTTTAGACCAAGAACCGACAAGAACTTCAGAAAATGAAAAAGCTCCGGTTGAGTAGAGCTTGGAATATTTTGAGGTAAGTGATAGTTATTGATTTCTAATATGCATTATGTGTTCACGCACTATTTCGTAGTAGTGTATGAGTTTCATGTGTATGAAATGAATAGTGAATGTCTAGTTATCTGGTAATCAGTCTTGTGGAATGAACTTCTTTATTTGCTTGTTGGTTTTACAAGTATGTTTTTTCATTGGTTGTAATTGATTGGACTTGTTAAGATATTCGGTTGGCTTGGGTACCACGCTTGGTATGGGAATTACTAACGCTTGGCTTGGGTACCACGCCTGGTACGAGTATACTAACGGTTGGCTCAGGTACCATGCCTGGTATGGAAAATTTATAATGGTTAGCTTGAGTACCATGCCTGGTACAGGTTTATTTCATTACATTATTGTTTTCTTTCGATAGTTCCATGAGTGGATCGGGTTGTATTTCTAAATTCTGAATTCTTCTTATGGTCCATAAGAGGCCGGGTGATTCATTTAAAATGTGGGTTGATCTTAGTGTAGACCGGGATTGCATGTCTAATACTTAGGTGTTGTTAAGGGGATCCTTGGTGAGTTTGGGTTATGTAAAAAAGGGTATATGTTGTTGCTTTGGGTGTGGTCAATAGTTGATATTTGGTTCATGTGTTAATAAGCTAAGAGAGGGACTTAATATCTAGCTATTTGTTTACTTATTACATGTTTCATGTACCTTACTATGTTATAGTTTACTGTTCATATTATGTTTATTGGAGTTGGCCGATGATCCTACCAGTACACTTGTGTACTGATTCTGCACTTGCTTTTCTTTTTGTGAGTACATGAAATCTTCCAGCGGCTGATACGTGACCTCACCTGTAGTCCCAATGTTTTCAGATATCAAGGGTGAGCTGATTCGATTGAGCTACCTTGGTCTCTTCATTTTAGTCATAGCCAACTTGTTTCGGGGTTAGACTCTTATTTATTTTGGGATTGCATCCCCGTATTTTCTAGACAGTTTTGGTAGAATGTTTTGGTACGATGACTTTTAGGTCCTAGGGAGGGATTATCCGTAGGTTATTTTTAATAGTATTGAGATTGTTATTGAATTGCTAGTTTATTTTCTTGCACACTAGTTTTGAGCTGTTAGAATGGTTAAGTTCAGGGTCGTTGATGGTTCACTCACCCGGGGGTTGGGTGGGTGCCACTTATTGTGGTTTAGGTCATGACAAAGATGGTATCAGAGCCCTAGGTTCGTTGATCTCGTCGTACCAAAACAGGTCTAGTAGAGTCTTGCAGAATGGGTGCAGAGACGTTCGTACTTTTCTTTGAGAGGCTATAGGACTTTAAGAAAACTCTCTCTTCTTTTTTCCTTCGTGCTATAACTTGATTCCAATTGGTATTTGGTGATACAAATTGGTATCTGACTTTGTTCACTCTTCTGTCTATAAATGGTCAACATAAGAAACAATGGAGCAAGACCAGCGGTCCCAGCAGCGGGTCCGACTGTCAGAAGTAGGGGCAGGGGACGAGGTAGAGCAACACCCGTTAGGGGTGGAGCTCAGGCAGCTGCAGGACCACGTGAGGCAACCCCTTCTCCACCCCAGGATCAGGTCAAAAAGAAGGTCGAGGTTGCTGTTAAGGAGGGTGTAGAGCAGGCGGAGGCAGCACTGACTGGAGGTGCAGGCCTTCCCCCTATCACACGCGAAGCATTTCAGCAGGTATGGTCCTTTCTGAGTGGTCTGGTTGGTGCGAGAGTCACCCCCACGGGTATTGCAGATCAGGTTCTGGGTACTCAGCCAGCGGTTACTATAGCTCCTAGAACGGATACAGCATCAGGCACATACGACTTCTTTCGACCAATGCTGGGTTCAGTTATGACAGGGAATGAGCATGAGATATTGACTAAATTTCTGAAATTGAAACCTCTTATGTTTTAGGGAACTGAAAAGGAAGATGCTTATGAGTTCATATTGGACTGTTATGAGAGGCTGCACAAGCTGGGCATTTTGCAATAGCATGGGGCTGAGTTTGTCACTTTTTAGCTGTAGGGTGATGCTAGGCAGTGGTGGAGGTCTTATGTGGAATGTTGGTCATATGCTTTTCCCCCACTGATATGGGAGCAGTTCCACGCTCTTTTCTTAGAGAAGTATGTGCCTCGTACTTTGAGAGATCGCAAAAAAGATGAGTTCCTGGCTCTGGAACAGGGTAATATATTGGTCTCTACTTATGAGGCTAAATTTCATGCCTTGTCTCATTTTGCTACTCAGTTGTTGGGTTTTGAGGAGGAACGGATTCAATTATTCGTGAAGGGATTGAATACGGACTTACAGGTGTTATCTGTGCACATGACTTCAGTAGGGAAGGGCTTCAATGAGGTAACAGATTATGTTAAAAATTAGAAAGGGTCAAGCAGGTTAGGCAGGCTAAAGTGTTAGAGAAGAGGCCCCGGAATAATGGAAACTTCAATGGCTCGCACTCCAAGGGCCATAATCAGCAGGTGTACTCTGTCCATCCCATTCAGTCGGCTTTTCCAGCTACTACAGGTGGTCATTCAGGAGCTAATCAGTAGTTTTTGGCTCCTCGGGACCAGGGATCTTCTTATACGTCTACCAGCAGGCCTTCGCTTTATCGTGGTTGTTTCTATTGTGGTGATCTAGGCTACTTTAAGAGGGAGTTCCCTCACAGACAGACTGATAATCAGGCTCAGCAACAGTCTAAGGCTTTGGTCCTGACAGGTAGAGGTGTCCATGCTAGAGGTCATCCACAGGGTGGGCGAGGTAACTTTCAGAGAGGCCGAGGAGATAAAGGGAACGGTGATACGAGCAGGGGTATGGCGCAGCCAGCCAGGGAAGTAGCTCAGATTAATAACCGGGCTCAGTGTTATGCTTTTCCTAGAAGCTCTGAGATGGAGGCATCAGACGCAGTGATCACATATACAATTCTGGTCTATGATAGGATGGCTTCGATACTTTTTGACCCAGGTTCTACCTACTCTTATGTGTCTGTGAATTTTTCTTTGGGTCTCGACTTGATTTGTGATATTCTTGATTCCCCTATCCATGTTTCCACCCCGGTTGGAGAGTCTGTGGTTGTGACTCATGTTTATCGTGCTTGTTCTGTAATATTTGTGGGGTTGCATACTTAGGTAGACATGGTAATTCTGGATATGGTAGACTTTGATGTCATTTTGGGCATGACCTGTTTATCCCCTTATCATGTTGTATTAAATTGTAACACCAAGACTGTGGCTCTAGAAATTCTGAGTAAGGATAGGCTAGAGTAGGAGGTGTGTACAGGCCTAAGTCGATTAAGATTATATCTTTCATTCGGGCTAGAAAGCTAGTGGGAGGGGGTGTTTAGCCATTTTGGCTCATCTCCAGGATGATAGTGTGGAGTCCCCATCTATTGAGTCAGTTCTGGTTGTTTCAGAGTTTCAGGAGGTATTTTTGATGGATTTTCCTGGTATGCCTCCGGACAGGGATATTGATTTCTGTATTGACTTAGAGCCGGGCACTCACCTAATTTCCATTTCTCCATATCGTATGGCTCCAGCAAAGTTAAGGGAACTTAATACTAAGCTTCAGAAACTCCTAGATAAGTGATTTATCCACCCCAGTGCTTCGCCTTGGGGTGCTCCGATCTTGTTTGTAAAGAAAAATGATGGTAGTAAGTGGATGTGCATAGATTATAGGCAGTTGAATAAGGTGCCCATCCGGAATAAGTACCTTTACCCCGTATAGATGATTTGTTTGACCAGTTACAGGGTGCATCTGTGTTCTCAAAAATTGACTTGAGGTCAGGGTATCATCAGTTAAAGATTAGGCCCAAAGACATTCCTAAGACTACTTTTCAAACTCGGTATGTGCATTATGATTTCTTAGTGATGTCCTTTGGGTTGACTAATGCGCCAGTGACATTCACGAGTTTGATGAATGGGTTATTTAAATCGTATTTGGACTCATTCGTCATCATTTTTTTTGACGATATTTTTATCTACTCCAAGAGTAGAAAGGAGCATGTTGAACATCTCCGTATTGTGTTGGACATATTGAGGAACCAAAAGCTTTATGGAAAGTTCTCCAAATGTGAATTTTGATTGACTTCAGTCATGTTCTTGGGGCACGTAGTGTCAAAAAAAGGGGTGATAGTGAATCCCCAGAAGATTAAGGCAGTCAAGAATTGGGCTCGGCCTAGCTCTGTGACTGAGATGAGGAGTTTTGTGGGACTTGTAGGTTACTACCGTAGATTTGTCAAGGACTTTGCATCTATTAATACTCACTTGACAAGGTTGACTCAGAAGGAGGTACCATTTATGTGATCAGATTAGTGTGAGGAGAGCTTCCAAATGCTCAAGACACTCCTTACCACGGCTCTTATCCTTTCATTGCCGGTGGAAGGTAAGGATTTTATTATTTACTGTGATGCTTCACATTTGGGTTTAGGTGTTGTGTTGATGTAAGACAGGAATGTGATAGCCTATACATCCAGGCAGTTGAAAGTTCATGAGAGGAATTACCCAACCCACGACTTAGAGTTGGCAGGGGTGGTGTTTGCACTCAAGATTTGGAGAGACTATCTATATGGTGTCAAGTGTGAGGTATTCACTGATCATCGCAGTCTGCAAAATGTCTTTACTCAGAAGGACTTGAATTTGAGGTAGAGAAGGTGGATAGAGTTGTTAAAGTACTATGATGTGACTATTCAGTACCATCTGGGTAAGGCTAGTGTGGTGGCAGACACATTGAGCCGGAAGACAATTAGCATGGGCAATTTGGTTTGTTTGGGGGTGTCCAAACGACCATTGGCAAGGGAGATTTAGGCATTGGAATCTAAGTTTATGCATTTGGGTATTTCAGAACAGTGTGGGGTGTTGTCCAGTGTTGAAGTCAAATCCACGTTCCTAGAGGAGATAAAGGCCAAGCAGCTTCAGGATTCGCAGTTGAGCAAGCTTCGAAGCAAGGTAATATTTGGAGAGTCCGGGGACTCTGCATTGGACGCTGGTGAGGTGTTGAATTTCAAAGGAAGGATTTATGTTCCTCGGGTTAATGACATCATTCAGAAAGTGTTGGCAGAGGGTCATGGATTGTTGTGTTCGATTCATCCGGGTGTAACCAAGATGTACAGGGATTTGAGGCAGCTTTACTAGTGGCCCAGGATGAAAAGGGACATAGCTAATTTTGTGTCCAAATGTCAAAATTATCAGCAGGTAAAGTATAAGTACCAAAGACCTGCAGGACTACTTCAGAGGATGCCCATTCCAGAGTGGAAGTAGGAAAGGATAGCCATGGACTTCGTGGTGGGTCTTCCCAAGACTTTGGAAAAGTATGACTCCATTTGGGTCATGGTGGACAGGCTGACCAAGTCAGCTCATTTCATTTCGGTCAGGGTAGACTACAATTCACAACAATTGGCCAAGATATATGTGAAGGAGATCGTGAGACTACACAGGGTACCACTTTCTATCATTTCAGACAGGGGCACACAGTTACCTCTAGGTTTTAGGGTAAGTTACATGAAGAGTCTCACCTTCAGTACAGCCTTCCATTCTCAGACTGATGGTCAGTCAGAGAAAATGATCCAAGTATTAGAGGACATGCTGAGAGAATGTGTGATTGACTTCGGGGGTCATTGAGACTAGTTTCTACCATTGTGTGAGTTTTACTACAATAATAGCTACGTCTCCAGCATCGACATGGCACCATTTGAAGTATTGTATGTATAGAAGGGGTTATAG
The DNA here is from genome assembly GCA_003996215.1 of Jaltomata sinuosa. Lineage (NCBI taxonomy): Eukaryota > Viridiplantae > Streptophyta > Magnoliopsida > Solanales > Solanaceae > Jaltomata > Jaltomata sinuosa. Next base: position 417,369 of record QJPP01000379.1, read on the forward strand.
GTCACCTATAAGGTGGTTTGAGAAAGGCAATGTAAAGCCTTTGGGCGTGGACTTGATAAGGGAGGCACAAGAAAAGGTAAGAGGCATTCATACCAAGTTGTTAGCGGCCCAAAGCAGGCAGAAAGAATATGCGGGTCGCAAGGTAAGGGACATGTATTTTCAGATTGGTGAACAAGTGCTATTGAAAGTGTCACCAATAAAGAGAGTTATGCATTTCGGTAAGAAGGGCAAGCTCAGCCCTCGGTTCATCGGGCCGTTAGAAGTTCTTGAGATTGTAGGGCCAGTGGCTTACAAGTTATCATTTTCTCCCATTTTGTCGGGTGTCCATTCTATATTTCATGTATCCATGCTAAAGCGATACCATGGGGATGGGGACTACATCATCAAGTGGGATGAGGTGTTATTTGATAAGGATCTGCTCTATGAAGAGCAAACGGTCATGATTCTTGGTTGGGATATCCGGAAATTAAGGACAAAGGTGATCAGTATGGTAAAGGTTTGATGGAAGAACCATTTGATTGGGGAAGCCACTTGGAAAACTGAAAAGGACATGAGGGATAAGTACCGTCACTTGTTTGATGATTCAGGTACTACTCTTCCCTTTCTTTATTTCTGTAATTTTGGGTTGGATCATTCGGGGATGAACGATGATTAAATTGATATCTGTTGTAATGACTGGGTTCATCATTATGGGTAAACTTGTCATGCCAAGTTTCGAGTCAGAAAACTTCCAAGTTTGGGAGTTGAAAACTCTGGGCTAGGCTAGTCTCATTTGATTTTAAAGTGAGGTATGATCTAAGGAAATTTGGGTAAAGATTGGGTAAAGTGTCTTGATTTGAGCTAGTTTTCTGGGTAGCTAAGACATAAAGGATTCTGGAGAGATTTTCAGAATCAAATTCGGGTAAGTAGAACTCCCGGTATCGTGGTTGATGTGAAGAGATTGTTCCAGAATGTCACGAAAATGAGTGTGTTGTAAAATAGACCATTTTGAGAGGATTTACAACTTTCTATCAAGTGTCAACTGTCGTAGCAATTGACACACCGCCATAGTGACCTCTGCTATAGTAGAGAAATTACCACTATAGCAGAAGTCAACGTCGGTCAGCCTCCGCCATAGCGGTGGACTCTGCTACGACGGTACCGCTATAGCGCAGCGGATCGCTATAGAGGAGTGTGATGGGATTTAATCCAAAAACTTCCCCAAAATAGTCAGTTTTCTTCAACACATTTTGGAAGAAGGGCAAGACGATTTTGGGCGATGTTTTCATCAGTTTTCCACCAATTTTCATCCTAAAGGTAAAAATTTTACTCCCCAAACACCGTACTATATTTCCTATGCTATAGAATTGTTAGGGGTAGACTTGGGGAAAGGTTTGGAATGACCTAGGATGGTAGAATCCGGAGAAAAAGGGGATTCTAGGGTGTAGAAGTTCTTGGGTGTTGATAATTTCATTAGATTATGATCATGTGACCTTAATTCTCTAAATGTATCCATGAAAAATGGTAGGAATAAGTGAATTAATGATGGGAAATTCTGAGAAAGGGGTGGAATGATCGTGGTTGGCCTGGGGTTTGGAATTTTGCATAATCCAGGTAATTAGTAGGCCATAAAGATTAATTTTTAGTTATTGTGTGTTATTTTAGACCAAGAACCAACAAGAACTTCGAAAAATAGGAATATTTCAAGGTAGGTGATGATTATTGATTTCTAATATGCATTATGTGTTCACGCACTATTTCGTAGTAGAGTATGAGTTGCATGTGTATGAAATGAATGGTGAATGTCTAGTTATCCGGTAATCAGTCATGTGGAATGAACTTCTTTGTTTGCTTGTTGGTTTTACAAGTATGTTTTTTCATTGGTTGTGATTGATTAGACTTGTTATGATATTTGGTTGGTTCGGGTACCACGCCTAGTATAGAAATTACTAACGGTTGGCTCGGGTACCACGCCTGGTATGGGTATACTAATGATTAGCTCGAGTACCACACCTGATATGGAAAATTCATAATGGTTGGCTCAGTACCATGCCTGATATGGATTTATTTCATTGCATTGTTGTTTGCTTTCTATGGTTCCATTAGTGGACTGAGTTGTGTTTCTGAATTTTAAATTCTGTTTATGATCCATAAGAGGCCGGGTGATTCATTTAAAATGTGGATTGGTCTTAGTGTAGATCGGGATATCATGTCTAACACTTAGGTGTTATTAGAGGGATCCTTGGTGGGTCCCAAATATGTGAAAAAGAGTATATGTTGTTGTTTTGGGTGTGGTCAATGGTTGATATTTAGTTCATGTGTTAATAAGCTAAGAGAGGGACTTAATATCTAGCTATTTGTTGACTTATTACATGTTTCTTGTACCTTACTATCTTATGGTTTACTGTTCATATTATGTTTATTAGAGATGGCCGATGATCTTACCAGTACACGGTGTTTGTGTATTGATTCTGCACTTACTTTTCTTTTTGTGAGTACAGGCAATCTTCCAGCGGCTGACACGCGACCTCACCTGTAGTCCCAACATTTTTAGACATCAAGAGTGAGCTACTTTGATCGAGCTACCTTGGTCTCTTCATTTCAGTCATAGCCCACTTATTTCGGGCTTAGACTCTTATTTATTTAGGGGTTGCATCCCCGTATTTTCTAGTCAGTTTTGGTAGAATATTTTGGTACGATGACTTTCAGTTCCTAGGGAGGGATTATCCGTAGGCTATTTATATTAGTATTGAAATTGTTATTGAATTGCTAGTTTATTTTCTTGTACACTGGTTTTGAGCTGTTAGAACGGTTAAGTTTAGGGTCGTTGATGGTTCACTCACCCGGGGGTTGGGTAGGTGCCACTCACGGCAGTCTGGGTCGTGACAGTTTTATGCTATGAAGTTTTTTCTTTATTTTCTGCCATTATTCAAATGGATCGTGATTAGCACCCACACTAACCCTCCAGTGGGAGAACCAACCAACCCAAACTTTATTCTTACATTTAATCAATTTTAAAAGCCTAAATAAGTAAGCCATCCTGAATTGTTAATAAATATTAATCCTCTAATAAAATATAAGAACCAGTACGGAATTCAACAACTAAAATGTTCTCAATAACTGAAAGTAATCGTCCAGAACTCTAGAAACCAACATCGTCTAAGATATCCAACAAATACTAAAAGCAGTAAAATAAGAGAGCTTTATTGTACTAAGAAGGACAAAAACTCGTGGAGGATCCATGGCAGCCTGAAAAGTAGTGCTTACCCTTGGATCTGCAGTCAATCTCTCTACTCTAGCAGAGGCCGCGTCTCAGCCTCTGGAACACGATCTGCACTCAACAAAAGAATAGCACAGGATAGTATCAGTACAACACACTATGTACTGGTAGGTACCATAGGCCGACCCAACAATATAACATGAAAGTATCAAGACATATAACAAGTAGAAGAACTTCAACACTTAGCATATAATCAGTCATCAGTAAGATTTTTTAAGTCAATTTAACAGGAACAATCTCAAGTTCACAATTCACAAAATATCATCATAAGAGGAAAAGGAATAATCACTTTCTACAATTATCTCACATATCACTATATCCATCAATCTTTTCTTATATCACATGTGTTTCTAGTCTCACCTTAGTTCTCAGTCAATTCACTATAGAAGCAATACAACAAGATAAAATAAGGTAAAAGAGTGTACACATATGCTATAGGTCTTATTTCTTCCTACTAGTCATGACATGCAGGGGACTCTAGGTGACCATATACTATAGCAGCGTGATATCTGATCTATAATAATTGTATCAACATAAATATCTATATAACTAGGCTCTCAGACCTATTTTTCTCGAATATATTCAGTGCCCAAGACACTATCACACTTAGCCATTTCAGCTCATTTATCACTTTCTGTTCATCTAGTCTATTAATATAAGTATAACAGGAAAACACATATAATTCAAACACGTCCAAAGACTAACCACAAGTTACACAACTCCATCACATAACATGAAATAAAGTGAGTCTTAACTCCCAATTCAAACCATAACCTACCTCGAGTGAAGAATCAACACCCGCAAGCTAATTCACAATGGTCTTACCTCTTTTTAACACCTTGAAGTGATCAAAGTCTATAAACAACAATAATATAAGAGTAGTTAATTATCTATCCTTTATTTTAGGTCTTGAAAATTTAACCCAATAATTCTACCTATTAAACGAGGTTTCTAGCGTTCTCCAAAGATTAATTAATCACTAATTAGACCCATTACATTCATAGAATTAATAACCAAAGGTTTCTAATCAAGTTCACGCTCTTTTAGTTATTTTTATTCCTAAAGGTCTAACCTTTATACAACCCAAGGTACCCCATTAATTTTAATCAAGTTAAATACAATCAATTTCATGCTAAGAGATCAAAATATACATCGTAGGATCAATTCTAGTGATTTCACACCTACCCATAGGGTTCTTCCCCAAGTTCATGCTTAAACTCATGAATTCCACCATTAAATCTTTCGCCAAGTCAATAAACAAAGAGTTCTACAGATTACTTACCTCAAACGATAAAGATTTCCCTAGTTTTCTTAGAAAATTCACTTCTTGGAGCTCTAGAACAGAATAGTATAATGAGAAAAATAACTCAGAAAACTGTAGGTTGTCCATGTATACTATCCTATTTTCTCATAGTGATGGATGGCTTTTCATTGTGATGGGTCATCACGATGAGGATCGGCTCATAGTGATAGATCATCGCGATGAGGTATCCTTTGTTGCTACGAGCGCTATTTTTCAGAACACTGCTATCTCACTCTCAGACCCTCATTTCATAATACACATTATTTTATAGACACCATGAATTATTTTCAACATGGCAACTATTATATCCGGAGTTCTATGACTCTGATTCTCATCTCGAAACTTTCTACAAAACTGTATGGCAGTTGGCTACTCAAAAATAGACACTACACTATCACACGACATCACACAAAATATGAATCACCTCTAAAGTATAACACTCTATATTTTTATCTAAGTTCATCCTAGCCTGAGATTTTCAATTCTCACCTTAGAGACTTTTTTAGCCGGGTACTTATGATTTATTTCAGTGTACCGATGAAATATGTCATTACATTTTCTTAGTTATTTGGATTAATTCTTGAACCTACCACCCTTCTTCCTCTTTATGTTCTTCTTCCTTAAAAGATTTGATTACTAATTTGGAGTATTTGTAATAGCTTAGAGATAAACTTTTATATATATACACATGTAATTCCAATTATCCAGTTCAATAGTATATTGATTCGTATATTCCACTTTATTGTATATACTAGGTACAAAGAGCATGTGCCCAATATATTCTATTTTATCTGTCTCGAATTATGTGACACAAATAGAATTTGGAGAGTCAATCAAATTTTTTGTATAATTTTTAAATATTTTAAGTTATTGATTACTGTGATTTATAATACTTTTCACATAATTTTCAGATAATAATGTTACTCTCTGTCCCAATTTATGTGGCACTGATGAAATTTGGAGCCAACTTTTTTATGCAGTTTTTAGATATTTTAAGTGTTAACTATTGTAATTTATAGTACTTTCTACGTAATTTTTAAATAATATATATATATATATATGTTCTTCTCTCTACTCTAATTTATGTGACATTGATAAAATTTGGAGAGTCAACTACGTCTTTTAAATAATTTAAGTTGTTAATTATTGTGATTTATAGTACTTTCTACGTTATTTTTAGATAGTATATGTTATTTCCTATGTCCCAATTTATGTGGCACTGATAGAATTTTGACAGTCAACCAATTTTTTCATGTCTTTCAAATATTTTAAATTATTAATTATTGTGATTTATCTTTGTACATCATTTTTAAATATATAAAAGATTAAAAAAATAAGACAAACAAATTAATTAATATAAAGAAATTAAAAAAAATAACCAAACTACCCTGGGAGCAAGCAGGCATATTGACCCGCTTCTTGCTTGCTCCCATGAAATTCCCTCTTTAAAGTATAGTAAATTTAATAATTTAGGAACTTTGAGTCTACGGATATTATTAAGCATATGTTGTTAAACTAATTCTTGTACAACTTTCTTCTGAATTTTAAATAAAATTTTGATGTACTTCTAAAATCCTTCATATCATCAATTTTAATTTATTTTTCAACATATTAAAACATTGCTACAATTAGAAAAGTAAATGGATACTTCCCTTCATACTTTGCACTCAAGATCTTATAAAGACAAATATTTGTGTTAAAATGATCTATAAATAAGAATCTACTGGTCCCCACAAGTCACAACCTTTTCTTTTGGACTTGTCTTTTCCCTTATCTGCACGAACAATGGACGGTTACTAAGGGATCGTTTGGTAGAGTGTATAAGAATAGTACATAATATGATGTATTAGTAATACTTGCATTAGTAATGCTTATATTAGTTATGTTTGCATTAATTATGCTGAGGTTTTTCTTATGCAGTGTTTGGTTTAGTATATTAAAAATAACATGCATTGCATAATTTCTAAAAAAAATAATTTATTTATAAAAATACCCTCCACAATATATGGTAGAAATGATGTGAAAAGTGTTTTGAGGGACAATTGTGTCTTTAGCCATTCTAATGCATGCATTAGAACCCATTGCATTATTAATACATGAAAATTCATGGTATTAGTAATACATAGCTCAATACACAATAAAGTGTATAACTAATGTAGAAAAAGCATATCAAACAAGGTATTAGTAATACACAAAGTTAATGCATGCATTAGATTTTCTAATACACTCTACCAATGGGCCTTAAAAATGAAGAAATTTCTAACAAAAAGAACTTCCTTCGTAAATGAAACATAGGCGGGCAAATCTAAATCAATCGAACTAGCAAATTTTAGATACCAAATTTATAAAAAAAAGTTGAAAAGAGTGTATTTTAAGTACACATCTAACTCTATGGGATTCATGTAAAGATATATGCTTTGAGCCGCCTTTAATTTAATGGTCACTTGTAAGTTGTAAAGATATACCCATGAAGATGACTTCTTTAAAGATAAGCCTTTTTACAAGAGTCAATAGATGATAAGACATTGAGATATAATTTAAAAGGAATGTATAAAGACATAAGCAGCCATAATATATATATATATACTAGAGACAAGGTCTGTGTCAGCACGAGCTCAATATATGTTATTTTTTCTGTGTATATATATATATATACTAGAGACAAGGTCTGTGTCAGCACGGACTCAATATATGTTATTTTTTATGTCCTAATTTATGTGACACAGATAAAATTTTGAGAGCCAATCAAATTTTTTATTTGATTTTTAAATATTTTAGTTGTTAATTATTATGATTTATAGTAATTTTTACTTAATTTTTAAATAATATATTGCAATCCCTTCGTCTCAATTTATGTGTTACCGATAGCATTTCAAGAGTCAATCAAATTTTTTATGTCTTTTAAAAAATTTCAGTTGTTAATTCACGTGATTTTCAAATAATATATGATATTTTTTTTATTCCAATCTATGCGACACTAATAGAATTTTGAAAGTCAATCACATATTTTATATGTTTTTAAATATTTAGAATTAATTATTGTGATTTATAATATCTTTTTATGTAATTTTCAAATAATATATACTACTCTCACTGTCCCAATATAACATGGCAATGATAGAATTTAAAGGGTCGATTAAATTTTTTATATATTTTTTAAATATTTAAAATTATTAATTATTTTGATTTATAGTATTTTTTTACATAATTTATAAATATATAATAGATTAAAAAATAATTAGACAAATCAACTAAAAATAACCCAATTATAATAATATGTCACGATAAAATTTAAAAAGGAATTCCACGTGTTAGCACTACTCTACACTTTGAAATCTTCCGGTACAATAATATTCTCATGTGCACATGTGAAAGGCACAGGAGAAGCACACATATATGCAACTTTTGTATGTGCTACCTTTTTTTTCCAATACATGTGACACATATGAAATTTAGAGAGTCAATCAAATTTTTTGTGTAATTAAATATTTTAAGTAATTAATTATTGTGATTTGTACTATTTTGTACATAATTTTTAGATAATATATGTTACTCTCTCTGTCCCAATTTATATTGTACTGATAGAATTTGAAGACTCAACCAAATTTTTGATATGTAACTTTTAAATATTTTAAATTGTTAATTATTATAATGTATATTACTTTCTACATACTTTTCAAGTAATATATGTTACTCTCTCTGTTTCAATTTAAGGAAAATAATTATTTTTGTCCACTGTATTATGGCCTTATAATAATTTTGATCCCTTTGATATTTGATTTCCCACATTAAACCTTTAATTAATCAAAGTGAATGATTTTGATCCTTTTGCTAACGGTAGTTATCACTATAAACGGTTTTGTCACAACTGTCCAGGGGTATTTATGATATTACAAGGAACTTTTTATACAAATGAAAAAAACCTAGACATATGAACACATTTATAATTGTTCCATAGCATCATCCCAACCCTTCTTCCTTCTTTCATTTGGATGCAGATTAATCATCTATTCCATGAGTAACTTTTGCATTTATTGACCGATGAATAATTTCTCTTTACTTGTTTCTCCTTTTGTGTGAGAAAATAATTTATCAACTCTTTCAGGGGCACAAAAAGCAGTTCACTGCACCTGCTGAAGAGAAAGAAAATCAGTCTTTTTCCACCATTGGAACACAAGCAAGAAAATCTTTAACCTTCTCCTCACTTGTATTAAGAGGCTAGTGTGATATCCAACCAAAAGGCCAGTGAATCTTCTACAAGCAAATAAGCTCATAGTAGTTAGCTTAAGCAAGCTAAATAAATAACTAGATTCTAAACACATATCAAAATAGTGAATAATTAGATGCATATTATGAAGTTACTACCATTATATAATGGCATTTCTCTGTACCATGTGAACCATACATAACATAAGACTAGTAACTTTCTCTTTCATTGGAAAGCAAATGAAAGTGTTCTTGTGAAATGCACGTGGCTTTCTTTTGTCATTGAGTCGTGAGGGCTGCCATATTTTTTTTTTATATATATTTTAATACCCAAAATACCCTTGACAGTTGAGACAAATCTGTTTACATTGGTAACTATAGTCAGCAAAAGGACTAAAATCATTTACTTTGATTAATTAAAGGTTAAATGTGAAAAGTTAAATATCACACGGATCAAAATCATCATAAGACCATAACACGGGGATAAAAATAATTATTTTCTCTTCAATTTATGTGGCATTGATAGAATTCAGAGAGTGAACCAATTTTTTTACGTCTTGTAAATATTTTAAGTTGTTATTTATTGTGATTTATAATACATTTTATGTTATTTTTAAATAATATTATTACTTCATCTGTCTCAATTTATTTGACACTGATATAATTGAGAGTCACTCAAATTTTTAATGTCTTCTAAATATTTTAAGTTCTTAATTGTTGTAATTTATAATATTTTTTACGTAATTTGTAAATATATAATCGATTAAAAAAGAAAAATAAGATAAACTAATTAAAATGAAGAAAATACGCAAGAATGACAAAAATGCTCTTATTATATAGAAGAATGGCGGGAAGCACACACATCGACGGACAGTTGTGTGCTTCACCGCACTTTTATATATATATATATATATTATATATATATATATATATATATATATATATATATATTATATATATATATATATATATATATAAACTCGATCAAATAATTATTACCCTATCTGTCTATTTTTACTTGTCTACTATATTAAAAATAGATATTTTCTTTCACTTATTCAATTTAAAAATTAAGAGATAATTTATCATTTTATACCTATTTTACCTTTATTATTAAGTAGTACTATTTATTTTACAATGCATTTTTTTAAAATATTGAATGTATTGTATTTAAAGGTATTATAATAAACTTATCATTTTATGATTATTTTTTAAGAAATGTGTCAAATTAAATATGAATAAGTAAAAATAAACGGAGGTAGTAACTCAAAGAAAGAAAGATTAGTTTGAGGAAGCATCCGTGCAACTTGAGTTTCCCAAGTCGAAAATCAAGAATTTGAACGACTGCATGAACTCAAGGTATGAGCATATTACATACTCTATAAAATGAATATAGTTTTTAATGAGAGACGTTCCATAGATACATGTTCATCCATTTATTCAATTGTTACTAAACGCATATTGATATAAGTAAAATGTTTTCTTTAATTAGCTCTAATATATTGAATTTCTATTTCATGTGAAAAAAATATGATTTCTTCTAAAAAATCAAAGCTATAAAATCGACACTATTTGATTTAATTTGGTTTGTATATTTATCACTGTGATAGTGAGGTTTTTTTTAATAGATAAATACAAAATCAAATCGAACTGTGAATAATCCTATATATGAAAAGTGACCAGCAATGGGGCGTCATATTGCAATGATCACTTGGTACATAAATTATTTGTGTGAATCTTTTTCAATAAATAATTATTATTTTTAAATATTTTTTTATTTATTATTATCTATATATATAGCAATACATAGCAATATTATGATACCAGTGAAATACGTATTAAAAGTGAATTATGCATGCAATATAGATGTATTATAAGTGTCTTAAAATGTATTATACTTGTTTGGTAAGAAATTTGCATTCTGCACTATGTATTATAAATATCTTGAAGTGTGTGATAAATATATTATCTATGAATATAACTTGTATTATATGCATTTTATAAATTATTTTCTGTATTATGTATTAAAACTGTATTGTGCATATATTATAAATGTATTATAAGTTCAAGTGAAACAAAAAATGTTATTTATATAGATGATAAATATTTTCTTAATGTAGCATATCTACGTAAGTTTTCCAATAAAAAAAAGGCTAAATAGTGGGCTGATTGTTGTTACGTCTCATATCGGTTGAGAAAATTGGTTGTGGTTTCCTTTATATGATTTCAAATGATTTTTCTTTTATGAGTTGGTTTTTGGGTTCAATTTTGGCCATGTCTACTTCTTAATTATAAGAAACTTTATATAAAATACCTATCCAGCCCAATTATATTATCGATTTTACCCATGGTAAAAAAAGTGTTTTTGTGAAAATTTATCATTGTCAATTTTTTTTAAAAAAAGAATAGTTGCATGTATATGCATGTATATTGCAAAAAGAAGAATTCAAAAAAAAAATAGCCGCATGTATACCGTATTTATAAAGCATGTAAACCGTATGAATATCAAATGACCATTTTGAGTAAGAACTTTGGTCGAATGGCCATTTTAGGTAGTAAATTATAAGTGACTATTTTTTGTGTAAAATTTTTAACACAATAGTCATTTTGTCTAACTTTCCCTTGTAAAAATGACTACAGAATATACCTCCCTAACCAAAACTAATTGCCAGCATGCTCATCTCGCAATTCACACTTCTCATGAAGTAACTAATAGCCCAAGATTATAGCTTGAGGTTCTAGCTCAAGATTCACTCCCCGAGTTTCTGAGTGTTGGATCGTATTTAGCAGGAAACTAAAGACCCCCTATTATTAAGCTTGGAACTCTTGAAATTTCAACTTGAGGATTTGTTGTTTAATTTAATGTAGGTGTTACAAAATATTGCTTCTAATATCTCTGGGAAGTTCACAATGAATTTTGGACTAATTTGGAGCTGATTTGAGATGCTTGGGGTCAAACAGCCATCATTATTGAGCTTGAAACTTTTGAATTTGAAATTTTGATTTAAAGATTTTTTGTTTGATTCGAAGTAGTTTTAAAAAATATTGTTTATAATATCTCTGGAAAGCTTAATGATATTGAAATTTGGACGCATTTGAAACTGTTTTGAGGTGCTTGGGAACTTGTTTTCACTTGAAAAAGAAATAATTATAAGGGTGAAACGAAAAATAATGTAATTAATTCTATCTTGATTTAGTAAATTAACAATTAATTTTGGGATAACTATTTATAGTATGGTAGACAACTAATATAGGATAAAGGTAGTAGAAATTAAGAAAACATTAAGGGTCATTTTATAGAGTGCACAAGAAAAAATAATGTATACGTTAATTTTGTGTATTACTAGTATCTTATTTGATACATGTTTTCAACTTATGCACACTCTATTTGGTATTAAGGTATGTATAACTAATACATGAAAAAATCTATGGTATTAATAATACAAATAATTTTAATACACGCATTAACATATTTAAAGACATAATTGCCCCTCAAGACCTTTTTCCAAATTATTTTCACCATATTTGTGGAGGATATTGTCATAAACAAATATATTTTTAAAAAATTATGTAATGCATGTTATTTTTAATACATCAAACTAAATATTACATATAAATTAATCTCAGCATAACTAATACCAATATTACTAATATTAACATACAGTAATACATTATATTTAACACTATTCTTATATATTCTAGCAACCGATTCCTACGGGCAAAATGTGTAGATTAAAGTGAGGGGAACAAGGGCACGTGTCCTGGTCTGATAGAAGAATTTGGCGTGATTAACACAAAGAGGTAATCAAGACAAGTAAAGTACGATCAAGGGCTGACTTCTCGATGACTAAACACAGCACGTGTCGCGCATTTCGTGGCTGGGATTTTTGTCCTCGCCTTGCCCATTCTTCTTTTTTTTGCTTTCATGTGAGATAACATGAGAAAATAACAAAACATCTTGGGATATGTTAAAAGTAATCTCTTTAAAATATATTTTTTTACTAATTTTATTTGTGAAAATATTATTACCTCTTTTCTCTCTCAAATATTTAATAAAATTTGTCGGTTCGATTTGACGAAAACTGTCAAAAACCACATTTGAAGGTACGATTTTTACAATTTTTTTCTTTTAAAAAAAATCTGTTTCTAAAATCTAATATAATTTTCGGAGGGCAACTTCAGCTATTTTGGAGGTCTTGTATAGTATTTTTGTATTATAGTTGACATTACTAGTGTTTCTAGTTAAATAATTTTTTTTGGTCACAGTTTCTCTCAAATCTACCGAACGAGTTTGTAAAAATATTTAATGGGACTTAAATTCACTTTGACAAATTTAAAGAACTAAAATTGTTTAGAAGTATATTTAAGAAATTATTTAAGCCTACGTTCAAACGTAAGTGATTAATTTTATCATTTTTTCAAGATACATTACAATTGTTAGGTGATTTAGTCATAATTTTACGTCTTGTAATAAAAATAAACTTCTAATTCAATGAAGTAGATAATACTTCCTCCATTTTAATTTATATAATTAATTTGATTATGCAGTTTTAAAAAGTTAATAAAGATTTTTCAAATTTATTTAAATATATCATAATATTTATATAATTATAACTTTTTATTCTTTTTAGAATGAACTATTAATTAAATAGCGTCGCATAAAAGAAAATATTAAGACTTAGGAGTAACATAACATGACATTGAAATGGAAAGAGACCCCGGTGGACATGTTCAAAATTTCACTCCCTCTGGTTTATATAAAATACTCCCTCTGTCCACTTTTATTTATTTATGTTTAATTTGACATATTTTAAAAATAATAATATATAAAGTAATAATCTTACTATATCACTTCTAATTACAATAAGTCATCTTACTCATTGAGAAACGAATTGAAAATAACTAGTACTTAATAATAAGGTATTAATAGGTATAAAATAATAAATTATCTTTTATTTTTTCATATTGAACAAGTTAGTAAAAGTGGACATCTATTTTAATATAGTGAACAAGTAAAAACAATGGAGGGAGTAATAATTTTAGTTTGGACACACCCTTAAGAAAAATACCCACCCCTAAAAAGTAAGAGGCATTTGAGCTTTTGGAAAAAATCAGTCTGTTATCCCTAGAGTAACTTTTATCCGTTGAGCGACAACTCTTTGACTCGACACCATCAGATCACTAAGATCGACTTCTATCCCTCACTACAAGAATTATGTTTTTCTGTGATGACTTTTTGTAGCGACACAAATAGTTGCCACTAAATGAAAGGTTTCTGTGGCGACAGAAAATGGTCGCCACAAACTATGATAGTTTTAAGGGCGACAAAGATTATCGCCACTGAATAGAATCCTTTAGTGGCTACATTACCTAGATTGCCACAATATGTGTCTAATAAAAAATGATAAAAAAGTATTTGTGGCGACTTTTAAGCAGTCGCCACAAACACATATTTGTGGCGACAATATTGCCATTAAAACAGGATCTTTTGTGGCAACTTTGAAGTCGTCCCTAATTCTGTTTTTTGGTTATTTATTATTATTTTGTATGTTAATTCAAATTTTAATTAATTGTTTTAATGATGTTTATGGATATTTGATCTTTTTATCGTTTCTAAATTAGTAAATTAATTTTATACTTATAAGATCTTATTTTTAAACAAGTAATCATGTATTGAAAAGTTTTAATAATTGTAGAGTTATTTAAATAGGTATTTGGAGTAATTTTATATATCTAATAATACTTGTACTAAATAATTATTTATCTATTGAAGCTTTTTGTGCATGACAGGTGGATCTTGCAGTCAAGATCCTTTCTGCCTTTGCACTCGAGGGCCAATCTTCTTCCGAACCGGATCGTCAATAAGGGCGTTCTATTGTGTTGTAGATTCTTATCCAAGACTTGTATCATTTGATGATACCATGTGAATCGCTAGAAACATGTGAAGTGTATGGCTAACCCAATAACAAAAATTTCGTAAGAAAACTGGAGCAGGCTACCATGAGACAAAAGATCTTCTTTCTATGGAAGTTCCTATAATAAATTGATAGCTTTTGAAAAAGGAGAAAGACGCTATTTCAATATTCGTTGATTTCAAAGGAACATTATCAATCATCTAAAAAATGAAATAGAAAAAAATAGGAAAAATTCGGCTGTCAAAATCGAACCAATGACCATCGCATTACAAATGTGATGCTCTAACCTCTGAGCTAAGCGGGCCCACATCACAAAAATCTTATATGCATAGTAATTGACTAAACTACTGAAATTGAAATCTTAGTTATTAACTATTCAATATTATATTGAATATTCTAGAGCATAAGGATTAATATAGCGTAATAGTATGGTAGAAAGATTCATCTATTTCTTTCTACCATACTAATTATCTATTAGAATACTGTCGATTCTAGTCTACTCATTTCATTTGAGACATGAAATTGGAATCTTTTTTTTTCCCGTTAATTTTGGCTTAAGAACTCAGAAGTCAAGTTTCATTCAAATTAGTTAATAATTAATCCTTTTAACTGACTGTTTTTACGTAAATGATAAGTAGAAAAGTGATAAAAACTAGAATAAATAGTTCAGTATCAATAAATACAAGAATATTTACTTTCATAATCTCATCGATTTCCATGCGGCTGAGAGCTCTCACAGCCCAGGCACAATAACGCAATTATCAAGGGCGTGCTCTACAATTGAGATAATAGCCCATTGTGCGAGCCTCCCATCGGGGGCCCGCTAAGTCAAAAGAGAGAGATCAAGCATTGGATCTCCTGCCTTATCTCAATCAAGAGGGGTCATGTAAAGAACCGATTGAAGTCATGGTCAATTTCTTTTTCAAATTCTGCTGCAGCTGCACTAGCCCTTCCCGCGTGCCACAAATGACCTACGAAGAAGAAGAATCCTAGAACAAAATGAGAGGTAGCTAACCAACTTCTAAGAGTGACATGTAAAAACTCACATTTCTAAATAAGGATAAATTTTTTTAAAAATAATTAATACCTTTTTAATTATGTAAAAAAATTACCTATTTTGAACTAGGTATAAATTGGACTGTTATCATACCACATAATATGATAACAGTCAAATTTATAATTGCAATAGCAACAACTAAAAATTGGATCATCTCCCAAATGAATGTACTCCTTACAAGATGACTTTTTTAAAAAGTTTATATCCAATTGTCTAAAGGGTTCTATGGTCTGGGGAAGCACAATGTTTGTAAGCTTATTAACTCACTTTATGGACTTAAGAAAGCATCAAACATTGAAATACAAAGTTGACAGAGGCCTTTGCCAGTTCAGACTATCAACAAAGTCATTTGGATTATTCTCTGTTCACTAAGAATAAAGTATGGTCATCGTCTTGGTCTCTGAGGATGACTTATTGATCTCAACAATGATGCTACTATGATTTGGGAAAATTAAAAATTTGCTGCACAATTATTTTAACATCAAAGACTTGGGAGAGCTCAAATTCTTTTTGAGAATGGAGTTTAGCAGACCAGGCAAAGACGCTATCACAAACTAGAGAAAATATGTCTTGGAATTGATTTCATTGGCAGTAGCAAAATCATCTTGGACTCCTTTGGAATGCAATATAAAACTGACCATTGTAGAGTATGCACAATGCAACATTAATGATCTCTTTGATGATGTGAGTAAGTATCAAAGATTTGTCATAAAACTGTTATTTCTCATTATTATAAGGTCTGATATGGCCTTCACAGTCCAGACTTTGAATCAGTTTGTGCAACAACTAAAAATATCTCACTAGAATCCAACCTTAAGAGTGATCAGATACATTAAGATTAAACTAGGTTGGGGTGGTTGATGAGTTCAGACAAGAATTCTCAATTTATAGGATATTGTGATGCATATTAGGCTGTATGCTCAAACACAAGGAGATCATTCCCTAGATACCTGCTGAAGTTTGAGAATTTATTTATCTCATGAGAGTCAAAAGGCAGATTATTATTTTTAGAAGTCCTACAGAAGCAAAGTATAGAAGCTTGGCTTTATTGATAGTATAAGCAAAGTATCTATTTAAGGAGTTGTGGATACACTTAGAGAAGCATAACCCTATACATTGTGATACCAAGGTTGTTATACAGGTAGTTGTTGACCCTGTATTTCATGAGAGAACAAAACACATCAAAATTAATTGTCATTTTATAATTAAAAAGGTGCACCAAGGGCTGATCAAAATCGTGTATCAACACCAAGGAGCAGCAGACAGACTTCTTGACTACAGCATTAGGAAGGATTCAACATTATTTTGTTTTGTTAGCCAAGATAAGTGTTTTGAATCTTTGACTAAATCTAGCTCCAAGGGAAGTGTTGGAATTCAAGATATAATTACCAATAAAATTAGCCTAATTATTTGTACACCTAATAAGTTAGTGAAGTTACTTAAGATATAAGTTGAGTTGTTAGCACTAGTTATTGATAGATACTTGGCTGGTAGTTAGACTAGAAGATAGATCGTTGTCATTGTTATATATAACACTTGTAAGTCTTTGTTTTTCCTTCATTTGATCAATTAAAAAATATTTGATTCCATTTCTCATTTCATATTGTTCATTTTCTCAATTAAATTCATGAAATTGTTCAATTTACAGTACAATAGCCTAACTAATTTTACTTTTTTTATTTTAAATTTTACCCATCAGACCAATTTTATTAGTTAAGGTCCAAAGACAAGCAAGTTTAACTAAGGATCCACGTGCAAGCTGACTGGTAGAAAAACAAATAAACAAAAATAATAAAAAATTTATTAGTAAATACTAAAAGGAAAAGTAAAATGACTCCTAGAATTCTCCGAAAGGTTGGTGATCAAAATTCTCTGATCTAAGCTATTGAGCACCTGTTCTTATTCATATTTGGAGGGCAGGTGTTCCTTGTTTTAATGCTCAAGTAGGGTAACTTTGTCAACATGTTTGCTGAGCTCCTTCTTGTATTTCAGACCTCATCGATTTCTCATTTATGTTGGTTCCTTGTTGGTAGTGAAGGTGCTTTAGTGCTGCTATGGTCTCTGGTAAGTTCTCTCATTTCTTATTATGTTCCTTTTCCATAGCTCCTTCTGCTAATGGTGGCTCATTATTACTTTTGGGTCTTGGTAGATCTGGCCATGTGTTCCTTATAGTGATGCTCCAAAGGGTGAACTTTGTCACCATATATGCTAAGCTTTTTGGTGTCTCCTAGACCCCCTTGGTTACTCTTTTGTGTTGGTACTTTGTTAGTTATAGCTGGTGCTCTGTTACTACTATGGATTTTGGTAAATACTCTCTTTTTCTTTTCTTTGTGTAACTTTCGAGTTCGTCGTTACGGATAAACTTTTCATGCTAAATTTTAGGTCAGAAAAAATTTTGATTTGGGAGTTGAAAATTTTGTGCTAGGCTAGTCTCGGACGGTTTTTGAGCGAGGGATGGTCTAGGGCAATCTGGGTGAGGATTGGGTAATGTGTCTTATTGTGAGCTAGTTTTTCCGTTAGTTAAGACATAGAGGAGTCTGGGAGATTTTTTGGAAGTGAATTCAGGTAAGTAGAACTCTCAGTATCGAGGTTGATGTAAAGGGGTTGTTTCAGAACGTCAGGGATTTAAGGTGTGTTGTAAAATGGACACTTTTCTAAGATTTTCTGACTTTTTGCCCATGACGAGCGTTGTCACTGCGCTATAGCGGTGACCGCTATAGCGGTAATATGTCCGCTAATTTGAAAGTCAACTTTGGTCAGCACCGCTATAACAGTTGGTTCCGCTGTAGCAGCGGTGCTATAGTGGTGTACGGACCTTTATAGCGTACTGAGTTGGGATTTAATGCAAAAGCTTCCTCAAAACGTTCAGTTTTCATCAAGAACATTTTGGAAAAGGGCAAGGGCGATTTTGGGCAAACCTTACTCGTTTTTCACCATTTTTCGTCTCAAAGGTAATATTTCTACTCCCCTAGCTTCGTACTATCTTTCCTACGTTGTAGAATTGCTAGTTGTGGACTTGGGGAGAAGTTTGGATTGACCTAGCAATGGTAAAATCCGGGCAAAAAGGGGATTTTATGGCGTAGAACTTCTTGGGTCTTGATTATTCTTTTGGATTATGATCAATTATCCATAATTCTCTAAATGTACCTATAAAAATGGTAGATTTAGGTGAATTAATGGTAGGAAAGCCCAAAAATGGGTGGAATGATCATAGTTTGGCCTGGGGATTGAGATTTTGCATAATCTGAGTAATTCGTAGGCCATGTGGACTGATTTTTTGTGTCTTATAATTATTTTTAGACCAAGAAAAAGCACAGGATTTGAAACATGAGAAGGCTCCGATCCAGTAGAGCTTTGTGTAATTTGAGCTAGGTGATGGTTATTAATTTCCCAATATACAATGTGTGTTCATGTACTATCGCTTAGTATTGTGTGAGTTGCATGCTTAGGGAATGAGATTATGAATGTCTACTTATCCGGTTATTAGTCTTTGTGAAATGAACTTGTTTTGTTGCTTGTTGGTGTACAAGTATGCTTTTTTCTTGTTGTTGATTGATTGCATTTGATGTGACATTTGGTTGGCTCGGGTACCACGTCTGGTATAGGATACTCATTGGTTGGCTTGGGTACCACGCCTGGTGCAAGATACTTATTGGTTGGCTCGGGTATCACGCCTTGTACGAGATACTTATTGGTTGGCTCGGGTATCACGTCTGCTACGGGATTCATAAAGGTTGGCTCGAGTACCACGCCTAGTAAGAGTTTGATTTATTTGCATTGATTGTATTCTTTGATGGTTCTACGAGTGGACTGGGTTTCTTTCTTGATTTGTGATTACTGCATATGGTCCATGACAGACCAGGTGATTATACTTAAATATGGGGTTGGTCTTAGTGTAGATCAGGATTGCATGTTGAAACCATAGTTAGTGTCCTAGGGATCCCTGGTGGGTTCGGGTTATGTAAAATGATATATGTTGTTGTCATTGGGTGTTGTCAATGGTTGATAATTGGTTACTTGTGGTTGTTAGGTTAAGGAAGAGACCTGTAGTATAGTCATATTGTTGGCTTGTTACATGTTTACTTTGCTTTACTCAACTTTAGTTTATTGTTCATATCTTGTTTATTGAAGTTGATCGATGATCCTACCAGTACACGATGGTTGTGTACTGATTCTGTATTTGCTATTCCTTTTATGAGTACAAGACATCTTTTGGCGGCTGACATGCAACCTCACTTATAGATTCGGCGAATTCAGGATTTAAGGGTAAGCTGTTCTTCTGGGCTATCTTGTTTTTGTCAATGAATTGTTATAGCCCACTTGGTTCAAGCTGAAACTCTCATTTTATTTTTGGGGTTGCATCCCCATATTCTAGACGTTGATAGAATATTTTAGTATGGTGACTTTCAGATTCTAGGGAGGATTTTCCGCAGGTTATTTTAGTTTTTGAATAAATGTGAATGTTAGTTTCTTTTATGCAACTGGTTTTAACCTGTTAGAATTGCTAAGTGGTTGGTTCGCTCATCCGGAGGTTTGGGTGGGTGCCACTCATGGGGTGTCCAAATGACCATTGGCGAAGGAAATTCGGGCTTTGGAATCTAAGTTCATGCGACTGGGCATCTCAGAACAGGGTGGGGTGTTGGCCAGTATTCAGGTCAAATCCATTTTCGTAGAAGAAATAAAAGTAAAGCAGTTTCAGGATGCACAGTTGAACAAGATTCGGAGCAAGGTAATATCCGGAGAGTCCAGGGATGCCACCTTGGACTCTGGCGGGGTGATGAATTTCAGAGGGAGGATTTGTGTTCCTCGGGTTGATGACATAATTCATAAGGTGTTGGAAGAGGCTCATGGTTAGCGGTATGCAATTCATCCAGGAGTAACCAATATGTATAGGGATTTGAGACAACTTTACTGGTGGCCTGGGATGAAAAGGGACATAGCTGAATTCGTGTCCAAGTGTCAGAATTGTCAGCCGGTCAAGAATGAGCACCAAAGGTCTGCAGGACTACTTCAGAGAATGCCCATTCCCGAGTGGAAGTGAAAAAAGATAGCCATGAACTTTGTGGTGGGACTTCCCAAGACTTTAGGAAAGTATGACTCTATTTGGGTCATTGTGGACAGGCTGACCAAGTCAGCTCATTTCATTTCAATCAGAGTGGACTATAATTTGCAGCAGTTGGCAAAGATCTATGTTAAGGAGATCGTGAGACTGCATGGGGTACCACTGTTCATTATTTCAGATAGGGGTACGCAGTTTACCTCTAAGTTCTAGGTAAGTTACATGAAGAGTTGGGCACTCAACTCACTTTCAGCACAACTTTCCATCCTCAGACAGACAGTCAGTCGGAGAGGATAATCCAGGTATTGGAAGACATGCTGAGAGCATGTGTGATTGACTTTGGAGGTCATTGGGACCAGTTTCTACCATTGTGTGAGTTCTCATACAACAATAGCTACCACTCCAGTATAGACATGGTACCATTTGAGGCCCTGTATGGAAGGGGATGTCGGTCACCCATAGGGTGATTTGAGGCAGGCGATGTGAAGCCTCTAGGCGTAGACTTGGTAAGGGAAGACAGGAAAAAGTAAGAGGCATTCAGACCAAGTTGCTAGCATCCTAGAGCAGGTAGAACGAATATGCAGACCGCAAGGTCAGGGACATGTACTTTCAGGTTGGTGAGAAGGTATTATTGAAAGTGTCACCAATGAAAGGGGTTATGCCTTTTGGTAAGAAGGCAACGCTCAGCCCCATTTTTACTGATCCATTCGAGGTTCTGGAAATTATAGGGTCGGTGGCTTACAACTTAGCACTGCCATACAGTTTATCAGGAGTCCATCCAGCCTTTCATGTATCAATGTTGAAGTGGTACCATCGGGATAAGGAATACATTATTAAATGGGATGAGATATTTCTAGACAAGGATCTTCAGTTCAAAGAGGAACCAGTTGCAATTCTTGATCGGGATGTCCCAAAGTTGACAAAAAATGAGATCAAATTTGTGAAAGTTCAATGGAAGCATCATCCGGTTGAGGAAGCCACTTGGGAAACTGAGAGGGATATGCGGGACAAGTATCATCACTTGTTTGAGGATTCAAGTACTACACTTTTTCCTTTTTTATTTTGTCTTTTCAAGTTTTGATCATTCGGGGATAAACTATAGATAAATTGGTATCTGTTGTAATGACCAAATTCGTCATTACAGGTAAACTTTCCGTGCCAAATTTTGGGTCAAAATTTTTTCGGGTTTAGGAGTTGGAAATTCTAGGCTAGGCTAGTCTCGGATGGTTTCTGAGTGAGGGATGGTCTGGGGCAATCTAGGTGAGGATTGGGTAATATGTCTTATTGTGAGCTAGTTTTTCTATTAGCTAAGATATAGAGGAGTCCGAGGGACTTTTTGAAAGTGAATTTGGGTAAATAGAACTTCCGGTATCGAGGTTGATGTGAATGAGTTTTTCCAAAACGTTAGGAATTTACGGTGTATTATAAAATGGACACTTTTCTGGAATTTTTCAACTTTCTACCCATGACGAGAATTGTCACTGCACCATAGAGGTGACCGCTATAGCGGTAATATGTCCGCTATAGCGTAAGTCAACTTTAGTCAGCACCCCTATAGCGGTTGGTTCTGCTATAGCGGCAGTTCTATAGCGGTGTACAAACTGCTATAGCAGACCGAGTCAAGATTTAATGTAGAAATTTTCTCAAAATATTTAGTTTTCATTAAGAACATTTTGAAGAAAGGCAAGGGCAATTTTGGGTGAACCTTACTCGTTTTTCATCCCAAAGGTAAGGTTTCTACTCCTCTAACTTTGTACTATTTTTTCTACATTATAGAATTGCTAGCTGTGGACCTGGAGAGAGGTTTGGATTGACTTAAGAATAGTAGAATCCATAGAAAAAGAGAATTCTAAGGCGTATAAGTTCTTGGGTCTTGATTATTCTTGTTGGGTTATGATCAATTAGCCATAATTCTCTAAATGTACCCATAAAAATGGTAGATTTAGGTGAATTAATGGTAGAAAAGCTCGAAAATGGGTGGAATGATCATAGTTTGGCCTGGGGATTGGGATTTTACATAATCTAGGCAATTAATAGGCCATGTGGACTGATTTTTTGTGTCTTATAATTATTTTTAGACCAAGAACAAGCACAGACTTCGAAACACGGAAAGGCTCCGGTCTAGTAGAGCTTTGTGTAATTCAATGTAGGTGATGGTTATTGATTTCCCAATATGAAATGTGTGTTTATGTACTATCGCTTAGTATTGTGTGAATTACATACTTAAGGAATGAGATTATGAATGTCTACTTATCCGGTTATTAGTCTTTGTGAAATGAACTTGTTTTGTTGCTTGTTGGTGTATAAGTATACTTTGTTCATGTTGTTGATTGATTGGATTTGATGTGACATTTGCTTGGCTCGGGTACCACGCCTGGTAAAGGATACTTATTAGTTGGCTCGGATACCACGCCTAGTACAGGATACTTATTGGTTGGCTCGGGTACCACACTTGGTACGAGATACTTATTAGTTGGATCGGGTACCACGCCTGGTACGAGATTCATAATGGTTAGCTTGGGTACCACGACTGGTATGGATTTGATTTATTTGCACTGATTGTATTCTTTGATGGTTCCATGAGTGGACCAGGTTACTTTCTTAATTTGTGATTGTTGCATATGGTCCATGAGAGGCCGGGTGATTATACTTAAATATGGAGTTGGTCTTAGTGTAGACCGGGATTGTATGTTGAAATTATAGGTATTGTCTTAGGGATCCCTGGTGGGTCCGAGTTATGTAAAAGGATATATATTGTTGTCATTGGGTGTTGTCAATGGTTGATAATTGGTTACTTGTGGTTGTTAGGTTAAGCAAGAGACTTGTAGTCTAGTCATATTGTTGGCTTGTTACATGTTTACTTTGCTTTACTCAGCTTTAGTTTATTATTTATATCTTGTTTATTAGAGTTGCCCGATGATCCTACCAGTACACGGTAGTTGTATACTGATTCTGCACTTTATTTTTCTTTTGTGAGTACAGGACATCTTCCGGTGGCTGACACGCCACCTCACTTTTAGATTCGGCAAATTCAGGATTCAAGGGTGAGCTATTTTTTTGTCTATGACTAATTATAGCCCACTTATTTCTGGCTTAAACTCTTATTTTTCTTTTGGGGTTGCATCCCCGTATTCTAGATGTTGATAGAATATTTTAGTACGATGACTTTCAAGTTCTAGGGAGGATTTTCCGCAGGTTGTTTTAGTTTTTGAATAGATGTGAATGTTAGTTTCTTTTATGCAATTGGTTTTAAGCTGTTTGAATTGCTAAGTGATTGGTTCACTCATCCGGCGGTTTGGGTGGGTGCCATTCACGGCGAATTAGGTCGTGACACTTTGTGTTGCTTATTTTTCGTTCCTTTTGTTGATAGTGGCTTGATGTTACTGTAGGATCTTGGTAAATCTGGAGGTGTTGTTACCCTTTTGCATATCCAACAAAGGTCTTCTATCGATGTTATCCTCCTCCATCTTGGGTAGCCCACTTTTTTATTAGGATCTATGTGCTTAGTTTGACCATTTTTTAATATAGTCTTCTTATGTAATAGCTCATCATTCTCATGCTTCCTGCTCTGTAATAATTGCATGTTGTATTATTTTTTATATGTTAGTCACTCCTCTATATGGTATTTATCATTTTTATCATCTTGGTATCAATTCAGATATATTCTTCCGATTCTTACCCTGATAGGGAATTCTTTCCTTGAGTTGATAATTGCTTAAAGCTGTGAAATTGCACCTATAACTCTGTTTCAAATGCTAGATTAGAAAGATAGTTTGTGAATGCATTATCTTCTCTGAAAATATGTTGAATGTCAATGTTTCGTTGTACCATAATCTCCTTCATGACCTCAACTCTTTCCACCAGTTCCTATGAGATATTCCAAACATCTTGTAGTATATTGTTTTGCAAGTGATGTGCAGAGTCGTATTTTAGGGCTTCATATATTATTGTAGTTTCTATCTTCATATTAGTAGTGGTTTCAGTTTTTCTACTTGAGCATAGACTAGGTCTCCTGTGTCATTTCTGATACAAAAATCATAAAGCTAATATCAGGATTACCTTGACGTGTACCATTAGTGTTGCACTTAAGTCTCCCTATTCCTGGTAACTTCCACCTTACTACACAGTACTGGAACTTAGGCTTATACGCGTTCAAAAATTATAAGACTTAATGGCCAGTATGGGGAGATACTTGACATCCATGGGTATATCACTCTTGTAAGCTAGATCTTATTTGAAATAAGTGATTTTATTAGTTGGTTAATTGATTACATTTTATTCATGAAATGTATATAGTCTATTGTGTTTGATATACTATCATGTTCACTATGATATCCTCTCCATTTCTCCAAGCATTTCTTTTTTCTTCACAGCTCCTACATCATGATGAATAGAGTAGCATTGAATAAGCTCTGTAGTTTGGTCCCTATGGGAGCTGTCCACCATATGGATATGAATTGTTGCAGTTGCAATCTTTCTATGTTTATCCCTACATAAATAACAAATTGTCTTTAAAGTTGTGAGACTATTGGAGATGTTAGAAAAAGATGAGACATAGTCTCCTGATTGTATTGATCACAACACCAACATCTTAAGTCTGTATGAATCCTTAGAAATGTTAGGTTGTCATCAGTTGAAATTCTCTTTTTTACCACTCTCCATAATCTCAATCACAATAATAATTTAAATGATAATGCAATACAATGATATGGAATAATATGCAATAATCAATGCCTACTGATATACACCTCCTCTACAGTGGTATGCTGTGAGGTAGGACCTATAGGAACTCGTGAGGTCCATATTTCAAATAAGTCGAATCTTTGTCCATACTCGTGTTAGTCGGATCTTTGTCTATGATGATATATATAAATAGTAAAATAAGTACGATCTTTGACAACTGTCTTGTTAGCCAGATCTTTGCCCACGATAATATATACTTTATAATATAAGAAATAAATCCTTTAAAAGATTATTTTTAAGCAAATATTTCAGTTCATGATTTTCATAGAGAGTATAATATACACGATTACGATAATTACAAACTTTGGTATATATCAATAATATATGGAACAACCCAATAATAAAAAATATAAACTAATCTCCAAAATTCATGAACAAATCATCACGATAGGCCCCTACGCGAGCGCTAAAAAATAGTTCACCCGTATTTTTAATTGCTCTTTTTCCTTTCAGCTACAAATCATAATGAGGCATTATTCAAAAAACTCCCTTAGGGTTGCCTAAAGGCTTTGGATCAATGGAGAGGAAAGAACAAGCTTGGACGGGGTAAAACTCTGATATTTTCTTATGAATTTCACGATGAAAATCTCTAGAATGAAGCAAGGATTGCAAGTTCATGCCGTTGTAGTAGCTGTTTGGCATCTAGGTAGGCTAGGTTTAATTGAGTAGTAAAGACTTGTGTTGAAAAATGTATGCATAACGTAAATGGACTGGAAAATTCATGTGTAGGCCTACGAACTAGGTGTTTGAATGGATAAAACTGGCAGATTAGGGATATGTGAATGAGATTGATATTTTTGAAGCTGTCTTTTGATGTTATTGATACTACTTTGTTATCCTTGTGCTTAGTTAATTAATTAGGGAGTAAAAATAATTGTGTACGATAGTATATTGTGATTAGCGTGTGATTGGTAGTGTAAATGATATGAATGCCTTGTTCATTATTTAATGGGATGATTGCATGATTTGGGAGAGGGTTTATAGTTAAGATGGAAGGTTGGAAAGTGATGGAGTGATGATTAGAAAGGTTGAGTGTGTATCCCAAAATAGGTAGTTCGAGGATTGTTTAAATTATGTGTGCTACTAGCTTCTTAGTGCTTTTCAGTTTTGGTTTTGGTTATTGGTGGAAAAGGGGTAAGTAATGGTTGAATTGTAGTTGAGGATCAATTTAGTTGATGTGTGTATATTAACTACCTCTTTGTTTACTTATTGAAATGCATGTTGTAAATATTAACTGGTTGAATAATAATGTAAGTGTTTAATCACCTGAAATAAGATTGTGTAAAAAGGCTTATTTTTAAGTGTATTATAGATTGTTATCTCATATTGTGATTGTAAGTATTATGATATGAGTTGATATTGTGAGATGAATCAGTAAAGGTCATTATCACAGAATTGATGGAACTCAAAAGTTATAAGGGTGGGGACGTTGGACTAAAGGTGGTATAACATTGGTTTGATATAAGGAGGACAAGCACTAGTTGTATGGGTTATTGGTACGGTATGTTTAGAGAAACAAAAAGATAGTTATATTGGTTAATCAATAAAACTATCTGAATTGATATTTATGTGAGTTGTCACCAATTTGATGTTGTGAAATCTGTGATAAGTGAGGTAGTGGCAAGTTGACTATGTGTTGATTGATTGAGAACTTGTATAATAAGTGATTAAATGAAATTTGATGCCTGAATGCTAATCATTATGGATGGTACATGTAAAGGTGGTAGGTAAAATTGCTAAATTGTTATGATTGTTCCTCACCATGGTTGTTATGTGAAAAGCATAAGCATGGAGAATGTGAAATGTTTGAAAAATCCTAGTGGGTCATTGATGTTGAATTAGTGATCTATAACCGGAGTGTAAATAATTACCATAAATACAATATGATGCAACTCTAGAAAACCTAATGGGAAATTGATGGTGGCGCAAAGTTGATTCTACCGCTTGTAAATCAATTAACAATCGTGAACTCGATCACAAAGCTTGTCAGTGAAACTTACCTTATTATTTGAAGGTTCAACTTTTTCTGACCATTATAAATAGTCATCTAGGGTTCTATTGTTAGAGGTCAACAATTTTTTTAAGTTTTAATATAGTAGTTCTTGTCATTCAAGTTTTCTAACGACCTATTTTGTCATTATGGGTAAATTATTCATGCCAAGTTTCAGGTTAGAAAACAGATCTGGGAGTTGAAAATTTTGGGCTAGGCTAGTCTCGGATGAATTCTGAGCGAGGTATGGTCTAGGACAATCCGGGAAAGGATTGGGTAAAATATCTTAGATTGAGCTAGTTTTTCTGTTAGCTAAGGCATTAAGGAGTCCAGGGGACTTTTCAAAAGTGAATTCGGGTGAGTAGAACTCTTGATATCAAAGTTGACGTGAAATGGTTGGTTCAGAATGTTAGAATTTGAGGTGTGTTGTAAAATGGATTGTTTTGGGGGAATTCCCAAAATTGTGTTCCGTGTCAACCACTATAGCAGTTGATACCACGCTACAATGACAACCGCTATAGCGGAGAAATTCCCTCTATAGCGAAAGTCAAGGCGGTCAGTGCTGCTATAGCACGTGAGTTATGCTACGGCGATACTGCTATAATTGTGTACGGATCACTATAGCAGACTAAGTCACTGTAAATGCAAAAACTTCCCTAAAAATATTCAGAAACTCTCAAGAATGTTTTGGGGAAGGGTAGAGGCAATTTGGGCGATTTCACATCAGTTTTCCACCAAATTTCTTCCTAAAGGCAAGGATTTTACTTCCCTACTCTAGTAATTTGATTCCTGGATAGTAGAATTGATAGTTATGGGCTTGGGGGAAGGTTTGGATTGACCTAAGAAGGTAGATCCCGGTGAAAAAAGGGAATTCTACGTTGTAGAATTATTTGGGTGGTAGTTATTATTACTCATTCATGAGTAAAACACCATAATTCGCTTAATGTATACATAAAAATAATAGATATAGGTGAATTAATGGTGGAAAAGCCCTGGGATGGGTGGAATGATTATTGTTTGGTCAGGAGATTAGGATTTGAGTATAATTGGGGTATTATTAGGCCATTTGGACTGATTATAGTATATTGAGTAATAAGTTTTAGACCAAGAACAAGCAAAAGCTTCGAAAAATAGGAAGGCTCCGGTCCAGTGGAGCTTTCAGGCTATTCGAGGTAGGTTATGGTTATTATTTTCCCGAATGCAATATGTGTTCATGTAATAGTCGCTTAGTGTTGTATATGCATTGCATGATTAGGGAATGGAATTATGAATGTCTAAGTATCTAGGTGTCAACCATGTGAAATGAACTTAGTTTGGTTGCTTGTTGGTTTACAAGTGTGATTTTGTTCATTAATTATTGATTTGTTGGATTGTGTGTGACATTCAGTTGACTCGGTACTACGTTTGGTATGGGATATATATTGGTTGGCTCGGGTACCATGCCTAATATGAGATGCTTATTGGTTGGCTCGGGTACCATGCCTAGTATGAGATACTTATCAATTGGCTCGGCACCACGCCTGGTACAGGTTCTATAATGGTTGACTCAGGTACTACGCCTCCTACGGGTTTAATTATACTTGTTGATTGTATTTATCGATGGTTCTATGAGTGGATCGGGTTAATTATTGAAACTGTGATTGCTGCATATTGGTCAGAAGAGGCCGGGTAGTTATACTTAAATGTGGGGTTGATCCTTGTGTAGATCGAGAATTGATGTTAAACACTTAGGTGTTGTTCTAGGGATCCTTGGTTGGTCCGGATTACTTAAAAAGGGTATATACTTATTATCATTGTTTAATTGTTGTGGTGGTTGTTGAACCTGTTTTATGTGGTTGGTAAGTTAGAAAAAATACTAAGAGCCTGTGGTTATATTGCTGGCTTGTTATTACATGTTTGTACTGCTTTATGCAGCGTTGGTTTATTATTCATATGTTATTTTTGGAGTTGACCGATGATCCTACTAGTACACTGTGGTTGTTTACTGATTCTGCACTTGCTTTCTTTTTTATGAGTAGAAGACATATTCCGACGGCTGTTACACGACCTCAGTTGTAGTCCCTACATTTCCAGATTTCAAGGGTGAGCTACTTCTTCTAGGCTACCATGGTTTCATCTAGCATACTTCTAGTCCATTGTTTCAGACTTAGATTTCTTGTTTTTGGGGTTGCATCCCCGTTCTCTAGATATTAGTAGATGTTTTGGTACACGACATTTAGATTCGAAGGGTAGTTTTCCACAGGATCTTGTTATTAGTATTGTTTTGGCTATGAATGCTAGCTTAAATTTATGCAACTGGTTTTGAGCTATTAGTCTCACTAAGTGTTGATTTGGTTATTGGTTCACTCATCCGGGGGTTATGGGTGGGTGCCAATCGTGACGTTTTGGGTCATGACAAAGATGGTATCAGAGTCCTAGGTTCGTTGATCTCGTCATACCAAAATGGGTCTAGTAGAGTCTTGCGGAATCGTACAGAGACATCTGTACTTTTATTTGAGAGGCTATAGGACTTTAGAAAACTATCACTTCTTTCTTCCTTCGTGCTATAATTATATTCCAATTGGTATCTGGTGATACAAATTGATATCTAACTTCTTTCACTCTTTTGTCCGTAGATGGTTAACACCAGACGTAACACTGTGAGAGCAGTGGTTCCAGTGGTGGAGCCAATATCTAGAGGGCGAGCAATTTTTCTAACGACCTATTTCTTCATTATGGGTAAACTATTCATGCCAAGTTTCGGGTTAGAAAACTTTCGGACTTGGAAGTTGAAAATTTTGGGCTAGGTTAGTCACGGACAAATTTTGAGCGAGGTATGGTCTAGGAAAATCCGAAAAAGGATTGGGTAAAATGTCTTAGATTAAGCTAGTTTTTCTGTTAGCTAAGGCATTAAGTAGTCCGGAGGACTTTTCAGAAGTGAATTCGGGTGAGTAGAACTCTTGATATCAAAGTTGACGTAAAAAGGTTGGTTCGAATAGTTAGAATTTAAGGTGTGTTATAAAATGGGTTATTTTAGGGGAATTCTTGAGATTATGTTCTGTGTCAATCACTATAGTAGTTGATACCGTGCTACAATGACAATTGTTATAGCGGAGAAATTTCCTCTCTAACAAAAGTCAAGGCGGTCAGTACCGCCATAGCGGGCGAGTTCTGCTATGGCAAAACTGCTATAGTGGTGTACGGATCACTATAGCAGAATAAGTCATTGTAAATGCAGAAACTTCCCCAAAAACATTCAGAAACTCTTAAGAATGTTTTGGGGAAGGGCAGAGGCAATTTAGGCGATTTCATATCAGTTTTCCACCAAGTTTCTTCCTAAAAGCAATGATTCTACTTCCCTACTCAAGGCTGGATTTGGGTAGATTTAGTTATTCTGGACATGCTGGATTTTAATGTCATTTTGGGCATGACATGGCTGTCTCCATACTATGCGGTGTTGAATTGTAATGCTAAGACAGTGACTCTAGAGATTCTGGATAAGTATAGGCTAGAGTGGGAAGGTGAGTACAGGCCTAAGTCGGTGAAGATTATATCCTTTGTTCGGGCTAGGAAGTTAGTAGGGAAAGGTTGTTTGTCCTTCTTGTCTTATTTCTGGGATGTTAATGTGGAGTCTCTTTGATTGAGTCAGTTCCGGTGGTTTCTGAGTCTCAGGAGGTGTTTTCAGTGGATTTGCATGCTTTCGGATAGAGACATTGACTTCTGTATAGATTTGGAGCGAGGAACTTGCCCAATCTCTATTTCTCCTTATCGTATGGCTCCAACAGAGTTGAGAGAACTTAAGACTCAGCTTTAGAAACTTTCAGATAAGGGCTTTATTCGTCCCAGTGCTTCACCTTGGGGTGCTCCGGTATTGTTTGTGAAGAAGAAGGATGATAGTATGAGGATGTGTATAGACTACAGGAAACTAAACAAGGTCACCATCCGAAATAAGTATTCCTTACCCCGTATCGATGACCTTTTTGACCAGTTGCAGGGGTGCTTCTTTGTTTTTGAAATTGACTTGAGGTCAGGGTACTATTAGCTAAAAATCAAGCCAGAGGATATACCTAAGACGACATTCTGGGCTCGGTACGGGCACTATGAGTTCCTAATAATGTCGTTTGGGTTGACCAATGCATCGACGACATTCATTAGTTTGATAAATGGGGTCTTCAAATCATTTCTGGATTCGTTCGTCATTATATTTATAGATGACATTCTGATTTACTCCAAGAGTAAGGAGAAGCATATAGAGCATCTTCACATTATTCTGGGGAAATTGAGGCACCATAAATTATATCCCAAGTTTTTGAAGTGTCAATTTTGGTTGCCTTCGGTTGCCTTCTTAGGGTATGTGGTTTTAAAAAAAAAGGTAATGGTGGATCCCCAAAATATTGAGGTAGTTAAGAGTTGGGTCCGGCCTAGCTCTATGACTAAGGTTAGGAGTTTTGTGGGGCTTGTAGGCTATTATAACAGGTTTGTCAAGAGGTTTTCTTCCATTGCTACTCATTTGACAAGGTTGACTCAAAAGGAGGTATCCTTTGTTTGGTATGACAAGTGTGAGGAGAGCTTCCAAAATCTCAAGACACTTCTAACTACAGCTCTTATCCTATTATTGCTGGTTGAAGGTAAAAATTTTATTGTGTTTTGTGATGCATCACATTCAGGTTTGGGTGTTGTGTTGATGCAGGACAGGAATGTTATAGCTTATGCTTCAAAGCAACTGAAGCCTCATGAGAAGAACTACCCAACCCATGATTTTGAGTTAGCAGTGGTAGTCTTTGCGCTAAAGATATGGGACACTACCTTTATGGTGTCAAGTGTCAAGTGTGAAGTGTTCACAAACCATTGCAGCCTGCAACATGTGTTTACATAGAAAGATTTGAATCTGAGATAGATGAGGTGGATGGAACTGTTGAAGGATTACGATGTGACCATTCAGTACCATCCGGGAAAGACCAATGTAGTGGCAGACGCATTGAGTCAGAAAGCGATTAGCATAGGCAATTTGGCTTGTTTGGGGGTATCCAAATGACCTTTGGCTAGGGAGATTCAGGCTCTAGAATTTAAGTTCATGCAATTGGGAATTTCAGAATAGGGTGGGGTATTGGCCAGTATTGAGGTTAAACCCACGTTTCTGGAGGATATCAAAATCAAGAAGTTTCAAGATGCTCAGTTGAACAAACTTCAAAACAAGGTGGTCTCTGAGGAGGCCCCAGATGCCACATTGGACACTGGTGGGGTTTTGTGCTTTAGAGGGTGGATTTGTGTCCCTCGGGTTGATGACTTGATACCGAATGTATTGTTAGAAGCTCATGGTTCATAGTACTCAATTTATATGGGTGTAACCAAGATGTATCGGGACTTGAGGAGACTTTATTGGTGGCCTGGGATGAAGAGGGACATAGACGACTATGTGTCTAAGTGTCAAAAATGTCAGCAGGTTAAGTATGAGCACCAAAGGCTTACAGGATTGCTTCAGAGGATGCCCATTTCTGAGTGAAAATGAGAAAGGATAGCCATGGATTTTGTGGTAGGTATTCCTAAGACTTTGGGAAAGTATGACTCCATTTGGGTTATCGTGGACAGGCTGACCAAGTCAGCTCATTTCATTCCAGTTAGGGTGGATTATAATTCCCAGCAGTTGGACAAGATTTATGTCAAGGAAATAGTAAGGTTTCATGGGGTGCCAATCTCCATCATTCAAGATAGAGGTACGCATTTACTTCCAAGTTTTGGGGAAAGTTACACGAAGAGTTGGGCACCCAACTCACTTTCAGCACAACTTTTCATCCTCAGACAGACGGTCAGTCAGAAAGGACGATTCAGATTTTGGAGGATATGTTGAGAGCATGCATAATCGACTTTGGAGGCCATTGGGACCAATTCTACTGTTGTGTGAGTTCTCATACAACAATATCTATCACTCCAGTAACGATATGGCATCATTCAAAGCACTTTATGGTAGGGGATGTAGATCACTCAAAGGGTGGTTTGAGGCAGGCGATGTAAAACCTTTGGGCATGAACTTGGTGAGGGAAGCTCAGAAAAAGGTGAGGAGTATTCAGACTAAGTTGCTAGCAGCCCAAAGCAGGGAGAAAGAGTATGAAGATCGCAAGGTAAGAGACATGACATTTCATGTTGGTGAACAAGTGTTGTTGAAGGTGTCACCACTGAAAGGGGTAATGCAATTTGTCAATAAGGTCAAGCTTAGCCCTCAGTATATTGGCCCATTGGAGGTTTTCGAGATTGTAGGGCAGTGACTTACAGGTTAACAGTGCTGCCCAGTTTGTCTGGGGTCCATCCAATCTTCCATGTATCCATGTTAAAGCGATACCATGGGGATGGAGAGTGCATTATTAAGTGGGATTCGATCTGGCTAGACAAAGATCTTCTATACGAAGAGGAGCCGATTACGATTCTAGATCGGAATGTCCAAAAATTGAGAACACAAAAAATCAGATCGGTCAAGGTTCAATGAAAGCATAGTCCGATTGAGAAAGCCACTTGGGAAACCAAGAAGGACACGCGGGACAAGTACCCTTACTTGTTTGAGAATTCAGGTACAACCCTTTTCTCTCTTTAGCTTCTTTTTTCAAGTTTGATCATTAGGGGATAAACTATGGCTACATTGGTATCTATTGTAATGATCTATTCCATCATTATTGATAAACCATTCGTGCCAAATTTTGGGTTAGAAAACTTCTGGATTTGGGAGTTGAAAATTTTGGGTAGGCTAGTATTAGACGAATTCTGAGCGAGGTATGGTCTAGGTCAATCTGGGAAAGGATTGGGTAAAATATCTTAGCTTGAGCTAATTTTTTAATTAGCTAAGACAATAAGGAGTCCGAGAGACTTTTTCAGAAGGGAATTCGGGTGAGTAGAACTCCCTATATCAAAGTTGACGTGAAAAGGTTGGTTATGAACGTCAGGATTTGAGGTATGTTGTAAAATAGGCAATTTTGGGGGAATTTCTGAGATTTTATTCAGTGTCAACCTCTATAGTAGTTGACGTCGTACCACATCTATGACCACTATAGCAGAGAAATTCCCTCTATAGCGAAAGTCAAGGCGGTCAGCACCACCATAGAGGGTGGGTTCCACTATGGCAGTGCCGCTATAGCAGTGTACGAATTGCTATAGCAGAATAAGTCATTGTAAATGCAAAAATTTTCCCAAAAATATTTAGAAACTCTCGAGAATGTTTTAGATAAGGGAAGAAGCGATTTGGGCGATTCCACATCATTTTTCCACCAAGTTTCTTCCTAAAGGTAAAGATTTTACTCCCCTACTCTAGTACTTCGATTCCTGAATAGTAGAATTGATAGTTATGGGCTTGGAGGAAGGTTTGGATTGACCTAAAAAGGTAGAACCCAGTGAAAAGGGGGATTCTAAGCTGTAGAATTCTTTGGGTGGTGGTTATTATTACTCATTCATGATTAAAATACCATAATTCACTTAATATATCCGTAAAGATGATAGATGTAGGTGAATTAATGGTGGAAAAGCCCTATGATGGGTGAAATGATCATGGTTTGGCCTGGGGATTAGAATTTGAGTATAATCGGGGTATTATTAGGCCATTTGGACTGATTATAGTATATTATTTAATCATTTTTAGACCAAGAATAAGCAAAAGCTTTGAAAAATGGGAAGGCTCCGGTCTAGTAGAGCTTTCAGGTTATTCGAGGTAGGTGATGGTTATTATTTTTCCAAATGAAATATGTATTTATGTAACTGTCGCTTAGTGTTGTATGTGCATTGCATGCTTAGGGAATGAAATTATGAATGTCTAAGTATTCGGGTGTCAATCATGTTTGGTTTACAAGTGTAATTTTGTTCATTAATTATTGACTTGTTGGATTGTGTGCGACATTAGGTTGGCTTGGGTACCACGCCTGGTACGGGATACATATTGATTGGATCGGGTACCATGCCTGGTACGAGATACTTATTGATTGGTTCGGGTACCACACCTGGTACAAAATATTTATCGGTTGGCTGGGGTACCATGCTTGATACAGGTTCTATAATGGTTGGCTCAGGTACCACGCCTAGTACGGGTTTAATTATACCTATTGATTATATTTGTCGATGGTTTTATGAGTGAACCAGGTTAATTATTGAAACTGTGATTGTTGCATATTGGTCTATGAGAGGCCGGTTAGTTATACTTAAATGTGGGGTTGGTCCTTGTATAGACCGGGAATTATATGTTAAACATTTAGGTGTTGTTCTGAATCCTTGATTGGTCCAGATTACTTAAAAATGGTATATTTTTTATTATCAATGTTTAATTATTGCGGTGGTTATTGAACCTATTTCATGTGGTTGGTAAGTTAGAAGAAAGACTAAGAGCCTGGGGTTATATTGCTGGCTTGTTATTACATGTTTGTACTGCTTTACTCAGTTTTGGTTTATTGTTCATATGTTATTTTTGGAGTTGGCCGATGATCCTATTAGTACACTGTGATTGTGTACTGATTCTACACTTGCTTTCCTTTTTGTGAGTACAAGACATATTCCAGTGGCTGCTACGCGACCTTAGTTGTAGTCCCGATGTTTTCAGATTTCAAGGATGAGCTACTTCTTCCGGGCTACCATGGTTTCATCTAGCATACTTCTAGTCCATTATTTTGGACTTAAATTCCTTATTTTTGGGGTTTCATCTCCATTTTCTAGACATTAGTAGATATTTTTGGTACACGACTTTCAGATTCTAGGGGCAGTTTTTCGCAGGATCTTGTTATTAGTATTGTTTTGGCTATGAATGCTAGCTTAAATTTATGCCACTGGTTTTGAGCTGTTAGTATCGCTAAGTGTTTATTTGGCATTTGTTCTCTCATCCAGGGGGTTATGGGTGGGTGCCACTCGTGACAGTTTGGGTCATGACAAGGTTACTGTTTTCTTAGTTCATGAATAAAGTCATCAACATTGTTCAAGCTTTTAATATTTGTAGTAAGTTAATGCATTTTTTATTTATATTCTTATTATTTTATTTATCAGTATTAGTAGCTAAATCCTCTACTGAAGTTGTGAAACCCAATGAGATTGTAAAGTTCATAAGATTTTAATGTAATTACATGTCACTAGGGTTGTTAGATATCAAACTATTTTCCATTTCTATGAAAAGGATTAGTGGTTGAAACATTTATCAATGACATAAATATCTTAATCCACGGACTCAGAAGAGGAGGTTAGGATTTGATAAAAGAAGATTTGCATGAACTCGAGGCATTAACCTTTGTTTGATAGATTTACATTATATATAATTGAATATACTTGGCATAACCAATCATTCTTATCGTCAATAACTCATATAAGTGTGTAAGTATCATATGTAGATAGATCGTTGATGAACTCAGAAGAGACTGAGTGGTAGTGCATGCAGGAGACTAGGTGCATATCTATAACTCTAAGTGCATGTAGTTGCATAATTATCGACGAACAAAGTAATCCAATGTGGGAATACAGTCTTAGTATTTTAATCTTATAAGTTTTACAAGCATCTTTACTTTCAACATACTTACTTTTTGTCGTAATAGTTTAATTTACAAATCAATCTCTACAACTGTTACGAATTAGAGATTGACTATAAATTTAGTAGCCATATTAATATGTACTTAGAGGAGTTATCACATATTCCATGTGGATTCAAATCCAACCTTGTCGAATTACTATTATCACATACGAATTCGTTACATCAAAACTGAGATATATATTGAACATATAGATATTCGACCCTTGTATTCTACGGGGTTTTATCCATGCCGCTGAATATATTCAAAATATGTATTTTAAATCCCTCAAAATTTGTGTGATGCTCACTTGCTTGATGTGAATGATAAATCAACATTCACGTCAGATTTTATGCCAAATAATAATTTAATTTTTATATTATTTAACAAAATTTAAATTTCATAAGCAAAGAATAAAAAGAACAGATAAAAAAATAAAATAAAAGAAAAATCCCTCCTTCCTTCTTCAAACTCACCCACTAGCTAACATGGCTCTTCCACCATAAGCACCAACACCTTCAATATCAACTCTTCTTTCTTATAATCTTATATCCTCACTCCTCTTTCAAAGAAAATTATTCGTTCTAAGAACAAAATAATTAGAAACCTAATAAGAAAAAAATTATCCTTCTCTAAATTAAAATATCATATTAGAACCCCAAAAATTAAAATTTTATAAGAAGATCCAAAAAAAAATCAAGAGTAAAGGAATGGGCAGAATGAAAGGGGTAGAGGGGATTTGGAAAAGAAAAAAGAGAGAAAGAGAGGAATGGGGCAGAATGGTAGAAGAAAGAGGAGGAGGGGGTGGGATTGAGGTCTGATGAAGAAGAAGAGAGAAATGGTAGGGGTTTATATTTTTTCTTTTTTCAATTTATTTTTCTAATTATTAATTTTTTTAATTAAGTAAAACTATCAATTCACACATCAAATATGTGTGTAAGTCACACCACTACAAGAAATATAATTTTTTGTGATGACTTTTAGTGGCGACTCATATAGGTGCCACAAAAGTGAGGGCTTTGGTGGCGACTTCAAATGGTTGCCAAAGAAGGTGATAGTTTTAGTGGTGATCCTAAAAGTCGCCACTAAATGTATTTAGTGGCGATCAAGAAGTTTGGAGGCACTTTATGTATTTTTTTTATCATATCATATGAGTAAATGAAATGGAACAATGAAGTATGGTGTAGTATATATTGGATTGACTCTTTTGTAATGAAACTATTTACAATATTTGATTTGAGAAATTCTTTTGGTGTTAGTTAAACAATATTGAGTGTTATTAGCATTGATATGCAATTGAAGAAAATTAGGTTCATTGAAAATCTATTAGAATTTTGTGTGTTATAGTAAAAAAAAATAAGATTTTAGTGGCGCCATAATCTTGTCATAATAATACTTTAGTATTTGCAGCAACTAAAGTCGCCACCAAATAAAGGGTTATTGTGGCGATGAGTGCTTCCACAAAAGGTGTAATAGTTTTTGTGGCGATTATAATTGCCACTAAATGTCATTCTTCAGTGGCGAACTTACTTGAAAGCCATCTTGTGGACCTTTTGTTGTAGCGTCTCTTATTACTTTTAGTGGCGACTTTTGGGCTATTATAGCAATTTTGTCACCACAAAAAGTTTGATTTATTGTAGTGCACGGGGGTTATGTTTTTTTTTCTTTATTTATTTTTTTGATTTTTTAATCTTTTTAATTAAATAAAACTATCAATACGAAATAGTTTCACAAAAATGGAGACGAATTGGGATGATGTCCAATCTCATTTTTCGATTGAGTAGAAAAGAGATATATAAAGTTCGTTCTCTTTGCGTAACTCAGTTGTTATCTTCTTCCACCACCGCCTGCCTCAGCACTTACGAGCAAGCTTAGGGATTCAGTAAGGCGCAATAAATCTTGCACAGTTGTCACGCTCTTGTTTGTTGCCTTATCTTACTTAGTAAAATCCTAAATAGAATCTCCTAATTGTTCAATTCCTTAACCATAAAGAATTCGATTCAGATGGAGGATACCTATACAGAAATTTTCGCAACTCAATCATAAATGATGGAATCATAAAAGATACTTAGACGTCTTGAAATTAATGTATTTTGATTGAGTTATGAGCTCAACCTATGATGAAGTTCCGATCGGAGGGGATTATGTTTTTTCTTTTTAATTTTTTGAATTAAGTAAAACTATCAATGCACGCATCAATATATGTGTAAGTCACATATTTTATCCACTTCTGCCATATTAATTCCACATAAACTCGATCAAAAATCAGAAGGGCTTAAATATCTATTTTAAATACATTAGGGGTTTGGATGAAATATCGTGGAGAACAAGAGCCGACATGACAATCAGGAACAAGTTGAAGGATCTCCCAAGTCATTCTGCCTATTTTATATTGAAAAGTCAATTATTGCCTACATCATTTATCAATTCAGATACTTCTTTCATTTCAATTTGTTTGTCTTACTTTTCTTTTTAGTCCGTTTTCAGAATATCTCTTTTTTTTGGCAACTCTTTAGTTCTAACTTTCCACATGGCATGTTAAAATCACAAGATTAAAGGACATTTTTATACATTCTACATGTCTTTAATTTAAGACCTCAAAATTCAAAAGTCCTTTTTATTTTTTTAAACTCCGTCTCAAGTCAAAACCAAATAAATAAATTGAAGCAGAGGGAATAGTATTATGCGTTTAATGACAAAAAGCAAAATACAACATAACTCAGTAGAAGAATTCGTATATTTATGTAAAAAAAATATAGGAATAAAAAGATCAAGAATATTGAAGTTAAGCCTATCAAAAGAAAATGGAAAAAAAACTTCTATTCTAGTTCTAGTCCACAATATATAGCAGACCAATACTAATGAATGAATAAAACCTTAATTAATTTCCTCTAATTGTCATCTTCACTTTTGATTAGGAGAGGATTGAAGATAATATGAAAAGAATAAAAAAGAAGCATGGTATTTGTGAATAATCCACAAATGCATGTAACAATGGCTCCTAATGCTTTTGCGCAGAAAATTGGAACAAAACGGCAAATTGGTTGCCAACTTGCTTGAATATTTCCATTCTTGAGAAGAGAGTATGTCTCCAATGCTGCAGCACAACTTGCAACAAGTATCATTGCTATAACCTAGACATTTATAAAAAAATAAAAGAACAAATTAAAGCTTTAATTATAGAAAGGAATTACTAATATAGAGGTGTATCATTCAGCTTATGGATTGAATTCACGATCATATGTTAATATAGTTATTTGTCTATTTATTAGAAATCTTGAAGAGTTAAAAAGAATTTTGATACACAAATTACAACGCACATTTTATTTTATCCAACTAACACTAGACATTATTATTAATATCTTTCGTACTAAAAATTTTCATGAAAACTTTCTCCGATTTGGTAATGTTATTATAAGTCTTATATAAATATACTTTTTCCAATATTTTTCATTTACCAACCAAACAACGGAACATAATTTTCAAGAAAATCTATTCATAGAAAAAAAATTCCATTGAAAATGACTTCAATCACCAAACACATTCTCATTTCATAATTTTCCAAAACCCGTAGGAAATATATATATAATACTAACTAGATCTTGAGCAATATACGAAGACAAATATTAAAAATATATTGAATATACTAGCGAACAAAGGAGGAGGAGCTAAAATGAATTTAAAAAAAAAAACGAAAAACCCACTGGAAAAGGTGAAAAAAGGCACAAAAGGCACAAACAGTGATATAGAAGGTAAGAATTGCTCATATAATTTTACCTTTTGTTTATTACGTACTGTTATAATATAGTAACAAATCTGGTCTTTGAAACTTTTAAATTGACGATGGGACTCTTAATAGTTTTCACAAAGGAAGGTATGCATTATTATCATGGAATTGGTTTATGAAATAGAGTTTAAAAGTTATATGTATTGACCGTATAAAATATATTTATTTAATTGGATCACTTAAAAGATATTTAAAGGTAATTCTATTGAATTACATTGTTTGATAAGTGACCTACTATAACAAGTTCATGTGCACAAAATTTGTTACATTGTTAGTGCATAGATAAATTAATCATACGTTATCAACTGATAAATATTTGTTATTATTTGATCTTAACTCTGTTTTTTCCCAAGGAAAAAAACTGTAAATAAGAGAAGTAAGTAGAGTACCATATCCAGAACAACGACCAACTTCCATATACGACTCCCATCAGGAAGAATTATAACTAGAAGGTTGTAAGCAGCTCCAAGAAAGTTCACAACTATAAAGAACCTGATCATCAAAATTATAATAAAGTTGTTAATTAAAATTATGTAATGACACTTTTTGTCATGAAGGAAATATTTTTAAAAATAATGTATCGACTAGGAGTATATATATAATGTGCATGGTAATTTAATTACTTGCTGAAGAATATTTCCTCAAAAATTGCATAAACTAAATAAGGAAAGTAATAATTTCTTACCTTCTCTTTATCTTTGACATTCAAAGTTGTATTAAACATTTTATGGTCTCATACATATGCCGACATCCAAACATAAGGAAAGAATTTATTTATACTAAATATATATATACAATATTACAATTAAATAAAAAGTAATTAAGATCTCTTGGCCACTTATAAAAAAAAAAAAAAAATGGTCTTTTCAGATTTCTTACGTGCAAAAAGAATATAAAACTAAAAAAATAATT
Source organism: Jaltomata sinuosa (assembly GCA_003996215.1). Classification (NCBI taxonomy): domain Eukaryota; kingdom Viridiplantae; phylum Streptophyta; class Magnoliopsida; order Solanales; family Solanaceae; genus Jaltomata; species Jaltomata sinuosa. The sequence continues at coordinate 459,097 of QJPP01000379.1, forward strand.
ATAAGTGACCTATAAAACAAATTATTCTGATGATTTATTAGGTCTATGAGTAAATCGCTATGATCAACATTAATTGATATCCTGATAAAAATAGTAGTAACATTAATATAATAGGTTTAACTGACAATATAGTTAATGTTTATCACAAAGATTTATTTGTAATTACCTTATATATAAAATGATGCACTTACCGAACTTAAATAAACCCTTTTAACTTAAATGGAGACGAATCTAAAATTTAAATAGAGATATAACTATAGAAACATATAATATGAGTTTTGAGAGGTGAAAATTGTTACTGAAAGCTGTTCCAATTCTTGTATGTTGCTTTGAAAGAGTATCCATTGTTGGAATCCTTGTAAGATGGTAAAAAAGTGTATCCATCTTTTATGTGAACCGTTTGTCTGGTTGACAACATGGTAAGAGCAGCTGCTAATGTTGTAGCAAAGATGATGAATCTTACTCCCATCGAAATTTTTGTCTTCGCCATTCTTCCCAACTTTTATCCATACAAAAAAAAAAAAAAAAAAAGCAAATTAGATCAAATCAAGGTGACACTACTAAAAACAGGCTAAAAGCGACAGACGAAAAAGCGACTAGGTCACTTTTGGCCGTCGATTTTTGGCCATTTTTTAGTACTGTGAATTCAAAAATAATATACCTTTAGCATACAAGAGTAATTTCCAAGTGTTATAGTGTATGAAAGGCACTCACCGGTGCCAAAATACTCTTAATTTTCCAAAACTTTGGACAAGAAATCTAACTTTGGTCTAAACAAGCAATATAATGGAGTGAGAAAGAACACGTGAGAGAAGAAATTTATTGAAGAAAAAGATTGAGAGGAGAGGCTTTAGCAAGAATTTAAGGGAGAAGGAATTTCTAATAATTGGGCTTATTTTGTTATCCAGCCCGCTAAAATTAATTTGGGCTTGGCCCAAAGTACTTTCATTTAGAAGGGTCTCATTTTTTTTTTTTTTTTTTTGGGGGGTGGGGGGGGGGGGGGGGTAAGGAGGTATTTACACCATGTGTTAAAGCAGCCAAAGAATTGTAGCTAATATACCTATTTTAAAAAGTATCACACTTCGTGCATATTCAGAGAATAATATTTGAAAAATACTCAGCAGTATGTATGTTGTATACCTTCTGGATATATAATTCACATGTTATTAGTATATAAGAGGAGGAATAGTTGAACTATACTATTGTATACTACTAAGTGTTATTAGTACATAAGAGCAGGAATAGTTGAACTATACTATTGTATACTACGAAGATATACACAATATACATAATTGTTAATATACATAATTAGCCCAGAAGTATACAGTGTACATAATTTTCGTAGCACAATTTTTTAAAGTGACGAATTTTATAAATGAGTATAAGCAGATAAATATTTATTTCGACCGGATGATAATGAAAACAAACCTCCTTTTTGATTAATAATATTTTATAACATCAACTTTTGTGTTCATAAATGTTAAAGAAACACCTTTTTACTGGCCTGAAGCCATTTTAATCAGCTGCAACATTGGCTAAGCATGCTACAAGAATTATGAGATGACTAACTAATAGGGAATATACATGTTTATCATGTCATCATGCACGGTCTGATGTAATAATTCTGAATTTAAGTTATATATACTGATAATATAAAAATCTTTTATAATATTATCATTAAAATTTAATATGTGATAATATGTTAATTATCATATTTATCAATTAATGATTATCAAAAATTATTTGTATCTAATGAATGATTTGATTATATAAGTATTATTTACACGATCAATACATAAACTTACATAATTACCCTCGATTTAGGCAATTATATATACACTTATAGGGGCTAAGATACATAAAGCTTTAGCCCCTAGAATGAGGCCAAATAGGGAATTACCAACGTTTTCCCTTTCCGTATTGTCTTTGTCATGCACTGAACTTGGTGGGCTATTTGTTGAAAAAAACCAAACTTGGTGGGCTATTAGCCATCACTAAAGACCAGACATGTTTTGAATAGTGATTTTCATTTGACATCCTGTTCTCTACTCATAGGTCCACAAAATTTATAGAAATATACGAAAGTAAATTTATTATACCTATTTATAAAAAATATACGAAAGTAAATGAATATTTATCATATAACACTATTATTTTACTTCCAAAACATGTAACACAAGTTTACCTAACATTTACAACCTCCGATGACTCCCACAAATAATTATGAATTTTGAGAAGATGTTTTGGAGGTGATAAATGTGAAATGGAAAGTTGTGAGATGTTTCTAGTGACAAGTGAGTGGTGGAAAAGAATGTAATTGGTGGTGGAGGGACTGTGAGAAGCTGGACATACACATAGGCCCCTTTGGACATGTGATATTAGTTGATATAAATTTAAAGTTTTTTTTTGACATGTAATTTGAAAAAAAAATAAGTTAGTATTTTTTTTCATAAAATGAAAGCCCCACAAGTTGTGAAAACTATTAAAAAAATTCAATTCTTATAAAATGTTATTAAATGACCAAATCATAGTTCATAAATAGGATATCGTAATATCCTAAGACACTGCATTGATAAATCACAAATCTCCATATTTCTTTATTAAATAAATATTTACAATTACAAACTTTCAAGTTTCAAGTATACATAATTTATAAAGATCCACTAGTCAACAATAATAGTAACTAGTTATTCTTTAATATAATCCTTTTTCATGGTACGTACAATCTCTTCAGGCTGAGCATGAGTCTCTTTTTTTTTTTTTTTGGTAAAATTTAAAATAATGATTTTTTTCTACAAAATATAAATTTATGGGTCAAATTTTATAAAAAAGTTGAAATCTCATGATTTGAAATCATCAAATGAAATTGCATGTTCAAGCGGTGATTTTATCATGATTTCAAATCATTAGATGAAATTACATGTTCAAATGCAAGCTTAACAAATATTGTGTATCAATGTATGTGTATATGTTATTGTATACATAGAATAATGAGATGTTTCCGGTGAGTTGTGGAGAGGATTGTACTGGTGCTGGAGGGATTATGTGACGCTGGACATATACTTGACATACATTGTATATCATGTGTATGTTTTTTGTATATAAAACATAAACTTGAAATACACATGACATATAGTGATATACATGTGACATACACAAACATATCACCTGTATGTCACTTGTTTGTCGTACATATGTCATGTATATGTAATGTTTTTAACCTCTCGAGGTCATTTTTTTTAAATTTTTTTGCAAAATATCGACCTTAGAAGGTCCTTTTTTTTTACGAAAAATATAAGTTTAAAGAGTATAAAGACTGACCTCACGAGGTCGGTTTTGGGAATTTTTTAGTAGTGTCAAATCGGGGTCGGGTCTTGATTCTCGAATCAGGGTCGGGGATCAGGTCGAGTCTCGAGTCTCATGTTCTAAGAGCCGTGTTGAGGCTCGATTAGCAAGTCTCGGGATAAGGTCAAGTGGACCATTCAAAAAAGGAAAAATTAGACAAAATGATCACTGTGTCAAATTTCTTACACAAAAAATAGCCCACTTATAATTTACTACCTAAAATGGCCATTTGACTAAAGTTTTTATCTGAAATGGCCATCGGTATACATGCGGTATACACGCGGTATAGATGCAGCTATTTGTTTTGAAAAAATATTTTTGTAGTATACATGCATATACATAACATATACATTGCATATACATGCGACTATTTTTCAACAAAATGGGTCAAATTGAGCGGGTAATGATCCAGCTCATTTTTAGCCCATTTCAATCCAACCCATTTTAGCTTAAGTAGTTTTTGAACTAATTTTAGCTCAACTTGCTCAATTTCAACTCAACCCACCCATTTGACACCCTAGTCCTCCTGTTGCTTTGCCGTATTTGCATGGACCCATATATAGCATGGATTCATAATGTTTATGAGAGTAAAAGGACCATGTCCTTTGCCTATTTCACAGGTTTATTGGAGATTTGACACAACTATATACCTATGTTGGATGTGTGATGGAGAACGTGTGCTTTCTCTTATCCCATTTCATAATCATTTAATATTTGACAAGAATTCTCTCTTTGTTGCAATGTTTTGAAGTCCAAAATGCAAGGATCACATTTGAGAACTAGCATTAAAAACCAAAAAACTATGACAAAAGAAAAGGGAAGATGGAGGAAGAAGCAACTCTTGAACCTATAAGTTTCCTTGAAGTAAGTTCTTATCAATGATACAACTTCATCTAATCATATTAATTATTTATCTTCAATGATTTGGAAATCCTGTCAGACGCTATAAACTAATTAAAGGATTTCCAATTCAAATCAAAGCTATCTATGTTTTATTTTTACATCTCTTCATACATCTCCTTCCCCTTCTTTCTTGGTATCAATTTCTCCACCATTCTTTTCATTACCCCTTTTCTTCCAGAACATCATATGTAAACCTCTTCTCTCCAAAATCTTCTCAATTTCCTCAATTGGAAGCCCCTTAGTTTCTGGAACACAAATCAGGACAAAAAATAGGGCTACAACTGAGATAACTCCAAACACAAGGAATGTCCATGATGTTCCAATGGCATGTGTCAATGACAAAAAAGATTGCGCTACAATAAGGTTTGAAATCCAGTTTGCTGTTGCAGCTATCCCTCCACAAACTCCTCTGAACCTTAAAGGGTATATCTCCGAGTTAACAATCCATGGAACAGTACCCATTCCTGGAGAGAAGAAGAGGATGTACAGCGCTAGCCCGAGTAGGGCTAGCCATCCATATCTACTTGGACATCCTCTTGTGTACCATAACCTATCTTGATCATGACAAGCATCCTTAATAGTATCATTAGAGGTGAGACAAGCCCCAGGTAGCAACTACAAAAAGAAAAAAGTAAACAAACCTGTGTTAGGTTTACACTTGTAATTTTATACAAGTATCCAATATCAAGATTCAAGCGTAGACATTTCGTTTTTGGCAATTACTTCCTCTTTTTCAATTTGTTTCTCTTGATTCAAAGTGTCAGGGCAAAACTAATTAATGTTCGGTGTAGATTCAGACGTAGAACCTTCAATTTTTTAGTAAGTAAAAGTTAAATATTTAGAAACTACATGAAAAGTACTATAAGTAACAATAGTTAGTTATTTAAAACATTTAGAAAGTATTTGAAAAAAACAATGGTCAAAGAAAAAATCATTTGACTGTCCAAATAATAACTAAGACAAACAAATTGAAACGAATGGAGTATAGTTATTAAATATCATTATCAAAGAGACAATAGTATAGTGTTGGGCTCGATGCTGAAGCATGGTAAGATGTTGCTTATCATCTTCATGTAGGTAGAAAATCCAATGGTTGTTGAAACAAAATACTATTCCTCCAGTCTCGAATATGAGTCGTTTTGACAAACTCGAATATGTTTCAAAAACAAGAAGCACTTGTAGTAGTAAATATTTTTTTCTTGAAAAGTGTGCAGAAACATTAAAAGACATAATATGAACCGGAGGTAGTAGCATGTAAGGAGTCATTATTACCTTATTTTGAGGTGAAGCACAGAAGCCACAACTAGGAGAAGCTTTAAGACACCTAGTACAATCCCAAGAACTAGCAGAACCAGCATCATGGTAAGCAGGACAAGTGAAACTTGCTGCAAAGTGAGACGTCTCAGCCATACTAACTGCTGGTGAAGTTGAAGTAGACTCATGGAACACTGCTGACAAAAAACCCAGAGAAATCACAACACCACACAAGCTGATTATAAGAAGCTTCTTCCTCCCTGTCCTGTCTATGAAATATATGCTCACAATCGAGCCAAAGGCGTTTAGCCCGGCTGTGACAAGCGATAGAAGGAGAGCTGTCCTGTTGGAGGCAATTCCAGCCAGCTGAATGATAGTAGGACTGTAATACATGACAGTGTTTATGCCCACAAATTGCTGGAGTATTTGGAGACCAACTCCAGCTATTAGTCCACGACGAACTGTTTTCGTCTGGCACAGTTTGAAGAGATTGATGTTTTTAGATGCTTTGTTTTCTTCAATTTCTTTGTCTACTGATTCTTTAAGAGCTTGAATTTCCACCTCAACTTGCTCAGGTGAATATATCTTCCTTAATATTGTCTTGGCTTCCTCTTGCCTTCCCTGTTTTTATCAAGAAAACATTGTAATTAGTGGAATATTGTTTTGAATTAACCTGAAATATTAATCGAATTTAACTTATGTACATTGTTCGTGATAAGTGAAACTAGAATAACTCGGACAATAAAGCGGACAACCTGTTACAACAATTAAACTACACTGGTAGTGTCAACAATATTTAGTTGGTGGAAGAAACAATTGTATTAACCTTGCGATAAAGCCAACGAGGCGATTCAGGAAGAAGAAGCATTAATATGAACTGGAGGAGGGCTGGCAATCCTGCTACTCCAAGCATCCATCTCCAGGTTCCTGGTGCCTACAGTAAAAACAAGCTTCAATTAACATCGTTTTCTTCTAATGCCTATTATGAATAATGAATAATGTATTTTTTTTTGCTTATTTTCATATAGTTCCTATAAGAATGGAAAAAATGCCCTACCTTTGAGTGCGATTGAACTATTGATTTACATAATTGAAAATAACCAATTAGGTTTACGTTACAAGATTTTCTAAATCAACAATAGATGGAAATGTCAAGAATTTCAGTTTAATAATCCAACTATCCGAATCCATTTTGGCCACCGAAGTATTTCTCACAACTATTTCAACCCTTAAAGTTGCTAACACTTCGACCTCCGCTTATTATATGTTTCAATATTTTAAAAAGAGAAATTTGGACTCTATCTCAGGATAAGATACTTCTAATCGCCTCACGGGAGGTTAAAGTCTCATGGGGCTAACGTCTCAACATATGAGATTCGAGTTTCACACTTGGACTGCTATTTGCTTAGTACACTCCAAAAACATCACCTGCATGGTTTACGCCTTAAATTGTACGTTGCCCTATATGCACTAGAACAGTTATTAATAAGTTTCTTCGAAATGTTTAAAATAACTTACATAATATGTTGTCCCAGAATTACAAATTCTGTAACTAAAACATTAGGCCGAATACCAAAAAGATACCCTTGATTCCACATAATTTCATCTAGACATCTTAACTCAGCCGAAACAAGCATTTTAAACACCTTTAATACTTCATGAGAAGAAAATGTAGATGTAATTGGATGCATACCTTGGTGAAAGCAAGGTTAATAAGATAGGACAAGAATTGGCCTCCAGTGATGAGAAATCCATTGGTACTAACAAGAGCGCCTCTAATCCTAGCAGGAGAAGCCTCAGATATGTACAAAGGAGCAGTCATTGATGCCATCCCAACACCAAGTCCCACAAAGACTCTACCAACTATGAGGAGTGCTGAATTCATTGCTGATGCCATAATCACAGCTCCAACAAAGAAGAGCAAATCAGCAATGAGTATAGCACTTCTCCTCCCAAATTTGTCATTCAGCCACCCACCAATTGCTGCCCCTATGATTGCTCCAGCAACTGCCATGCTCACTATTGATTCCTATTATTAAATTAATGACATGCACAAATTAGCAAGTCAATAAATACATAACACGTGTTTTCTCGTTATATTTTTCTCTACTAATATAAATAACGGTTAATTAATTTTCACCCCAATTTTTTAAACTTTACTGTGAGTAGCTTGGTGCAATTTGCAAACACCACACATGAATAAGTTTTTGGGCAAGTTACACATTTGGTCTGCCGGTCGAATATAATTATGTACGTTCGCCAAATATTTATACCATTGTGTATATTACATATTAATGTATAAAAAATATATATATTTGCTGGCTACTTTTTTGATTGGGCGGATATACAATGTAAAAGTATCAAAGTTTTTTCTCTAAGTCAGTCAGTCATGTGAACGCAAATAGAAGAACCAAAGGTAAAGTTTGACTATTTGTGGGGTTAGCGTTAGAGGGTGTGGTTTGGCAAAATCAAATAAATTTCAATATTCATTAATGAAATGATTTTTTTTAACTTAATACATAATTAGTCCATTAAATTTACGAGGATATTCTATTTAGACGCTCGAACTAAGCCTTGTTTCAATTGAACACCCCAACTCCAAATAAAGTGTTCTTAAACACTTTATATTCAAATTTTGAAAAAAATCTGCACATACTTTTGTTTGTATTTTTGATGGTTAAGCCAACCTCATAAAATATGTCATCTTCTTTAATAATATGCATCAACCAGAAAATGTCTGAGTTTTTATGGCTTATTGAGGCGAATGCATATAATTAAAGGAAATGACATACTTTATGTGGTTAACTTAACCACCTAATAAACAAATGAGAATAGCAAACAAAATCAAATTTTGAACCGAAAGTGTCTAATTAGAACATTTTATTAGGAATTAAGATATTCAATTGAAACAAGACTTAGTTTAAGTGTCTAAATAAAATATCTTGAGAAGTTTAAGAAACTAATGATGTACTAAGCCTTTTTTTTTTTTTAAAAAAAACATGGGAAAGTATAAAATTAGGAATCTAATGATTCAAGGTTGATATTGGTTCCAATCAAAATCAAGTGAAGATAATGAAGGATCGTGAAGGAGACCAGACCATGAACCAAAAATAAAAAGGTCCCACGTGCACCCATCACTTGATGCTTGTGACATATATAGTTAATTTGGCAGAGTGGGAAAATGCCAAACAAAACCAATATAAATCGAAGCAGAAAATGAAGATGACTATTTTATTTGAGCAATTGAAGAACAAAAAAATTCCAAAGAGAAAAGGAAAGATGAGAACTTTTTAAGCTCTAGTGAAAACAAAGTAAACAATTTTTCGGATATGGTACACATGGCATGTGACTAAAGTCGCAAATTAAATTGATAGAGATATGCATTTTTAATCAAATTTATGAAAGGGTCCCCAAAATAACCTAAAAAACTTGTCTAAAACCGTCATTTTTTTTTTCTTACAATGAGCAACAACAACTACTTCCTCCGTTCAAATTTTTATGTGGTTTTATTTGACTAGTTTTTAAACTTTGTGATTTAAAATAAGTATTTTTTTCGTTTCAATTTATGTGAGGATATTTGACTGAGCACATAACTTAAAAACAAAGAGTTTCGAAACTTATGATCTAAAATAATATGGCTATAAATTATATCATTAAGAGTAAATAGAACTTTAAAGTTGATTATCGCTAAAAAAGAAAAAAATATCACATTGAGACAAAAAAATAATAAAATAAATATTTATGTGATTATAAATCATCTCATTAATAATAAATAAAACTTTTTAAAATTAAATTATTTTTAAATAATAAAATTAAATATATCCGTCTTTATGAATAAACTAAAAATGAAATTGTGTCATTGAACAGAGTACCTTTTAGTTGGAAAAAAAAGAACAATTAAAGAAAAGTATCGATGATGCAAAAAAAGAAGTAGGAGTATAGAATAAGGCAAACCTGTAAGACGGTGTTCCTATCAACATCCTTGAAGTCATCTCTAATGTAAAGAAGAGCTCCTGATATCACTCCTATACAACATGAGACACTCTAAGTAAGCTTCACTTTGATGGAAGAAAATTAAATTAAAGTAGCCAATTAGTAACACTACTAGAAAAAGAGTTTAACTTCTATGTATTAACAATCGACTAATATATATATATATATATATATAGCAACATATATTATTATTTGTTACAAGTCTATATATTGCTATTAAAGTACGATGATAGTATAAAATTTCTTTACACTGTCGGTCGCGGTATATGTGCAAAAAGAGAGAGAGACCTGTGTCATAGCCAAAGAGAAGGCCACCAATTCCAGCAGAGAAAGCAAGGCGAAGAACATAAGGATTCTTCCATGAAAGAGCTAAACATTCTTTGAAAGCTGTTGCATCTGTCCCATGACCTACTCCTTCCATCTCCACTCAAATTAATTAAAACCAACTTAATTTCAATTTAAACACAAACAAGTAAAAGAAAAGAGGACACTAGAAAGTAGTAGAAGAAGAAGAGAAATTAATAATTAAGCTTAGTAGGGGGCTTTTAGGAACATGGAAAGTGGAACTATGTGTAAGAGGGAGAGAGATAACAAGGTTGTGCAAATTTATAGAGGACAAGAAACGTGCAAAATAAAATAGAGGATAGCAAATTACGTAATAAATAAATAAATAAATAATTTAAAAAAAAAAAGCAAAAAAGAAGAAAGAAGATATTGTGCGAGTACTACTATGTTCTCTTCAGGTAAAACAGGGGAAGGGAGAAGCGGGAATGGTCGGAGGCGGATTTAAGAATTAAATTTGATTAATTTCACTTTTAAAGGTTGTTAATATTGGATTCAAGATTTTTAGTATTGAATTTATTATTTTTTTAAAATTATAAATTTAGATCTAATATTTATTCAATTTATGATACATTTTCTCATATGTATATATCTAAATGCCGCGTCAAAATATTAGGTCTGAATAATGCTAATTTTAATAGGGTCTCTAAAAGAATCAAGAAATTTGTAAATGTTATTCCTGCGATCAAAGTATAAACAGAAATGAAAAATTACTTTACTAATATAGAAGCCAACAGATAGAGGAGCTTACCGTTGTCCTGGATGCCGATCAAAAGGGCAATTTTGGAAATTGCTGAGATTAAATACATACGCTACGGAATACTCTATTGTACAATTAACATAAGATGGAGGACATCTCATGTTATTGGACGAAAAACCAGACAACTTCTTTAGTTCTTTTTATCATTTGCGCCTATATTTGATGTTTGGGCCTTGCAGTAAAAGACATAATTGCTCTCACTTTTTCTTGGTATCTTGCATACACGAGGGGTACATATGTAGTTTTCAGCTGAAGATATCATTCAAAAGTAGTTTCTCAATTGTTCTTTTTCATGCAAAATATCATATTCTGACTGCTCATAAGGATTGATTTGTATGATCTCTTTTTTAGGGTAATATATTTTTGTCTAATTTTGCTTAGAAATAAAGAGCATTAAATTATTTTCCTTCACGAATTATTTTTTTAATGTAGTATACTCTCTTAGTTTTAATTTGTTTGTTTGATTTTAACTTAATTTAAAATTTTAAAAAATAAAAAAAAATCTGAATCTTATAATCTTAAATTATATATTGAATATATCAAAATATTATTTAATCTTGTGATCTTAAATATATCACGTAAAAAATTAAAATTAAAAAATTACCAAAAAATAAAAGAGACATTCTTTGAAACATACTAATTGTTATTGGGTTCTAATTTAATAAATTCCTTAATACATATATAAAATCAAAACCAAAGTAATTATGTTCGAATAAACTCATAAGTTACTAATTACGTTTTAATTTTTATTAACATTCGGAATTAGAAAAGGTTAAATTGTAAATATGATAGTCCTAGCTTCTTCCCTACTTACCAAAGTTCTCAACCAAATAAATTAACTTGAATAAAATTATAGAATGATATAGAAAAAATATAAAGTGTAAATAATTTTATTTATATAATAAAAAGAGTATTATAATTTAATATTTAGTATAGTATTATTGGGTTCGTGCTAGCACGAGCTATCCGTAATTAGTAATAATAGAAACCAAAGTTCTAAGCCATAAAAAAAATTGTATTTCTTTAAATAATTTAATCCCCTCATAATTGCCCAAGGTTTTGGATTAAAATTTCTCCCAGAATAGAATAAAATATTATTCTGTAATACTGGCAATTAAAATTGTAAAATTTCAACAAACTCAACAAACAAAGTAAATCACATGACAATTACTATTTTTTGTAAAAAACCTTTGCAGAAAAGTGAGCAGAAGAAGAAGGAATTTTTTTGTCTATTTTCTTTATGAAGAAGGAGGATATTTGTTTTTCAGTGTGTGAGAAATAAGGTGAAGCCTCTAAAAATTTACTATCACTAACAGATGTAAAGGTACCTTTTCAGGAAGGAAGGTGTTTGTAGCTAATAACAGGTGCAAAAATACTTGTTTGGAAAGGAAGTGATTGTTCCTACTGGAAAAAAAAATTCGCGAATTAGTTAACTAATATTGTGCAAAATAATTTCAGTTAAAGGAAATTAATTAGTGGGAAAATAAAAATTAAATTTTATCCAAAAATTATATCAATCAATCACATATTTGTCATTGCCGAAGTCAAAGTCGAGCGACGATGATGACGACGTGAGGGGAGACTCTCTTTTCAACTCTTTAAGAGCTAGAAGAAGTGTTTCTATATATAAACACAAAAGTTCTCATCTTCATTACCAATAAGGGAAAAATGAATTTTCTTTAAACCTTATCTTTAAAGCTTAACTTTTAAAGAAACTCAACAATACCCCACATGAATAAGGAATGATTATCTTTTGAAAAACTGTGTGATTTACAAGTAAGGATTAATCACATCTGGTAAGTAGGTTTCTTTTGAACTTTTCATAGTGAATATACACCGGGTATACTTGGTCAATCAATAGATTTGATATCCTTGATCTGTTGAGCTTGATGTATACCTAGGCAATGTATGTCACACAATTAACTTTACCATTCTTGACTCTCATTGTTGTATTAATTTCAGCCATGAACACTGCCTGATTTTATGAGTGTATAAAAAATTGACCTTACACCAATTTTCCTTGAGGCAGCTTAAACCTCACACTCATATAGGTGATTCCTAAACGTGTAACCCGTAGATACACTATTTGATCATGCCATGTCAAACTTGAAAATCATTAAAAAGTCTTAGCACTTTATCCTTGTTCCTGAACATTGTTTTATCATAAGAATAGATTTCATTTAGTGATAATGTTGAATTGTCATTCATAACTTTATTTGATCTCCTTGAACCCAGATCTTGGGATCTCCAATAAGCTAGGTAAATTAACTATTATGATAACTTGTTCTCGATCATAGTTCCATTCCCTTTAATGATTTATCAACCGTCTCTCTAGTCAGGCCTTTTGTAAGTCGATCCGATACTGGTAGCATATTTGCGCTTAGTTTTGTGATCTCCCTTACGGGAGGTCATCCGTCGTGATTCACTTAACCTAGTCCGTTAATTCCGAGAATCATGTTCGTACCTGCCAATAGTCCCTAGTGTTTTGACTAATTCTGTGGGTTTTTGGGAACTTACGTTCGAATCCCCATAAAGGTGGAAGTACTCGGGGCTTTGGGACTCTGAATCCCTAGTTTGGGAGCAGATCCCTTCCTTTATCTAGGGGCTTCCAGAACTCAGAATACTAAATTTTTCTTCAAGTACAAGAGAGTTTGTTGGCAAATAAACTATGTCATTTAGATATTGAATTGAGAATGTCAGTGCCGCACTCAGTGTGTTAAACTTTTACATAACTAGACAAGAATTGAGAAGCTGGTTGAATTCTCTGGGGACCTTTCTATCCTTTCTTATTAAATATATTGCCAGAAAAACTCGTTAAGGGACCAAAACTGGTCAAAGGAAAAAAGACTGCAGCCTATGATCTTCCGAGGTCTCGTAGCTTCTTTCGACTCCCTCCTCTTTCTATTATCGTTGTCTTTGACAGTTCATCCTTTAAGCTCATTCTGATGCATTCAGTGGCATTTTTCAAGAGTTGTATGATATGACGTAGAAGTACGTCACTTTCAACGCTTAATACTTAGAATTATTGCAAGTTCTTTAGCATTTTATTGGTAGATTTGGTATTTTTTGTTAAGTGTGCAGGAAAATGGATCCTAGAGCAAAGTATTGGAAATTGAACTGAAAAGAGACAGATAGAGAGATCACTGATGATATGATGGTCTGTGGTTCTGGACCACAAACCCGTCCTGCTGACTCGTGCACCAAAATTCAGAAACTGTGCAAGTATGGAAGAATATAACGAGTTAGTCTACGAGTCGTGGTTCCAAACCATGACCCGTCCTGTCTACTCGTAGACCAGAGGTACTTCAGATGTGCAAAAGCAAGATCAGGGAGCACGACTCATAGTACGAACCGTACTTCTAAAGTATGACACATCCTGTTGGACTCGTGGTCAGTGATCAGAGAATGCACAAGAGAGGACCAAGAAACCACGAGTTAGGGGATGAACCGCATATCGAGAGCACGACTCGTGGTTTCATTCATAGTTTCTCATGACAGAAGATATTAACCAGCCAAGACCATGGTTGACCTTAGAAGACCACGAACCGTCATTTGGAATGACGGGTCGTCATCCAATTCGTGTTCCCTGCCGAGTTCAGTTTTCTAGTTTTGTTAGGACAAGATTTCCATTGTCTATAAATACTTGTCCTAAGTTTTATTTTGCACGTTATGCTCGATTTTTTTGTAGGAAACATATTCGAAACATTGTGATCTTAGTTTATTCTTGGTTTTGAGAGTTATACACATTCATAGTTCATTGTTCTTGCTTTCATCTTCATCTATGCAAGTTTAAGGATTTCTTTACGTCTTATTGTAAGTATATGATCATGAACGCATACATAACTTCTGATTGTTTACTTATGACCATAAGTAGCTAAATTCACAACTAGGGTTGTGGGAACCATGAAACATTAACGAAGTAGGCAAAGTACTTGGGTATTCTAGGGTGGCGTTTATGCATATATTGTTCTTCCCTTTGTTTTGATTGCTTTTTAACGGTGCGCAACGTTAGAACTCACCTTATCCTTACTTACCGGACCAAAGAGGTAACAAATGGGAAAATGGTTGTTCAACGACGGAGAATTGAGGCTATCAACCCTCATCTAATAGCTTGACCTTGTCCGGGAATAGCTAATCTGGGATCTAGGGTAAGGGTTAGTAAATTATACACCCACGACCAGACCAAGGCGTGTGGTGAAATTCATCTATCTGCTGGACCAAAGATTTAGGTGAACCTAACTTATCGATTCTATATGCTAAGCACTAAGCTAGTTTACTAAGTACAAACGCCTTACTAAGTTATGATCTCATGGGGAACACTACCCTAGTCATCTCTCTTATTGATAACAACTCTCGAAACTGATACTTGTTACGTGTTACAAATCTAAGTTACTATTAATCTTTTACTTAAAACCCCCCTTTTCAAGGGAAATAAACAGCTAAAAGCGCGAGTAAACACTAATCAACCATAGTCCTACCATATTCCCTGTGGGATCGACCCCAACCTTCATTGGGTTCTACATTTGAACAGTGACCACTTACGCTTCTAAAAGGAGGTGTAATTTGGGCGCATCAAATTTTGGCGACATTGTCGGGGAATACGATTTTGGATTAAGAGATATTGTGTTTATTTCACTATTAGTCCTTATTTCCTGATTTTACTTTTCTGTTGTTTTTGTTTTGTGACGCAAGTTGCACACCTGTGCATGCCCAGTACAAAGAGTCAAGGAAATCCCTTGATCCTGAACTCTTCAAAATTCTAAGAAACATGGCTAAAGAGGGAGAGCATGAGACACAGGAGCAGATCACAACCCAGTTGTTGGCTGAAGCAGAGCACAGGAAAAAGGCAGGGGAAGAAACCCTTGCTACTGAAGATGCTACAATCGCAGCGAACCTTGCAGCTCGAAATGCGGTAGCTGAACAAGCAAGGCAAGCACAAAAACAAGCTATCAGAGATGTGGCAGCAACTAGACGGAATTTACCACAGAATAAGGGCCAACAAATACAACACCCAAGGCATGCCCAGCGCTACTATGATGATGATGATGATGAGATGGAGGAATTGGGCATTATTGGACCCATAGTGCTGCCACCAGTGATTGATGGAACAAAGTTTGACATCACCAGTACCATGATCCAGTTGCTCAACCTGAGGGGACTATATGCTGGAAAGCCTACAGAAGATGCAAATCTACATGTGAAAAACTTTTCTCAAAATTGCAAAGCTTATAATCTACCAGGAATGGGGCAAGATGTTATTAGACTGAGACTGTTTCCATTCTCATTGACTGATGAGGCAACTGTGTTGCTCTCAGAATTGCTCGATAATTTTATATACACATGGCATGAATTGAAGACTCATTTTCTGGAGTGTTTCTTTATCTCCATAAAAGATGTTGCAGCTGAAAAAAGAGGTCTACAATTTCAAGCAGCTACCTACATAGGCATTATATGAGACTTGATTGAGGTTCAATAAGAAGTTGAAACAAGTTCCGAGGCACGAAATCCCTTCAAGGCATCCGATGAAGATCTTCTACAAAGCATTGAATGCCAACACAAAAGCAGTAGCCGACACTGTGACTAGTGGAGCATTCATGGAGAATTTGTATGTTGAAGCTTCTGAGATGCTTGATAGGATTACTAAGACCAACAGGGTATGGCATACTAGAGAGGCTGAGAGTCCAACAGGTACTTATGCAGTTGGTAAGTCTGTTGATTCATATGAATTGCAGGAGCTTAAGCAAGAAGTTTCTGAGATGAAGACGAGCATTGGGTAGATTGAAAAGAAAATCCTAGATGAGGGAGTAGAGAAGGTGAAAGCCATCGTCTCACAAGGGAAAGATCCAAGGCCAGATGATTACTTATTTGATGAAGAGGTTAGTTATCTGAATGATCAAGGAGCGAGTTTCTGAGCCTCTGGCCAAGGGAATCAAGGTCGTAACAGGGATAGAAATGACCACTACAATTGGTCCAGCTACAGAGATAAGAGCAGAGCTAGAGACAGGGATGGTGACTGGCAGAAAAAGGATGGCTACAAGAATGATAGAAGTGGTCTGTATGTCCTTCCTGGAAATCATGAAGATAGGCCTGAACAACCAACCATGATGGAGCTGCTCAACAAAGTATTTCAAAAGGTTGATTATATAGATGCAAGCATTAAAGAGATGCGAGCTGACCTTTTAGGTATGAGTCAAACAACGGAGGGTCATTCTGTCGCCATAAAACAACTTGAAACCCAGATGCACCAGATGTCTGCTAGCATGAATCCACGTTAAAAGGGTACTCTCCCAAGTGACACAGTTTAGAATCCGAAGAATGATTGACAGGTTATGGATGTGACTACTCAAAGTGGAAAACAGACTGTTGACCCTCCTATGCCTATAGTTGTTGATGAGCCAACCGAGTTTAAAAAGGATGATGCTTAAATTATGGTCGAGTCTGTGGAAAAGGATAGCGGTGAAGGACCAAGTGAGAGGAAGTCTTCTGAGTTAAAAGCGAAGAACAAAGAGTTTGTACCGATCTTAAAGCTCATACCATTGCCTCCTCCACCTTACCCACGGAGATTGAAGAAAAAGGTTGAGGACGGAAAATTTCACAAGTTCATCTCCATGCTGAAACAACTTTCAGTCAATATTCCTTTAGTTGAAGCATTGGAGCAGATGCCTGGATATGCTAAATTCATAAAAAATCTGGTGACTAGGAAGAGAACAATGAGTTTTGAGCCAGCTGATAATCTGCACCATTGTAGTGCAATAGCCTCCCGTTCTTTGGTGCAGTAAAAGGAAGATCCTGGAGCTTTCACTATTTCGTGCACTATTGGAGCATTCTACTTTGTTAAGGCATTGTGTGATCTGGGTGCTAGAATCAATCTGATGCCACTAGTAATGTTTAATCAGTTGGGCTTGGGAGCCCCCAAACCGACGATAATGCGACATCTTATGGAAGATCATACAGTGAAAAGGACTATAGGGATTCTCTATGATGTGCTTGTGAAAGTTGACGCTTTCATCTTTCCTGCGGACTTTGTTATTCTTGACTGCGAGGTTGTCTTTGAGGTTCCTATTATATTGGGATGACCATTCCTTGCTACTGAATGCACGTGTGTTGATTAAGAGACTGGGAAGATAAAGTTTAGATTGAATGATGAGGTAGTTACTTTTAATGTCTACCAGTCTATGAAGCATCATGACGACATGCGAGTGATTTCTGTTATTGATCTGGTTGATGAGGATCAACTAATTGTGCCTGTTAAGGAGAGACTTGGTATTGGAGCACTTGCGTCCGTGATTATGAATTTTGATGGAGATGACATTGAAAGTATGAGGATATAGTTGAAGCACTTGCAGGTATGAGGTCTTATACTTATGCTCCAAAGAAGCTTGATTTGGACCAGAAGAATAGACAGACACTGCCTTCCAGACCATCTATTGAAGAGCCTCCAGTCTTGGAACTCAAGGCGCTTCCATATCATCTTTGATATGTGTTCTTAGGAGCTAATGAGACCTTGCCAATTATTATTGTTGCAGACTTAGGTGAAGGGCAAGTTGAATATCTGGTTTCTGTTTTGAGGAAGTTTAAAAGGGCCATTGGTTGGTCCGTTGCTGACATTATTGGGATTCCACCTAGAATTTGCACTCACAAGATTCAGCTAGCCCCAGATTGCATTCCGAGTATTGAGCACCAACGTAGGTTGAATCAACCCATGCAAAAGGTTGTCAAGAAAGAGATTATCAAGTGGCTGGATGCAGGTGTGGTTTACCCTATTACATACAACAAGTGGGTGAGCCCTGTTCAGTGTGTACCTAATAAGGGTGGGATTACTGTAGTCCCTAATGCAAAGAATGAGTTGATTCCAATGAGTCAGTCACAGGCTGGTGCATATGCATGGATTATAGGAAGCTGAATGCTTGGACTGAAAAAGATCACTTTCTGATACCGTTCATGGATCAGATGTTAGACCGTCTTGCTGGAAGAGGATGGTATTGTTTTCTTGATGGTTATTCGAGCTTCAATTAGATTTTGATTGCGTCTAAAGACCAAGAGAAGACCACTTTCACCTGTTCATATGGGACTTTTGCGTTTAAGATGATGCCTTTTGGTCTATGCAATGCACCAACGACTTTTCAGCATTGCATGATGTCTATCTTCTCTGACATGGTAGAGGACACTATTGAGGTGTTCATGGATGACTTTTTAATGGTGGGTGACTCTTTCGAAGAATGTTTTGCTCATCTCAGTTGTGTACTAAAGAGGTGTGAAGAATGTAACTTGGTACTTAATTGGGAAAAATGTCACTTAATGGTGAAAGAAGGTATAGTGCTTGGACATCGAATCTCCAAGAAAGGCATTGAGTTCGAAAAAGTGAAGATTGAGGTGATTGAAAAATTACCTCCACCAGTTTTTGTAAAGGGGATTCAAAGCTTTTTGGGGCATGCTGGTTTCTATAGGAGGTTTATCAAGGTTTTCTTCAAAATTGCTAATCCCTTGAGAAAATTATTGGAGAAAGAGGTAAAGTTTGGGTTTGATGAAGCATGTATGAAGACATTTGAGTGCCTTAAAGAAAAGTTGGTCTCAGCTCCCATTATTATTTCTCCAGATTGGTCTCAACCTTTTGAGGTTATGTGTGATGCTAGTGGAGTGGCGCTAGGAGCAGTCCTAGGCCAAAGGTGTGAAAAAATTCTTCATCCTATATACTACGTGAGAAAAACACTTAACCCGGCTCAAAAGAATTACACGGTTACTAAACAAGAGTTGCTTGCTGTGGTCTTTGCGTTTGAGAAGTTCAGATCCTATTTGCTTGGCACCAAGGTGGTGGTGCATACTGACCATGCAGCTCTTTATTACGTCATGGCAAAGAAAGATGCTAAGCCGAGGCTGATTAGATGAGTTTGACTTTGAGGTCAAAGACATGGAGGGCACAGAGAATCAGGTAGCAGATCACTTGTCTAGGTTAGAGGAAGAAGCTATGTTAAAGCTTGATGATACACAAGAAATTGATGATTAGTTCCCAGACGAGCAAGTGTTAGCCGCTTCGTAAGATTTGATTCCATTGTTTTCTGGCATTGCCAACTATCTGGCAAGTGATTTGGTGCCTCTTGATATGTCTGTTCATCAAAGGAGAAAGTTCATGTATGATGTCAAGAAGTACTTCTGGGAGGAGCCATTCTTATTTTGTGTGTGCGCTAATACTATGATTCGTAGATATGTGACTGAAGCTGAGATGATAGAGATCCTAGAGGCTTGTCATTCATCCCCTATTAGGAGACACCATAGTGGTATCCGGACCGCACACAAGATCTTGCAATGAGGCTACTATTAGCCGATTATTCACAAAGACGCCCATGAGTTCGCTAAAGCTTGCAGTAGGTGTCAAAGAGAAGGAGGTATATCAAGAAAACATGAGCTTCCTCTTAATCCCATCCTTTTGATTGAGCTGTTCGACGTTTGGGGTATTGACTTTATGGGTCCGTTTGTGCTCTCTAATGGAAACCGATACATATTAGTGGCTGTTAACTATGTATTAAAATGGGTGGAGGTATTTGCGCTTCCCAGTAATGAGGGTAAGTGTGTCACTGCGTTCTTGAAAAAGAACATCTTCTCCAGATTCGGTACACAAAGGACAATCATTAGTGATGGAGGCAAGCACTTTTGCAATCTTCGCTTGTTTCCTGGCAAGTTGAAGTCCAAGTGGATTCGACCTTTTAAGGTGGTACAAGTGTTTCCTCATGGAGCCATTGAACTTGAAAATCATGAAGGAAAAAGGTTCAAGGCTAATGGACAGCGAATTAAAGCTTATTTTGGCACAACAGATGAGATCAAAACAATTGAAGCCTGGAGCCTTGACGAATTTGTCCCACCCAAGGAGCTTGATGAAGTCTGAGTAATCAAGCAACTTGCATCATGCTGTGATGTTAAATTAGGCGCTGCATGGGAGGCAACCCATGAGAAAGCTTGATGAAGTCTGAGTAATCAAGTAACCTGCATTGTACCGCGACGTTAAATCAGGCGCTGCTTGGGAGGCAAACCAAGACTAATGTTTGTTTTATGTGCAGGTGAAAAGAAAAGTACATCAGTGCAGGAACTTCCAGAAACCATGAAAGGGTTCACTGTTTGTGATATCATTGTACGGACCGTAGACCGAGTCGTGGTTGCTGGAGCAAAAATGATAGGTCTCTGATGGGACAGACGATGACCCAACATGACGGTCCGTTCTTTGGAATGACAAACCGTATATTCTGTCGTCATCCCTGGGAGCAAGTAAGTTCAAAATATAAAACCACAAGTTAGACTACAGAACATTTTTTGCACGATGGACCGGTGTTTCAACTCGTAGGTCCCAGGTATAGTTAACAAGCCAGGTCGCGGGTCGGTTAATGTTTTAAAAATAATACCTGACCCAGTTTTGTTTCTTCTTCTCTTCTATACCTTAAGGAAAACCACCATTTTTGAAAGGAAAGAATTAAAATTCTCCCTATTTCACTCCCAATCCAACTCAAACTCCCAATTAAGTTTAACAAACAAGTTTTTGACCTATTAAACGCACAAATCGATCACACAAGCCGCTCCTCTAACACAAAAAAGAATTTGATCCTCAAAGGGTAAATTCTCTTTTCTCCTTTTTTGACTGAGGCTAGGGCTCTTGTTTCAATTGAAACTCAAAATTTTGAATACCCTAGATGAATGTGTGAAAGATCTGTAATGTATGATAGGTTGAACTTTGAAAATTTTGGGGTTGAGGTTGTGAATTTGAATAAACTGTCTAAAAAAGTAAGAAAGAGGGATTTTTTGATCGTAAAAATGGTTGTTCAGAAATTACGAGTGAATCTACAGGCCGTAATTTAGTTTACGGATCGTAAACTCACTTGTACAGTAAATTTCCCTACTGATAGCCTCTGATAGATGAACCACGACTCACAGGATGAGCCGTAATTCACAATTATGGACCGTCTAATGAATCGTGGTCACTGAAGCGAATTTAAAAATAAAATAAAAATGATCATGCTCTGAATATAAAGTACGACTCACAAGATGGACTCTTGGTTCTAAACCATGGTCCGTCAACTGAGTTGTAGTCCCCAATACTGAAAACAATTCCAAGAACCATGAACTAGTTCACGAACCGTCCTCTGGTTTAACGGGCCGTATACCAACCCGTAGTCTGTGCCTGCAGCGTTATACTTCTGTTGTTGCATTTGATTATCTGGACTAATGAATTCTACCCCGCAGGTATCATTCCACCAAAGAATACCCCGAAGAAGGTCGCAGCAAAAGACTTAGAGGCTGAGATCAGGAAGAAACGACAAATTCAAGATGAACCCTCCAAGTCAGAAGAAAGTGGATCCGAGGAGGTTTATGCTATAAACTCTGATCCAGAAGCAGTACCTCAGACCACTAAGCAACAAGCAAAGGTTCAAGCAAAGGCCACCCCTCCCCAGTCTGAAGAGGGAGAGGGTGAGTCTGGTTCATCACCACAGGAGAGATGTACAGGCGAGTCGGAGCCTGGAGATGCTACAGCCTCGGGCATCAATAAAAATAAAGGTTTAGCGTTAGATTCAGAAAGTGCTAGCCAGAGTGATGATGAGAGTGCTAGTAAATCCGGTGAAGCACTTGCTGCGACAGAGCCTACTCCAATTGCCCCTACTTTCAAATACAAAATTGCCAGAGTTCGGGAAAAAGTTAGATAGGAAATAGAGGGCACCTCTCGGATATTTAATGAAGGTTTGGCACTAAATGAAAAAGGGAACCAGAGGAGAAGCATACATGAAGAAGTTGAGATCAGATCCGCTCTGCTGAATGACATGGCTGACATCAAAGATCTATACGATCATTATGGTTTCCAATGGATGAGTTAGCTGGGTGGTCCATATAACCTATTTATTGTCTGTGAGTTCTATGCAGCTTACGCCACCAACTTGATAAATAGTTTTGAAAAAGGGAAGAACCCAATGATGCAGCCAGCACGAGATAAAGTGCAAGTTCATGGGGTTCATGTTGACATCTCCGAGCGCACCATTCAGCGCTTCATATATGGATCGGATTACATTGCACCAGCTGCTCAGCCAGACCTTGATGCCCACTTAGAGCAGTACAAATATAAGCAAACACCTTTCGAGTGGATTGCATCGATCATCACCGACGGGAATCCAACATGGCTGACAGCAAAGATTGTGAAAATCACAAAGGCTTCTTTGAGTATGGCAGGAAAGGTCTGGTGGTCCGTAGTATGACACCGGTTGGTATCGACTTCTGCCAACAACACACTGACCCCATACAGGGAAATTTTGGTTGCAACCATCATGTCCTGTCATGATATTATTATTGCCTGCATCATCATAGAGGAACTCAAGGAACGTGCCTTGCAGATGCCCACATCTCTCCCATTTCCTTGCCTCATCACTCAGTTGTGCCAAACGGCTGAGGTACTTGAGATTCCAGATATTGATAGGACCTCACATGCTACAAGCTTTCAGGATATTACCCTTATTCGGGATACAGCTAACCCCGTAGCAAGGGGTAGAGCCCACTCTGCTGCGTCTAGCAGTACTTTGTTTCTCGAACCTAGTGGAGAAATGCCAGCTGATGCGTTAGTTATGTTTGATGATACTACTGCCACTACTTCCACCCCGTCGGCTAGTGCACCTGGTCTATCTATATCAACTCATGCTACACCATCTAATAAGCTAGGTTCTTCCTTCCTCTTCCCTAGCGAGTTTTTCAGCAAGGTTGCTAAAGCAACCTTTCATGGGGATGCGAAGATTAAGAGATTCTCGAATGCCATAAAGCCTTTGATCTGCAGAGAGATAGCTGATGTTGTTGCTCCCGTCTAGGGTCATATTGATAGGGTAAATGCCCGTTTAGATGTGATAGAGATAAGGGTGAATGAGCGGATGCGTAAATTGACTGCGCCAGACCTTACTGCCATAATGAATGAGCTTGCAAAGGCACGAGCCGACATTGATGCCATCCAAAAGCAACAGGTACTGGTCGCCCCTCATATTGAGATTCTGACACATGGGGCTACGGAGGATGATTTCATTGATTTGCTTGCATATTCCCCTCCTCGTGACCCAACCAGAGCCATTCATGATGAGGGCAAGGATGACAGTTAGCATCCTGAAACTGACCCCAAACCTACAAGAAAGAGAAAGAAAAGAGTTAAGAAGGTTTGGGATGCAAATGCCCCATTGAGCCCAAGATCTTTGAAACGCAAAGAGGACAAAGCTAAGAAGAAGAGGAAGAAGAGAGAAGCAGTGGTGCTTAAAGAATCCCTAGCCGTCTAGAAAATTTTTGTTGATTCCATTGGTGTGAGTGGCTCGGGAAGTGGTGTCGTAGGTGCCTCTGAGGAAACTTCTTTAGACCCCATT
The DNA here is from genome assembly GCA_003996215.1 of Jaltomata sinuosa. NCBI lineage: Eukaryota > Viridiplantae > Streptophyta > Magnoliopsida > Solanales > Solanaceae > Jaltomata > Jaltomata sinuosa. Next base: position 483,058 of record QJPP01000379.1, read on the forward strand.
GTAGGAGTTCATGGTGATGATGCTACTCAGGCAACTGAGGTTGTTGTTGAGAGGACTGTGGAGCCAGCCTCTATTGAAGATACGACTGCGAGCAACGATCCAGCGAGCCTGCCTTCTGCTATACCCGATGACCGTGCTTAGGCGCCACAGGTATGCCTAGTATCCCTGGTTTATTATTTTTTAGTGCATTGGGGACAATGCACAACTTTTTAGAAGGGGTGGGGGGAAGCTGTGGTCATCCGATATTTTTGTAGAGTGCTTTGGTAAAGTCTGAGTAGCCAAAACACCCGTGTCATGCCGTGATATTATATCAGGCGCTGCATGGGAGACAACCCATGAAGGTACTCATAAGGTACTCGAGTCCTTGGGTTTTTCTTGCCTGTGTTCTTTCCCTAAGGATTTTTAATTTTTGTTGAACTGACATGTTTATTATAGGTTGTGTGTAGTGAAAGAAGAATAGGAACTTAGCGCAGTCAATGATATGATTTTGAACTGGATTTTGATTGAAAAATAGAGACCCCTCCAAATTTTGTGTGACATGAGATTATATGTTTTTGATTGACTGATCATTATGGATCTGTGCATGACATTATGTTAATCGATCTGATGAATGGCTTAATCTAGAGTATGGACCTGATAGTTAGCATGTGATTGTTGGACTCTGTGTCATGTGTATGTGAGATCATTTAGTACTGTTCTTGCTTTGTGTGCAAATATAGAACTTGCTCTGTTAGTCTTTCCTAGGCTTTAGGATAGTTGGTTAGTAAAGGATCATAGGCCGTTCTTGAAATAGTCCACTTTATCCTAAATGACCGTCCAAATGATTTGAATACCCTTTGATCCCTAATTTTGAGCTTGAATTGACCCTTTTTGTTGTTTATCCTAATAACCTTCCCCATTTTCTACGAACCTTTAGTTTGGCTCTGGTCTCTCCTTGGACATTGTGTACCTCAACTTAGGCAAATCGACTAAGTTGAGGTTGGCTACTGTGGAGGCAAGTGAGAAATATGGGATATGAAAAGAAGAGGTTAGTAATAAAAAGGAGTAAGAAAGGGTATGGCGTATGTGTTTAACAAAAAAAAAAAAAGAAAAAGAAAAAGAAAAAAAAAGAAAAAAGAAAGATATGTGATGAAAAGTTGAGCCTGAAAAGAAAGCCGCACCCGTCACTTGATGAAAAAGAAGAAATAAAAAGGGAGGAAAGAATAGAGTTCGTCTGAAAAGTGGAAGAAACATAGCGTAGTGTCAAGGAGAGTTTAGTCACTATTTCTCATATCTACCTTACTTGTCCCCAAGCCTACATTACAAGCCGAGTAAAGTATTATAGTGATCTTAACCCAACTGTTTGAAAGCCGAGGCATAGAAAATAAGGGCAAGCCTATGGTATTGTGCACGCATTGCTTGAATATCTTTCTGAGGGTGAGTGTTCTAGTTCAGTCCCAGAAATTTTGACTGTATTACTGTGAGATTGGGACTTCTTTGTGGTGAGGGAACTAGAGTAACATTGACTGTTAACTGTTAAGGTAAGTCTCATATGTGTATGCTATGTTGTCTGTTGATATCGTAATGTCGTCCATGGATCCTCTTCTGTTGTCTTGATAGACGGAACCTGTGCACTTGTTTGTATTGAAAAAGAGGGGGATACTTGTTGTAAGCTGAATTGCTAAAGCATATGACTGCCGTAGTTCCTGGTTTTATTTTACTAAAGCATCATTTTAGGATGGTTTTCTGTTGTCGCTTGAGGACAAGCAGTAGTATTAAGTTGAGGGTGTTGATGTGACATAGAAGTACATCACTTTCGACGCTTAATACTTAGGATTATCGCAAGTTCTTTAGCATTTTATTGGTAGATTTGATGTTTTTTGTTAAGTGTGTAGGAAAATGGATCCTAGAGCAAAAGTATTGGAAATTAAACTGAAAAGAGACGGATACAGAGATAACGGATGAGATGATGGTCCGTGGTTCTTGACCACGGACCCGTCTTGTTGACTCATACACCAAAGTTCAGAAATTGTGCAAGTATGGAAGAATAGCACGAGTTAGTCTACGAGTCGTGGTTTCAAACATTGACCCATCCTGTCTACTCACAGACCAGAGGTACTGCAGATATGCAAAAGCAAGAGCAGGGAGCACGACTCATAGTATGAACCGTACTTCTAAAGTATGACCCGTCCTATTAGACTCGTAGTCAGTGATCAAAGAAGGCACAAGAGAGGACCAAGAAACCACGAGTCAGGGGACGAACCGTATATCAAGAGCACGACTCGTGGTTTCGTTCGTAGTTTCTCATGACAGAAGATGTTGACCACCAAGACCACGGTTGACCTTAGAAGACCACAAACCATAATTTGGAATGACGGGTCATCATCCAATTCGTGTTCCCTGCCGAGTTCAGTTTCCTTGTTTTGTTAGGACAGGATTTCCATTGTCTATAAATACTTGTCATAGGTTTTCTTTTACACGTTATGCTCGATTTTTTTGTAGGAAACATATTCGAAATATTGTGATCTTAGTTTATTCTTGGTTTTGACAGTTATACACATTCATAGTTCATTGTTCTTGCTTCCAACTTCATCTATTCAAGTTTATAGATTTCTTTACGTCATATTGTAAGTATATGATCATGAACGCATACATAACTTCTGATTGTTTACTTATGACCATGAATAGCTAAATCCACAACTAGAGTTGTGGGAACCATGAAGGATTAATGAAGTAGGCAAAGTACTTGGGTATTCTAGGATGATGTTTATGCATGTATTATTATTTTGATTGCTTTTTAACAGTGGGCAACTTTAGAACTCACCTTATCCTTACTTGCTGGACCAAGGAGGTAACGGATGGGAAAAGAATTGTTCAACGACAAAGATTTGAGGCTATCAACCCTCATCTAATAGCTTGAACTTGTCCTAGAATAGCTAATCTATGATCCAGGATAAGGGTTAGTAAATCATACACCCACGACCGGACCAAGGCGTGTGGTGAAATTCATCTATCTACTGGACCAAGGATTTAGGTAAACCTAACTTACTAATTCTGCATGCTAAGCACCAAGATAGTTTACTAAGTACAAACGCCTTACTAAGTTATGATCTCATGGGGAACACTACCCTAGTCATCTCTCTTATTGATAACAACTCTCGAAACTGATACTTGTTACGTGCTACAAATCTAAGTTACTATTAATCTTGTTACTTAAAACCCCCCCTTTCCAAGGGAAATAAACGGCTAAAAGCGCGAGTAAACACTAATCAACCATAGTCCTACCATATTCCCTGTGGGATCGACCCCAACCTTTATTGGGTTCTATATTTGAACAACGACCGCTTATGCTTCTAAAAAAAGGTGTAATTTGGGTGCATCATTGTACATCTATTTTATCAAAGCAGTTGATTCAGCCTCCCTATAGAAGTATCAGGAGTAGGAGAGAAAGCAAGTTAGAGTATGAATAAGAAGAAACAAAAAAGGGACATACCTGGAGCCTCATCACGAGGTCTGCAACGCGCAGTTTTTGACTTTTCAAGGGTGACCTAGATTGTTTGGTGGCTTTTTGACTTTGGTTCTTTGACCATAGTTATTTTGGTGTGAATGCTCAGGAACTTTTTAGGTGTCCATCTTTCTGAAGGTCTACGACTGCTTCTCTGAGATGATGGCAATCCCCAGTCTCATGGCCGTGAGTGTCATAATACTCACACCACTGGGTCCTGTCTCTCATGTTTGGGTCTGACCTGATTGACTTTGGAAAATAGGCACCCTTTATTTCTCTCATGACTGACACTAATTGCGCCGAGCTAATGATGAAGCAATGCTCCGAGAAAGTGAGGGAATTTGTTAACTGAATACACCATCGGTTTGACTACATCTTTATCCTGCAATCACCTTTGAGTATGATATCCTCCTGACCTCTTCTCACCATATCCTATGACCTAAGATTTGTGCCCCCTCCTTGAGTTCGATCTACCTCTAGACATATATAGAAAATATTTGTTCAAATGGGCTCCCCGTGAGTTAGACTCCCACCGAGGATGGCTCCTTCTTGAACCGCCATCCCATTGGCTTTTCGGCGCCTTTGATTTTCCCCAGACTCAAAGTACTTTGTTATGAGTCTTTCAACAATCATCCTTTATTCAGATTTTAGACTCATAAGGATTGTGGACATCTGTCCACGTTGTGGATTCAAATTCTATCAAGCTCTCCTTAAGCTTAAACGAGGCCATTGAGCTCTCGGGGTTCAGACCCTTAGTGAATTCTTCTGCCACCCAGTCATTTGGCATCATCGGTAGTTGCATTCTCTTATTCAAGAACCTAGCCACGAACTCTCGAAGCAACTTCGTATCTATGTGCTTGATTTTGAAAATATCTCCCCTTTGAGGTTATACCTTCTTTTCCCCTACATGAACTTAGATGAAGCTATCTGCCAATATATTAAAAGAATCAATTGAATTTTTAGGAAGGAGTGAATACCAAACTAGGGCCCTGCCTGACAAGGTTTCTCCAAACTTCTTCAGCATGACCAACTCTGCCTCCTCTTTGTCCAAGTCGTTCCCATTCATAACAGTGATGAAAAATAGCAAATGCTCCTACGGATCCTTGTTCCATTATACTTGGATATGCTAGGTATCATAAACCTCTTTGGGATTAGTTTGGCTATGGCACTGGCCATGTAGGGCACCTTCGCATTGTTCTTCGAGTCTGGTCCTTTAATGATGGGTTGAGCCCTTGGAAATGGTTCATCCGAGAGTTGAGCTCCAAGTAGTGAGTCTTTATATCCTTCCTTACCATCTCCATTGTTGTTAAAAGAATTTCCTGCTCTGGCATATTTGTTTCCCTATCTTCGTAGTAGTCGTCCAGCTCCAAGTTTTTCTCTTCACCCAGGGCCCCAAGATGGATTCATCCCGAGGTTTTAAAGGTGTTCTGAACCAAGATATTTTCTAGCTCTTCCATCTTCTTCTTTTTCATATCCATATTATTTACCAGATCCTTCTGAGCCTCAGTAAAATCTAGGAGGATGTCCCTAATATTCTCAAGACTAACCTCCTCTCCGTTCTCCTCATTATCGTTGGAGGGGGAAGGGGGCTGTATCACCCCATCCGTTCAAATATTTAAATTATCTCATACTTTTGGTACAAGGCTAAGAGTTCTTAATATGTAGGAAGGATGTTTTATAAGGAATTTTAATTTCCCAATGGTCGTATGTTAAGTTTTGAAGTCAAGCAAGTTGCAAAACAAAATTCGGAAAAAGTTATTGTAAATTCCTTTAAGGAATTCTTTGAAAATTTTGGTCAAATGTCTTGGAGATTTGCTATCAATATATAAATAATTAGTTGTCCCCTGATATACCAAATTGAAGTTCTACGAGTCTAGTTTTCAACACACGAAACCGTTTAAACAGTTGACTTCAGAATAGATAGATATTTGCATTTTTGTAAGACTGCACAAGCATGCATGTCTAGGCAGGTCCCCCTAGCCCCAAGATCGGTAGTGCTTTATAAAACACCACCACATTCATTATTTTTCAATAGAAAAAACTGAAAACCCACCAAAAAATCAGAGAATAATCCCCAAAGTCTCCATGGGTGTTAGGATTCTCAACTCAAAAGTTTAACCAAAGTTTCTATACGTCGCGAGCTCATCAATATGGTATTATTTTCTCATCGATTTTGACTCTATTTGTTGTTACCTCAAAGAAGCAGGTTGTGGAATTTAAATTTATCTACTGTTAGAATCCATTTATCGGAAGGTAAGAGTTTTAAATCCTAAATCTGTTCTTAAATTGAGCTTTAAAATCAATTTTGAGGAGGAACTTATTGATATCGGTATGGTTGTCATGTTTTGTTGCCATGTATTGTTACAACTCGTGGTGGATTCTTATAACAACTTATTTAGCTTAGGATCGCAAAGCTTTTTGTTGAGGTAATCTTCCTCCTATGAACCTCCTTCGTAATTCCATGTTCTAGTATTATTTTATAGATTTTCTAGCCATGAAGTCGTATTTTGAATATCGTAGCTCTGGGCAGCCCCTTTGCCTTATTGAGTTGGGTTATTATTATTGTATATTAATGGTGTTAAGGTGTTGGAGGGACTGGAGGTTGGTGTGATTCTTATTGGAGTCATGTACGATAGTTGTTGGATTGAATAACGTAAAGTATGCCTTGAAATAGTACCTCGGAAACTCGTTGCTCCTTTGAGATGTAGTTAGCATATTGTTGTTGGATTTAGCTGTCGTTTATTATTGTTATTGGACTCATTTTTATACTTTGGAGTTGTCTAATCGCGAGTGTGATATTAGCGCCTTATTAATTATCTATGACTCATTATTGCATTAAAATAGATTGGTCGAGCTTCATAGAGACACCTTTGAGGCTTTGGTTGAAAGGTATGTCAAGGCTTTCTTTTATTTTTCTGGAATGATCATGAAGGCCCAAGCTTGTTATAGTTTGTATTATGTAGATATTTGATTTATTGCCTTATTCTATTGAGTTAGCTACCACGGCATGATATAGTGACTACCACCAACACTTTATTCCTTACTTAGTATTCAAGTAAAGCATGTTATGATTATACTAAGGTCACATGTGATTAGATGTAATTATTATGTTATTTTTATCGTTTTGTCGCCGTCTATGAGCTTGTTTTGGCCTCAGCAGACACTGACATTGCAAGATTTTGGAGTCTATATTTTGATTACTATTATCGTGCCTTTGGGCTGGGCAGATCATACCTACGGGATAGAAAGGTTGTAACTACGAGGCAATAATTATATTTTTTATCATGCCTCTAAGCTGGGCAGACCGTACCTATGAGATGGGTAGGCTGTACCTATGGGATAACAGTTATATTATATTACCGTACCTTCGGATCAGGAAGACAGTGCCTACAGGGCGGGCAGACCGTACTTACAGGACATGAAGGTTGTACCTATGGGGAAGTACTTATACTGTACTACATAGCCTCAGAGTTTTATTGATTCATGACACATGTACATTGAGACAGTTCAGATTAGATCATCATTGGGGTCCAGGTAAGGGGGCTAGTATGGGTATTTAGCGACTGCTTGCGCCTGTTAGGACTTATGAAAATTGTATGTTGTTTGTACTTGTAGGGCTTATGGGGGCTAGGTCAGGTTATTGTTTTCAATTGTTTTAGATGGTATCTTATTGTAGGAAGGTAAGTTATTGTACTGTTTTACTCCTGCCCTTTTGTTCAGTCCTTACACTTCAATTTTAGTTTTCAATTTGCCTTCTATGCTCGGTACATTATTTTGTACTGATGCCCCATTGCCTGAGGGTATTGCATTTATGTCTGCAGATTCTGAGCGATGACCAGACAGACCTGTAGGGTAGCATAGCTAAGCTTTTAGCGAGTTGGCTGACTCTTTTTCTTCCAGGGGTTGATAGAGTCTTAAAGGTTTTCCTTTTTGTTGTTTATAGCTTTTGGATAGGCCCTGTCCCACCAAGTATTATATTTATAGAGGCTTGCATACTAGTCTATTGGGTTACATAGCTACGACGGTGGCTATTTTGGCCTTGTATGTTTATTAGTTGTAGCTTGTTAGCCAGTTGGGCCTTGTTGTTGTGTTGGCAGTTTAGAGGCTCATTGGACAATTTTACATTGTTTATCCATATTTTCAATTTTTGTATAGATATCATGGTGGACTCGATGTCCCGCATAGAATTTATGCTTTCCTAGATATCATGCGGCCTCAACAGACCAAATAGGACTTATGTGCTACCTACTTATTGCTTTATATGAACTGTTGGGAATAACTATTTTCTTTTTAGAGTTATCAATGGAGCCCTTGCCAGATGAGGTTGATTTTTAAGCCGAGATATACTTGTTTGTTTCCTTGATTGTGTGTGACTGCTATGCATTATTCGCAAATAGTTTAGCAGGGTCAGCTTTGGCCTAAGTTTTGGCATCAAGTGCCACTTGCACCCGCCAAATTTGAGTCGTGACAAACTTGGTTTCAGAGCAACGTCGTAACCAAGAGAGTCTTCAAGCCGTGTCTAGTAGAGTCTTGTTTATAAATGTGTTGTGCACCACATTTTATAAGTAGGAAGCTACAGACGTTGTTTAGGAAAATTACCTATCTTTTACTCAAATTATGCTATAGAGCTAAGTCATAAGAGTTGAGTACTTATGCTTATGATTGTTATTGGGCTTGTACTAAAACCACACATAATGAAGATATGGATATCTCATGAATTCAGGTCACTGCACAAAATAGAGGGGCTTTGATATCAGAAGTGTATAATTGAGAGGGTCGAGAGAGAGTAGCAGAAGAGGGCTTGGCCCATGGGTTTCAGATGGAGACTCAGGGTGGCTTCAAACATTGATATTTAGGAAGACCACCTAGGCCCTACCATTGCAGTCCCAAGGTAGTAGGTTGGATCGTTGATGGCGTTAAGGTATGGATGAGAGCTCACGAGCATCAGGCTCACAGCAGTACAGGGTCCCAGAGCAGTTTAGATTAGTTGTGCCACATTGTGATACATGCAATAAACACATGTGGGGAGATGCCGTTAGGGCTTTGCAACATAATATTTTTTTGGCCAAGAGGGTCATATAAAAAGAATGTGTTCGTTAAAAGACCAACAAGGTTCATAACAGAGGGACAGATCACCAACATGATCATCTTCCATAGTATATTCAGGTTATTTTAAAACTTGTTTATCATCGTATTTATTAAGAGAAAAGACATCAAATACACCCTGAACTTATCCCGAAAAGTCATTTTCACACTCAAACTAATCTGGGGACCTATTACACACCTATACATATTAAAAGTGAGTTTAATACCACCCTACATGCTGATATGGCACAAAAAATAAAAAAAAATAAAAACAGGCGCGTTTTTCAATCCTTTTTTCTTTTTTTTCCTTTTTTTTCTTTACAAAATACTGATTTAAAGATTACCCCCCCCCCTCCTCCTCTTCTTCTTCTTCTACTACTCCTTCTTCTTTCCTCTATTTCCATGGAAATACCACCTTGACCACCACATATTTTCAATCATTTTAAATCCCAAATGTTAAAATTCACAATGATGTCTCATAATTAAAAAAATTATCTTCCAATCGTCAAATAAAAAAAGTCATGTTATTGCTTAAATTTTTTCAAAAAGAAAATAAAAAATGAATAATGACATAAACTAAGAAAATATCTAAAATTCAAAAATAAGGGGATTATGATTGATCATACACTCACATCTTATATGAACAAATTATAATTTATCTATTTCAATTTTATTTTTTTAATTTTCTTTTAAAAAATAATATGGTGGTGGGTTTCCTAGTGGTGGGTGAAGAAGAAGAAGAAGAAATCGATAATGATAATGGTGATGGGTGGTGAAGAAGAATTGAAGGTGATATGTTGGTGGTGAAGAGCAAAGAATTGGTGATGATGGTGGCCGGATATGATTTTTTTGGTAAGATGAGAGATGGAGTGGATGGGGTTTAGTGATGAAAATGATATAAATTAGAGGATTTTAATAGTTAATTAGGGATTAATTAGTTTAAATATAATTAACAAAAAAAAGTTAATAAATAAAGAAAAAAAATATAAAATTTATAATTTTTGACATGGCGTTGACGTGGTGCTGACGTGGCGGGTGAGTATAAAACACCACATATAGTACGCGTGGTGTTATACATCTAAGAGTGGTATAAAATTCACTTTTAATATGTATAGGTGTGTAAAAGGTTACCAAATTAGTTGAAGTGTCAAATCGACTTTTCAGGACAAGTTCAGGGTGTATTTGATGTCTTTTCTCTATTTATTAATGATATTCTGGTATATTCATGGTCGAAAGATGAACATAGAGACCATCTCCGAGCAATGCTTTAGGTACTCCGAGATCAGTGGTTGTATACTAAGCTCTTGAAGTGTGAGTTCTGGTTGTATTCTGTCGCCTTTTGGGCCATATTATATGACATAGTGCTATTCAGGTTGATTCACAGAAGATTGAGGCCATGAAGACTTGTCCTAGACCCACGAGCCCGATAGAAGCTTATAGTTTTTTGGGGTTAGCAGGGTATTACAGAAGGTTTATGAAAGGATTTTCTTCACTTTTAGCACCCTTGACAGAGCTGACTCAAAAAACAGCTAAGTTTTAGTGGACCATAGCCTGCAAGCAGAGTTTCCAGGAGCTGAAAGTAAGATTGACTTCATCACCAGTTCTGACCTTACCAGATGCTCCAGAGGGCTACGCTGTGTATTGTGACACTTGAGGCATCGGGCTCGGTTGTGTTCTGATGCAACACAGAAAGGTAATTGCTTATGCTTCTAGACAGTTAAAGAAGAATGAGAAGAACTACCTGACCCATGATTTAGAGTTGGTTGCATTTATTCATGCACTGAAGATTTGGAGGCATTACTTGTATGGCATTCATGTTGATATTTATACAGATCAGAAAAGCCTTCAGTATATTTTTAGATAAAAATAGTTAAACCTGCAACAACGCCAATGGCTTGAATTGCTGAAAGACTACTATGTGGATATCTTATATCATCCAGAGAAAGCCAATATAGTAGCAGATGCCCTCAGTCGTAAGTACATGGGCAACCTAGTGTATTTGGGAGCTAAGAAATGAGAGGTATCCTAGGAACTCCATCAGCTAGATGGTTTGGGGTTAGATTATTAGACTCCAATGATACTGGGGTCACATTTCAGGACACAGCCGTATCATCTCTAGTTGTTGAGGTGAAAGCACGACAGTATGAGGATCCTATCTTAGAGTAGCTCAGAAGCAACATTCAATAGTGTGAGTATTTATCCATTGATATAGCAAGAGATGGAGTCCTCAGATACAAAGATCGATTATGTAAGGATGCTACAAAGCTTTGACAATAAATTATGGAAGAGGCACACCATTCTCGCTATCATATTCATCCAAGATCCATAAAAATGTATCATGATATTAAGGAGATTTATTGGTGGACGAAAATAAAGAGGGACATAGCTGAGTTTATGGCACAATGCCAAAATTGTCAGTAGGTAAAGGTAGAGCATCAGAAGCCCAGTGGGCTTACTCATGAGATAGCTATTCCACTTTAGATGTGGGAGGAGATAAATATGAATTTTATCCCATATTTACCTCATTTGCGATGGAAGTTTGATTCTATTTGGGTAATTGAGGTACGTTACTTGTGCATTATATGAGCTCTTATGTTGTTTTTGGTGATTCCATATATATTATCATCATTCGAGGATGAATATTCCTAAGGGAGAGGATGTAACACCACGTCTATTAAAATGTTTAAATTATCTCGTGCTTTTTGGAAAAGACTAAGAGTTTTTAATATGTAGTAAGGATGTTTTATGAGGAATTTTAACTTCCCAATGGTCATATTTTATGTTTTAAAGTCAAGAAAGTTGCAAAATAAAAGTCGAAAAAAATTATTGTAAATTCCTATAAGGAATTCTCTGAAATTTTGGGTCTAATATCTTGGAACTTTTCTTTAAATATATAAAGAATTAGTGGGCTCCCAACCTATAAAATCAAAGTCTACGAGTCTAGTTTCCAACGCACTAAACTGTTTATCTATACGACTTTAGAATAGAGAGATATTCATATTTTTGTAAGACTGCACAAGTAGGCATGTCTAGGCGGGTCCCCCTAGCCCCAAGGTCGGTGGTGCTTTATGAAACACCAACACCTTCATTATTTTCCATAGAATCATCTGAAAACCCACCAAAAAATTAGAGAATAATCCCCCCAAAGCCTCCACGGGTTTAGGGATTCTCAACTCAGAAGTTTAACCGAAGTTTTTCTATGTCGCAAGCTCATCATTATGGTATAGTTTTCTCATCAATTTTGACTCCATTTGTGTTACCTCAAAGAAGTAGGTCATGGGATTTATATTTATCTACTGTTAGAATCCATTTATTGTAAGGTAAGAGTTCTAAATTCTCAATCCATTCTTAAATTGAGATTTAGAATCAATTCCAAGGAGGAACTTATTGTTATCGGCATGGTTATCATGTTTTCTTGCCGTATATTATTACATCTCGTGGTGGGTTCTTATAACAGCTTATTTAGCTTAGGATTTCAAATCTTTTAATTGAGGTAATCTTCCTCCTATGATCCTCCTTCGCAATTTCATATTCTAGTATTATTTTATAGATTTTATAGCCATATAGTAGTGTTTTGGATAGCGTAGCTCCGAAAAGCCCCTTTGTCTTATTGAGTTGGGTTATTATTGTTGTATATTGATGATTTTAAGGTGTTGGAGTTACTGGGGGTTGGTGTAATTCTTATTGGAGGCAAGTACGATGGTTTTTAGATTGAATAACATTTTTTACGCCTTGAAATAGTGCCTCAGGTGCTCGTCGCTCCTTAGATATGTGGTTAGCATATTATTGTTGGATTTAGCTACCATTTATTATTGTTATTAGCCTCATTTTATGCTTTGGAGTTTTCTAGTCACGAGTATGACATTAATACCTTATTAATTATCTATGGCTCATTCTTGTAACCTTGTTAATTCTAGAAATTGTTGCGTTACAATAAGGTTGTCGAGCTTCATAAAGACAGCTTTGAGGCTTTGATTGAAAGGTATGTTAAGGCTTACTTTTCTCTTCTATCATGACCATGAAGGCCCAAGCTTCTTATAGCTTGTATCACGTCAATATGCGATTTATGGCCTTATTCTATTGAGTTAGCTACCACAACATGATATAGTGACTACCAACAGCACTCTATTCCTTACTTAGTTGCCCTGAAAAGCATGTTATGATTATACTGAGGTCACCTATGATTACATACTATGATTGTGTTATTTTTATCATCTTGCTGTCGCCTATAAGCTTATTTTGGGCTCAGCAGGCACTAACACTGCAGGGTTTTGGATCCAACATTTTGATTATTATTACTGTTCCTTTGGACTGGGAAGACTGTACCTATAAGATGAGCGGGTTGTACCTACTAGTCAGCAGTTATATTATATTACCATGCCTCTGGGCCGGGAAGACCGTACCTATAGGACGGGCAGGCTATACCTACAAGACAACATTTATATTATATTACCATGCCTTTGGGCCAGGTAGACCGTGCCTACGAGTCTGGCGAGTCTTACCTATGGAATGGGAAGGCTGTACCTTCAAGGAAACACTTATATTATACCACAAAACCTCAGAGTTATATTCATTTATGGCATATGTACATTGAGATAGTTCAGATCAGATCATCATTGGGGTCCAGGTAAGGGGGCCAGTTATGGAAATTTAACGACTGTTTGTGCCTGTTAGGACTAATGGTGATTGTATGTTTTTTATACATGCCGGGCTTATGGGGTCCAGGTTAGGTTATTGTTTGCTATGTGTTTTAGATGGTATCTTATTGTAGGAAGGTAAGTTATTGTACTTCTATTTTACTCCTGCCCTTTTGTTCACTCCTTACACTTCAGTTTTAGTTTTTAATTTGCTTTACATGCTTGGTACATTATTTTGTACTGACACCTTATTGCCTAGGGGAATTGCATTCATGCTTGGAGGTTCTGAGTGATGACCAGACAGACATGTCGGGTAGCATAGGTGAGCTTTCAGCGGGTTGGTTGACTCCTTTCTTTCCACGAGTCTCAGAGGTTTGCTTTTTTGCTATTTATAGCTTTAGGGTAAGTTGGGGCCTTGTCCCACCAAGTATCATATTCATAGAGGCTTGCAGACTATTTTATTAGATTACATAGCTACGATGGTGACCGTTTTGGACTTATATGCTTATTAGTTATAGCTTGTTAGCCAGTTGGTCCTTGTTGTTGTTGTGTTGGCAGTTTATTAGCTCATTGGCATAGCTTACATTATATATACATGTTTTCAATTTATGTATAGAGATCATGGTGGCCTCGATAGCCTGCATAATATTTATTCTTTCAAAGATATCATGGCAGCCTCGAGTGCCCAAACATGACTTATGTTTTACCTACTTATTGCTTTATATGAACTGTTAGGAGTAGCTGTTTTCTTTCTAGAGCTGTCGATAGGGGCCTTGCCGGCCGATGTTGATTTTTAAGTCAAGATTTATGATAAGTCAGCAATCTACCAATTTATAGAGCCTATATCCATGAATTATTGCTATGTTTTGAATAGATTTAGAGGTTCTTATAGCCTTTATTGAAGTCTATGCAGTTGCTTTTGATTAATGATGAAAAACAAGGAAATGGACCCAAAAAGAGCTCAAACGGAGTGAAGTGTGAAAGGATCGGAAAAGATGGAGATTCTGACCTGAAATGCGGTGCCCATGCAACACGCACAAGCTGTTGTGCGAAACATACATATATGCCGCATAGAGATACAAAATTTACTGAAGATCTGCTAAGGGGTGCGGTTGCTGTGTGACGCGCACAACCCAAGGTCCAAACTGCACCACATTTGCACGAGGTCTCCAAAATATGCTGAAGTAAGTGGTTCAACCAAACAAGGTGTGCGACGCGCACATCACGATGTTCGAATCGCACGCCGCATTGCACACCACTCAAAGGGCAATTTTGTCTTGAATTTTAGTGATGTTTTGGAAAACTATAAAAGGCCAATTTAGGCACAATTGTAAATAACATTCTTCAGTTCTGAATATTCTGGAGAGCTTTTAACTTTGAGAACAAGTTTTCCTCTCCAAGAAGAAGAGGGTTTCAATCTATTCTCTGTTTCAAATCTTGGTTAACCATTTGTGTACAAAAACTGAGCTTAGAACTTGAAGTTACACTTAAATGAAGAGGAATTTGACTTACCCACTTGGTATATCTCTTTATTTTAGCATGAGTGGCTAATTTCATTTGTCTAGGGATATGTTGATAATGGGTGCTTGAAAAATGGGTGTGGGTGTTGCTAATTCTTGCTTATAATTGCTTATTTGATATGGAACTAGTAGTTTCACCAAGTTTTTTTTCCCGAAAATTGGTGGTTGCAAACATTAATTTTCATTACTTGACTATGTTATTGCTTGAAAGAGAATTTCATGGTTTCGAATGTGAGATTACTAGTGGGAACTTGGGACTCCATTCAGATTTGAGGCTAGAAATAGCTCATATCGACGGAATCACCCATTTAAGGGTCTAAGCTAGAGATAATGTGACCTCCCCAAGCTTGATATTGGTTGTTTGTTGATTTGACCAATAGTGCTCTAACCGGGATTATTGGATATGTGGTTGTTGATTGAGAGATAAACAACCACGCTCATGACCAAGGCTACCTATGGCAGTGTGTGAAAATAGATGTGAAAAGGCAAACACCTTATCCAATATTAAAGCCCCATTAGATACACATCTCTATTCTTCTACTCAATTTGGTACACCCGCTTGACTTATTTGCTTCATTACGAATTGCGATTGTAGTGACAGAATCCCAATTCCCCCAACCTTTTACTTTTGTGTTTTAAGCATTTACTCTCCTTGTGAACGCATTTCGATAAAATCTTCATATAGCTAGCATCAAGTCTCTGTGGGTACGCCCCCGACACTTGTTGGGTACTTATAAATGTGTTTTTCTTGACGATCACCGTGCCTCCATATTGGGGGAGTACGATATGAGGATTTATAAAAAATGGTGACGTTGCCGGGGACTTGAATTGATAGCTATTTTTGATTATTGATTTGAAGTCACATTGAGAGTACTTACTTCTTTTACTTTTGTTAGTTGTTTGTGTTGTGATTAAGCAGGATAGCCTATGAGCAAAGCCGATGACAATGAGAGCATTGGCGACTTCATGGATGCCAATGCTGCTGAGCCTGTGATTCAAGGGGGTCTGGGTGAAATCTTCCTACCCCCTACGGTGGGAAATATTGTCTTTCACATGACTAGTACCATGCTCTACTTAATCCAAATGAAGGGCCTATTTGGTAGAGTAGCACATGAAGATGCCAACCGGCATATCCAGAATTTCATGGAGATTTTCCAACCATACATCATTCAAAATATCTCCCAAGAATCTATCCGATTGCACCTATTCCCATTATGTTTGACGGGGGAAGTCACGACGAGGTTGGAAGAATTGCCGGATGATTCTATAACCTCTTGGGCTGAGTTGGTTGAGGAATTTACATCAAGATTCTTTCCTCCATCTTTAATGATGCAGCTAAGAGACGAGATCACCAACTTTAGGCAACTCCCAGATGAGCCTCTACATGAGGTTTGGTTAAGGTTAAAAAATAAGCTTCTCTTGTGTCTGAACCATGAGTTTTCGAACAACGTGTTGTTACAAAGCTTCTATTAGTCGTTGAACTCTATGAATAAGTGGGTGGCTAACAACTTTGGAGGTGGTACTTTCATGGACTTCGATTTTTCCATTGCCTCGACTTTATTATAGAGAATGCCAAAAACCAACCAAGCTTGGCATACAAGAGAAGCAGATATGCCAACTTTGGGAGCACCCTCATCCATCTTGGTTAATGAAATGAGGAAGAGGGATGAGGATCAAGATAAGACAATGGCAAAAATGATGACACAAATTGATTTGATGGCCAAGCATGTAATGGGAGTTGGTGGTGCTAAGGCGGTGAATGCTGTGAGTACACCAAAAATCAAAGCGAGTGATGATAAGCTGATGAGAGTTATCGATGGTAAACTATGCTTTGTGTCAGTGGGTTCTAGTCCTGGGTATTATCGCCCGAGGGAAGAGAACCAAGGTTGGATACGAGATAAAGAAAGGGACAAAAATTAGAGGGATAGAGACAAAAATGGTGATCGCTTCAATCACTGGAGCTTAAATCCCTATATACCTCTGAACAAGGTGGACTCTCTCTACCAACCAGGCACAAGCAACTCCAGTCATTTCAAGCTAGAGGATATATTATCCTTGGTTCTCAAGAAGGTGGATATGACAAATACAGGAGTGAGTGAGCTAAAGAGTAAAGTTTCAACACTTCACCAAACCGTGAGCTCTCACTCAGCCTTGATCAAGCATCTTGAGGCACAAATAAACCACCTCTAAAGCAAAATGAACCAGAGGATGAAGGGAATACTGCCCAGTGATACCATTACCAATCCAGAGAATGAGTGATTTGAGGTAGTATCGTCGAGCCATGACGTTAAATCAAGCGCTGCTTGGGAGGCAACCCAAGTTTCTTTACTTTATTTTTGGTTATCTTTTATTGTTTTTGGTGTGTTTTTAGGGAATGCATGGAGTGGAAAAATGTACAAGTAAAAACAGGGCAAAAATAAGTTGTGCGGCGGACCATGCGGACCACATGAGCCGTTGTGCATATCGCACGGCTCACTGCACACCTAAACAAAAAGCCTGGGAGAAAATTGAAAAATGGAGGTGTCAAGCATTGGGCCGTGTGGATAACATAAGCCCAAGTGCGCATCGCACCACCATTACATGGCAAACCATAAGCCTAGGCGAACCTAGGGGAGAAAAAGGGCGATGTGCGAAATGCCATGCGGTCCGCACCAAGGCTAGTTAAAATCGCATGTCGTGGTGCACAACAGGTAAAATTGAATCTTAATTGACCTAACTCATTGACCGTCCCAACCTGGAGATGACCCAGCCGACTTTCTTCTTCTTTTTCTTCTTAAAACCGCCTCCTTCACCACCTTCACCATATTTTCTCTCCAACTTCTCAATTTCTCTCTAAATCCCTCAAACTTCCCCAAACTCTTCTCCTCCTCTCACCTAACCATCTCCACTGCTATGCCACTGTCATCGCCGCTAGTCTCTCCGGGTAAGCCAAGTGGGTCACCATTGTTGCACTATAAAATGCTTCAATTTTCACTCCTCTCCATCTAATCTTTACTTGTGGTAAGTTCTCCGATGTTAAATACTGTTTTTTATGAAGGTTGGGAACTCATATTGTGAAGCATACTTAGTAGAATTGCCATGTTGATTTTGGGTGAGATTCAAAAATTTTGGGTCCCCAATTTTGAGTTGTATTAATAATTTTGCTTATTGTCAACTTGGTAGAACTTGAATATTGTTAATGCATGTTGATTGGTAGTGCATTTTGGCCTTGAAATCTGTGTTTTAGGTGAAGTCTGAGTAACTCACTTGTGACTGACGAATGGTTTGGCCCGATGATAGATTAGGTGATGTCGTTCTTAAAGGCAAACCATCGTTAGTCATGATATTTGGTTGAAAATTGGTTGTTGAGGCTGATTTTTTGCTAATTGTATACCCATGATTCCTTGTTGAATTTTTTTTTGGGAGTATGATCTTGTGCGAGGAGGGGTTAATTGTTGCTAAAATTTGTTGGTGCCTATTATTGCAAGTAAGGGCTTGATGTTCCCAATGATAGACGGGGTAACGTCCATCTTAAGGGAAGTCATTAAGTTCTTTGCTTGCTTATTGTTGTTGTTAATGGAAATCTGGGGAAGTCTGAGTACCCGAAAGTTGTGGTCAGAATATCCCTTTCCTCCCTTATTTAATGTTGAATTGTTTGTTGTCTGGTGCCAAGTTCCTAAGCACATCTAGCTCTACAGATCACATGCGTAACTCACAAGAACACAAGGAACCAAAGTTTCCAATTGTGCCTTTGTGCGTTTCGCATGCGATGCATAGATTTTGATGTGCGGGTCGCACAAGGCATCTCACTTTGTTGACAAAGAAGGCCAGTCACTGCTACGAGGGGAGATGCATGGTGCGACACGCACTTTGGATGGTGCATTCTGCACCAGCTTCGCACCTTGATAGAAAAATCCCTGTAGGATTCTGTTAGGTTGTGTGATAGCACATGCGACACGCACCCCTTCTGGTGCATTTCGCATGTGGTCCGCACAATCCATTAATCACCTATTTTCTTTTTCTAGTCCATTGCATTCCATCCTTTGTAGTTTGCTAACTTCTTTTAGATTTTGTTATTGTTTGAGGCTCACAATCTCTGTATGAAGAATATGTTTTCTAACAAGGGTTACACCGAGAGGAGTTCACAGTGACCAACAACTCCCTCTTCCTCCAACCCTACCTCAATGGGGAAAAATAAAGTCTCATCTTCCCGTAACCAAGAGGGTTTGATTCGGAATGGATGGTATGAAAGTGATTTATGATCATGATATTGGTATGTCCTTTAACACAGAGCAAAGC
The DNA here is from genome assembly GCA_003996215.1 of Jaltomata sinuosa. Lineage (NCBI taxonomy): Eukaryota > Viridiplantae > Streptophyta > Magnoliopsida > Solanales > Solanaceae > Jaltomata > Jaltomata sinuosa. The sequence continues at coordinate 502,062 of QJPP01000379.1, forward strand.
TTTAATCTGGATGCAGTGGGGGATAACCTACCCAACATCCCCACTCAGTTCGCCAACCGACATTGGCAACCATTACAGGAGGTACCTGGAAACTACTACAAGGAGTTAGTACGGGGAGTTCTTCGCCTCATACCAGGCCCCACAAGATGCTAAAGGCTACAAAGGGGGTTGTGAAACATTACCCGCATTGGACTCAGTCTTTGTTTGGGGTAAAGAAATCAGAATCACCCCATCTGCAATTAATGTTATCAATTGGAGCACTCCCATTGAACCAGCCCCTGAGCTCATGGCTAAGCTACTTCTCAAGCGCAAACCTCTCGAATGAGTGGCTTCTATCATTGCTCCTGATGAACCTCTCTGGGCTACTGTCACACCCCAAGGCTACCCCCTGGAAGTGACACGGTGCTTAGTGTCATGAGTGACCCCAAGCTAACCCATGGCATGACATATCTAAGTAAAACCAATTTAAAGATATGTACTGTGCGGAAAACTAAAGCAATTAAATATCTGAAAGCGAGAAGAACCCAAATGAAATCTGAAAATATAAGAATATGGTTTAGTACTGACTGAATAAAAATACTAAAATTGATGAATCTAGTCTATGTCTGAAAGCCATCTAACTGAATAGGAGTTGCTGGGATATGCCCCCAGCTAACTCTAGCAAAACTAAAAACTGAAGAAAAATACTGAAATAAAGGCATGTCTATTGTCCCCGAACTATTGGGGACTCACCACTGAGCTGCTGAGTATGGATCGAAGGTCAAGTTAGGCACGATCTAGATGCTGAGCGCCTGAACCTACATCATGAAACAACGTAGCACAAAAGTATGCATCAGTACTTTGAATGTACTGAGTATGCAGGATACAAGCTAGACTGAACAATATATATATATATATATATAATATATATATATATATATATATATATATATATATTATATATATATATAATATATATATATATATATATATAATTGAACATAAGAATAAACATGATGAATTGTAATTCAGAGCTGTACTGAATGCAGTGACAAAGTATAAATCATAAAATAACATACTAATCTAAATACTGAACATGAGTACTGAATACAAGGTCAATGCACATGAATCTGACTGTGGGAGATACTACAAACTGACATACCCGAAGCTGAGCTAACTGTGGGGCCAACCTATAACCCTAGATAGAAGAGTGTTCATACCTTGCTAAGGGTACAAATGAGTCTGACGTGGATCCACTGCTGATTTCCATAAGGGACAAGGAGGTGCAACCTAGTCTGACAGCTGACTCCTTCAAACCTACGGATGCGCCATAGTTCTGGGACTTGGGGATTACTACTAAGGGTCATAGCCTAAGCTGACAGCTAAGCCCTCATCCCTAGTCCGCTTGGTACTAAGTCTACTCCCAACTGAATATAAGATAGCATACAACTATAACACTGGATAGCTTAAAATACTGATATAATCTGAGAATGCACTCAACCAAGCTGTAGGATATGACATTCAAATTCTGAAATCTGATCATCTGACTGAGTCTGCCTAACATGTATAATCTATGGAGTACTAAAAATTACAACAAGTTAGGGTTTTGAATTCTATACATGAACAATACTGATTCTCCAAGAAATATGGACTAAGCATTATATAATTCCCGTAACATCTGAATAGCAAGAATTCTCTAAGGTCTATGAACCCTAGGTTTTTAGCATTTATGGAGAACTGAAGGGATTTGATAGAGTGATAGGGACCTAATGGGTGAAAGGAACCCACTAGTGAAATCCCATATACCTTTATGAAGATTCTATGGTTGAACCTTTGAATTCTGATAGGAACTTGGAGAAAACCCTTTTTGCCTTGTTCTTGAGAGAGAGCGTTCTGTTCTTGAGAGATTTGCTAAGTATGAGTGATTTAGGACTAACGAGGGAGAAATAGAGTTAAAAACCTTTTAATTACCCCTAAAATGACTTAGAATCAGAATTAAAATAATTGAGAAAAGAGGAATTGTTACCTCAAGCTGAAACTCAGTTGGAGGGAAAGAGGTGAGGGTACTTGGACATCATGGCTGCTTCTGCTTCCCAAGTAACTCCTTCTACGGACTGATTCCTCCACAAAACTTTGACTGAAGCAACTTACTTATTTCTCAACCTATGAACCTGACGGTCAAGAATCTCAACTTGAACCTCCTCATAGGTGAGGCTATCCTTCACAGCCACACTTTCTAAGGGGACAATCGATGTCGGATCACCAACTCACTTCTTCAGCAAGGAAATATGAAAGACTGGGTGAACAACTGCTAATTCTGTTGGTAACTCCAACTCATAAGCCATATTACTAACCCTTTTCAGGATCTTGTAAGGGCCAACATACCTGGGACTGAGCTTACCTTTCTTGCCGAATCTCATCACACCCTTCATGGGTGACACTTTCAGGAAAACCCAATCATCACTTTCGAACTCTAAGTCTCTTCTCCTAACATCTGCATAGGATTTCTGACGACTCTGAGCTATCTTAAGACTGTCTCTAATGATCTGAACTTTTTCCATAGCCTCATGAACCGAATCTGGTCCAATCAAGGCTGCTTCACCTACTTTAAACCAACCAACAGGTGATCTACATCTGCGCCCATATAGATCCTCGTATGGGGCCATCTAAATGATGGAATGGTAGCTGTTATTGTAGGCAAACTCTATGAGAGGTAGGTGATCATCCTAACTACCCTTGAAATTGATCACGCAATCTCTCAACATATCCTCTAAAGTCTGAATGGTATGCTCGGCCTTAACATCTGTCTGTGGGTGAAATACTGTGCTAAGATTTACCTGAGTGCCAAGACCTTTCTGGAATGACTTCTAGAAGTGAGATGTAAACTAAGGGCCTCTATCTGAGATGGTAGACAAAGGAACTCCATGCAACCTGACTATCTCACTTATGTAGAGCCTGGCATAATCTTCTGCTGAATCTGTAGTCTTGACTGCTAAGAAGTGAGCTGACTTGGTAATTCTGTCCACTATTACCCAAATAGAATCGTGCTGCCTTTGAGTACGGGGTAGACCCGTTATGAAATCCATGTTAACCACTTCCCACTTCCAAGTAGGAATGCTAATCTACTGAGTCACACCTCCTGGTTTCTGATGTTCTACCTTTACCTGCTGACAATTGGGACACTTGGCCACAAAATCCGCGATGTCCCTCTTCATGCCATTCCACCAATAGACTTCCCATAGATCACAGTACATCTTAGTGGTACCTGGATGAATGGAATATCTGGAACTATGGGCTTCTGTAAGGATCTTCTGCCTTAACTCACCCACATTTGGAACACACAAGCGACCCTGGTAGCGAAGTACACCATCTCCTCCTTGGGAGAAAACCTCTACTCTCTGCTGATGAACTGCACCCTTCAACTGAAGCAATATAGGGTCACTATCTTGTTTCTCCTTAATCTCTGCTGCTAGTGAAGATTCTGCTCCATTTTGAACTATCACACCACCTTCTAACGTGTCCATAAGGCAAACCCCTAAGCGAGCCAGCCGATGAACATCTATGGCTAGTTCTCTCTTTTCTTCCTCAACATGAAACACACTACCCATAGACAGTCTGCTGAGGGCATCAGCCAGTACGTTAGACCTACCCTGGTGGTAGAGCATATTCATGTCATAATCCTTGAGGAACTCAAGCCATCTCCTCTAATAAAGGTTCAACTCTCTTTGGGTGAACACATACTGGAGGCTCTTATGATCTGTGAACACGTCAATATGGACACCATAAAAATAGTGCCTCCAAATATTTAGGGCAAACACCACCGCTGTAAGCTCGAGGTCATGAGTCGGGTAATTCTTGTCATGGACCTTAAGCTGTCTGGAGGCATAAGCTATGACCTTACCCTGCTGCATTAAGACACAGCCCAGGCCGACTCTGGATACATCGCAATAAACCACATAACCATCTGAACCCTCTGGTAGAGTCAAGACAGGAGCTGTAGTCAACTTGGTCTTCAGTTCTAAGAAACTCTGCTCACACTCATCTGACCACTGAAACTTGATCTTTTTCTGAGTCAACTTGGTCAATGGGGCAGGAATGGATGAAAATCCTTCGATGAATCTTCGGTAATAACCAACTAAACCCAAGAAACTTCTAATTTCGGTTGGAGAGGTTGGTTTGGGCCAGTGCTTTACTGCCTTGATCTTCTGGGAATCAACACGAATCCCTTATTTGGATACCACATGACCAAGAAAAGCGACCGACTGTAACCAGAATTTACACTTGCTGAACTTAGCGAATAGCTGGCGATCCTTGAGAGTTTGCAGAACAACCCTTAGATGAGTCACATGCTCCTCTTTATTTCTAGAGTAAAAGAGGATATCATCAATGAAGACGATGACGAACAAGTCCAAATACTATTTGAACACCCTTTTCATTAAGTCCATGAAAGCTACAGGAGCATTGGTTAGTCCAAAAGACAACAATAAATTCATAGTGACCATACCAATTATCGAGTTCTGAAGGCTGTCTTCAGGATATCACTATTTTTGACTCTGAGCTGATAATAGCTGGATTTGAGGTCTATCATAGAGAAATAACTGGCACCCTGAAGCTGGTCGAATAAGTCATCAATCATGGGGATAGGATATTTGTTCTTGATTGTGACTTTATTCAACTGATGATAGTCTATGCACATCCTGAGAGAACCGTCTTTCTTATGCACGAACAATACTGGAGCACCCCATGGAGAGATGCTGGGTCTGATGAAGCCTTTATCTAAAAGGTATTTCAACTGATCTTTAAATTCCTTAAGCTTAACTAGATCCATTCTGTAAGGAGGAATTGAAATAGGCTGGGTATCTGGAAGGAGATCAATTTCGAAGTCGATTTCCCTTTCTGGGCGGAACTCTGAGAAGATCTTCTGGGAACACTTCTGGAAACTCACTGGCTACTTGTCTGACTCAAGAGTTGGGGTTTTGGAGTTTGAGTCCTTAACCTGAACTAGATGATAGATGTACCCTTTGGAAATCATCTTTCTGGCCTTAAGGTAGGAAATGAAACGACCTACAGGTGCTGAGCTACTACCCTTTCACTCTAGGATCGACTCGTTAGAAAACTGAAACCAAACGATCCTAGTTCTACAATCGACTGAGGCATAATAGGAATGTAACCAATCCATGCCTAGAATGATATCAAAGTCTACCATTTCTAATTCTACAAGCTCTGTTGAGGTCACTTTTTGGGAAACTGTGACTGGGCAATTTTTGTATACCCGTCTAGCTATTACTAGGTCACCAACTGGAGTAGAGACTGAGAAGGGTTCTAGGAGTGTTTCTGGACTAACAACAAAGTTTACTACTATATATATAGAGTTATAAAGGAAAGTGTAGCCCTCGGGTCTAACAATGCAAAAACATCAGTATTAAAGACTCATAACGTACTCGTGACCACATCGGAAGAATCTTTCTTGTCCTGACGACTCTGAAGTGCATACAACCTATTATGGCGTTGACCACCACCCGTACCAAATGAGGCACCCTGCTGAGTAGGGTAACCTGTGAGAGCTACTGTAGAACCAGTCTGAGTCTGAGGGCGAACATCGTTACCCTTCTGAGAAGCTGTGGGATAATCCCTCATCATATGGCCTGGCTTAACACATCCAAAGCAATTTTCGCTGCCTACCATGCACTCACCTTGGTGGTTCTTACCATACTTCTTACATAAAGGATTAGTGAGCCCACTAGTAACCGAATTTTGGGACTTGGAACCAAATGCTCTACCCCATCGTTCCTTCCTGAACTTAGGCACTGGGGCACTAGCAGAAGATGGAGCTAGTGCTGAATTTTTCTGTCGATACTCAGAGCGATTTCCACCCTCTGACCTCTTCTGAAAGTGGCTATACTCATCTGTCCTAGCTCTCTTAGTATCACCTCCCCTTTCTTTGATCTTTTCCTCCACAATCTATTGAGCTTAAGTAACTAACCTGGAGAAGTCCATTTCTTTCACAAGTATGGCCGTCTTTCATTCCTTGGCCACATCATCAGACACACCCGACACGAACTTGCTCATGTGAGCTCGTGAGTCAGCTACTATTGCTGGAGCATACTTGGATAACTATGTGAACTTCAGAGCGTAGTCCTGTACACTCATGTCATCCTGCCTCAAGTTGATCAATTCCTGAACCTTAGCTTCCCTGAGCTCTAGTGGAAAGAATCTGTCCAGGAAAGCAGTCTTGAACATATCCCAAGTCACTGGTCCTGCATTGATATAACGAGATTTGTTCCACTGCTGGTACCAAGTGTAGGCCACTCCCTTTAGTTGATTAGCGGCCAAGTCTGCACCCTCGACAAAAGTGACACCCATAATGTCAGTGACCTTCTGGATGTCCTTAAGGAACTCTTAAGGATCCTCTTCTGACTTGGACCCATGAAACTCTGGAGGGTTCATCCGAGTGAAGTCCCAGATTTTGGTTGCAGCAACATTGACTTGAGGTAGAGATGGTGCGGCAGCTTGCTGGTTGACCTGACCGGTCATGGCTTGAGCGAGCACTTGGAAGGCAGCCCTGAATTCAGCATGCGTAACCTGCTCATTTAAGGGGTCTGCTGGGGCTGCTGGCTGGTTTCTAGCGTTAGCTCTTCTTAGAGGTATTTTTCTGAAATGCGAAGAGCACGAGTTAGAATAGAGAGAGATCAATTAGAGTTCACACTCTATAGCATGAGCTGGAAAGAAAGAAGGGAAGTTATTCTTAGTAACGTCTCATAGCCCCTCCTCCATAAGTGTGGCACGCTTCACACCCATGAAGAAGACTCTACTTGACGCGGCTTTCAGACATCCTAGGACACTTATACCTTATGCTCTGATACCAAGTTTATCACGCCCCGAGGCTACCCCCTGGATGCAACACAGTGTTTAATGTCACGAGTGACCCCAAGCTAACCCATGGCATGGCATATCTAAGTAAAACCAGTTTAAAGATATGTACTGTGCAGAAAACTAAAGCAATTGAATATCTGAAAGAGGGAAGAACCCAAATGAAATCTGAATATATAAGAATCTGGTTTAGTACTAACTGAATAACAATACTAAAAGTGCTGAATTTAGTCTATGTCTGAAAGCCATCTAACTGAATAGGAGTTGCTGGGATATGCCCCCAGCTAAGTCTAGCAAAACTGAAATTGAAGATAAATACTGAAATAAAGGCATGTCTATTGTCCCCAAACTATTGGGGACTCACCACTGAGCTGCTGAGTATGGACCGGAGGTCAAGTTAGGCGCAATCTGGATGCTGAGTGCCTGAACCTACATCATGAAATGATGTAGCACAAAAGTATGCGTCAGTACTTTGATTGTACTGATCATGCAGGATACAAGCTGGACTGAACAATATATATATATATATATATATATATATATAACTGAACATAAGATTAAACATGCTGAAAACTAAGAGTTGTACTAAATGTAGTGACCAAGTATATATTATGAAATAACATGTTGATCTGAATACTGAACATGAGTACTGAATACAAGGTCAATGCACAAGAATCTGGCTGTGAGAGATACTACTAACTGACATACCTCAAGCTGAGCTAACTGTGGGGCCAACCTATAACCCTAGATGGAAGGGCGTTCATACCTTGCCAAGGGTACAAATGAGTCTGACGTGGATCCACTGCTGATGTCCACAAGGGACAAGGAGGTGCATCCTAGTCTGACAACTGACTCCTTTAAACCTACGGTGGCGCCATAGTTCTGGGACTTGGGGATTGCTACTATGGGTCATAGCCTAAGCTGATAGCTAAGCCCTCATCCCTAGTCCGCTCGGTATTAAGTCTACTCCCAACTAAATATAAGCTAGCATACAACTATAACACTGGATAGCTCAAAATACTGATATAATCTGAGAATGCACACAACCAAGCTGTAGGATATGACATTCAAATTCTGAAATCTGATCATCTGACTGAGTTTTCCTAACATGTATAATCTATGGAGTACTGCAAATTATAACAAGTTAGGGTTCTGAATTCTATACATAAACTATACTGATTCTCTAAGTAATATGGACTAAGCATTATATAATTCCGTAATATCTGAATAACAAGAATTCTCTAAGGTCTATGAACCCTAGGTTTTTAGCATTGATGGAGAACTAAAGGGATTTGACTGAGTGATAGGGACCTAACGGGTGAAAGGAACCCACTTGTGAAATCCCACATACCTGTATGAAGATTCTACGATTGAACCTTTGGATTCTTAGAGGAACTTGGAAAAAACCCTTTTTGCCTTGTTCTTGAGAGAGAGCATTCTGTTATTGAGAGATTTGCTAAGTATGAGTGATTTAGGAGTAATGAGGGAGAAATAGAGTTAAAAACTCTTTAATTACCCTCAAAACAACTTAGAATCTGAATTAAAATAATTGGAAAAAGACCAGAATACCCCTGGGAAAGTTTAAAAGAATCTACAGAAAATCACGCTCAGGGACTATGGCTTGGTTGACGGACCGTCCTTCTGATTAACGGACCTTCCTTCTGATTGACGGACCGTCAACTGGAGTTGTGGTTCTGCCCGTGGGTTTTAGGGCCTCTGGTCCTAGGAACAACGGTTCAACAAGATGGTCCATCGTTTTAAACAATGGGCCATCGTTTGACCCGTGGTTCTTGGGGATGGAATCTGGGGTCCTCTTATCCTGGGGAACCATGTGCATCAGGTCGAGTCGTGTTTCTAAACCACGATCCGTGGTTTGACTCATGGTCCCTGGGATCAGAGCTGAGGGTCTACTAGACATGGGACAACGGCCTCAAACGATAGACCATTCTTCTGAACGACAGTCTGTTGTCTGAGCCGTGGTCCCTGGGGAGAACTGATAGGCTACTGGATCAGGGTCTACGGTTCCAACGAAGGGCCGGTCTTTTGAACGATGGTCCGCTGTTTGAACCGTTGTTCCTGGAAAGTTTGGAAATTTTTCTGAAATTATTTTCCTACTGGTTTTTCTGAGCTTAGCCTGGGCTTGGAAGTCCTGGGTTGTTACATCTACTTTAGGGGTGAAATTCCACGCCGGACTTTGTACTTTGAGGCATGCCTATGGTACAATTTTATCCGGTCCCGCTTCATGCCTTCTTAGAAGGACCAAAATGTCACGCATGATGGGACCATTCTAATAGCTGCAATTATGGTGGGGGATCATATTAATGTTCGTGAGGTCACCGCCTTGGGTATAAAAAGGAAGGCTCATAGAGGTGGTGATGCATTCCCCTTTCCAGTGTTAATCAGTAAACTTTGTGTACAAGCTGGCGTTCCTTACTTTGACTATGATATCCCTACTCCAGCCATTGGTGTGCTAGATTGTGATAAGAAAATTAACCGGGATGCTCCTCATTTCAAAAGGCATAGGGAAGAGATTTTGGTGGAAGATAAGGATGATGAATCTGATGTTAAATTGCATGCCTCTTCTCCTTCTCATCCTGATTCAGAAAAGCACACACCCACTGCAGATGCACCTAGAGAGCAAATACCTAAAAATGGGCTCCAAGATATGGTTGACAAAACATACAACCACGAGAGAAAATTGAGGGATTTGTCAAATGATCTACCAATATTGATTGAGGGGGGGGGGGGGTGAAAAGATCCATCAAAGGAGTTGTGGAGAAAGTGTCCACTCTTTACAAAAGGGTGGATGTTTGTGAAAAATCTATCAAGACACTCTGAAAGGACCTCGACAAGGCAATAGGTAAGGCCCCAGTCGAAGAAGCAGATTTGAATACCTTACCTCAACCTCGCACCATTCCTACCCCATTGGACAACTTGTTAGCGTCCCTTACAGATAATGAGGAAGAGTTACCTAGTGATGATGAATTAGCAACTGATAATAATGATGATGAGGCATAGTCCTCCAGGGAGTTCACCCTTCTTTCCCTTAAGCTATTAGCATTGAGGGCAATGCTCCTTTTATGGGGAGGGGGTGGCTTTACTTGATTTTTATTAGGTGCCCGTGATTGGGCTTGATATATTATTTTTATTGCCCTTGCCGGGACTTGTTGATTATTTAGTTCTGCTAGATTTGATTTGGTCCTTGTCAGGCATATTTTGGATGATTGTGATTCTTATTGCCCTTGCCGGGCCTTTAGGTTATGTTAGTTTACTTTTGAGCTTATTATTACGCCCTCGCCGGGCTTGAGTTGGTCTTACATGCCCCATTGTCTTACTACCCGTGCTTTGTAAATGTGCTAAAGGCCTACGCCGAGGTTTGTTCTTAATGAATCATGAGCGCGCAATTTGGATATCGCCTTGTTAATAGTAGTTTAGCAATAAACTCTAAGAGTTTTATTAATACCATGGTTCTTTCCCAAGCAGCAAAAGTTTTAATTATTTTCTTTTTCTTTTCTTTTATTTTTGTGTCGAACCGGGTTGGTATTTATGATAGATTGAGAGGTGACTTTATTAAGAGAAAATTCCAAGTTTTAGTTTAAAATTGAGTTAGTAATTGCTTGTCTCAAAATGGACCCACCATAAAAAATTTCTTGGCAAATTGTTTTTGCAAATAAAAGGAAGAAGGGAAATGAATTTTTGAGGAAAAACATTCTCTTATCATGACTTGCACACTCTTGCTTTAGCTTGATTGACTCACAAACGAGTGTATAATGAACTCGAAATAGTTTGTCAAAAGTCATTTGTCCCAATTGATTTTGAGACTAATGAAAGGAAGTCTTGTGGCATGATGCCTTGTGTGGTAAGTTACCTTGATTCTCGTGCATGCGTGTCGTCTAGAACTTGCCCCAAATGTGATTGAAGGCAAAATTCTAGGTGTGACCGAGCTTGAAAGATGACCTTAGGCCCTTTTTGATAGCGACTTCACCCAAATGACTTCCCATGACATCAATCCTAGTGAACCCCCTTTGAGCTTGTAACCGTTCTTTGGCACCTTGTTAACACCTTGACCTTTTTAAATCTCTATCTTGGCACCCATCCTCCCTAATTGCTTGAAAGTGAAATATAGGCTAAAGACTAAATTTGGGGGGGAGGGGGAAATGAAAAGACAATATAGGCAAACACTTAAGTTTGGGGGTGTATGTGATTAAATGAAGAGAAGAAAAGGAATGCACTTCAAATGCAAGGTAGCACCTTAGGTTTGAATTGAAAATTGCTCTAAAAGTCAATCCAACGGGCGAAAATGAAAAGCAAAAATAGGTGTTATCAAATGAAGGCAATACAAGGAGTCGAATGATCATGATTGAAAAGGAGAAGCTTGGGCTGTGTGAGGGAGAAATAAGATGAAGTTAAAATTTGAAAATGTGAGCGGTGTTCAAAATGAGAACAGAGAGCATTAGGGAGGTGTAGTCACTTGAACCAAATGAAATACTCACCTTAGCCCTAGACAACATCGTAACCCGTAATTCCTTGGTAATTTCAAGCTTGGCTACCCTACATTAGTGGCAATTTACATAAAGGGCAAGCCTATGGTTCGACGTGTGTGCACTTGAACTTCCTTGAGAGAGTGAGAGTCTTCTTGGTTCTCCTATAATCCTGTTGTTTTGTGAATTGAATGATTGTGAGTGGGATTATCTCTTGTGGTGAGTGGCATCTTGCACTCGAATTGAATCATGAAGTCTCGATTTCAATTGAGAGGAATGAATGAGACAAGTTGTGTGGCGAACCTCGAGGCAAACCTTGACGGTCCATGCCAATGACTTGAGAAGCTTAATGTCTTGTTTTGAATGACAAAATTCCCTTGAATTTTAATGAGAAATGAAGTCCTTTTGGAAAAGGTTTTGAAATGGCCAAATGCCTTGAGTTTGTGGTGGTTCAAATTGAGATGAGCATCGTAGTTGAGTCTTTTGTATGAGTCTTTTTTTTATTTTTTTTCTTAATTTTTTGTATAGATCAATCTTTTGTGCCTTGATTGAGTCTAGAGCATAATTCATTCCTTGCCCTGTGTGTATCTTGCTTGAGGACAAGCAATATTCAAGTTTGGGGGTTTGATAAGTCGGTAATCTACCAACTTATTGAGACTATATCCATGAATTATTGCTATGTTTTGAATAAATTTAGAGGTTTTTATGGCCTTTATTAATGTCTATGCATGTACTTTTGATTAATGATGAAAAATAAGGAAATGAACCCAAAAAGAGCTCAAAAGGAGTGAAGTGTGAAAGGATCGGAAAAGATGGATATTCTGACATGAAATGTGGTGCCCATGCGACACGCACAAGCTGTGGTGCGGAACACACCTATGCCGCATAGAGATACAAAATTTATTGAAGAATCTGCTAAGAGTTGCGGTCGTTGTGCAATGCGCACGACCCAAGGTGCTAACCTCACCGCCTTCGCACGAGGTCTCCAAAATGAGCTGAAGTCACTGGTTCAAATGAAGATGGTATGCGACGCGTACATCACGATGTGCGAACTGTATGTCGCATCACACACCTCCCAAAGGGAAATTTTGTCCTGAATTTTAGTGACATTTTGAGAAACTATAAAAGGCCAATTTAGGCACAATTATAAATAACATTCTTCTGTCCTGAATATTCTTGAAAGCTTTTAACTTTGAGAACAAGTTTTTCTCTCCAAGAAGAAGAGGGTTTCAATCTATTCTCTCTTCCAAATCTTGGTTAACCATTTGTGTACAAAAACGAAGCTTAGAACTTGAAGTTACACTTGAATGAAGAGAAATTTGACTTACCCACTTGGTATATTTCTTTTCTTTAGCATGAGTGGCTACTTTCATTTGTCTAGGGATGTGTTAATAATGGGTGCTTGACAAATGAGTGTGGGTGTTGCTAATTCTTGCTTATAATTACTTATTTGATATGGGTCCAGTAGTTTCACCAAGTTTTAATCCTAAAATTGGTGGTTGTAAACAGTAATTTTCATTACTTGACTATGTTGTTGCTTGAAAGAGAATTCATGGTTTCGGATGTGAGATTACTAGTGGAAACTTGGGCCTCCATTCAAATTTGAGGCTAGAAATAGCTCATATTGACGGAATCTTCCATTTAAGGGTCTAAGCTAGAGATAGTGTGACCTCTCTAAGCTTGATCTTGGTTGTTTGTTGATTTGACCAATAGTGCATTAACGGGGATTATTGGATATGTGGTTCTTGATCGAGAGATAAACAACCACGTTCATGACCAAGGCTACCTATGTCAGTGAGTGAAAATAAGTGTGAAAAGGCAAACACCCTATCCCACATTAGAGCCCCATTGGATACACATCGCTAGCCTCCTGCTCAATTTGATACACCCGCTTTACTTATTTTCTTCATTAGGAATTGCAATTGTAGTGACAGAATCCTAATTCCCCCAACCTTTTATTTTCGTGTTTTAAGCATTTACACTCCTTGTGAACTCATTTCGATACAATCTTCATATAGCTAGCATCAAGGCTATGTGGGTACGACCCCAACACCTGTTGGGTACTTATAAATGTGTTTTGCTTGACGATCGCCGTGCCTCCATATTTGGGGAGTACGATTTGAGCGTTTATCAATATACTTATTTATTTCCTTGATTGTGTGTGGCTGCTATGCGTCATTTGCAAATAGTTCAGCAAGGTCGGCTTTGGCCTAAGTTTTGGCATCAAGTGCCAGTTGCGTCCCCCGAGTTTAAGGCATGACATGGGCGTCCCTTTTTTGGATGTTCACGTTTTTTAAGTACATATCCTTGAGTTGTTCCTCTTCATTTTCGTTAATCAAGCCGTTGTTTGGGTCCCCATCCGGTTTTCTCGACTTACCACCATCCCTAATCCTTTTTGTGATTTGTTCTTCACTAGTGGTCATGCCGTTTTACCTGCAAAGTATGTATAGTGAGGTAAACAAAGCTAAATCCACACACAACTGCTCTGGTCCATGGTGGGCGCTAAACTGTTTACCTTAAAAATAGTATAGTTGAATTTGTATATGAGGTCAAGAGCATGCGTGTTAAACCTAACTCTGCTTAGAATCTGTTACTAGAGGATTGGGTATCTACGTGACTAGAAATCGAATATAAAGCACGTATAAATTAAGTAGCAGTAAACAAGAATGAATCAGTGGGATGGAGTCCTTGGTGACGTTCCTCGAGGGTCGAAAGCCTTCTAACGAGAGTATAATGCGAGTATAAAAATAAAAAAAGCTACTGCTTGGAGAACAAGTAAAAAGAAAGTGTTGTAATGTTAGAACAGGATAACCGATGGATTGCTGATGAGAGAAATCCCTTTTTATAGGTTACAATGAATGGTTTGTGGTCAATAGGAAGGGTTCTCCCTTGAAAGCCTAATAGTACCACGACTAATGATGCAGCACCAGATGTCCTATCCGTTGCAGATGCCAACTTATATTCTCTGCCTAGGTCATACAGGTGCACTGCGCGGCCGCTCACCTGACAGATCTGACGCCTTTGTCCCCTGTCATTTTCTTCCATGTCACTTGGCCTCTTCGAAACGATATGACACCGCAATATGAAGTTTACTTCGAAACGGTCTTTAACAGGAGCCTTCTTGATAATGTCGTAACTGTCGGATCAGTCATGAAGAAATCTTTTTTTGTGTGATCCCCTTATTACTCTCGTGGATCCGTACCCAATATACGAAAAATGATTAATTGCCGTAAATAACCCAACTTAGACGAAGAATTCTGACAAGACTATCATTGCTACTACCCATTCCAAAGAAATCTTTTAGAAATATTTTGCTCAATATTAACCGAACACGTATGTCAGTATGTATAATGATTGGCCGATACTTTAAGTCCTATTTCATTGGCATTTTCGCATGTTGCTGGCTTGAAAATCAATTTTTTTTGTCTTATTCACAATCTCTATGTTGACTGCTGAAGTATGTTTCGTTTGTTTTTTATAATATAACTAGTAAAGGATAGCTCAATTTTTTATTACAGTAATTTTTTTTATAATTTTATTGTCTAAACTATTACCTAAAAGTTAAAGTTCAAAAGAAGATTTGCTTTATTTTTAAGTCGCACTAATTAGTGTAAGTTAAAAAATTTCCCTTATCGGTATATGTGTTGACAAATTAAGAGTTTATTTTATTAAAGTAAATTTATTAATTATATTTTAAAAATATAAATTTGATTATCATTACTTTATATAATTATTTAATGATAAAAGTGTGAATGAAAATAATAAATTTGTCTTGATTTGTTAAAATAAATAAATAAAATAAATTGATACAGTCGTAAAGTGAAAAATCGTTGAATAACGTAAATATCCTTTAACTTAATATTAGTACTGAAAAGCACACACGTTGACAGTGATATGTGTGCTTATTTCCTTGAATGAAAATAATAAATTTATCTTAATTTGTTAAAATAGATAAATAAAATAAAGTGATGCAATTGTAAAATAGAAAATTATTAATTAACATAAATATCTTTTAATTTAATATTAGTATCGAAAAGCATACATATTTGCGGTAACGTGTGTGCTTATTCCTTTTTATTAATAATAAGTAATAGTAAAATATATATATCAACAAAAGCTTCATACTGTTTTACTTGAAACTGACGAATATTAGTCTTTTAAATGGATATATATATATAACTTTCCTTTATTTTTTCCCCTTATAATGACATAATAGTCCTTTATCATGTTAGAAACCTAGAATTAGTGAATTACTCAAGCTTCCTGTAACAAATCAGAATTTTCAACACAAGATTTTCAGTATTATATAATTATTGATCGCCAAATTACAATTGTAACTCTTAACTACAGAATTATAGTGGATATACTAAAATAACAAATAACTAATTAGGATAGAGATAAAATAGGAATGAGAAGCTTTAGATTTTAAAAAAGAGATAAGAGGAACAAATATTTTCTTCACTATACGTATAAAATTCCTTCACCATACGTATAAAATCTCAAAACTGCATATGACTATCCTTTTATCTCTGTTCAATTTAGATCCCAAGCAAATTTACTAAATTGTCTAATTCTTGCACCTCTTCGTGATTTAGCCCTAGATTCAACTTGACCGGCCTCTGGACTATCCGTGTTCACAACACGTCTCTAGTTTGAATGTCTTGAACCCATAGGAGTACTCCTTTGACAAATGTCCCTTGAAATTTTAGTTTATTTATTCCTATTGTGATACGAAGATTCAATTCAAAAGAATATAATCAACTTTTTAAAGCTTGGAAAGAAAATTTTTATTTTATCTGACGGGAGCTCCAATTATTAAAAATAAAGGTTTTTCTATTGCGATCAATAAAAAATTGTGTTATAAAAGATGATTTTCCACCCATTTTTTACTGAACCATCTCATTAGGAAAACATAACACATGACAATAAACAGATTTTCATTGAAACACTGAGATGTTTTTTTTCGTGTGAAAACACTATTTTTTTGTTTTCACTGATTCAATCAAAATATCTGTAGAAATGACCACTGAAAATTTGTCAACAAAAAAATTCAATGAAAAAATAATAATTTTTTTTAGTAGTATTCATAATCGAGCTCATGTAATAATAATCATAGAAATGTAAACGACTAAAATACGTGTATTTTCAAATATAGTGTGAGAGAAAAAAAAAGTTAAAAGATTTTTTATATAATTCTAGTTTCTACTTACAAGAAAATTGATAAAATTGGTAAAGAGAATACTACGTATTTCAAATTATATAGTATGAGTTATGACACTTGATGATAGCCAAACCACTTGGAAAGTTTTAAATTTGCCCTAAATATTCAAAACCTCCACGACTTTACATTAGTTGCATCTATTATATTTACAGAAATTACTAATATAATTAATGAAATCATGTGAGAAGGACAACATTACTCAAACACTTTGACCAGAATTAGGCATAATAATAATAGTTTTAATATTCTAAAATTGCAGATCAGTCAAACTGTGTCAGTGTCACACATTTTAGGCAGTTTGTTTTCTTTCTATTTTTCAAATACCAAATAGCACGCAAGAGCTTTATAACAACAGGGGAGACTTTACCCAAGAACTGAGTCAAAAAAATGGAAATAGAACAATCCAGATGGCATTGCCGTATAGGTGTGTTTGGTAATTATAGAGGAAACGTAGAAAACATTTTATCTTGTATTTCATTTTCCATATTTGTTAGGTACAAAAATAAATAACATCTGATACTCAGAGTAGTATAGAGTATAATAATTGTATTATGGTGATTATTGTTTTTAATATAAATAGTGTATGGAGTAAAAAGGGCTTTGGTAAAGAATGGGCCGATTCGGGTCGGACTAGCAAAGGCTGGGGCATAGCACCATCTCGAGAGCGAGCCCAACACAAAGAAATGATATCTCGAGCAAGAAGCCGTGTAGCCCAAGAGGACCAACAATAGCGATTGTGAGAGAAAGACAAACAAAAGGACGGTGTGTCATATTGTTTAGGTGCGCGTGCAGCCTCGGCAGGGCCGCGTCAGATGTGGTGTACTGGGCAAGCATCATCCAATGGCACAAGGACAAGTGGCTGTCGATCATTGTTCACGGTACTATGGGCTCAACAAAATGGCATTATCCCATTGGCCAGAAGGAACCCTTTGTACCCTATAAATAGGAACCCCCTCCTTCATGTAGAGCATCAAATTTTCAGCTGACCCTTATCCTAAAGCAATAAAATATCTTTAGCTTGGCCTTAAGCTTTCTATGTTTTCCTTTAGCGTATTCACTGTTTCGTTGTTATTACGCATGTTTGTTCTGTTTATGGTCACGGCTTACTCAAGTCTAGAAGGGTCGAACATCTCGCCGTTGTTACAGATTTGTTCTTTATCGTTTTCTCGTTGCTTTACTATTTGTTTTCTTTACGTTATTTACCTTTTGCAAAATTACCTCTCTAACAACGAAGCTAAGATCATAGCGCGTCATCTTGATACAAACAGATCTAACTGTCCCAAATCGACGGTAAACAGTTTGGCGCCCACCGTGGGGTCAGAGCAACTACGTGAGTTTTAACTTCGTTTATACTTGCTAGTTTCTTTGAGTTGTTACTTTGCAGTAAAGCAGGTCCTGGCGAATGATGATGATGAATGCATGGAGGATATCATTCCCCATCATACATTGGGGACTCAAAAGAAGGAGTCCACAAGTGGGGGGAGACGAATAGATCCTGGACATAGAAGGAACGTGCTGTGGAGATCGATTGGTGGCGTAACATAAGACGATACGGGAAATGCGAAAAGGTTACACGAAATTATGGGAGAACTTGCGACACTCCTCGAGAGGGTCATGGATCACGTTGAGACTCAGTGTAGAGAAATCCATGAGCTGTGCATGGACCTGATTTGGCTCGCTTCCAGAGTCCTAGCAGAGAGCGTCGGAGAGGGGTACTCCCTTGTGCCTGAAGGACCTATGGTGTCAACCAACACGCTGGCAGGAAGGTCATCAATTTCTCACATCCAGGCAATGGATGCACAACCCCACCGGTGGGATATTTTCGAGGTAAAACAAGGGGACGCAGAGCCATTGTGGAACTTCGTCACTAGATTCTAGAAGGAGAGGGCTAGATTGCCAGCAGTGCTGGATGAATGGGCAGCATTGTCCTTCTTTGAGGGTTTGAATCTGACAAGCTCAATCGCTTCGTCAAAGTTCAGAGAACCTAACAAAGTCTGAAACAACATCGTGGGAAAATGTGCATAGCCATTGCAAATCCTAGACCCCAATCTCGTTCTCACAAGTGTGGAGCCAAACCCAAGAACCACAATACTCCCTCAGGAGAAAGGTTATGGCAAGGTCGCCGTTGGAAACATGTGGCCAGGTGTGTCTTAATCCCGTTGAGAAATAAGTAAATGCGGGAAGAGGAGTAAGTTATGAACAAATGCTTGCTATGTCGACCTTCTAAGGAGCTATGCTGATTATTTCGCATGGTCCAATACCGACATCAAGAAAGTGACCCCCCACGAGAAATAGGAAGGACGGACATCCTTGCGGTGGAGCACATGAGCAGGCAGGTTCAAATACGAAAGGCAATCCACTAAAAATCCCTAAGCGAAATGGATTAAAGATCTTCCCGAACTACACTCTTTTCCTTTGATCGGGTTTCTATCCCAAACGGTTTTTTTAGCAAGTCTTTTAATGAGGTAGGCACATGTACTTTTAGGTATGAATAGGATTATCCTTCGTTGTAATGGACAACTGCCAAAGAAAACGGAATATATATGTATGATTTTTCGAAAGTTATTTGCAATAAGCTATTTGAAATATCCCTACATACAAAACACCGGGGGAAATCCTCTAGTCAGATTGCAACTTACTAAAAGTAAGCCAGGGCCTTAGGGTCAGGAATCATCGGCACTTTGGGTTCCTAACCTTCAAAGTTTGCACTAGGGACTGTCAGGTCACCGCAACTTACCAATGAAACAAACCAGGAACTCACTTTTGCAGGTGCAAGCGTCCCTTTCGTGACCTCTCCAGAAAGTGCATACATGAAAATCACGCGGACTAATCATCCAATTGTGAAGAAACCTGAGATCATGACATCGCATGCTCGGTCTAGTACGCCCGAACGAGAGGCCTAATTGAATTTAACCGTATGAATTATTTTGTAGTTCCTAATGAATGGTCATTAAGGCGATGTCAGCTATTCAGAGTTTGACACTCTAAGGCTACACGTTAAACTGTCTCGAAGACATTCGAACTTAGATGCTCAGTGAATTTAAAATTAATAAGATCCCTCCTCGAACGGACAAGGTTTTGTAAGGCCAAAGGTGCCCATGGTCAAGTCTTTTAAACTGATCCGATTAGATGATCAGAGAGATGCGCAAAAACAAAACTGGTCAGCATAAGTCTTCGTCATCGTATACTTGATGACCCATAAAACCACCCGGAGTGGTTGCATAAAAACCAATGAGAGGGGAATCTCTCGAAAAGAATATCAACAAGTAACTTTTCAAAGAGAGAGATGCTCACTCACACGTATGAGTGGTTAAACGGGTTTGATTTGGAGATAAAAAGGCAAGATTTTTGAAAAATAGTATGAGAGATATGTTGCTAGAAAAAGACATAGTTAAAGGGCAAGGCTCTCGAAAAAAGCAAAAATAACTAGCCGAGATCTTCACTTTATTATTGCAACAAAGCATACAATTACATGACACAAAACCCCAAACAGAGTAGACATTTACATGATAAAAGGAAAAAGGAGAAAAATACATTTAAATAATAACAACGCACCGACATTGTAGCACGGCCCGAGAAAAGAAGAGCTTTGCCTCTAACAATACCCCATGATTTGAAGGCTCTTGGGGAAATGGGACTTGCCACTCCTAGGAATCCAAAACCTTATATAGGGAGCCTCAAAGTGAGGGAGCTAGGAGGGCGTAACTTCCCTGATTACCTCCGGGTGACATGCCTCGGAGCAAGCTTTCCTCTGGAGAGGTACCCTTATCAAGTTTGATGAAAACATTAATGGGGGCACCCAGGACCAAAGTGCCTCCTCATCTAGCTAGAAGTGGGAATAGGTATAACTTCTAGGATTGCTGAGGAGGAAAATGATTGGGGGGATCCACATCCATGGTCATCGATCTTGGTCTCAAAGAATAGTCTTTATCTCATTCTTGGATCATGAAAAATGAGATACAATGCGTATAATATTCCAGGGTCAAAGGGATAAAAGGTTTGGAGATGGATCAGAAGTTATAAGTAGCTTCTGACAACATCGGAGGAGGCTCCATCGAAGAGTTTTTAGCAGGATGAAGAAGCTGAGTAAAGCGAAGAAGAAGAGGGATGATCATAAAAAGAAGTTTTTGGAATGTAGTCTTTTTATAGGAAAGAGTTAGGAAGAGGAAAAGGTGCAAGTACCGTGGATGCCCGCCAAGTGAACGATCACTAACGCGGGATGAGATGCAGTGCGGAAACCGAGGCGGTCTCCTCATCCCCTCAACCCCCTAAATGTAATTGCCTTGAAACTAACCATTGATTAACATTACTTAATTACCCTCAGAGCAGTAAATGAATAAATTAAAAAAATAAAAGATAGAGAGAAGAAAGAAAGACAAAAAGGAATACAAGAACTCGAAATAGAGTCAGGAAAAAAATGAGAGATCAATAACTAGTGACCTTTGCTTGTGAAGAAATGGTCAGTGAATTTGTGAATATTTTGGGTGAAAATGGCACACGAGATATTAGCTATTACTCTATGATAATAAATTCGTGTGCATTAGTTAGTTACAAAAGCAAGCAAATGCGAGTGAGTAGAGAAGTTGTTCTAACTCAACAAAAATAATGATATATAAAAAATTATTGTCTTGGACCATGATTCTATCAATAAAAATTTAAGAATATAGTCTTATTTTATCAACTTAAATAAATTTTCAATAGTCTTATTGATTGACCATCAACTAGGGTAAGTTGACATTCAACTTAGCGAAGATCACCTGACTTTAGCCAACAAATTATATTGGTTAATTATTAACTGGGATAAGTTGATGTTCAACCAAGTGAAGTTTTGGATTCAAAAATACAAAAATATTGTATGAAAAAATTCGAACCCAGACCAGGAGGTAGTAATATAGGATGGCTACCGCTAGGCTAGAATAGCTTCATCTGTCTGTTTGTTTTAATTCAATGGTATTTATCTGTTTACTAAGTGAAGATTCTAAGAGGTCAAGTTACAAATATTATTTTTTTGAAAGACCATATTATAAAAAAAATATATGACTTTGTAAGATCATTTACACAACTGTACACCAAAGTATTATAATTTAGTTGGATATATTGTAACCACAATATTGCACAAGATATTAGCTACTACTATACGATAACAAGTTCGTCTGTAGTAGTTAGTTATGCGAGCAAGAAAAGGCGAGTGAGTAGAGAAGTTGTTGTTCTAACTTAATAAAAATAATGATATATAAAAATTTATTGTCTTGGATCACGGTTTTATTAATAAAATATTAAGAAATATAGTCTTATTTTTTTAATTTAAACAAAATTTTATAGTATTATTGGTTGACCATCAATTATGGTAAGTTGACTTTCAACTTTCAACCAAGCGAATATCACCTGGCTTTGAACTAAATATATTGGTTGACTATCAACAGAGGACGTAAATTGATGTTCAACCAAGTGAGGTTTTGGATTCAAAAATCAAAATATTGTGTGAGGGGATTCAAACTCGCAATCAGGAGGTAGTAATATAGGCTGGATAGCTAGACTGTAATAGCTTCTCTGTCTGTTTGTTTTCATCCAACGATATTTATCCCTTTACTAAGTGAAGATTCTAAGAGGTTAAGTTACAATTTTTTTTTTAAAATATCATATTATAAAATCACATAAGACATTGTAAGATCATTTATACAACTGTATATCAAAATATTACGATTTGATTTGAAATATTGTAACCATAATATCACACGAGACATTAGCTACTACTATACGATAACAAGTTCATGTGCAGTAGTTAGTTATGTGAGCGAGTAAATGGGAGTGAGAGAGAAGTTGTTGTTCTAACTCAATAAAAATAATGATATATAGAAATTTATTATATTGGGTCACAGTTCTATCAATAAAAGCTGAAGAATATAGTCTTATTTCTTCAATTAAAATAAATTTTCTATAATATTATTGGTTGACCATCAACTAGGGTAAGTTGATGTTCAACCAAGTGAATATCACCTGGTTTTGAGCCAACAAAATATATTTGTTGATCATCAACTGGGGACGTAAGTTGACGTTCAACAAGTAAAGTTTTGAATTAAAAAATCAAAATATTTTGTGGGGAGATTCGAACACATGATCAGGAGGTAGCAATATTGGCTGGCTACTGCTAGACTGAAATAGTTTCTCTATCTGTTTGTTTTAATCCAATAATATTTATCCGTTTACTGAATGAAGATTCTAAGAGGTTAAGTTAAAAATATTTATTTTCGTAAAAAAGATCATACTATAAAATAATATAAGACATTATAAAATTATTAACACAACTATATGCCAAAATATTACTATTTGGTTTGATATAGTGTAACCACAATATCGCACGAGACATTAGCTACTACTATATGATAACATGAAACATATATAAGCTCATATTGTAAACTTATAAAACTGAAAAAATCATGTCTGGGAGCCATTGGCTCAAATTCATATCATGAAACATATTATTTGTGATCCCTCACACTCTCAATTATAAAACATCATATTTTTGAGCCCTTACGCTCCAATTCGTATGAAAATACTGAATCATATACTAGTTCTAGAGTTTTAAGGTAATAATACTTTCTTTAAAAATCTAATGTTATTCATGTAAAGAGCGCGTAAACGTTCGTAAGACAATCTTTCAAAAACTTCAAACTAAATTCTTATGAAGATTTAAAAATCATAAGATGAGTTCAATAAGTTTAAACATAACCCATAGATGCGAAATAAAAATCAAAATTCAGAGAGAAAATATAATTTCATGGAGTTTCTACTGTAACTATATAGAGGATTCATGAAAGGTGAGTTAAAATATATGACTTGAAACAATAACAATAGGACTTTTGTGAGAAAGAAAAAATTCATATGTTAGGGTTGCCAAATCAAGTCACCATTGAAATTCGTAAACTTTATATCATCATCAAAAGGGAGTTTTGATTCATTAAGGGTGTAGCGACCTTCTTGGGAGGATGTTACCTCCAAAATAAAAATAAATATATAACTATAGCATTTAAAATAGGCTTTATTTAAAACATATTAATCATTGTTATTTATATAGCGGAATTAGGCCCATTAAAAAGGTGTTAAAGATATAATATTTTAATATCTAATCATTCATATAATTCCAAGTAAAGACAATATAGGAGTTTCAATTCACGATGGCGGACCTTTCAAATTATAATCGATCATGTCCCTTATGGAAAGTCATTATTCTTTTTTTTAACCACAACTGCAGGATCATTTGTACATCATCTTTGAACTTTCAAATGCTAAAGATAACACTAGTTTCTTCCATTTTGGAAATTACAAACAAGAATGTGACTTTAGTACATTACAAGACCTGAGTTTACACACCTCAAATAGCTGACACAATACCAAATTCAAGTTTATAATTCACAGTACTACGATAAAATAAGCCTCCAAAACTTACATATACAAGTGCAACATATGGATCATGTACAAGTCCCAAAATTACTACAAAATATAGATGCCTATATGCAAATGTGATCTTCTAAAAGCTCCAAAAAGTCTACTTCAAGTAGTCATCTTCAATTATTCTTCCAAGCGTCACCTACGATAGAAAATAACTATCGCTAAGCACGAAGCTTAGTGGTGTATAAAGTTTAGGCTTGGAGCCATAGATTTCTCCAATTCCCTTCTAAATTATTGGTAACTCAATATAACATATAAATGAAAATCAAGTAAACAAGTATATTACAAGTATCAAAATTGGCATTCAAAGCTCAAGTGTCAAGAAAGTTTATAGAACTATTTCACGAGATGTCAAATAACAAACTTTGCCCAATATGTGCGTCATGCCATCACACCGTGCATAATCAAATGTCAAGAAGGACCAAAGTCATGTATCAAGTAGGGCTGAAACCCAATAATCAAGAGAATCAAGAACCATATTAAAAATGGCTTTCTAGTTCGTACTTAAATGGATAATTTTCCATAATTAAGACGAACCACAAATCCAAAGTCAAGATGGCCAAAGATCTGAATCAAGAGGCATGCCAATACAACAACATAGTCACTGCCACAAGAAGGACAAAGTCCCAACAAGAATGCAGAATGATCGAGCAATCCATACAAGTGGGTGAATTAACAAATATCTTACAATAATTCAAAAATATCAATATGACGATATAAGGCCACGAGAAAGCAAATGAAAGTTTCAAGACAATAATCAAAATACTCCGGCAATAAATGAGATTACAAGTTCAAGTTTATACACAAACCTTGGTTTTTTAGCACATAAATAGTCTTACCACAACTTGTCGAGTTTAAATCGTAGACCAACAAGTGCGTCAATTTCCTCAAACAAATTTCTTTAGCTTGTACAAGAGTATAAACACCTTGAATAAACAATCAAATATCCATTTAATATTCAACAATTTCAGCAGGTGAAAATGAACAAGATAGATATCAAAAGTGAGCCTAGTTTATTCAAATCACACCAAATCCCCAAAGTAGTAAATCTGGACATACTAACTACCTTGTGTTGTGACTCAGTTTCGAAAAGGTAAACGATAAAATCAAGCTTTGTAGTCTTCACAAAAGTTGTAGGTACATGTCTTAATGTCACAAAGAGTCACAAAATATATTTCGTACAAAAAGATATGCTCAAAGTACTAATAGTTGTACATAGAAAGTTCTTAAATTGAAAATATTGGCCAGAACTTTCCATGTGTTGCATCTCTTTTTTCGACCCCATAATAATAAAATCAGCTTCTTACATAAACATAAGAGTTATAGATATATGCAATATATCTCCAAAGCATATTTGTTCACTCAAAATAGATTTCTACACAATAAGATATTCTAAAACTACTAACAGCTGCACAGTTTCAAAAATGAGTTTGGGTTACTTACCACAAAGGGGTGATTGTCTTATGTTCTAGCTGAAAGAACAAGTTTTTCTAGGTGATTTTGTGGGGGATTATGATTGAGAGAGAGCTAATGGGGGTTTCCTTAGCCTTAAGAAATCGAAATTGTAGAGGAGGTGATATATTTTAATACCTAAACTAGAATGTATATTATTTAAAAAAGTGACTGTCCAAAATTAAAAGTTGGCTGCCCCAAATGCTAAATAGCTCATGTATTTACTATTTTTATGGAGATAAATCTAGTTATAGTAGTTTAAGTAAATACCCCAATATAATTTTCTCAAATGTCATCACACTTAAGGCAAGCAACTTTTCAAATGTAGTAAATATTTGAGTTTAGGAAGCGAAAAGTAGAGATTAATCAATTCTTATCAAGAAATTATCTTATCAAGTGCAAATTCTAGCTTAACTATTTTGGAGTGTCACAAAGGGTCATGGGAATCTCATAAGTTTCTAAGATTCATAAGTTAACGCAAATTCATGAATAGAATCATAGAATTTTATAAACGAGGTTAATTCATATGACGAGATCAAGAAGAAAGAATTTTCATGAGCATAATTCAAGAATTGAGAAATTATTAGGTTTACAAAGTTTTTTATTCTAACCCTAGATCATCAAGAAGGAGACCAAGTGAACATTAGGAGGTTACAATTGAAGGAATTCATGAAATAGAGAAGTCTTATATAACTCAATACACTAAAAGAACTTGTGATCCAGATTGGAAGGGACTAAACTTGATTATAGTATTGAGTCTCTTGAAGTTCTTGAGTTTGATGTTTGGAAGGAGAAAGAGGATGATAGATGAAGAAAATATGCATATGAACTGATGGAAGAGGTTTATTAATCGTGTAAGGGGGCATATAAAAGGTCTCGGACAAAATTGTCCATAAAGGGGCTTACTTGCTTTAAGCCAACTACCCAAAAGGCTTGTTGCATCGCCCTAGGCATCGCCCAGGGCGCCGCATCAGGCATTTTAGGAAGTAGTCTGTCTTTTCTCACTATCCCTCAGTAAAACGCACATAGCTTTTTACTCGAAACTCAGATTAATGCACGATCGATGACATTGAAAATAAGACTCAAAAAACTTTAATTTATAGATGGTATGCCAAATAACTCTTCATATTCAAAGAAAAATACTCATTTGAAGTTGACTCTAGTAGAAACTAATACGAAAACTTAATCGATAGATATGCTTTTACCTCAACTTTATGCTAGAGGTTTCTTATGACCTTAATTTATTTATAATTCTCCTCCCACACTAAAGAATTAATCTTAACACCTATGTATAATTAAAATTTATTGGGTTCGGGTCTATCCATATGCATAGAATGGTTTGAATCTTAGCTAAGAAGTTCGAGGTGTTATAGATCTATATTGTTCTTGTCTATAATATGCTTCTAATATGGCTGCATCTGTTGATATTTCTTGCATCGACAAATACTTTGGAGTAGCTTCATTGATTCTAGATTATGACAGTGGACATTTTTCCATCTTGTGTATACCTTAGCTTCACAAGGAAGATCTTCATACTAAAAGTAAATGTTATCACTCTCATATTTCATTTCATGATTTTCCAAGAGTATCTACTTTATTTTTGGCTTCTTGGTAATTGTCACGACCCAATTTCTCGGTCATGATGGCAACTACAACCCCCCAGAAGGCGAACCAATTCCCTTGCCCAGAACGGTTAGTAATGGGATACATTCTAACAATTTGAGCGAAAGAACAGTTTAATAAGCGCAAGCAAAGAAACAAGATGAAGAAAATAGATATAGGAGAAATATAAACACACTGCGGAAGCTAAACCAACCCAAAACCTGGTATCATAGTGTATATGAGACGGATCTACATAAGGAGTACAACGGGTCCAAAGCTATATATACATCATGTCTCCAAAGCTAAGAGAGTACAAATATATAAAAGACAAACTAAAGTCAAGCTCCGATCTCCAAGAGCTCACCCTCAGTCTAGAATATCACAAGGCAGCTCCTCGCACGAGTCTCCAACGAGCTAATGGCGATGGCCCACACTAGGATCTGCACCAGAAGACGCAGAGTGTAGTATGTGCACCAAATGCGAAACATCAGGTACCCAGTAGGTATCATAGGCTGACTGGGCACTTATAATATTAAAGCATAGTAACAGACAAAATAGAAGCAAGTAGTCACAGAAATCAACGAAAAAGTACACAGGAACTAGTCCAGAGGGAAGACAACAGAGACAACATACAAGGCTAGCAAGTAGGATATATACACAACAGGCACAGGTCATAGCAAAAGATGACGCATCTGGGATCCTTGCAAAAATAGTATATATATACACAAATTTCAAAAATGGATGGTATACCGGTAACCTCAAGTACAAGAGAAAGAGGAGAAGAGTAATGATAGGCATGCTCGGAAAAAGGAATCGATAACCAACTAGTCATACATATCTCAAACCCAGGAGCTAACAACTTAGAATTATACAATCTCATAAACATAACCATAAGAGGGGACAATACCGTGATAAAGTAACAAGAGTCTACCTATAGTCCTCCGGCCTCCCATACAATCGAGGAACGCAATCAAGTAAAAACAAACCTTTCGGCATCCCATACTACCGGAGCGTACAATCAACAAACAACAAACAACAAACAAGGGTGGTACCTCACACAGATGAATGATATAATGCCATGCTAAGTCAAGAGTGATTGAGCGTACAATCAACAAACAGCAAACAGTAAACAAGGGTGGTACCTCACACAGATGAATGATATGATGCCATGCTAAGTCAAGAGTGATTGTAGTACTGTATGTTACCCGCTTTCAGCGACCTATAAGGCCCAGAAGACAGGATCCATGGAAGGTCACACCTGTATACCCCCCTCCAACACTCGCAACTTGCAGCCTCTGGTCCGGACCTGCAAGGTCCATGGAGGCCCCCGACCAACATACTAGATGCCCCGCAATCTCAAAAAATTCCCCAAGTAAAGCTGCTTGAAGGGTATCCAGGTCTAAAATAGTAAGTCCAATAGTTCTAGCACACGGCCCCACGTAGTCCAACATCACCCTGGAAGTATAGTAAATAAGTCTAGAACTCGACACTGCCGAGTCCAGTATAAGTGGAGCTTGTGATAAAATATCCTTTAAAACTTCCTTACCCCAAGAATATCCATTAAAACGTTACCAAACACTTTTTAGATCATTTTTACCGAAAATAGGCCCCACAGGCCATGCAAGGTTCAGAAAATCAGTCCAGTAGGTCCGAAGCCAAAACCATAGTAAAAATCAAGAAGAAATCCCCTCTATCTATATGCATGGTGTATGGCATACACAATTACATAGTGGCCCCCGGCCCACAAATAACTTATCGGCCCTGCACAGGCTCCAATCGCTCTATAGCACAGATAGCCAGCATAATATCATGATAACGATGCCCGGGACTCACGGGTACCCCCAAATAACCCACCATCTATGGTTCAGAGTCAAACAAGGCTACACAGGATCGTAAGGGTGATACTATCAACTATGAAGAATACTACAGACAGTGGAGGAAAGAAATGGAGCGAATCATGGAAAAAAAGTCAAAGTCTGTGGTACCCACCTAATAACCCAACCCAAGGATGCCAGCTAGTACAATTTTATCCAATATATGCTAAGTCTAGGGAGTTTAGATCGTAACCTACATGTCGTCAGACGACAAGCTATTGGGACAACGAAATCCAAGCCTGAATTACTCCAAGAGATCCTAAACAATGATCAAACTATCAAAAACATGAATAAAACATTAAAATGAGTGTAATGATACCCATAATTCTACAATTGTAGCCAGGTCAAAATTCGAGTCACTGGCGAGCCTGTGGGCATGTAACCCAAAGACAGAAATGAAGAAGTGCACGACGATCACCATACTCCAGTAGTGCATGCTCAGATTTTAGAGGGAAATTGGCCAAGTAATTGGCTCAAACCAGCCATCCCACACAAGGAACAATTTGGGAATCAAAGGAGATAATTTAGAGGATTAAAGCGGATAAAACTTACCAAATATGATGGATGAACGATCAAGGCCAAGAAATTAGCAACCCAACAACCCAACACCCAGAAATTGTAAATTACCGAGTTTGTATGAGTTTGGAGTTGTCAACAATGGAGAAAACAAGTTTTGAATAAAACAGGCAAAGTTTAAAAACTTATATATTGCTCAGGGATCCTTCATCGCGATAGTGAAGGGACCTCTCACGGTCGCGAGGAACATGCTGGCTAGACCATCACGATCGCGAGGGCTAGCCACGCGGTCGTGAAGAACAAAGAAGGAAGGACTTCATCGCAATTGCGATAGGCGATCACGTGATCGCGAAGAACATGGTGCCAGGCGCTTCATCGTGGTCGCGATAGGGGACGTCGCGATCACGAAGCACAATGAACCAGACACTTCATCAAGGTCGCAATTGGGAGTCTCATGATCGCGATTAAGGCCTGAGGCCTGCACCTGCAATAACCAAAAATCTGAAACTTTCTAAAACTCGATGGGACATTCCGAGCACAATCGGAAACAACTATTCAAAAACTAATAATGCTAACAGAGTGGAAATGATGTTCCAGACTCAACAAAATCAATGAAACTCCCATATGAGGTTGTTTCAGAGATATGTTGACCCAAGTCAACACTAATTAAAAAGAACCCAAAAGCTCGAAATAAGCCCGGCCCACCTGGAACCCAAACCAACTACCTTCCTAACCCAAACTCATCATTCTGAAGCTGTGTGAATCGTCAGATTTCAAATTCGACACTCCGATCATTGAAAGCCACCCAAAGTTACACTTTCAATTCTAAATGGCCTAAAAACAGAGAAAACAACACAAAACCCACACCGGAAGTTCTCAGGCCTCAACTGAAGGTCCAACTAGACCAAACTCAATGCTACGGAGCTAACAAAACTCTTGGAATTCAATTCCGTGCACGTTAGCTAAGAATATTGACTAAAGTTAACGATATTCTAAGTTAAAGCTCTAAAACAGGAAAAAGGGCAAAATACCCAAATGAACGACCAGGGCACCAAACTACCATTCCCAGCAAGTCATGAATGACTCGTGGCTGCTACAGGAAAGCTCTAACAGTACAATGAATTCATAAATGCGAAGATGACCAGAAGGGTCATCACAAAATCCACTACTAAAAAGACTTTCATCCTCGAAAGTCAAGAAGAAAGGAGTACCTAAAGGCTCGAACAACTGCAGATACTGAGCACGCAACTCACTCTCGGTCTTCGAAGTAGCCTCCTCAATCAGACGATGCCTCCACTGAACTTTCACAACTGGAATCTCCCTAGATCTCAATCTTCTGATATCTCTGGCCAGAATAACTTCCGGCTCCTTAACAAATGACAAACTCCCATCTAAATTATATATATCACCAGTGTTGTTTCCAATTTTTCTAACACGAGTCCTTAATTTCCATTTGATCTTAAGAGTTATATTACTGTTCTGATTACCTAATATTTATTTTGATATAATTAAGTTTAAGAGAGTTTGATATTTCTAAGACAACTTTTTCATATATAATTAATCGATGATTTACAACTAATTGTTATCTAAATTCTTGATTAAGGTTCATTGTGATGAATAACGGCTTAGGTCATAGTGTTAATAGACTTAGTTATAAATACATGTTACTTTGTGTCATGCCCCGAGCCTATCCCCTAGACGTAACATGGGACCCAAGATCACAAGTGATCTCAAGATAACCCTCTGACATTAGTATGACTTAAAAACTAAACAAAACATAAGAACGGAAGCTTAACTAGAGTAACAAGCAACTTAATCTGTTATATAAATATAATTCTAAAATTGATAATCTGAATTAAGCTGAATATCTGACTCTATGTTTAAAAGCCTCTACTACTAATGAGCTATTGGGATAAGCCCCAAGATAACTCTAAATACTGAAAACTAAATAAAAGAACTAAAAGTCTAGAATGAAGCTAACTCCAAGTCCTCGAAGGAGGAGGACTCACCAAGCTGGCTGGATGTGTGGCTGATCTACTAGACACGAATCTGAGAGTGGGCTATAGAATCTACATCATAATAGGATGCAACATAAAGAGGTAAGCAATCAGTACTATGGAATGTACTGAGTATGCAAGATATGCATAAATCATGATAAAGTATATACAAGTATGCTTAAAACTAAGACCATGCATAATTGTAGTAAAACATGCTTAAAACATACTTGAAGCTGAAATCATTTAACAGTAGTAGAATATGTAATGTAATGACAATACAATATCATAAGCTGAAAACATACTTAGAATCATAAGTTTTAGTAGTAAGTCTGAAACTAAAAGTAAAGAGTTAAATACATTTAAAAGCTTGAAATCACTTCCGTGGGAGGTTCTCTAACTGTCATAGACCATGTGTGTCACACCCCGAGGCTAGCTCCTAGACGTAACATAGGACCTAGGGTCACAAGTAACCCCAAGCTAACCCTGAATCTAGTATATCACAAGCATACTGAATATATTTCTAAAATAAGCGAAAGCATAACTAAGAAATGAGCTAAAAGAATGTATCTGATAATATCTGAAAGAAATGACTGAGTTCAAATCATACAACCCAAATTAACTGAATACTGACTCTATGTCTGAAAAGCCTCTAACACTGGTGAGTTGTTGGACAAGTCCCCAGCTAACTCTAAAATATTGAAACTAATAATATATGACTAATCCAAAAAGAAAAATAAAAATGTCCTTGGAGGATGAGGATTCACCCCTGACTAAGCTGATGTAGCACCGGTAAGAGTTAATCACGTGGTTGAACCTGAGAACCTGAGCTTGCATCACGATAGGATGCAACATAGAGTATGCGTCAGTACTTTGAATGTACTGAGCATGTGGGATATACAAATCTAAATGAATATATAAACATGCTAAAAATACTGATAAGCTGTGATCTGAACTAAACTGTACTACATAGGCCCAAATGTAGAATCGTGCATAAAATAGCTGAAATACAGGAATAACATGGAAGTATGCTGAAAACTGAAAGATAAATGTAACTGAGGGCCTAAGTACATTTCTAAATCTTGTACTATCGGAGAGATTATTAACCGACATAAACCACGTGAGCTAAACGTGGAGTCCGATGTATACGCCCCATCGAGAGGACCCAATATACCTTGCCAGGGTTCAAAGGCATGGCTATGGTGTGATCACTAAATCTGGTGTCCAATAGAGGGGACTTATAAACCTACGTTGGCACGTAGTTCTGGGACCTTAAGGGTACGCTGAACCCTAGTCTAACTCAGTGCTAAATACTACTCCTAAATGAATATAGCTTAATTCAAAAACTGGCATCCCGAGTTTCTAGGTCAGGACTAAACTAGTCAAAAATATTTGTTTTTCTAAAATACTGTAGTAGACTATAAACTGACTAATTTCTTCTTATAGAACTCATTCTAACAAGCTAGGTTAAATTTTGAAGGAAAATAACACTTTTAAGCAAATGCTATATTTTAGGGTTAAGTCCATGATTTCCAAAGATCTTATAAATATCTAAGTAAATGAAAGATAATCAGTATGTGATATTTAAAACAATGCAAGCATCATATATATAATCATGAACATGATTTCTTGGATAAATATGTAAAAGACAAGAACCCTAGTTCTATATTCATGCAAATCATTGAAAAGGTCTGAGGTTTTTGGGCATAAGGGCGGACTGAGCCCTTAATAAATTCTCACATACCTGGTGGATGAAAATTCGAGCAAGAATTTGGAGTTGAAGCTTGGAGGGAGAGAACCCTAGGCCTGGAGCTTGGAGAAGATGCTCTGTTCTGAATTGAATCGATTTTTGAGAAGTCAGACTTTTTTTGGGGGATTTAGACTTAATAAAATAAGCCTAAGACTATTTATAGTCAGAGCTAAAATAAGAAGGAAAAGTCTAAAATACCCCTGAGTAATTAAATTAAAACTACTGGAAAAAGTCATCTCAGGAATCACGACTTGGTTTGACGGGCCGTACTCCTGGACGACGGACCATCAACTGTGTCGTGGTCCTGCCCAAGAGCCTTTGGGTTTCTCTGATCTGAGGGACTACGGCTCCACATGACGGACCGTACTCCTGAAGGATGGTTTGTTATGTGGCCCGTAGTTCATGGGACTTTGGCTTGGTCTGGAGATTCCACGAGTCAAAGGATGGACCGTGGTTCTAAAGTATGGTCCGTAGTCTGACTCATGGTTTCTGAGACTAGAACTGGGGGTCTTGTAATTAAGGAAAACCACGAGTGACAGAATGGATTGTGTTTCCAAAGTACGGTCCGTGGTCCTAATCGTGGTCCCTGGGGCATGAACTATTGAGCTACTGGAATTAGAACTACGGTTGAGACGGGACATGGTTCCAAATTACGGTCCGTGGTCTTGAACCGTGGTTCTTGGAAACTTGAACTTTTTCTGAAAATTTTATTTTCTATTGGCTTTCTAAGCTAAGTCTGGGCTTGGAAGTCCTGAGTTATTACAATATCCCCCCCTTGGGATCATTCTTCCTCGAATGAAGACTAGACAAGCTGAGGATGGAGGGAAAGAGCTACAATCCCTTTCAACTGAGGACTAGTAACAGATATCTAACTGAACTGAGTTCTATGAACATGCAAACATGCTGAAATGTAAGCATAACTAAGGGAATAAGGTACTAAGTCTGAATTACACAAGAGTAAACTGAGAGACTGGAGAGGAACTATTACCTCAAGCCAAAACTGAATCGGAGGGAAAAAGGTGAGGGTAGTAGCTCCCTCTACGAACTGATTCCTCCACAAAACTTTCACTAAAGCGACTTCCTTGTTTCCCAACCTACGAACCTGATGGTCAAGAATCTCAACTGGAACCTCCTCATAGGTGAGGCTATCCTTCACAGCCACACTCTCTGGAGGTACTATCGATGCCGGATCACCCGCACACTTCTTCAACAAGGAAATGTGAAAGACTGGATGAACCGCTGCCAGTTCTGCTGGCAACTCTAACTCATAAGCCACATTACCAATCCTTTTCAGAATTCTGGAAGGACCTACATACCTGGGACTGGGCTTCCTTTTCTTGCCAAATCTCATCACCCCTTCTTGGGTGATACTTTTAGGAAAACCCAATCATCGATTTCGAACTCTAAGTCCCTTCTTCTCTGTCACGACCTGATTTCTCGGTCATGATGGCACCTACAACCCCCCAGTAGGCGAACCAATTCCCGTAGCCCAGGACAGTTAGTAATGGGCTACTATCTAACAATTAAGCGAAAGAATAGTTTAATAAGCAAAAGAAAGGGAACAAGATGAAGAGAATAGATAACAGGAATATATATATACACATGCGGAAACTAAACCAAACCCCAAGACCTGGTATCATAGTATAGAGCCAGAACTACATATAAGGAATACAAACGCTCCAAAACAACATATACAGATGTCTCCGAATGGTAATAGAGTACATAAAGCCGAAGATAAACTAAAGCTAAGTTTTGATCGCCAAGAGCTCACCCTCAGTCTGAAGTAGTCCCCAAAAGATCTCCAAGCACGAATCACAGTGATCTAACGGCGATGGACCACGCTAGGATCTTCACCCAAAGATGCAGGGGGTAGGGTAAGCACCAATTACGAAGCATAAGGTACCCAGTAGGTATCATAGGCCGACTGGGCACATATAAGATAAAAGCGTAGTAACAGACAGAATAGAAGTAAGTAGTCAAAGAAATCAACGAAAGGTACACAGGAACTAGCCCAGAGGGAAATCAACAGAACCACATGTGAGGCCAGCAAGCCGAATATATACACCATATGCACAGGCAAAAGTAAGAAATAACGCACTTGGGGTCCTTGCAATAACAGTGTATACATAATAAGTTTACGAAATGGACTGTACACCGGTAACCTCAAGTGTAAGAGAAAGAGGGAAAGAGTAATGATAGGCATGCTTAGAGACAGGAATCAACTCAACTAATCATATCAATCTCAAATCTAGAAACTAACAGCCTAGCAGTAACCAATTTCATACTTAACCGTAACAGGGAACAATTCTGTAAGTAAATAGCAAGAGTCTACCTACAGTCCCCCGGCCGCCCATACAACCGAGGAATACAAACAAGTGAAAACAAACCCTCCGACATCCCATACTACAGGAGCGTACAATCAACAAACAACAAACAAGGGTGGAGCCTCAAACAATGAATGATATGATGCATGAAGATCTCAAGTGAAATGGTATCTCTGTATGTACCTCCTCCGATGCCGATCCGGCCCAGCAGGTAGGTTCCATGGAAGGACACTGCCGGTATACCTCTACTCCACCGTATACCCTTCCTCTGGCACACGTAGCCCGAAGCCCCAGGCCCGGATGGAAAGGTCCATGGAGGTCCCCGACCCCATACTAAAACTCAGTATCAAAACATGTCATCTGGAAGCAAGTTTGGTTTCAAAATAGAGACCCAGTCTCGAATATGCATGCCCAGACCCTGTCCAGGACTAAAGTAGTTGGAAAATATCTCAAAAACCCCTCCAAGGGTGCCCGGGCATAACCGGGTCTAAACAGTAGAAAGTCATCTCAGGTGCTCGGTCCGACCGAGGCTAAAATTATCTCAAGTAGCAAGAAAGCTCAACTAGCACCCCGGCCCTGCCGAGTCTAGCGTTAATCGTAAAACTGGTGATTTAAATCATAATTTTACTTTCTTTTACCCAAGAATATTCACAGGTTAAATCAAACCATTTCCAAATCATTTTCATCAAAAACGGGCCCCCGGGGCCATGCAAGGTTTAGAAAATAGTGCAAGTAGGCCCGAAGTCAAAATCATAGTAAAACATGGATAAAACCTCTTTATATGCATGGAAATGGTATGATCAAACACAATAGCTGCCCAGCAGCTCACAATCAACCTATCGACCCTGCACAGGCCCATAGCTACTCAGCAAGCATAACCAGCCTAGAAGGATAATCCTATGCCCGGGACTCGCGGACATTCCCAATATCCCACCTTCTATGTTCCAGAGTCAACAAGGCCTCACAGGACCACAAGGGTAAATAAAATATATCGGCAAGTACTACAAGCAACGGAAGAACACAAGTAGGCAGACATGAATAAAGCGGTCATGTCTGTAGTATCAACCTAATAATCCAACCCAAGATGCCAGCTAGTACAATTTTATCCGATATATGCTAAGTCTAGGGAGTTTAAACCATAACCTACCTGTCGTCCGATGACAAGCTCGAACCTCTCCGAAAAGAAGCTCCGAAATGAAATCAAACTTGAACTCGGGCTTGAATAACTTGACGTAGATAATCAATTTTCTTTTGCGAATCAGATAAATCACCAGCACACTTTTTTTCCTCCACAAAGACCCTCTTCAACGCCACACATGTAGTTAGAATGATATTTTTTTCGTATTTAAAAATAGTAGTAGTTCATTCTACCCATTCCTTCCACTAACTTAAGTTTTAGAAAATCAATTGGCAATTAAAATGAATGGGACCATATCTAGCAATTAATTATCATGCTAATAAGTGGCAACACTATATGCCTACTCACTTGCTGTTCACTCCCTCTACTTGCACGTGGAAGTAGAGGTGACACACCATATCTATCTTTAATCCCATGATATATATATTCGGGTATTCCATAAATTCGTGGTAAAATAAATATAATTTTTTGAATATATCATAATTAATAGAAAATTATTTCAAATAAAACCTACTATATTATACTAATAATTTTTAACGTAACTGAATTTACCATCTCCGCTAAAATATTACAATGTATAAAAACCTTATAAAATAACTACATACGTAATTATATCATAACAAAAGTATTTTTTATAAACATTTAAAATATTTAAAAAAGGTAATAAAAATATAACTTTTTACAACATTCAACTTTAAAATAAATATTTTAAAATACGCACGATGCTAATAAAATTCTTAAATTTAGGTTCGCAATTCACCATCGCACGATTTTGATACTCAGATCCTAAGACAAGGAATTGATCATAACGACCAATCGAACGGCCAGGGCACCGATTCACCGGTCCCAACAAGTCATAAACAACCCGGGGCCGCTACAGGAGAGCTCTAACAGACAAGAAAAGCGTATACGCGGAAATGACCGGAAGAGTCATTACATCATCCACTAATAAAAAGACTTTCGTCCTCGAAAGTCAAGGACAAGAAAGCACCTGAAGTCTCAAACAACTGTGGATACTGAGCCCGCATATCTCTCTCGGTCTCCCAGGTGGCCTCCTCAACTAGACTGTGCCTCCACTGAACCTTAACAACCGGGATCTCTCGAATCCTCAATCTCCTGACATCTCTGGCCAAAATAGCTGCTGGCTCCTCAACAAAGGCTAAACCCTCACCCA
Source organism: Jaltomata sinuosa (assembly GCA_003996215.1). Classification (NCBI taxonomy): domain Eukaryota; kingdom Viridiplantae; phylum Streptophyta; class Magnoliopsida; order Solanales; family Solanaceae; genus Jaltomata; species Jaltomata sinuosa. The sequence continues at coordinate 539,886 of QJPP01000379.1, forward strand.
ACTGAACTGAATCCCACTGCAACATATGAGACTCATCTGGGACATACCTACGCAACATCCAAACATGAAATGCAGGATGTATAGCTGAAAACATCGGAGGCAAGGATAACTGATAGGCAACGCTACCAACCCTCTGAAGAATCTCAAACGGCCCAATGTACCTGGGGCTAAGCTTGCCCCCTACCAAATCTCATCACTCCCTTCATGGGCGATACACGGAGAAACACCAAGTCACCAACACTAAACTCTAAGGAACGAAATCTACGATCAGTATAGCTCTTCTGCCTACTCTGGGCTGCCCGAAGTCTATCCTGAATCACTCGGAGTCGGTCTAAGGAATCTCAAAGCAAATCTGTACTTTGTGGCCTAGATTCAGAACCATCAAACCAACCAATCGGCGATCTGCAACGCCTACCATACAACGCCTTAAAAGGTGCCATGCCAATGCTCGAGTGGAAACTATTATTATAAGCAAACTCTGCCAAGGAAACAAACTGATCCCACGAACCTCCAAAGTCAAGAACACAGGCCCGAAGCATGTCCTCCAGGACCTGAATGGTCCTCTTGGACTGGCCATCTGTCTGAGGGTGGAAAGCAGTACTAAGTTGAACCTATGTACCCAAATCTCACTGAATAGCCCTCCAGAACTGAGATGTGAACTGAGTGCCGCGGTATGAAATGATAGAAGCTGGGACCCTGTGCAATTGAACAATCTCACGAATGTAGATCTGAGCTAGCTTCTCTACCCCGTAAGAAGTCTGAACCGGTATAAAGTGTGCTGACTTAGTCAGCCTATCAACGATCACCCAAATGGAATCAAACCTATGAGAAGTATGAGGTAAACCAACAACGAAGTCCATAGTAATCCCTTCCCACTTCCACTCAGGAATGGGAAGTCACTGCATCAAACCACCAGGTCTCATATGCTCGAACTTAACCTGCTGACAGTTCAAGCACCGAGATACAAACTCCGTTATATCCCGCTTCATACCACTCCACCAGTAAAGCTGCCTCAAGTCTCTATACATCTTCGCTGTGCCAGGGTGAATTGGAGTATCTGTAGCAATGTGGCCTGCATGAAGTATCAACTGAATCAATCACTAATCCCTATCGGAACAACAAGGGACTATCGAACCTCAGACCCCCATCTGAATCTAGAATAGCCCGACTGGTCTCACCCTGAACAACCCGGTCACGAAGGTCACACAACTGCTGATCCTCAAACTGACGGCTCTGAATCTGATCAATCAAAGTAGAACGAACCTCAATACTGGCGAGAACTCTGCTAGGATCCGACAAGTCAAGCCTAACAAAACGGTTAGCCAAGGACTGGATATCCCAGGCCAACGGTCGCTCTGAACTGAAAGAGAAGCTAGGCTACCCATACTCACTGCCCTTCCAGGCTCAAAAGGGCATCCGCTAACGAGCGTTTGGCCTTAGCCCGGCGGATGATACAGAATAGTGAAGTCATAGTCCTTCTGTAGCTCAACGGCCATGCTCAATCCCTCGAGTGTCGCTCTCGCTGGACTTGCATGATATCTGAAGACCTACGGTGATCAAGTGAAGATCTCATCAGTGAACTCCCATATAGGTAATGCCTCCAGATCTTAAGCGCGAAAACTACCGCTGCCAACTCTAAATCATGAGTGGGGTAGTTGCGCTCGTGAACCTTCAGCTGCCTCGACGCATATGTTATTACTCGACCCTGCTGCATCAACACACAACCAAGACCAACCCCAAAAGAATCACAATACACGGAGAAGCTCTGAACCTCAATCGACAAAGTCAAAACTGGAGCTGAAGTCAATAAGGCCTTAAGCCTCTGAAAGCTATCCTCGCACTGATCCGACCACTAAAATGGGATATCCTTCCTAGTCAGCATAGTCAAGAGTGCTGCTATGGAAGAAAATCCCTGAACAAAGTGTCTGTAGTAACCTGCTAACCCAATAAAACTGTGAACCTCAGTACCAGTAGTAGGTCTAGGCCACTCACAAACCGCTGAAATCTTTCCCAGATGAACCCTGAAGCTGGTCAAACAAGTCATCAATCCTCGGCATCGGATACCTGTTCTTCATTGTCACCCTATTCAGTTGTCGATAATCAATACACATGCGCATCGACCCATCCTTCTTCTTCACGAAGAGAACAGGAGCACCCCAAGGTGACACACTCGGTCTAATAAACCCCTTAGCTAACAGATCCTGGAGCTGCTCCTTAAGCTCCCTCAACTCAGCCGGAGCCATACGGTAAGGAGAAATAGAAATGGGTCTGGTGCCCGGCTCTAACTCAATAGCAAAATCAATATCTCTCTCAGTTGGAAGGCCTGGCAGGTCCGTAGGAAACACATCAAGGAAGTATCTAACCACAGGAACAGACTCAAGAGAAGTAGGGTCAGCACTAGCATCTCAGACATAAGCTAGATAAGCTAAACACCCACAGGAAATCAACTTCCTAGCTCGAAGACAAGAGATGATCCCAGATGGTGCATGGCTAACCGATCCCTGCCACACAACCGGGGATACACCGGGCACAACTATGGTAATGGTCTTGGCATAACAATCCAAAACCACACAGTGAGGGGATAACCAGTCCATGCCCAGTATTACATCAAAATCTAGCATATCAAGAATCATTAAATCACCCCAAGTATCTGAATCACCAATAGATAGCATACAAGATCTCACAATCCGATCCACTACTAAAGAATCTCCTACTGGGGTCGAAACAGAAACAGGGACAGATAATGGCTCACTAGCCAACCCCAAACAAGGCACAAAGTAGGCAGATACATATGAACAAGTGGATCCAGGATCAAATAAAGCCATAGCAGACTGATGGCACACAGAAATCGTACCTGTAATCACAGCATATGAGGCCTCTGCCTCTGGTCTCCTAGGGACCACGTAAAACTGACGACGACCTCCACCTTCCCGACCGCCATCCCTACCACATGCTCTGCCACGTGGAGCACCAACTCTACCCTAACGACCACCCCCTCTAGCAGGAGGTTGAACTGCTCGTAAAGGCTCGGCCAACTGAACTGTACCCTACTGAGGGCAATCTATAGCAAAATGACCAATCACACCACAAGTAAAACAAGCCCCTGGCGGCCTACTCGATCGAGATGAACCAGCAGATCCCATATAACCACCATGGCCTGATGCCCCAGAAACTGTACCCCTCGAACACTGGCCGCTATAGCCTTGATGGCTGCTCTGACCCTGCTCGAATTGGGTACTACCGAAAGTCTGAAGGGAAGCCTGAACAGGTCGGCTGGACTGACCCTGGTGCTGCTGTGGCTGATAAGCCCGGCCCCACCAGCTAGAACCTCTACCACCATATCTGGAACAACTGTAGCTACCCTGATATCGAGGCCTCTTATCTCTAGACCTCTGATCATGTCGCTGTAAGTCCTCCACAGTACGGGCATAGTCTGCGATAGCCTGAAATGACCGACCACCGACAATCAATATCTCAGTTGGCTTCCTGATCTCTGGCCTCAATCCCCATACAAATCTGTGAATCCTATCTGCCTCGGTAGGAATGATCATATCTCCAAACGGTGCTAGCTGATGAAAACGAGTCTCATACTCCGAGACAGTCGTAGACTCCTGCATAAGGTGAGTAAACTGCTCCCTGTGACGCTCACGATCACTCTGAGGTAGGAACTTGGCCATAAAGCCCTCATAAAACTCAGACCAGGTCAAAGGAGGTGACGATGGTGGTCTACAAGCAACATGGGCCCTCCACCATAACTTCGCTGGGCCCTCCAACTGATAGGTGGTATAACCAACCCCGTGAGTATCCAACAAACCCAAATGATGCAACATCTCCTCACAGGTAGTAATAAAATCATGTGGATCCTGTCCAGAAGTACCAGCAAACCTCGGAGGTGCTAACCTCAAAAACTACCCAACGCCTTATGCTTTGACTATGTCATAGCTGGGCGAGGAGCAAGAGGCTGTGCAACTGATGGAACCGAAATGACCTCCGCACGGGGAGCCGCAGTAGCAGGCTGCGCTCCTGAACTCTTTGCACCCAGGGCTGCCCCCTGAGCGGATGTCTGCGCTACCTCAGAAGGCCTCTCTCCAATCATACCCAAAAGCTGTAATAGTAATCCCCGAATATCCGGAGACTGAGCTGCGGCTGGAGCTGGCACAGAAGTGGGCACTGGAGCTGGTACTGGAGCTGGTGGTACCTGGACTGCCCCCTGATCCACATGCTGCTCGGGCTCTATCTCAACTCTAGCAGCTCTAGCAGGTGCCGCTGCTCGAGGGCGTCCTCGACCCTTAGCTGGAGTAGGAGGCTCATCTCCGCGTGATGCCGATGATCTCGTACGAACCATCTGTGGAAGAATAAAGTAGAACAAATGAGATTTCCATAAACTTCAAGGGTTCTACGCACGACACAGAAGCAATGAAAGAGTCAAATTTCCTAAAATGTCACTGTAGCCTCCCAAAGATTGAGTACGGACGTCTCCGCCCCGATCCGCAGGACTCTACTAGACATTGGCTCATATATCGATGACACGGGTGAACCTAGAGCTCTGATACCAATCTGTCACGACCCAATTTCTCTGTCATGATAGCACCTACAACCCCCCAGTAGGCGAACCAATTCCCGTAGCCCAGGACAGTTAGTAATGGGATACTATCTAACAATTAAGCGAAAGAATAGTTTAATAAGCAAAAGTAAGGGAACAAGATGAAGAGAATAGATAACAGGAATATATATATACACATGCGGAAACTAAACCAAACCCCAAGACCTGGTATCATAGTATAGAGCCAGAACTACATATAAGGAATACAAACGCTCCAAAACAACATATACAGATGTCTCCGAATGGTAATAGAGTACATAAAGCCGAAGATAAACTAAAGCTAAGTTCCGATCGCCAAGAGCTCACCCTCAGTCTGGATTAGTCCCCAACAGATCTCCAAGCACGAATCACAATGATCTAATGGCGATGGACCACGCTAGGATCTTTACCCAAAGATGCAGGGGGTAGGGTGAGCACCAATTACGAAGCATAAGGTACCCAGTAGGTATCATAGGCCGACTGGGCACATATAAGATAAAAGCGTAGTAACAGACAGAATAGAAGTAAGTAGTCACAGAAATCAACGAAAGGTACACAGGAACTAGCCAAGAGGGAAATCAACAGAACCACATGTTAGGCCAGCAAGCCGAATATATACACCATAGGCACAGGTGAAAGTAAGAAATAACGCACCTGGGGTCCTTGCAATAACAGTGTATACATAATAAGTTTACGAAATAGACGGTATACCGATAACCTCAAGTGTAAGAGGAAGAGGGAAAGAGTAATGATAGGTATGCTCAGAGACAGGAATCAACTCAACTAATCATATTAATCTCAAATCCAGAAACTAACAGCCTAGCAGTAACCAATTTCATACTTAACCGTAATAGGGAACAATTCTGTAAGTAAATAGCAAGAGTCTACCTACAGTCCCCCGGCCGCCCATACAACCGAGGAACACAAACAAGTGAAAACAAACCCTCCGGCATCCCATACTACCGGAGCGTACAATCAACAAACAACAAACAAGGGTGGAGCCTCAAACAATGAATGATATGATGCATGAAGATCTCAAGTGAAATGGTATCTCTGTATGTACCTCCTCCGGTGCCGATCCGGCCTAGCAGGTAGGTTCCATGGAAGGACACTGCCCGTATACCTCTACTCCATCCTATACCCTTCCTCCGGCACATGCAGCCCGAATCCCCAGGCCTGGATGGAAAGGTCCATGGAGGTCCCCTACCCCATACTAAAACTCAGTATCAAAACATGTCATCTGGAAGCAAGTCCGGTTTCAAGATAGAGACCCAGTCTCGAATATGCATGCCCAGACCCTGTCCAGGACTAAAGTAGTGGGAAAATATCTCAAAAACCCCTCCAAGGGTGCCCGGGTATAACCGGGTCTAAACAGTAGAAAGTCATCTCAGGTGCTCGGTCCGACCGAGGCTAAAATTATCTCAAGTAGCAAGAAAGCTCAGCTAGCACCCCTGCCCTACCGAGTCTAGCGTTAATCGTAAAACTGGTGATTTAAATCATAATATACTTTATTTTACCCAAGAATATTCACAAGTTAAATCAAACTATTTCCAAATCATTTCCATCAAAAATGAGCCCCCGGGGCCATGCAAGGTTTAGAAAATAGTGCAGTAGGCCCGAAGTCAAAACCGTAGTAAAACATGGATAAAACCTCTTTATATGCATGGAAATGGTATGATCAAACACAATAGTTGCCCAGCAACTCACAATCAACCTATCGACCCTGCACACGCCCATAGCTACTCAGCAAGCATAACCAGCCTAGAAGGATAATTCTATGCCCGGAATTCGCGGACATTCCCAATATCCCACCTTCTATGTTCCAGAGTCAACAAGGCCTCACATGACCACAAGGGTAAATAAAATATATCGGCAAGTACTACAAGCAACGGAGGAACAAAAGTAGGCGGACATGAATAAAGCGGTCAGGTCTGTGGTATCAACCTAATAATCCAACCCAAGGATGCCAGCTAGTACAATTTTATCCGATATATGCTAAGTCTAGGGAGTTTAAACCATAACCTACCTGTCGTCCGATGACAAGCTCGAACCTCTCCAAAAAGAAGCTCCGAAACGAAATCAAACTTGAACTCGGGCTTGATAACTTGACGTAGATAATCGATTTTCTTTTGCGAATCAGATAAATCACCAGCACACTTTTTTTCCTCCACAAAGACCCTCTTCAATGCCACATATGTAGTTAGAATGATATTTTTTTCGTATTTAAAAAGAGTAGTAGTTCATTCTACCCATTCCTTCCACTAACTTAAGTTTTAGAAAATCAATTGGCAATTAAAATGAATGGGACCATATCTAGCAATTAATTATCATGCTAATAAGTGGCAACACTATATGCCTACTCACTTGATGTTCACTCCCTCTACTTCCATGTGGAAGTAGAGGTGACACACCATATCTATCTTTAATCCCATGATGTATATATTCGGGTATTGCATAAATTCGTGGTAAAATAAATATAATTTTTTGAATATATCATAATTAATAGAATATTATTTCAAATAAAACCTACTATATTATACTAATAATTTTCAACATAACTAAATGTACTATCTCTGCTAAAATATTACAGTGTATAAAAGCCTTATAAAATAACTACATACGTAATTATATCATAACAAAAGTATTTTCATAAACATTTAAAATATTTTAAAAAGGTAATAAAAATATAACTTTTTACAACATTCAACTTTAAAATAAATATTTTCAAATACGCACGATGCTAGTAAAATTCTTAAATTTAGGTTCGCAATTCACCATCGCACGATTTTGATACTCAGCTCCTAAGACAGGGAATTGATCATAACGACCTATCGAACGGCCAGGGCACCGATTCACCGGTCCCAACAAGTCATAAATAACTCGGGGCCGCTACAGGAGAGCTCTAACAGACAAGGAAAGCTTATACGCGGAAATGACCGAAAGAGTCAATACATTCTCATATCTGCATAGGACTTCTGACAACTCTGAGCTATTTTCAATCTCTCCCTGATGAGCTGAACCTTCTCCATGGCTTCATGAACTGAGTCTGGTGATCATCCCAACTACCCTTGAAGTCGATCACGCAAGCTCTCAATATGTCCTCTAGGGTATGAATGGTATGCTCCGCTTGACCATCCGTCTGTGGATGAAATGTTGTACTGAGATTCAATTGAGTACCAAGACCTTTATGGAAATACTTCTAGAAATGAGATGTAAACTGGGGACCTCTATCTGAAATAATAGACAAGGGAACCCCATGCAACCTGACTATCTCGCTGATGTAGAGTCTGGAATAATCTTCTGCTGAATCGGTTGTCTTGACTGCCAAGAAGTGAGCTGACTTAGTGACTCTGTCAACTATCACCCAAATGGTGTCATGCTGCCTATGAGCACGAGGTAAACTCGTAATGAAATCCATGTTGACCACTTCCCACTTCTAAGTAGGAATGATGATCTCCTGAGTGACACCTCCTGGTTTCTGATGTTCTACTTTAACCTGCTGACAGTTGGGACACTTAGCCATAAAATCTGCGATGTCCCTCTTCATGTTTTTCCACCAATAGACTTCTCGTAGATCACACTACATCTTAGTGGCACCTAGATGAATGGAATATCTGAAATTATGGGCTTCTGAAAGGATTTGTTGTCTCAACTCACCCACCTTAGGAACACATAAATGGCCCTGATAATGAAGCACACCATCTCCCCCTTGGGAGAAAACCTCAACTCTCTGCTGATGAACTGCACCCTTCAGCTGAAGCAATATGGGATAACTATCCTGTTTCTCCTTAACCTCCACTACCAATGAAGATTCTGACCCATTCTGAACTACCACTCCACCGTCTGATGTGTCCATAAGGAAAACTCCTAAGTGAGCAAGCCGATGAACATCTCTAGCTAATTCTCTCTTCTCTTCCTTAATATGTGATACGCTACCCATAGACAGTCTACTGAGAGCATGAGCCACCACGTTGGCCTTACCCAGATAGTAGAGCATATTCATATCATAATATTTGAGGAACTCAAGCATCTCCTCTGACGAAGATTTAACTCCTTCTAGGTGAACACATACTGGAGGCTCTTATGATCTATGAACACATCAACATGAACACCATACAAGTAGTGCCTCCATATATTTCAGGCAAACACAATAGCTGCTAGCTCTAGGTCATGAGTCGGTTAGTTCTTCTCATGGGCCTTAAGTTGTCTGGAAGCATAAGCTATGACCTTACCCTGCTGCATCAAAACACAACCCAGGCTGACTTTGGATGCATCGCAATTAATCACATAACCATCTAAACCCTCTGGTAGAGTCAATATAGGAGTTTTAGTCAACCTAATCTTCAGTTATAAGAAACTTTTCTCACACTCATCTGACAACTGAAACTTGACCTTTTTCTGAGTCAACTTGGTCAATGGGGCATCTATGGATGAAAATCCTTCTACGAACCTCCTGTAATGACCATCCAAACCCAAGAAACTTCTGATAACTGTCGGAGAGGTGGGTCTAGGCCAGTCCTTTACTGCATCAATCTTCTGAGAGTCAACTCGGATGCTATCACTAGACACCATATGACCAAGGAAAGCGACTAATTTCAACCAGAACTCACACTTACTGAACTTGGTGGGTAACTGGCAGTCCTTGAGAGTCTGCAGAATGACCCTCAGATGACTCGCATGCTCCTCCTCATTTTGAGAATAAACAAGGATATCATCAATAAAGATAATGATGAACAAGTCGAAATACTGTCTGAACACCCTGTTCATTAAGTCCATGAAAGCTGCAGGAGCATTGGTTAGTCCAAAAGACATGAGTACAAATTCATAGTGACCATACCGAGTCCTGAAGGCTGTCTTCGAAATGTCACTACCTCTGACTCTGAGCTGATGATAGCCGGATCTGAGGACTATTTTTTAAAAGCAACTAGCACCCTAAAGAAGGTCGAACAAGTCATCAATCCTGTGGATGGGATATTTATTCTTGATTGTGACTTTTTTTAACTGACGGTAGTCAATGCACATCCTGAGAGAACCATCTTTCGTACGCATAAACAACACTGGAGCACCCCATGGAGAGATGATGGGTCTGGTAAAGCCCTTATCTAGAAGGTCTTTCAGCTGTTCCTTCAATCCCTTAAGCTCAGCGGGAGCCATCCTGTAAGGAGGAATCAAAATAGGCTGGGTACCTAGAAGGAGATCAATTTCGAAGTCGATTTCCCTTTCGGGGGGAACTCTGGGAAGATCTTCTGGGAATAATTTTGGGAACTCACTCACCACTGGGACTGACTCAAGAGTTGGGGTATCGGAGTTTGATTCCTTAACCCAAATAAGGTGATAGATGTACCCCTTGGAAATTATCTTTCTGGCCTTAAGGTAGGAGTTGAAATGACCTACAGGCACTGAGTTACTACCCTTCCATTCTAAGACTGGCTTGTTAGGAAACTGAAACTGAACGACCCTAGTTCTACAATTGACTGAGGCATAACAGGAATGCAACCAGTCCATGCCTAAAATGATATCGAAATCTACTATTTCTAACTCTACAAGATCTGCAAAGGTGACTTTCTGGGAAACTGTGATAGGGCAATTTTTGTATACCCATCTAGCTATAACTGGGTCACCAACTGGAGTAGATACTGAGAAGGTTTCTGGGAGGATTTTGGGACTGACACCAAAGTTTACTTCTATGAAAGGAGTTACAAAGAAAAGTGTAGCACCTGGGTCTAACAGTGCATAAACATCTAAATGGAAGACTTGTAACATACCCGTAACCACATCGAGAGAATCCTCCTGGTCCTGTCGAGTCTGAAGAGCATATAATCTGTTCTGATGCTGACCCCCACCTATAATAGACGAGGCACCCTACTGAGTGGGGTGACCCGCTGGAGCTGCTGAAGTAGTAGACTGAACTTTATCACCACCCTATCCTTACGGGGTAGAGGGGCCATCCTTCAACCTATGACTGAGCTGACCACAACCAGAACACCCCTCTCTACCAGCAAGACACTCACCCGGATGGTTCTTACCACACTTTGGGCATGATGGAAAAGTATGGTTACCTGAGATACTGGCCTGACACTTAAAGCCTAATGCTCATATTTTTTAGTTATGTCGAGGCATGGGAGATGGAGCACTAGCTGATGAAGGCACTAGGGCTATGGACCTCTGCTAAAACTATGAGCGACTCCCACTGCCCGACATCTGCTGAGAATATTCATAGTTACCCATCCTAGCCTTTTTGTTTTCCTTAGCCATTTCCCTGAGCTTGTCTCCCTCAAACTGCTGAGCATGGGTCATCAGTCTGGAGATATCCATATTGCCTTAATAACATAGCATTCCTGCACTCTGTCTTCACTAGGTCGGATACTCCAAACAAGAATTTGCCCATCTGAGCCCTTGGATCGGCTACCATGTGCGAAGCATACCTGGAGAGCTGAGTGAACTTTAGCCCATATTCCTGGACTGTCATAGACCCCTGCCTTAAGTTCATAAACTCCTGGGTCTTAGCTTCCCTCAACTCTATCGAGAAAAACCTGTCAAGAAAAGCTCCAGTAAAACAGTCCCATGTCACAGGAGCTGCATTCACACCCTTGTTGTCCTTTCCACTGCTTGTACCAAATGTGAGCCACATCCTTGAGTTGTTTGGATGCTAACTCAACACCATCAGTACCAATCACTTGCATCACCTCGAGGATTTTCTTTATCTCATCAATGAAATTTTATGGGTCTTCACCAACCCTCGACCCTAGAAACTATGGCAAATTCATATGAATATAATCACGAACCCTGGCTGTAGCTGATCCACCAGCGAGGTTCGCAAGAACTGGGGCCTGCTGATTAGCCTGATTGGCAACTGTCTGAGCCAAAAACTGAATCGCATTCTAGAACTTTGAATTCATAACCTCATGGTCCGGGACTGGAGGAACTGCGTTAACATTGCATGCATTATTTCTGTGAGGAGGCATGATCTGAAATGCATAACAATAGATTAGAAGGGAGAAGTTGATTCAAACTCAATCGCACGATAATTATAGCAAGAGAAGTGAAGTTTTTCTTAGAACACTTCGTAGCCTGACTCTCATAAGTGTGGCGCGCTTCACACCCATGAGATAGACTCTACATAGTACATCTTTTAGACATCCTAAGACTCTTGAACCTGATGCTCTGATACCAAGTTTGTCACACTCTGAGGCTAGCCCCTAGACGTAACACGGGACCTAGGGTCATAAGTAATCCTAAGCTAACCCTGAATCTGGTATATCACAAGTATACTGAATATATTTCTAAAACAAGCGGAAGCATAACTAAGAAATGAGTAAGGCTAAAAGAATGTATCTGATAATATCTGAAAGAAATGACTGAGTTCAAATCATACAACCCAAATCAAATGAATACTGACTCTATGTCTGAAAAGCCTCTAACACTGGTGAGTTGCTGGGACAAGTCCCCAGCTAACTCTAAAATACTAAAAATAACAATATCTGACTAAACCAAAAAGCATAATAAAAATATCCTCGGAGGATGAGGACTCACCTCTGACTAAGCTGATATGGCACCGGTAAGAGCTAATCACATGGTTGAACCTGAGAACCTGAGCTTGCATCATGATAGGATGCAACATAGAGTATACGTCAGTACTGAGCATGTGGGATATGCAAAGCTAACTGAATATATAAACATGATAAAAATACTGATAAGCTGTGATCTGAACTAAACTGTAGTACATAGGCCCAAATGTATAATCGTGCATAAAATAGCTGAAATGCAGGAATAACATGGAAGTATGCTGAAAACTGAAAGATAAATATAATTGAGGGTCTAAGTACATTGCTAAATCTAGTACTGTAGGAGAGCTTATTAAACGACATAAACCACGTGAGATAAATGTGGAGTTCGATGTATACACCCCATCGAGAGGACCCAATATACCTTGACAGGGTATAAACCCAATCTGACTTGAATTGATTTTTGAGAAGTCAGACTTTGTTTTGGGGATTTAGACTTAATAAAATAAGCCTAAGACTATTTATAGTCAAAGCTAAAATAAGAAGAAAAGGTCTAAAATACCCCTGATCAATTAAATTAAAACTACTGGAAAAAGTCATCTCAGGAATCACGACTTGGCTTGACAAGCCATACTCGTGGACGACGGACCATCAATTGAGTCGTGGTCCTGCCCAAGAGCCTTTGGAGTTCTCTAATCTGAGGGGCTACAGCTCTACCGGATGGATCGTACTTCTGAAGGATGGTTCGTCATGTGGCCCATAGTTCCTGGGACTTTGGTCTGGTCTAGAGATTCCACGAGTCAAAGGATGGACCGTGGTTCTAAAGTACGGTCCGTAGTCTGACTTTTAGTTTCTGAGACTAGAACTAGGGGTCTTCTGATTAAGGGAAACCACGAGTGACAGGACGGACTGTGTTTCCAAACTACGATCTGTGGTCCTAACCGTGGTCCCTGGGACATGAACTATTGAGCTATTGGAATTGGAACTACGATTGAGACAACGGATCGTGGTTCTAAATTACGGTCTATGGTTTTGAATCGTGGTTCCTGGAAACTTGAACTTTTTCTGAAATTTTTATTTTCTATTAGTTTTCTGAGCTAAGTATGGGCTTGGAAGTCCTAGGGTATTACAATGTGAGCTACATGGAATCCGATGTATCCCCTCATCGAGAGGACCCAATATACCTTGCCGGGGTATAAAGGCATAGCTTGACATGATCACTAGTTCTAATTCCCAACTGAGCGGCTAAGAAACCTATAGAGGAACGTCATTTTGGAACTTAGGGTACTCTCACCCTGTCCAACTTGGTGCTAAATACTACTCCCAAAATATACATATAGCTCATATAATACTTGTGACATATCTAATGCCAAAACTGTTCATAGCTTAGGTAGACATATCTAAATGCCAAACTTTTCATAAAACATAGGGACATATCTAATGTCATGCTATTCATACTTTAAAATCCTTTAAAAAAAGCATGGTCATAGTTCAAAACATACTTTTTACTAAAACTCATAATTTGAAGAACTAGGCAGGTATTTTCATAAATACTTGGATCATGTTATCTAAACATGCAAATTTTTCTTGAAAACATGCAAGTGGATGAATTCATGCTAGAACCCATTCTCAATGCATGGGCTTTTGAAAACACTTAAAGGAATCTCATATGGATCATGGGTAAAAGATGAGAAACCATGAATTGACGCTAATAAACTTAATTCATAACAATTTTACAAATTGGGCAAGGATTAGCCTTCAAATCATAAATAGGAAATCACTTATAAAAATCCATGCAAAATCATACAATTTAGAGTTAGATAATCAAAATACTCTAGCAAGCAATGAGATTACAAATTTGAGTTTATACACAAACCTTGTCTTTTTAGCACATAAATAGTCCTCCCATAACTTGACGAGTTCAAATCATAGACCAACAAGTGTGTCAACTTCCTCAAACAAATTCTTTTAGCTTGTACAAGAGTATAAATACCTTGAATACACAATTAAATATCCATTTAATATTTAGAAATTTCAGCAGGTGAAAATGAACAAGATAGATATCAAAAGTGAGCCTAGTTTATGCAAATCACACCAAATCTCCAAAACAGTAAATCTGGACAGCCTAACTACTTTGTATTGTGACTCAGTTTTGAATAGGTAAACGGTAAAATCAAGCTTTGTAGTCTTCATAAAAGTTATAGGTACATGTCTTAGGGTCACAAGGAGTTAAAAATCATTACAAATTATATTTTGTACAAAAATATATGCTGAAAATACTAACAGTTGTACATAAAAGGTTCCTAACTCGAAAAAACTGGCCAGAACTTTCCCTGTGTTGCGTTTCCTTTTTTGACCCCATGACAGCAAAACCAACTTTTTTCATAAATATAAGATTAGTTTTTCTATGCAATATATTTTCAAAATATATTTGTTCACTCAAAACAGATTTTTACACAACAAGTTATTCTAAAACTACTAACAGCTACACAGTTTCAAAAAAGAGTTTGGGTTACTTACCACAAGGGAGTGAATGTCCTATGTTCTAGCTAGAAAAAAAGTTTTTCTAGGTGATTTTGTGGGGGATTATGATTTAGAGAGAGTTCATGGGGGTTTCCTTAGCCTTAGGAAATCAAAATTGCAGAGGAGGTGATATATTTTAACACCTAAATTAGGATATATATTATTTTAAAAGGTAGCTGCCCAAAATTAAAAGTTGGCTTCCCCAAATGCTAAATAGCTCATGTATTTACTATTGTTTGTGGAGATAAATCTAGTTGTAGTATTTTATGTAAATACCCCAATATAATTTCCTTAAATACCATTGCAATTTAAGGCAAACAACTTTTCAAACGTAGAAAATATTTAAGTTTAGGAAGGGGGAAGTAGAGATTAATTAATTTTTATCAAGAAATTATCTAATTAAGTGCAAATGCTAGCTTAACTATTTTGGGGTGTCACAAAGGGTCATGGAAATCTCATAAGTTTGTAAGACTCATAAGTTAATGCAAATTCATGAAAAGAATCATAGAATTTCATAAACTAGGTTAATTCATATGATGAGATCAAGAAGAAGGATTTCCATGACCATAATTCAAGAATTGAGAAACTATTAGGTTTACAAAGTTTTTTGTTCTAACCCTAGATCATCAAGAAGGAGACCAACTGAACATAAGGAGGTTAAATTGAAGGAATTCATGAAATAGAGAAGTCTTACATACCTCAATACACTAAAAGAACTTGTGATCCATATTGGAAGGGACTAGACTTGATTCTAGTATTGATTCTCTTGAAGTTCTTGAATTTCATATTTGGAAGGAGAAAAAGGATGATAGATGAAGAAAATACGCATATGAACTGATGGAAAGGGTTTATTAATTGTGTAAGGGGGCATATAAAAGGTCTCGGACAAAATTTCCCATAAAGGGGCTTACTTTCTTTGAGCCAACTAACCAAAAGGCTTGTTGCGTCACCCTAGGCATCACCCGGGGCACCGCATCAGTCATTTTGGACAATAGTCTTTCTTTTCTCACTGTTCCTCAGTAAAACGCACATAACATTTTACTCGAAACTCAGATTAATGCACGGTCAATGACATTGAAAAGAAGACTCAAAAATCTTTAATTAAATAGATGATATGCCACATAACTCTTCATATTCAAAGAAAAATCCTCATTTGAAGTTGACTCTAGTAGAAACTTATACGAAAACTTAATCGATAGATAAGCTTTTACCTCAACTTTATGCTAGAGGTTTCTTATGACCTTAATTTATTTATAATTCTCTTCCCACACTAGAGAATTAATATTAACACCTATGTATAATTAAAATTTATTGGGTTCGGATCTATCCATATGCATAGAATGGTTTGAATCTTAGCTAAGAAGTTTGAGGTGTTACAGTTCTATGTTGTTCTTGTCCATACTGTGCTTCTAATATGGCTACCTGTATTGATATTTCTTGCATCAGCAAATATTTTGGAGTAGCTTCATCGATTCTAGATTATGACAGTGGATATTTTTCCATCTTGTGTATACCTTTAGCGTCATGAGGAAGATATTCATACTAAAAGTAAATGTTATCACTCTCAAATTTCATTTCAAGATTTTCCAAGAGTATCTACTTTATTCTGGGCTTCTTGATAATGATGTTGAATATAAATGTTTTGCTAAGATTTACATTTCAAGATCTACTCAGCAATAACTTTAAATTGCAGAAAGTAGATACAATACATTGTATGATATTTAGTAGAACATGTGAACCAACTTCAAGTAGATGGCATATTTACCACAAAAATCTTGAACAACTTGGGGATCATCATTTGTTTCCATTGACCTGTCTTCTTCAATTTTAATCCATCCCCGTATGATAGTCTCATATAAATGAATCCATTCTCTTTATTGCAAGAGTCTCAAGTTCCTGGATCACCTATGTTTCATGTTTTCAAGTTGTTACTAATATGGTAGATTGGAGGGAGAACGAGGGATGAACATTATGAACCTGTTCTTCCCGGCCTTGGTTTTGAAAAGATTAGGTCGAGTTCCAAACTCATCTCAGTAAGTTACAACTCCTTTTTTCTATCTTTTTTATTACGTTTCCTCTAATTTATTGTATGTGTCATCTAAATTCGGTGGTTTGCATTGTGATAAAGCTTTTTCATTAGGGCTTCTATCGAGGATATTAAGGTAGTATTGGAGAGGGATCATCTAAATTTCTTTAGCTTTTATAAATTGTATATATCACCAGTGTTGTTTCCATTTTTTTAACACGAGTCCTTAATTTCCATTGGATCTTGAGAGTTATATTACTGTTCTGATTACCTGACATTTATTTTGATGTAATTAAGTTTTAAGAGAGTTTAATATTTCTAAGACAACTTTTCCACATATAATTAATCGATGATTTACAACTAATTATTATCTAAATTCTTGATTAAGGTTCATTGTGATGAATAACAGGTTAGGTCATAGTGTTAATAGACTTAGGTATAAATACATGTTGCTTTGCCAATGATCTCAATCTCTTACTAGAAGATTTTAATTCTCTTCTCTTCAATCCCTCGATACACCTCTTTCTCCATTCCTCCCCTTAGTTTCTCCACACCCCGGTTCATACAGTTTCACATGCTTCTTAATATGTCTCAAAGACAGGGATATGCTGTATATTTCATGGAGACGCTGATAAGCTTTCTAGCTCTCCTTGGCCTGTGCTATTTTTGAAGTGTGATGTCACTAATTGTTTTCATATGGCTAGGTATTAGGAGTATTGATGGCTTGTATGAGTCCATCGAGAGTCAAAGGAACAGGTCCTTTGATGGAAAGTTGCAAAAAGTGACAGAAAGTAAAGTACACAAGACTTTAAGTGGAAACCTCTTTGCTCAAGGGAGTATAATCATGACCTACCCCAGTAGGATTTCACCAAACAACTTCACTAAATAACTGAGCAACTTCCGATTACAAACTTCAGAAATCCTAAAGATTAAACTCTTAATCCACTACACTTGTGATAACTCTATTACAATGTTCAATGTAAAAACTCTATTGCATCATCACTATATTAGCTAACTCTAGCTAATACAGACACACACTATCAACTAACTCTAGCTGAAAGTTTACAACATAAACATAAATACAAAAGACACAAACTAAAGAAAAGGAACTAAATCCATTAGCTTGATCACGATCAACTCCCTTGTTAGATGAGCTTTTGTTTCAACGAAGAACTTGGGCAGCCTTTGCTTGATAGAGAATCAATTCTTAGATTTGCAAAAACTAGGTTTAGCTTAAGGTCTCATTCCTTATAAATGAGATACCCAAAACCTTAACACAATACTATTGGTCCAACTGACTCAAGGACTGCAGAGGCACAGTCCCAAGGCTACAAGAAGTACACATTACAGTTGTATCGAGTTGACTGAGTTTCAAGATTACTTAAGGTACCAGGTCCCTCCAAGTGTTTGTCAATCATCAAAACTTTATCATAACATTAGTTTCCTCCCTTTGGATGATGACAATCTCTTATCGTTCCCCCTACTTTACATATCCGTTTATATCAGTTCCCCTGCTTTGCATATCCCCTTTCATGACAAACTCTTATTATTTCCCCTGCTTTGCATGTCTGCTATTGAAGCATGAGGGTTAGGAGGGTATTGGCTTCTTCATGGGAAAGAAGCAACTTCTGGGTAAGAACTCCAACCTGGTTCTTCAGGGAAATCACATCAGCTTGGAGACATGCATTCTCCTCACAAAGTTCCTTAAGAGTGCCTGAATCAGCAGATGGTCCCTCAGAGGCAGTCCGGGTTTGAGCTTTCAGAGTCACAATATTAGTGTCCCACTGAGCAATAAGAACAATCAACCTTTCCAGCTCGATAGAGGATCACTTTTAAGCATCAATGAGTTTGGACACAATAGATTTGGACACAACACCCTCTTCCCTCTCTAGGCATTCACATTCTTAAAGTGTTCCCTTAGTAAACATATACTTCCTGGTCCCCTGAAACCCTTTGCTGAGAAGAACTCCAAAATGAGTAAACACCCTATTCAGTAGGTAACCATATCGCAGACCATGCTTTCTATCCAACCTAGTGATAATCTTCCCCGTATGTGCAAGAATAATGGCTGGAAGACTTATGGGTTGAAGGGTAACGAGTGACTCCGTAAGAAAAATAAAAAAGATAACAACAATTGTCCTTTTCTCATTGTGAGTAGGAGTACCTTGTTCACAAGTTCAAAAACAAACCTATATTCACCCTTCATTTTCTTTTTAGAGAGACATTTCTTGTTCAGATTATTTAAATTTCCAATTTCATTCAGAAAGTCAGGAGAGGCAGACTTGTTTTTCAATGACTTAATCCCTTTAGTGGGCACATCCAAAATTTGACCATGGGTATGTTCATATAGGAGTATGTGCACTTCACCCACAGTAGTGGTCAAAAACCCTTCTGCCTTATTAAAGACCAGTTCCACATAGAACAGGAGGACTTCTTTTTCATAAAGAACTGGAATAGGAAGATCGAACAGATGATCCCACTTTTGATATTTTACCATGTCAAGAAGTTACACCATCCCCCAATGATCACTAATCTCAGGATCAAAGACTCTACCATTCAATGCTCATTGTTCCCTCAGAACAGATTGCCTCTGGGCAAGGGTAAGTTCCTGCTTTTTTTTCTTTGAATAGGGACCAGGTCCTTCAGAAGCAGAGTCTTCATCATCCCTTGTTCTCTTTGAACCAGAGGGAATTTATTTCTTCTTAGAGATGATGTTCTTCTTTAGAGATATCTTCCAAGCAGACTTGATACTTTTCCTAGTATCCTCAATAGAACCTTTCTTAAATTCCCTATCATTTTCAAGATTCACTAGGTCCTCTAAACTAGGTTCCTCATCCACCAGAACCTTCTTTTTCAACCTCCTTCTTTGTTTGGTACCCTTTTGGTTTTCTGACAAGGCCCAAGCTAGATGTCTCTGGGAAACACTTCTAGTAGTAGGACCCTTCCTCGTTCCCTGTTATGATGAATTATTCACAACCCATCTCTTTTGAACCTTCCATTGCAGAGGTTTGTAATCCTTCTCAATATTTGTATCATCTACGAGCGAATCCATTTGGGCTAGAGAAATTAGAGCACTAGGTGTCCCATCCCATTTAGTAGTGGGAGAAATAACCATGGTGAGTCCTCCCTGAGAGACAGTAGGACTTTCTTCTTTGTTATCTAGGCTCCCAACCCTAATGTTTCCTCTTGCCATGGAGGTTAAGTGTCCAGCCATAAGATCATCCCTCATTTGCTAGTACATTGGATGAGTTTTCTTTGGTTTTAGGTAGGTTTCCAATAAACATTCGTTCTTCAGAGCCACATATATTTGTTTCCTTTGCCACGATAGACTCTGATATAGTAGTGGTACATGGTCCCTCTAAATGATCAACCTGCTGAGTAGTTTCAAAAATATATAGATCCTCAGTGGATGCTAAAGGTTTTTTCAGAGATATCCTTGGAGGGTACTTCATTCTGAGATTCATAAGCAACTACTCTAGCAATAGTGGCAGATAAATTAATAGTGGGAGTAGGGTTCTGGGTCTTTTTTGGAGAGGATGGAGGTGATGAGGGAAGAGGATCAGTAAGAGATGATAGAGACTCATCCAACTTCATGGAGGGAACTGATTTAGAGTAACTGGAAGAGGAAGAGAAAGGGTTTTTGAGTTCTGCAGTGGTTGGGGTAGTATCAATGATGGTGTCAGGTAGAATTGCAGGGGGTGAAGAATGGGTGATGGGGGTGCTGGGTTGAGACATTTTTTCAAAGATTTGAATTTCGAAAGAAGAGGAAAGTTTGAGGATTTGAGAGAAGTAGTGTTGTTGGGTTATGGAGAAGGAACAGAAGAAGATATAAGAGATTTGAACAATTTTGAAAGAGATAAAGGAACGGATGTGATTTTACTATAGAGGAGACCAAAATGTTGTGTCTCATACAAACTGATGCCGATTCAGATTCCAGATAAAGCAACGTCGTTAGGGTTTTGAACAAGAGAAGTTGCTGACACGTGGCACTGTTTGTAATAAATATGCTCACAAATAAATAGTTCATAATACTAACCTGTAGGAGGGAGCAGGTCCCTCTTTTCAAATTTTATGAGCCTTGCCCTCAATTTGTCCATCGTTCTCCAACTTGATGTTTCTCCTTCTACCATGTGTGAATACCTAAAAGGATATAGTACTAGTTTAAACAAGGATTAGCAATCAGGTTTCTTGATACTTATCGTCTGATCATAGCAACAAGAAAGAGAGGTTGGTAACAGAAGGATCAGGTCCCCTGCATCAATCCCAACTTCATTTGGTTTTTCTCAAACGCCTCCTTTCCCAAGGCCTTTGTGAAAATATCAGCAATCTGATCTTCTATTTTGCAATAGTTCATGGTGATCAACTTCTTTTCAACATTATCTCAGAGGAAATGGTGTCTAATATCAATATGTTTGGTCCTCTTGTGATGCACTGGATTTTTGGCCATGTTTATTGCACTGGTATTGTCACATAGGAGAGAAACGCAGTCAGTCACTATTCCAAAGTCCTCCAACTATTGTTTGATCCATAGGAGTTGGGTACAACAAGGTGTGGCAACAACATATTCAGCTTTGATGGTAGAAAGAGAAACTGAGTTTTGCTTTCTGGTCCCCCAAGAAATCAGTGAAGCCCCAAGAAAATGAGCCATAAAAGATGTGCTTTTCCTGTCTACTAAGTGTTTGGCATAATCAGCATCAGCATAGCCTACAATCTCAAAGTTGTCTCCTGAAGGACAGAACAAAACAAGGTCCAGAGTTCCTTTGAGATAGCAGAGAATCCTCTTGGCAGCTTTGAGATGAGATTCTTTTAGGCATGCTTGGAATCTTGTGCACATCCCCACACTGAAAACTATTACTGGTCTGTTGGCAGTTAGATAGAGAAGAGAACCAATGGTCCCTCTATACAGAGTCTCATTCACTGGGGGACCAGACTCATCAGCATCCAATCTTGAGGATTTCCCAATATGAGTATCAATGGGCTTGGTATTTTCCATATTGAATTTTTTCAATAGCTCCTTGATATACTTCTGTTGACTGATCATAATTCCAATTGATATTTGCTTGATTTGCAACCCCAAAAAAAAATTCAATTTTCCCATCATACTCATTTCAAACTCACTCCCTATAAAATTGGCAAACTCCTCACATAGTGAGTCGAGTGTAGGACCAAAAATGATGTCATCAACATATACTTGGACTATCAACAGATTTCTACCTCTAGTTTTCAAAAACAAAGTACTGTTAATTTTTCCTCTCTTGAACCCATTTTGGAGTAGAAATTTTCATAGACTCTCATACCAGACCCTTGGAGCCTGCTTTAACCCATACAGTGCTTAGTCCAATTTGAAGAAATGGTGAGGATGGTTAGAGTCCCCAAATCCAGGGGGTTGTTTGACATAAACTTCTTCTTTTAGATACCCATTCATAAAGGCACTTTTGACATCCATTTGAAATAATTTGAACTCCATCTAGGAAGCAAAAGCAATGAGAATTCTTATAGCTTCCATCCTTGCCATAGGATAAAATGTTTTATTATAGTCAATTCATTTCTCCTGATTATACCCTTGTACTACCAGCCTTGTCTTATTTCTGGTTATATTTCCCTGTTCATCAAGATTGTTCCTGAATATCCACCTGGTCCCTACAACAGTTCTGTCAGAGAGTCTGGGGACCAGGTGCCACACTTGGTTTCACTCAAATTGATGAAGTTCTTCTTGCATAGCATTCATCCAGTATCTTTCAGAGCTTCTATGATGTTTTTGGGCTCAATTTGAGAGATAAAAGCTGAGAAGGCAAGCATAGCTCTGTACTTGGACCTAGTGTGCATACCAGATTCCAATGGAGAAATGAGATTATCTAGAGGATGAGATGCCTTATGCTGCTAGTAGGAGACTTGTGAGGAAGGTTGTTCAAAGCTTGCACCTGGTCCCTCTAGAGTTTGATGAGATGAAGTAGATGGAACAGAGTTAGAGACTCTATTGTGACTGTCAACATTTGCTGAGTTTTCAGAAGCATTAACTTTTTTGGAACCTACATCTAATCTTTCTCCAGTTTCAGTTCTGACTTTATCAAGTCCCTCAACTTCTTCAAGAGAGTCTCTTTGGATCTGAAATAGTTCTTTAAGTTCATCGTCATTCAATGCTCATTTGTCATTCAGGTCCCCTGACTCATTGAAGATTACATGAATACTTTCTTCCATGCATTGTGTCCTTTTATTGAAAATCTTGTGGGCTTTACTGGTTGAGGAGTAGCCTACAAAGATTCCTTCATCGATTTTAGGATCAAACTTTCCCAGGGTCTCCTTTCCATTGTTCAGAACAAAACATTTGCAGCCAAAGGTACGAAGATAACTCAACTTAGGTTTTTTCTGATTTAGGAGCTCATATGGGGTCTTTTCAGACAGGGACTGAATCATGCATCTGTTGATCACATAGCATATGGTATTGACAGCTTCCTCCCATAAACCTTTGGGAACATCTCCATTAATCAACATAGTTCAAGCAATATCCACCAAGGTTATGTTCCTTCTCTCCAACACACCATTTTTTGTGGTGTTCTTGGTGCAGAGAATTTGTGCCTAATTCTGTGTTCAGCACAGAATTCAACAAAACTTGCATTTTTTAATTCAGTTTCCTGATCTGTTCTAAGAAAGACTATCTTGTGATTCAGCTTGACTTGAATCTGCTTAGCAAGCACATCAAATATAGGAAAGGTTTCATCTTTGCTTTTTAGAAACATGGTCCAGGTAAACCTTGAGTAATCATCCATGATTACAAAAATATATCTCCTACCACTCTGACTTGGAATCTTCACGGGACCACACAGGTCCATATAAAGTAGTTTGAGAGCTTTGGATGTGCTTACTTCCTTCTTTGCTTTGAATAAAGATCTGACATTCTTTCCTTTGGCACATGCATCACACACTATTCCTTCAGGGAACTTGACTTTGGGCAGACCGCGTACCATGTCCCTTGAAATCAACTTGTTCAGAAGACAAGGATTGACATGTCCCAATCTCCTGTGCCATAAATCAACATCATCATCTTGGGCACTTAAGCAGGTAAGATCTCCAGAGATGGATTCAAGATCTGCAATATACATATTCTTATATCTTCTTGCAACTAAAATAATTTCCCTTGATGAGAGATTTGTCACAGTGCAGCACGCAAAATAGAAACTTAACTTTATTTCCCTTATTACAAATTTGAGACACACTGAGTAAGTTGTACTTTAACCCATTCACATAATACACATTTTCTATGGCATGTACAAGAGACTTGACAATACTTCCAACACCGAGAATTTAACCCTTCTTTCCATCTCCAAAGGAGACACTTCCCCCTTGAAAGGCCTTGAGTGAGAGAAAAAATTTGATTCTTTCTGTCATGTTCTTAGAATAGCCACTATCTATAAACCAGCTTTGGCTACTCTCTCTCACTCTTTCCTGCACAAAGAGTCACTTGTTAACCTTGGGAACTCATTTTAGTTTGAGTCTCCAGAAATGAGATAAAGGGTGAATAATACTTCTTCTAGCCCAGCCTGGCAGCCTGATCCTCTTGATGGAGGGACCAGTTTTCCTGGTGAATTCATTCCTTTCAGCAAGCATTCTGCCCTTTCTAACAACAGTGGATTTCGCTGGACAAGTGTTGTTATAGTGACCATTTCTACCGCAGTAAGTACACATACAATTGTCAGGGTTTGACACATACTTGGTGAGGATCATAAGGAGAATTTTTCTTTCCAAAACTAAGACCCTACCTGTATTAGATCTTATGTTGGTCAGATGAGTTAAGGCTTCTGAAGAAACAGTCCACTTGAGGGATTTTTCTAAATCAGCTTTAACTCAGACCAGGTCCCTCTGAAGCTCCTTATTTCTTTCATGAGAAACTATGAGATCTAATTTGAACTTGTTCAATTTATCTTCAAGTTCAAAGTGGATCTCACTACCATTTCCCTTTCCTTTAGGGCTGTTTTGAGAGATATTTTTCATTTTTTCACTGAAGGCATAATTTTCAGAGGTAACAATTGCAATTTTTTCCTCTAAATCAGAGATTTTACTGGACAAGGCTATTTTTTATCTTCAAAATCAACAAGACTACTATTTTGAAAATCTCTTTCCTTAGTAAGATTATAGTATTCGTTATCAATGAATTAGCTAAGGAACGTAACTCAATCTTAGAGTAGTCTTTAAGATTTTTCTGGACATCACAAAAACTTACCTCTGCCTCTTCTTCATCATCAGATTTTGCCCTCAAGGCAAACAGAGAGTCAAAGCTGGAATGTTGGTCTTCAATGAACAATATGGATGCGTCCTCCGGAGCCTCTTCATGATCAGATTCACTGGATGAATCTCCCCATACAGCTAGGGCCTACTTTATAATAATGTCAGTCGTTTCTCTCCTTTTGAGTTTTTCAGGGACCGGGTACCTCTTTCATCCCTTCTCATAATTGTTCTTAATATAGTCTTTGTACTCCTATTTGTAAAGAAGGCAGTCTTTAATAAAGTGTTCAGGTTTTCCACACTTATGGCAACAGTCATTGCTTTTAAATAGCTTGCTTGAGTTTCCTTTTGAGGGAAAACCACCATTTCTTCTTATTATCTTTTGAAAGCACTTAGTAATGTAAGCCATGTCAGACTCGTCAGCACTTGAATCGCTTTTAACTGCCTTGAGAGCCAAACTCTTTTACTTTTTGGGTTGTTGTCGTTCTTCGTCCTTTTGTTTCTAGAGCTCATAGGTTTTTAGATTTTCTATTAAATCATCCATTGTTAGAGTCTGAGGGTCCTCTGCTTCAGTAATGACATTTACCTTGCCTTCCCAGGAGGCTAGTAGAATACTTAGAATTTTCCTGACCACTTTATTAGGTTTAATGCCATATCCTAGATAGTAAAACTCATTGATGATTGAGGTGAATCTAGTATGCATTTCTTGAATAAATTCGCCTTCATTCATCTTGAACAGCTCATATTGAGTAGTAAGCATGTCTATCTTAGACTGCTTAACCTGATTGGTCCCTTCATGAGCAGTCTGCAGTGCATGCCATATCTGTTGTGCTGTTTCACATACTGAGATACAATTATATTCTTCTGCACCGATGCCACATACCAGCAACTTCTTTGCCTTGAAGTTCTTCTCTATTTATTTCCTGTTAGAATCAACATATTTTTTTTTTGTTTTTGGAATAGATTTTTGGTTCCTCTCTAACTTTAATTATCTTCATGGGTACGTAGGGACCATCACAGATAACATCCCATAGTTCACTGCCCCTAGCCATGATAAAGTCATGCATTCTCGTCTTCCACCACCCATAGAACAACCCATTAAACCTGGGTGGCCTTGTGGTTGACTGACCTTCTTCGATATTTGGTGGACCAGTGTAATGCCCCTAGACAAGGCCCTGGATGTAACAGGAAACTTAGACCAATGAAATCACAAGAAGACTCCTTATCATAATATGATGAGCATATTCAATTAAATATTTGTAGAAGAAAGACCCATTTGAGAAAACCATTTAAAATACAATAAAGAATTTATCAAGTGTTTGGGACAAAACTTTTAAACAACATCTACAAAGGTCTACAAACCCTCTAACATAAGAATAAAATATCTATGTCGTACATGACCTCGACAATACCATAGAACAGAAACCAAGGTCTAAAAGTAAGGACTTAACCCATCTTCCGGAAGATGGAGGGCTCACCACTTGCTAATGTTGTCCGAAATAGTCTTAACGCTGCACAAAATAATGAGAGTATCTCAGAACCTACATCATGAAATTATGTAACGTTCAAGGATGGTCAGTACGATGAGTACTGGTATGCAACCCAAGAGAAGAGACAATACAGTTTATAAAGCAAGTCATAAGAGTCATAACATAAATCATAATATAAAGAAAATATGAGGCAAGTACTCTAAACATTTCATGAAACCCATTTATTAACATTACTTCTGAACTAGATGGTATCACCGACTTCTATTTAAATACCATGGGCTATGTGTGTCTGATAATGCTCGACCAGCTAAGCCCCAACCCATGTTTGATGCATGAGTTAGGATTAGATCATAATCACATCGTATACAGCATATAAATGAGTGAATCAAGCATACAGTGGTTGCCCATATTTCAGGACAAACCATGTTATCCATATTTCAGGACAAAACCATACCTGCGTCGGTAAAACACGGTTTTGGATAATGAGCCCCATTTGATTCATACCTTCTCAGTTAACCATCTAATTCTCTCAAGTCCATATTTTAACCTCTTCAAAATATCAAGTAAACCATTCTTAAGGGACATTTACCATTCGTAAGGCAATTGTTAAATTGGTATCGTCATACCAGGATTTGTAAGTCATACATATCATGCCATAATCATTTCATAAAATCATACATCATTATTCCCATCATTTTAAAGTATTAAATCACATTTAACATTGTCCCCCAAAGGTTGAAAATTTCATAATTATTAAACAACCATTTCAAAGTCTAGGGACGTAGAAATCCTTTTTCATTTTTCGTTGAAAACCAAGATTTAAATGGTAAAAATGAATTTCAAAAGCATCATGACTTCATAACTTTGAGTCTGCCCCAACAAGCTTTTCAAATAAGTAGGATTTCATATTTCAAATAATAATTCTCTATTCTCAAGTATATTCAACAACCAAGGGAAATTTCATAAAAAGAATTCGTAACTTCAAGCAAGTTCTTCTTCCAAAAATCATTCAACAAAATTCACATTCAAACTTGTAAAAATCACATCCGTAGTTAGAAAATCAATTACTAATAGACTTAGTTGGAGGAGGATTGTTCAATATACCATTTGACGGAGAGAATTTTGAGAAATTCTTGAGTTTGACCATGTGAACCTTGAACCCTCGGTGTTCTTGCTTCTTTCTTTGGAGAAAGAGAAGAGGAATTTTGAGAGGTAGTAGCGTATGAAAATTCTGATGGGGAGAAGGACTTTTAATTGATTGGGGATAAGGAAAAAGTGGGAGGGACAAAATTGCCCTTAAAGGGGCTTTGCAGGGCAAAGGGCGAATTAAAGAAGGGTTGCAAGGATCGCATGCTAAGGACGATGCTTTGTGTGCCCAACTTCGTGCACTGCCTTGCCTGTGCGCGCAGAAGCACACGCTCATGCATATTTTTTGCCTCGCTTTGCTGTCTCATCATGCACAAAGTTGCCTTGGAATGCTACCTCCATAACAAATATATATATATATATATATATATATATATATATAAAAATCATTTCAAGATGATTTTCAACTAGTGCTAAGGCCAACCAAGTTCATTTAGAGTCCACAAAGGCAAGGGTAATCTATACGAACGCGAAGATATTTTTGGGGTGTTACAATATATTCCCCTTGGGATCATTCATTCTCGAATGATGGCTGGAACTAGAAGGAAATTGTTGTACCGGTTGAAAGTAAAGACTTTTGGATTTATGAAATGAGTACTGGCAAGCTGAACTGAACTGAACATTATGCTCTTGCGCTATTTGGAGCCACTATATATCAACTCTGAACTGGACTAATATGAGGAGCATCATGCAAGCTATGAAGAGACGACTGAGCATTAATTATGAGTGCAAGGAACTATCATAGACACAATTAATTGCATAAGTAACATGAGTCCTCTAAATGAGAAATACCAACATGTCCTAAGTATATTAGTCATCTGACATGGGTTCATAGAGTACAAACAACATGGACTTGGAAGTAAGTCTCATTCAATCTGAAGCTTCTAGACATGAAAGCTGAGTACGCTAGGCATGGAGTAAGAACATACCTACTCTCACCTTATATTCTACGATTGACAGCTCTCCAGCTTAGCAACACCTTTCAACTACATAACCTCCTCTAAATTCTACACATCATCGCTTACGAATTGAAATTTTCATATTAGTGCATATAGATACTAAAGTCTACATCTAACATTCACTATGTTCAAGCCTAACTTGAAGACATAAAGTACTACATCTAATGTGATCCTACTAGTCTAAATTACGAGATTATATATGCCATACTCTTATAGGAACCTTCTTCCCTAAACGTGATCAGCCCTTACGTTTATTCTAAACTCGTCAAAGTCTCTTTTTACATCTAGATTTATCCTCTTTAACAAGAAGTCACTTGCCACAAAGAGCAATTTCCCAAAAGTATACAACATCACATTCAAGCCTATTACTATATTCTCTTCCCGGTTATATGTAGCTAAACCATCAAAGAATTCTCTCAAATATCCCCACAATCAACAATTCTCGAACTTCTACAAGGAGATACATATATTCCCATCTAACTATTTCACATAATTAATCTTCATCTCACATCTCATCCACACTTAACAACTTAGGTGATACAATCACACAGTAACCACCACTAAAAAGGGAACATACATTACTTTCCATCTAGACCATTATTACTTTCCATCTAGACCATTACTTAGCTTCCTTTACTAATAGTTGCCCCCACATAAGCTAAACATTACCGAAGGAATAGATTGAGAGCATGAACTGCATGACAAGCAAATAGAGGCCTAACTCTTGACCACAAACAGGGAATATGAATTGAATATATTTACAAGAGCATGAGCATTGGGGATACATGGATGTTGTTCAATATTGACTTATACTTAGCGTGACCTTGTCACTCAAGATGAGATATAGGAAACTCGGTACGATGGGCATGGGTACTTTATATTTTGAACACACAAGACGTGAACTGAGGGTTGTTCTGAGCATAAACATGCCATAAATTTATAACCATCAAGGGTGGACGTACACAAGGCTTAGATAAAGGAAATCCAAAAGCATAAATCTTTTAAGAAGTCTGATATGAGTATGTGAATGATTAGCATGATTTCAACAGCCATTTGGGCATATCATGAAGCTTGAGTTTATAGGACTGAGCATAACATGAGATATGGGTTCATGGATCATGAGCATCGTAACAGAGACCTTGGATTCCTAGAACCTTAGATAAATATTTGCACTGCTGAGAGACACTATCACTTCCAGTTCAAAGGACAGAGCATGGACAAGAGAATACATAGAAAATTCGATCCTCAGATAGAGGTATGGTTCAATGGGATAAGACATGGGTAGAGTGCCCTCTTAAGCTAGAGTATAAGGAATATGATAGAATAAGAATGGGTCACTATAGCACGCATCATAACTCTCTTCTGAAACTCATCACCACTAAAAACTCAAGACTTTTCTTGGTTCAACATCTCATTATCTTCCCCTTAGCTCAAAAGTCACTATCTTAGGCCTGCGGACCTATTCTGTAAAAAGATCTATCTATAAGTACAACACTCGACACTATAGGGTATCACTATACACATGAATACTAATCTCACCCAGATATTATATTTAGAAAAATACCAACTCTTTTCTAGGACATTCCCTCCAGGAACACTATTCTTAACTTACTCTAACCTCTATAGCCATAAAATTAAAACTTAATTCTCTTGGGCGCACACATTCACGTTCTCTAACACTAAAAAAATCAATTTTCCACTCCTTAGTCCACTAGTATTTATCTAGTCTCATATCTACCCAATTCAGCAAATTTTTTAAAAATTACACCAAGGGACTCATCCACGCCCATTTAGATCTATAATTCCCTCAATTCTATCCCAATGGACACTAAATATATACTACCTAGACTCCTCCATATAAAGCAACTCAAGGACACTAATCAGGAACACCTAGCACTTAACAACTTACAACCTCATCTAACAACATATTACCTCCGGCATAACTTATTCTTATAAACATAGGGCTCTTATTCATTTAATGACTTAACCACAATTCAACTGCTTTAACACTAGTTCTCATGTATATATCATGCTTACATATTCAAGCCTTCCCTAAATTATTAAGCTTAGCCCTATCACGCACTATGTCAAGCCTACTAGATCAGTCTCATAAAAGTAACGTTATCATCCCCAACTATCATTTTTTCTACCTCGGTTACCATCCCTGACTCAAGCTTAGTGTCTAGCACTAGGTAAAGTTAATATCACAACTTAGCATGCTATTCAGGCTTACAGCTACCAAATAAAAATCAAGAAACACTAATCCACCAAAAATTTGATAGAGTAGTCGATCTTAATCTTATGATATAACCCATTACAGTACATTACCACACCCTCTTTTCTTATATCACATCTACTTACCCATGCATACATCTAAACTATCTTTAAAGTTCTATAAACGTTGCTAAGTCTCCCTCTCCAAATTTTCCCAAATAGAGTCTAAATTTATAAATTTGTAACCACTCTATCCTTATATCCACAATCTATAATTGTTCTATACTACTATAATAATAAGCCACCATGAGATCCTTCCCTACTTCAAATAATTAAAACAGAACATCTTAACTAAACATTCTTCTTCTACCAATTTCCATAAAATTTGCTAATCTTGCTACACTAGAACCCACACCATATGGCATACCATCTCCATTCACTTACTTAGTGGGTACAAGACTCTATCTACCTTTTTTGATTATTCACTACCTGTACTCTCTGGCTTCTAAACTCATGACTCCATATATCTCTAGCTTTGGAGCCATCTCACTACTCATATTCCATAACACCCTAATTTATACTTTCTATCGAGTGGAATACTATTTGAATACTCTCATACATACCTTTCCTCCTTGAGCATGATAGTTGCAACAAAGTTTTTGAAAGGGTTTGAAAGCACGTCTCACCTCAGCTCAAACGCATGATTCATGAAGATAGGGGGTTTACACTTAGGATCAATAGACTTTGATGCACTAATGGACTTCTCTCAAGTCCTTGTGCAATTTCGTATCCTTTTGGATGACTCATACTGATAGGATTACATTGTAAGGAGTCTGAGTTTCATTCTCTGTCACCTCAAAGATAAAGCATAGTCAGTGGAATTAGAGTAGATTAGAAATTTTGGATAAGTTTCTTATGGTCAAAACTTTTGCACGATCTGGAGTATGAAAGAATGGAAAACATTTCCTAAATGCCCTGTAACCTCCTGATTATAAGTGTGGTGCACAACATACCCATAAGCAAGACTCTACTGAACACAGTTTCATAGATACCCTAGGACCCTAAACCGTGTTGTGATACTAAGTTTGTCACACCCCGAGATTAGGCCCTAGACGTAATGGGCAACCTAGACCAATGAAGGCCTAAGAAGACCCTTTATCATAACATCATGAGCATATTTAATAAAACATTTGTGGAAGAAAGATCCATTTGAGAAAACCATTTAAAATACAATGAAGAATTTATCAAGTGTTTGGGACAAAACTTTTAAGCAACATCTACATAGGTCTACAAATCCTCTAACATAAGAATAAAATATCTATGCCGGGACATGATCCCAACAATACCATAGAACAGAAACCAAGGTCTAAAAGTAAGGACTTAACCCGCCTTTCGGAAGATGGAGAGCTCACCACTTGCTAATGTTGTCCCCAACGGTCCTAATGTTGCATAGAATCATGAGAACGTGTCTCAAAACCTACATCATGAAAAGATATAGTATCCGAGGATGGTCAGTATGATGAGTACTGGTATGCAACCCAGAGAGAGGGATAATACAGTTTATAAAGAAAGTCATAAGAGTCATAACATAAATCATAATAGAAAAAAGATATTATGGGGCAAGTACTCTAAACATTTCATGAAAACCATTTATTAA
Source organism: Jaltomata sinuosa (assembly GCA_003996215.1). Taxonomy (NCBI): domain Eukaryota; kingdom Viridiplantae; phylum Streptophyta; class Magnoliopsida; order Solanales; family Solanaceae; genus Jaltomata; species Jaltomata sinuosa. Next base: position 572,208 of record QJPP01000379.1, read on the forward strand.
CATTAGTTCTGAACTAGATGATATCACCGACTTCTATTTAAATACCACAGGCTATGTGGGTCTGATCAATGCTCGATTGTCTAAGCTCTAACCCATGTTTGCCACATTCCATACAGCATACAACTGAGCGAATCAAGCATACAGTGGTTGCCCATATTTCAGGACAAATCATGTTATCCATATTTCAGGACAAAACCATACCCCCATCAGCAAAACACGATTTTGGGTAATGAGCCCCGTTTGACTCATACCTTTTTGGTTTACCATCTAATTCTCTTAAGCCCATCTTTTAACCTCTTCAAAACATCAAGTAAACCATTCTTAAGGGACATTTATCATTTGTAAGGCAATCATTAAATTGGTATAATTATACCAAGACGTGCAAGTCATACATATCATGCCATAACTATTTCATAAAATCATACATCATTAGCCCATTATTTTAAAGGATTAAATCACATTTAACATATTCCTTAAAGTTAGAAAATTTCATAATTAGTAAACAACTATTTCAAAATCGAGGGACGTAGAAATTCTTTTTCATTTTTCATTGAAAACCAAGATTTAAATGGTAAAAACAAATTTTAAAAGAATCACGACTTCATAACTTTCAATTTGCCCCAACAAGCTTTTCAAATAATTAGGGTATTGTATTTCAAATAATAATTCGCCATTCTCAAGTATATTCAACAACCAAGGGAAATTTCATAAAAAGAGTTTGTAACTTCAAGCAAGTTCTTCTTCCAAAAATCATTCAATAAAATTCACATTCAAACTTGTAAAAATCACATCCGTAGTTAGAAAATAAATTACTAATAGACTTAGTTAGAAGAGGATTGTTCAACATACCATTTGACGGAGAGAATTTTGAGAAATGCTTGAGTTTGACCATGTGAACCTTGAACCCTAGGTGTTCTTGCTTCTTGCTTTGGAGAAGGAGAGGAGGAATTTTGAGAGGTAGTAGTGTTTGAAAAATTTGATAGGGAGAAGGATTTTTAATTGATTGGGGATAAGGAAAAAGTGGGAGGGACAAAATTTCCCTTAAAGGGGCTTTGCAGGCCAAAGGGCGCATAAAAGAAGGGTTGCAAGGATCGTACGTTAAGGAGGACGCTTTGCGTGGCCAGCAGCATGCACCGCCTTGCCTGTGCGTGCAGACGCACGCGCTCACGCACGCTTTTGGCCTCGCTTTGATGTCTCATCATGCACAAAGTTGCCTTGGGATGCTACCTCTACAACATATATATATACGAATCATTTCAAGATGATTTTCAACTAGTGCTAAGGCCAACCAAGTTCATTTAGAGTCCGAAAAGGCAAGGCTAATCTATACTAACGCGAAGACATTTTTGGGGTGTTACAAGCAGCCATTTAGAGTAAGATCTTTCTAGGTGTTAACCTTTTAGAAAGTCCAAGCTTGATACTAATTAATGGCTTGTATGAGTCCAGTGAGAGTCAAGGGACCAGGTCCTTTAATGGAAAGTTACAGAAAGTGATGGTTGAAGAAGCAAAATAACAGAAAGTAAAGTAGACAAAACTTTACGTGGAAACTTCCTTGATCAAGGGAGTAAAATCACGACCTACCCCAGTAGGATTTCACCAAACAACTTCACTAAAAAACTGAGCAACTTCGGATTACATACTCCAGCAATCCTAAGGATTAAACTCTTAATCCACTACACTTGTAATAACTCTATTACAATGCTCAATGCAATAACTCTACTGCATCGTCACTATATCAGCTAACTCTAGCTAATACTGACATACACTATCAACTAACTCTAGATGATGGTTTACAACATGAACATAAATACAAAAGACTCAAACTAAAGATAAGGAACTGAAGACATTAGCTTGATCACGATCAGGTCCCTTGTTAGATGAGTTTTTGTTTCTACGAAGAACATGGGCAGTCTTTGCTTGATCAATTCTTGAATTTGCAAAAACTAGGTTTAGCTTAAGGTCTCTTGCCTTATAAATGAGAGAGTCAAAACCTTAACACAATCCTATTGGTCCAACTGACTCAAGGACTGCAGAGGAATAGTCCCAAGACTGCAGGAAGTACACATTACAGTTGTACCGAGTTGACCGAGTTTCGAGATCACTTAAGATACCAGGTCTCTCCAAGTATTTTTCAATCATCAAAACTTTCTCATAACATCAAGTATCAACTTCAACACTAGAGTTTGTGTTTTCTAAAGTAGGTAAGCACCTGTTTATATGCAAATAAGAAGTTGTAGGTGATAGGGTGAAGGCATCATGTCTAATAATTGTAGTGGTATTTCATATGCCTTAAGACGGAAATTTCATGCATAGGTTAATCATTTGCTCATATGTTTCAGCTCAATAACACCCAAGCACCTGAAAAGCTGTCTTGTCAAGACTGATGTCTGTACTCTGTAGTAACCTATCAAAAAGATACAAGGTCATGTTCTGACTTGAACCCGTTCATGATTTATAACTTCGAAATCATGTTGCTTTTATTTCACTGCAGACTCACTCAAGCAATATAAATTAGAAAAAGTAACACTATTGAAGTTGGTTGCTATAGACCACCATCTGAGTAAGTTACTATTTTGGTTTTTATTTTCCCTTATCTTTCTCATGCGAGTTATTTTGTTTCAGATTTCTTCAAATATACTTTGTGAGTATACATTCCTATCTGGTAGTTATTTTACACAGAAGCTCACTTTGTCAATCAATATCCTAAGTAAATGAAAGTTATCTGAGATGCAATTTTGAGCTCTTTGAAGCATTAAAGTTAAATCTTTATTAACCCAAGATCATTCTACAAGAAAGTAGAGATACGGCGATATTTATTTAGCGACATTTGAAATAAATGTCTGAAAATAAAGATTTTTTGACATTTATGACAAAATGTCTCAAAAATAATGACATTTGAAGTAAATGTCGTAAAAATAGCGCCATTTGGTGCAAAATGTCATAAAAATAACGACGCTTGGTACCAAGTATCATTAACACAATGACATTCGACGCAAAATGTCAAAACAATGAAATTTGACACAAATATCAAAAATACTATAATATTAGAAATAAATGTTATATTATTAGTTGCTAATTACCGACATTTACACCTAATGTTGAAAATTTAAATCTTTTTAAATTATTTCATTACTCTTTATAATTAACTCTACTAAAAAAAATTATTGGATGCATAAATGATAGGAATGATATCTTTTTATAAAAAAAATTACTTATGGCACAATTAATACCTCAGGCAGCGAAGTTGATTAATTAAAGCAAACCCAATGTACAAACTATATACGGCACAATTAATACCTCAGATCATGACGTTTTTTTTCAATCTTTGAAGTCGTTTGGAGAGAAAATACGTGACTCCAGACAATAGCTAATCTCCACAAGAAATACCAAGAATTTGGTAAAAGATATATCATCCACCTATCAAAGCTAATTCTACAAACGAGATGATTGTTACTAAAGAAAAAAAATAGGAGAAATGAGTGCTCCTAGGTGTGAAGATTTAGTTGATGAACAGGGGCATATTACTTCACCTCCTAGGAGTAAGTTAACTCCTCAAGCACTCATATTTGTGCCTTTTAAGTTAGGCAAATTCATCTATGGCAGTGACATGTACTTTCTTTAATTTAAGTGCTATCAAAATAAGTTCGGGTAATAGAGATATCCTTCATGCTTTTATTTCTTGTAATATTGAAAACATTAAATGCAATTGATAACTCTAAACTGAACTTGGTCATTACCACCAAGGATATGGCAGTATTGGAAAATAGTCATGAGCCAGGAGTTGTAGTTTCAGTACTTAGTCCAACTACAACTTATGATATTGACTTGGTAATGACATGTTCGATGGGGATGATGAGGATGATATGCTTGACATATGCTTTAATAAGGTGGTCAAGGATGAAGATCTCTCACCTGAGTGACAAAGAAGTGGAAGTAACAAAGGCATAAAGACGACACATGGAAGGCAACATAGTATGCGATTGGAAAAGCATAATTATATGACAATGTCAAACATTCTATCAAGTGTTGTTAAACAGATTTGACGAAGAAGACAAGAGAAAAATACTTCAGGTTAAGTTGGTGGGGCAAACTATATATATATATATATATATATATATGAAATGAAGTTTGATGTTGATAACTTAAAGTTATTCTTAGCTTTTATATTTTTGTATTACTTAAGCATCCTCATTTTTAATATCATTATAGAATGTATTGTAAGCTTTGTGATGATCACTAAACACCTAGTTTTCTTTAACTCTTATTTTGTTCATGTTTGTTAATTAGTTTGTAAGGCCTAGACCCCTTGCTTGTATTCTTCTCTTTGAGGTTAATTTTAATTTATTAATAAAAATTTTACTTTTATTTATTAATAAAAAACTAGTCCTAGGCATCCCGCCTAACAGATTCATTCAATAAGAAAAAAGCAAAACCTATCCAAACAGGTTTTTCTTTTGAAAAAAATTATCCTGAAATATTTTAAGGTATATATCTTGTAGTAAAATTTTGAAACTATTAGACGATAAATAGTAATTGGTAATGTAAAATCTATTGCTTAAAAGCAACATTGGAATTTAAATGTAAAATTTTCTTTTATTATTTTTTTAAGGTGTAGGTATTTTCATCTTTTAAAAAACTTAGTTACTAATTATTCGTTTAATAAATTTTGGAATGATGTAATTATTGATCCATTTAGGAATAGGAAAGGGAAGAATTTATGTTGGTAGATTATGGAGAATACTTATCTAGCCTTAGGAGGGTTGAAGAGAGATCTTGGGGGCTGCTGGGGTCGACCAAAGCGAGAAAAATGAGAAAAGAAACTCAAAATCGCGTTTTTATAAAAATCTGAAAAAATTGATATACGATTTGTATACGATGATATACGGAGTGTATACATGGTATACACACCGTGAAACTGATGTACGGTCTGTTATCTGAGTGGTGCTACACCTTTGAGACTTTCCACTCACTGCCTAAGAAGCACGGTCCATCCTATGGACCGTGGAATCCCTTTACAGACTGTCAACTGAACCGTGAGTTCAGACTGTTCGACAATGCTTCACTAAAATGATCATAATTTTTTGCTCCAGACTCGGATTAATGAACAATCAGTGGTGTTGGAAAGAAGAATAAAAAACCTTTAATTTAGTGGGTATTGGGGCACGTATCTCTTCATATAATTGGAGGAATGCTCGTTTAAAGTTGACCCTTGTATGAACTTATACGAAAACTTAATCGGTAGAAAATCTTTCAACTTAACTTTGTGCTAGAGGTTCCTTATGACCTTAATCCATATCCAATGCACTTCCCACATTTAAGAATTTATCTTAACACCTAGGTACAATAGAATTCACCGAGATCGAGTCTAGCTACATACTTAGAACGGTTCAAATCTTAGCCCAAAAATTCAAGGTGTTACAATATTGACTTGGTAATGATATGCTTGACATATGCTTTAATAAGGTGGCCAAGGATGAAGATTTCTCACCTAGGCGAAAAAAAGGTGAAACTAACAAAGGCAAGAAGATGACACATGGAAGGCAATATAGTTGAGATTGTAAGGTGACTGAGAAACTTGTTCCAAGGAACCTATCGATGCGAATAGAAAAGATGAATCACATGGCATCGTCAAACATCCTATAAATCCAAGAAGAACTTATGAACTATCAAGTGTTGTTGGACACATTTGACGAAGAAGACGAGAAAAATACTTCAGGTTAAGTTGGTCGGGCAAACTATCTTTTTTAGTTTATATGTATATCAAATAAAGTTTGATGTTGATAACTTAACTTTATTCATGGCTTTTATATTTTTGCATTACTTAAGCATCCTCATTTGTAGTGTCATCATAGAGTGTATTATAAACTTTGTGATGATCATTAAATACCTAGTTTTCTTCAGCCTAGACGCCTTGCTTGTACTCCTCTTTGACGATCGCTTTTATTTATTGATAAAAAACTAATCCTAGGCATCTCGCCTAATGGATTCGATAAGAAAAAAAGAAAAAAAACTATCCAAAATAGGTTTTTCTTTTGAAGAAAAAGTTATCCTGAAATATTTTAAGGTATATATCGTATAGTAAGATTTTGAAACTATTAGACGATAAATAATAATGGTAAAAAAAAGTTATATATTTTTTGGTGGCGTGAGTATTTTCATCTTTTAAAAAACTTAGTTACTAATTATTTGTTTAAATAGGAAAGGGAAGACGATATGGTACGGGCAAAAAGAATTAAATAGGAATTGAATGGAGGTAACAAAGGTTTAAACAAAATTAAAATCGGAATAGGGTTTCTCTTTTGAAATAAATTGAATGGAATGGGGTAACTTAGTTACTTATTCGATAAGATAAAATAAAAAAAGCAAAAACTATTCCAAATTATAATAGGAATGGGGGTAACTATTCCTATAAATTACTATAAATTAGTCTAGTATGGTATACTATCTTGCAGCACAAACAATTCATTGTTTCTTAATTTCCAATGGCTCAATTGTTATGGAAGCGAGGAAAAACTCTCGGGGAAGGTGGATTTGGTTTCGTGTCATTAGCTTCTACGTCCAATGCACTATTTAATGGTGTTACTCTTCCGTCTCTCATTGCCGTTAAGTCTTGCAACTACACTGATTCTAAATCCTTGAAAGAAGAAGTCGAATTCCTCCGCATCTTCAAAGACTCTCCTTACATTATCCGTTGTTTCGGAGCCAATCTCTCATTCGAACATGGCATCCTCCATTACAACTTATTGCTCGAGTATGCATCAGGCGGAAGCCTTGCCCATCGTCTTCACAATTACAATTCAGGGAGAGGACTGCCCGAGTTTGAAGTTAAAAGACACACCAAGAATGTTCTTTTAGGGCTTAGTCGCATTCACAGCAGAGGAATAATTCACTGCGACATCAAGCCTGACAATATTCTCCTTGTGGGCGCTGATAAAACTGCCAAGATTGCTGATTTCGGGCTCTCCATGACTTTGGAACAGGCCATGAATGAAAAACAGGGACTGATCAGGGGAACAGAAAGTTATATGGCACCTGAATCCGTGCTTAATGATGAGTATGGCCCACAAGTTGATATTTGGGCTCTTGGTTGCACTGTCTATGAGCTGATTACGGGGACACCGCTATGGGAATCAGATTCAGAAGACGCAGATGATGATGATGTGTGGTACAAAATCGAGCTTCAGAATTCAAAGTTGTCAAACGACGCTCAAGATTTTTTGAAAAGATGTCTTTTCAAGAATCCCAGCTCCCGTTGGACTGCCGATACGCTCTTGAACCATCCTTTTTTGCAGAATTCATCCAAAGTAGCCAACACTGAAAAGACAAGGAAGAAACAAAGTGATGCATTGTCCGTTCTACACAAACCGATCCGGAAGATAACAATCAAGCTCGGCCATCGTAAATACGTGATTCAATTGCAGAATGTGAAGAAAGTGGAGAATGAAACTTGTGGAGACAATAGATAGATCCATATTAGAATTTTTTTTGTAATGTATGTAAAGAAGTACGTGTGAGCTGATCCCTCTTTACGATTTGTAATCATATGTAGGATCTCAGGTGCAGCCCCTTATTAGTTTAATGAAAAAATATTGTTTTGTTAATCAACATTCTTTACAAACTGTTTTTTTGGCTATGGATGAGAGGCGCGTTAGTAAATTGGTTGCCGAGTTCTATTCTATGTTATTCATTAGTATTAAATGCTAGTCCAATTTCAAACTGCAAACTCTGTTGCAGATTCAAGATTATTCCTTTAAATTTCAGAATTATCTTTATGTGATCTGAAAGATAAATGAAATGTATAAAAAGGGGGTTTTATCCTTCATTTGTTTCCTTTACCATGTCTTTGGCCATCTAAGGCCCAAATATGAGTATGAAGTCTAACAACGTGATATACATGAATCGGTAAAAGTGTTTCGTAAATATGATCTGAATAGTTAGTTGAGTTTGATATGAACTATATTGGAACAGTATGGTTAATGAAGATTCATGTAGCCGACCTCAACTTGCTTTAGGTTGAGGCATAGTTGTTGTATTTGAATTTCTTTGGCTCCTAGTGTTCTCGGGATGGCTTGCATCTATTTAATACTTGGACTGATAATGGTAAGTGTCAGTGGTCTATAAATTCTGGATGGGGTATCAAGTATGAACCCCTGACAATTTAAGCTATATATACGTTGTTCGGATTCTTCAAAAATATCGATGGGTGCGTGCTGGATTCTCCAAAAGTAGTATATTTTTGGAGAATCCGACACGGGATGCGATAGTACTTTTGGAGAGTCCGGGCAACATAGGTCAGAAGTTCTGAAAATTGATGTCATAAGATATTTTGGAAAACACTTGAGAATAGATGATGAATCATTGACTTATTAACAAATGTCAATAAGTCAAGCTAGCAGTGCAACACTAGTCTTCTAGTCAATGCAATCAAGCAATGGTGGAACTGATAGGGCAGTGAGTGACACACATCTTCTGATAGTTCTTACCATCTCATCAGCACAACATTTTCACGACACCTGTGGAACGAATGTAAACATTATTTTGAAACATCACAATCAGTACAATTTCTAAGAGTCAAGATGACACCTCCACAAGCACGTGCTGACTAATTTTAGGATTTGGAGCCAATTTGGGATTACATGAAATGAAGTGATGAAAGCAGAACTTGTGAGACCACTTGAATTACATATGAAAGTCTCATGTAACGCGCTTGTCAACTTCATTAGCTGTGAAGGCAAGATGATCAAGAGTTTGTTGTTTATTTATCTCTAGCAAACTATGAAGGGGAAGTACTGCACCTAGCTAGACCCAAAATACCTGAATGGCCATGGACTTGTCAAGGGGTAAACGGCCACTACTCCAATAAAACTCACCCAAACTGTCCTGCATTCTGAATGGCCTCCAAACTCGAGTAAAAGTCTTATTAATTCACTATCCAAGTAAGTGCATCTTTTCTCCTTTAGAGTTTGGATAAATATTGAATTTATTTGATGTACAGTTAAATTACTCTTTTGCCCTAATAAATATTGAACATAATAGTTTGATAACTTGGACCCCGTACCCAAATGTTGAAACAAAAGAAGAATTAAAATAAGGGGAAATTAGAGAAAATGGCAAACATGACCTATTATTTATTATACATAGCTATAGTTTGATTTAATTACAAAATATAGCTACCCTTTGATTTTTATAGCCATTTTCAATCCACTCTCTTTCTTCTTTATTTTCTCTCTCATTAACCCCAAATCATGGAGATTATTTTTTCATCAGAGAAAGAAAATCCATCCAAAATTGGTGTTAATGTGACACATGCTTCAACGTTTCTAAGACATTTCATTTGGGCAGTGATATCTTCAATGCTATTAATTCAAACCTCAATTGTACTGCTCTCTTTATGGGTCAATGGCTTTGCGTTGATTTTTTCTTGTGACCGATGTTCTCGTTTCATTTTTTAGCTTTATTATTAAGTATTTTGTGTGTTTAGAATTAGAGCCGTCGTCGAATAAATCCTATTTATCAACCTTGCTGTAAGATTTTCGTTCTCCCAAGTTCATTTTTTAAACACTATCCTTCTCCAGATTCATAAGAAATATAGAAAAGACACATAGCTCTTTTTCGTTGATAGGTAGAATTTACATGTTTTTCTCAGGAATACAACATATATAATTCAGTATTATATATGTGTGTATACATATAAATCAAGGTTCGATTTATATGGAAAGGAAGGCATAACTTTTCAAGAATAGAGTTGCATTATTTGTATTTGTATACAAAATAAATATATGCATCATTTATATCTGCTTGAGTCTACAACAACAACAACAACAACATATCCAGTGTATTCCCACAGCGTGGGGTCTGGGGAGGGTAGAGTGTACGCAGTCCATACCACTACCTCAGAGGTGAGGTAGAGAGGCTGTTTCCGATAGACCCCCGGCTCAAGACAAAACAGTCTAAAAATAGGCTAAAAAGGACGTAACAAATCTGCTTGAGTCTATCATATGCAAATACAAATGTATGGTTTTCCAGTAAGTATACACAACTGCAGAGAGGTGAAAATTTAAAATACAAAAAGAGAGAGAAAGAGAGAGAGAGAGTTGAAAATACAAAATACAAAGAGAGAGAAAGAGGGGTGAAAATATAAAATACAAAGAAAGAGAGAAAGAGAGGTGAAAACACAAAATATAATATAAAATACAAGTGAAAATACAAATATAAAACAAGTGATACAAATATAAACAAAGAGGAAAGAGTGAGGTGAAAAATACAAATACAAAGGTGAAAAATACGAAATACGAAATACAAAATACAAACAGGGAGAGAGAGAGAGAGAGTTAAAAATACAAAATACAAAGAGGGAGAGAGATGTGAAAAATACAAAATACAAAGGTGAAAAATATACACAACAACAGCAACAACAACATACCCAGTGTATTCCCACAGCGTGGGGTCTGGGGAGGGTAGAGTGTACGCAGTCCATACCACTACCTCAGAGGTGAAGTGGAGAGGCTGTTTCGGATAGACCCCCGGCTCAAGACAAAACAGTCTAAAAAAAGGCTAAAAAGGACGTAACAATGATACAGGATAAAAAAATAAGATAAAACTACAAGAGACGATATGAAGTAATATGTAGTAACAAACAACAGACAGAAACAGAGCACTGCCACAAAACACTACCACGAGGAATACAAGAACAAGAAACTATAAGCGTAACACTACGATTACTAGTCGGGACAATAAGGAACACTCCTACCTACTAGCCTACACACACTTCTACCTACTACTCTTCTACCCTAATCCGCGTCCTTCACACCTTCTTATCTAGGGTCATGTCCTCGGTAAGCTGTAACTGCGCCATGTCCTGTCGAATCACCTCACCCCAATACTTTTTCGGTCTACCTCGTCCTCTCCTGTAACCATCCATAGCCAACCTCTCACACCTCCGCACTGGAGCATCCGTGCCTCTCCTCCTCACATGTCCGAACCATCTCAACCTCGCTTCCCGCATCTTATCTTCCACCGACGCCACACCCACCTTATCTCGGATATCCTCATTCCTAATCCTATCTCTCCTAGTAAACCCGCACATCCATCGCAACATCCTCATCTCCGCCACCTTCATCTTTTGAATATGGGAGTTCTTTACTGACCAACACTCAACTCCATACAACAAAGCTGGTCGGACCACCACTCTGTAGAATTTGCCTTTAAGTTTAGTAGGCACCTTCTTATCGCACAAGACTCCGGATGCGAGCCTCCATTTCATCCACCCAACACCAATACGATGGGTGACATCCTCATCAATCTCTCCATTTCCTTGGATAATAGACCCAAGATACTTGAAACTCCCTTTCTTTTGGATGACATGTGTATCCAGCTTCACTTCTACGTCATCATCCTGAGTCGCCTCACTGAACTTGCACTCCATATATTCAGTCTTGGTCCTGCTCAACCTAAACCCCTTCGACTCGAGGGTCTGTCTCCAAACCTCCAACTTAGCATTAACTCCTCCGCGAGTCTCGTCCACCAAAACTACATCATCCGCAAATAACATGCACCATGGAACCTCACCTTGTATTTGCCGCGTCAATACATCCATTACCAAGGCAAATAGAAACGGGCTAAGGGTCGATCCCTGGTGCAACCCCATCAACACGGGAAAGTGCTCCGAATCTCCTCCCACAGTTCTAACGCGAGTCTTGGCCCCCTCATACATGTCCTTAATTGATCTGATGTACGCCACGGGTACACCTCGAGCCTCCAAGCACCTCCAAAGGACCTCCCTAGGGACTTTATCATACGCCTTTTCTAGATCGATGAACACCATGTGCAAGTCCTTCTTCCTTTCCCTGTACTACTCCACCAGTCTTCTAAGGAGATGAATAGCTTCTGTAGTCGAGCGTCCTGGCATAAAGCCGAACTGGTTCTCTGAAATAGGCACGATCTGTCTCAACCTCAACTCCACCACCCTCTCCCAGACCTTCATAGTGTGGCTTAGCAATTTGATACCCCTATAGTTGTTGCAACTCTGAATATCGCCCTTGTTCTTGTACAAAGAAATCATCGTGCTCCATCTCCAAGCTTCAGGTATCTTTGTCGTTCTAAAAATACCATCAAACAACTCGGTTAGCCACTTCACACCTGTCTCACCCGAGCTCTTCCAAAAATCAACGGGAATCTCATCTGGCCCCGTCGCCCTACCCCTTCGCATCTTAGGAATCGCAACCTTAACCTCTTCAACCTTTATACGGCTACAATAATCATAATCATGACGCCTCTCTGAGTGTGCCAAATCTCCCAGCACAAAGCTTTTGTCCCCCTCTTCATTCAAGAGTCCATGGAAGTAAGACTGCCATCTCCTCCTAATGAGTACCTCATCTACTAGTATTTTGCCATCTTCGTCCTTGATGCACTTCACTTGGTCTAGGTCCTGAGTCCTCCTCTCTCTAGCCTTTGCTAACCTGTATAACTTCTTATCCCCACCTTTATCCTCTAAAGCCGCGTATAAGCTTTCAAAGGCTGCCGTTTTAGCTGCCGTTACCGCTAACTTAGCCTCCTTCCTAGCTATCTTATACGCCTCCCTATTCCTTCTCCTCTCCTCCTCATCCTTACTCTCTACCAACTTCGCATATGACCCCTTTTTTGCCTCCACCTTTCCTTTTACTTCTCCATTCCACCACCAGTCCCCTCGATGCTTGCCAGAACGACCTCTCGAGCCGCCCAACACCTCTCTAGCCGTCTCCCTTATGCAACTAGCGGTCGTATCCCACATATTATCCACATCCCCACTACTCCCCCAAGCCCCCCTAGTCAACAACTTCTCCCCTATTTCCAGTGCACTGGCCATAGTCAGGCTACCCCATTTAATCCTAGGCCGGTCATCCACAATCCGATTCTTTTTCTCCTTCTTGATCTCTAAATCCATCACTAAGAGTCTATGTTGGGTCGAAAGATTCTCACTTGGGATAACCTTACAGTCTTTACAAAGACCTTTATCACCTGTCCTAAGGAGCAAAAAGTCTATCTGAGTCTTGGCCACCGAACTACGGAAGGTAACCAAGTGCTCCTCCTTCTTCGGGAAACTAGAGTTAGCTACTCTCAACCCAAAGGCTCTAACGAAATCCAAGAGTACGGCACCCCCTTCATTCCTATCCCCGAAACCAAAGCCTCCATGCACATCGTCATAACCCCTCGAAGATGCCCCGATGTGCCCATTGAAATCTCCTCCAATGAAGAGCTTCTCAGTATCAGGCAAACCTCCCACTACCTCGTCCAAAACCTCCCAAAAGAGTTTCTTCTCCTCCTCATCTAATCCCGCTTGTGGTGCGTGCGCACTAATAATGTTCAAAGTAGACCCTCCAAGGGCTAACTTAATTGTCATCAAACTATCGTTGACCCTCCTAACCTCCACCACTTGCTCTCTCAACTCCTCATCCACTAGGATACCTACCCCATTCCTATTCCTCACACCTCCTGAGTACCACAACTTATACCCGTCTACCTCTCGCACCTTAGTGCCCACCCATTTAGTCTCCTGGACACACGCTATGCTAATCCTCCTCTTCCTTAGAACCTTCACTAGCTCTATGGACTTTCCGGATAAAGTCCCTATGTTCCAAGACCCTATTCTCAACCTAGATGCTCCCTTAACCCCCTTACCTCTCCTTCCCCTCACCCCCGCCCCCGCCCCCGGCCCCACCCCCGACCCCGCCCCCAAACCCGAGTGCGACCGATGACATGACCCTACTCGACCATCATTCACCAAAGCCACTAAAACATGCGCTATAATCAAGGATAAACCAACTCCACCAACTACTCTATACTAAACAACTATATGACAAGAAAAGCAAAATAAGGTACAAGAGACAGGAACTACACTACCAAACACGATATAGAGCCAATAATTTGCTTCCCGAATACACTACACGTCGCAATCAATATAAAGTTTAAAAAACTAGACAGCGAGTGTTAAAGCAATGACAGAAATGTCAACCTAAATAGGCTATCAAGAATGCGATAAAAAAACTGAGGACGAAAATAAAGCCTAGGGATAGAAGTCACCGGGGTTGAGCTGTGAGGAGAGAAGGACGGTCTGCTTGCTAAAGTGGTTGGATTCCGGCAAGATGGGGTGTCGAAATTGGTCGCCGGAATCTTTTTGTTCGCCGGAATCTTGGTGGTCGTCGGAAGCTCGATGTACGCCAGAAATTGAGCCGGATCTGAGGTTGCAAAGGACCTGCAAGGAGAAGATACATAAGAAACACAAAGAAAAGAGAGAAAGAGAGCAAGATCAAGACCCGGATCTGACCGGATTAGATCTAGCCGGAGCAGATCTGACCGGCGATGATCTGGGTTCACCGGAGGCGCGTTCAACGATGCTCACCGGAGCTGCGACGGAGGTTCGTCAAGTTATATAAAGATACTCTACAAAGATGTCCCAGACACTTCAGATAGAATGAATGGAAGAGAGAGAGACAGGGAGAGGCGAGCAAGATTGAGGAGAGAGGGAGAGAGATTTTCTTTTTTTGCTTAGCATCTCAAATAGTAGCTATGAATTGTAAATATCAAACTATAGCTATAGATCTCTCAATTAACCCTAAACTATAGTCATTTTTTGAAAGTTATAACCATAGTTGATGAAACTTGATCTTTTACTGTACTTCTCCAAAAGAATTACCAGGTTCCAGCACCCAACCCTAAACCTGACCTCCCACGACCCCAAATGGGCCGGTTCGGTCTGATTCCTTAACGGGACAGACTGCCCACTTGACAGCAGCATGGGAAAAGCCACAAAACATCATTGAGTGTGATGGAAGAGAAAAATGTGTATGCAGCAGAAGAGGATCACATATCCAAATTACCAGTGCCAATTTTACAGCACTTTCTGTATTTACTGATGCTGCACAAATTAGTACTTTCTCCAAGACATGGTAAACTGCTTGGAGTTCCCCTCCCACTTAAATTTTGGTGATAAATTCTTCTATTTTGAACAGGATGACTGATGGCTAGCGAATCGCCAGAAGCAAAAGTTTTGGCTAGGAAGATTACCATCCTGTCATTGGAGCTCTTATGCTCATAATTGGATTAAGATGCTCGTCGCGTGTAACATCAAGGAGTTGATGTTAAGGCACAAACCCAGGCTAGGAAGCTTGAAAGCCATATCATATCATATGGATTTAGAAAGTCCGATAAAAAAAAGGACTGGGATTGAAAGGATGGCTTCCAAGGCCAGGGCTCGATCCTGCACAATTCAGACCAGCAAGTATCTGTTTAATTTACTTAATGCACTCACAAGCATTCACATCGCTGCCCTAGCTTCGTGTTAAGGGCACAACTTAAAGAACAACTTACTCTATTGAAAGTGATTGAGTTCAGTAGTTCCTCATATAAAATTATTGACTCTAGAGATATAGTAATATGGAGAAGACAAAATTGTTTCAAAGTCTCTTTTTTCATGCAAGTCTACTAGTTTATCGAGACCGTCTTACAGCTTTCTTGTAGTACTGCTCTCTTTTCAAGCGAATCTCTATTTCAACTGCATTCCCTATTGCAAAGAAATCAACCTCGATTCTTTTTGTTGATAGGTTAATTAGTTTGATGGAAGGTGTGAGCCTCTTCAGTTGCAGTAAGTAGTCCCATATGAAATTCAGAAAACATTCATATCTGTTGAGGAGGTCAATCTTCAGTGTAGGTTCTCTGTCAGTAGAGTGATTACCAAAACTTAGGTTTTCAGAGAATAATAACAAGAGACGGTTGTAGCTTTTAGAGACTACCCTCTACAGTTGTAGCTCCGTGGAAGCCTCGTTGGGGTAGATACACAAATCACCTTGAATCTAAGAAGTCGAGTCGGTGGGTTGGTCCGGGTGGAGAGAAAAAAATGAATTGTGAGGACTCTTAGAAAGAAGGATTACCGTCTTGCGTACCGTACTGGCTTACCCTTATAAAGAACATTCTGGCTGACTGGTTTCTCTTCATTAAATCATGAAGATTCTTACTCAAACTTAGAATACTATACTCCCCCTCCCCCTCCGGTATATAAGGGAGTCTTGAATAAGTTTGTTGCTATACTGACTCCAAAAGGAGTCTTTTTCGATCAACGACATTTGTTAAAAAATAGCTTTCTTAAGAAAGAAAATCCTATCTACGTAGGTTGGAATCCTGCCTCTCCCACTTGTGTAGACTTTAGAGAAGAGAAAAGAGGCATTCGTCAGCGTAGGAAGGCCAACCGAGCGAAGCTCTCCACGCCTACTCTTAGAAAGAACACTATTTTTCTTTAGTTAGGTAGTTCTCCCGACCGTAAGACCCTTTATGAGTAAGGTTAATCGAAGGCCGGGGAAAGTTTATTGGCAAGACCCAGACTTTCGATCTCTTCTCTATGGCGGGAGGTTTCTTTCATATCAAGAGTGTGTTGGGGAGGTCAAGCGTTTTTGCAAAGAAGAAGTGCCCTGTTCCTATGGGTTCACGTGCTAAGGCTCCACTAAAAAATGTTGGTTCGGATTTTTTAAATACCAAACTAAACCATTAGTCTCGGGTTTTTAAATTTATAAACCAAATCAAACTAATAAAAGTCGAGTTTTCCAACCTCAAGTTTTTTCGAGTTTTTTCAGTAAAGTCTTTATACAAACATATAATTAATTTGTGCTTCAAATATTTCTTTAGTCATAGCAAGATACAACTATCTAAGGTATTTCTTACAAAAATAACACATAAAAAAAGAGTGATGACAATAAAATATTCAACCAAAAAAATAATAAAATCATATAGAATAAATATTGCATATTAATAAGTCATAATAAAAATAATCATAATTTGAAAGTATTAAGTCATAATAAAATAAGTCTAATAAGTATAAACTACATGACTAAATATTAAATAGAAAAATAAAATTAGTTTATGTATTTATGTAAAACTAGTCTCTGGGCACGTGCGTTGCACGTGTATATGCTAACTTTTACGCAAATGGAAGTTTGACGGTAATTGTATACATTCTAATGTTGTGTATATTATTTTAAATATATATACAACTTCAGATGGGTAAAAACATGTAAAAGAGACGCTTTGAATCTAATAATGCTTAAGAAAACTGTAAGCAAAAGGTTTTTCATTATAATTATTTTACTAAGAATGAAAAACTCTACCTCAAAATTTACTGCAATATTATCCTACTTAGAATTTCACAATAGTATTGAAAAAAGAGTGGTTGAAATACACCAGACAACTATTATAGATATTGATAAAAGAACTAATAAATATATGAGTGCTAAACTATATGAAATTTCAAGATGAGACGGAAACTTTAAACATAAGCTGTCAAAGGAACTGAACAAATGAAATAAAGAAAGGGATCCTTAAGCACAATAGCAGATTGATACAGTGAACAAAAAGACTTTGGTTCGTCTCTCTTTAAATTTACGTTTTCTAAATAAAATTATTCATAAAAGTCAAAGCACCCTATACTGAAAATCTATTGAATGTAAGAGGCCAAAATATTAATACAGTTTGATTAGACAACATTTAATCAATAGAAAATAAATTAATTTAGCAAAAACGTAAATAAATTTACCAGTTTGAATGATGTTGGGCAAAATACACAGAAATTAAGAAAATTTCTAACAGGAAAAGGGAAGAAAAGGATACAGTAATTTGACACTTCTTATGTGCACCTTTAAATAGTGTACTGAAGATGTGAAATGGTTGTATATAGTAATTATTTTTATTAGTGATGGAAGCTCAAAGTCCAAAAATGAATAGAGCTAATTAAATGTGAAAAGGCTTAAATTTTAAGCATTGAAATGTGAAAAGGCTGCTTACTTTGCATAACAGCAGTATATGTAATAATTCCTTACTTTGCATAACAGCAGTATATGTAATAATTCCTTGGAGTTTGAAACAATCATTCGTTTTTTACTAATCAAATGCAGCTGAAATTATTCATTATTTAACAGAATTTTTTTGGTGAAGCTTAAAATTGTCATTTAGCTTTTAGGGGTATTCTCGTAATTCAACTTTTAACTTAGATGCTTTTCACTTTTAGTATACTATGATGATTAAAGAATAGATATGTAACGTGATTGTCATTTCTAGTGTTGAATTGAATAATTTTTTATTAGCAGTAGTATTGATTTGTGCGAGTTACTAATGTCTATGGCCTATGGGTTATAAAATTTATTGGACCATTTCAAATTGTAAGTTTAAACTTAAAATAATATGTTGAAAGATAAAAACTATGAATTTTTTTTAAGAAATGTTTATAAATTATATCACAATCAATATTTTTACATATAAAACATTTTAAAAAATAGTATACATGTAATATCGGGTTGGTTCGGTTCGATTTGACTTTTTTTAGTTAAAACCAAATCAAACCAATTATAGTCGGATTTTTTTTCAATACCAAACCAAGTTAAATCAAACCATTAGTCAATTTTTTTTCTGATTTAACTCGATTTGTGGTTTGGTTCAATTTTTGAATCGATTTTGTACTAACAGAGGCGGACCCACATTTATGGATAGGGGTGCACGTGCACCCGGTGACTTCGGAAAAAATCATGCATATATACGTGTATATTCCAACAAAAGTAACATATATTAGTTTGTGCACCCAGTAACTCAAAAGCCGATTTGGTGAACTGGTTTGGCTAGTGCTCTTAGTCCCTCCGCGCGAGTGTCATGATCTGGGTTTGAATCCTCGTGGCTGTATTCTTCTTGTCATTTTTTTCAAAAAAAAGTAAATGCAGTTCCATGCACCTAGTATCGAACTAGGAAACACAAGGTGTAAAATAAATTCCAAAAACCATCGAACCATTCATAGAATTCTGTTGGTTATATCATTTAATTTTTATTTATCTACTACATTGGGTTTTATGCGTGTGTAACAACATTTTCCGATGACCCAGTATCGAACTAGGAACCACAAGGTGTAAAATAAATTTCAAAACCCATCAAACCATTCATAGAATTATGTTGGTTAGATCATTTAATTTTTATTTATCTACTACATTGGGTTTTATGCGTGTGTAACAATATTTTCCGATGAAGCAGTGTCGGTGCCACGTGACACCACTTCGACTAACATGCATCACCCTTTAATGGTACATCCATCGTATTCAAATCCTGAATTCTCCTCTAATTGTACACCCTAATGTTAAGAGTAGATAGGCCTGATGAGAGTTTGAACACCCTGCCCGAAGAAATATTTGTTGCCAGGCTTCATTTGTTTGCACTTAATGGGGTCTGAATCTGAATGGTTCAGACTTCAGCCCATTAAGTGCATTTATTTATTTTTTAAAAAATATCTTAATAGGTCTGAAAGTGTCTGATTCGGTCAGATCTAGGAAAGAGTCTGTCTGATTCGGTCAGATCTAGGAAAGAGTCTTATCACTCTTCAGACTCTTTTAAACGTGCTAATTACTCTATGGAAAAAGCTCCCAAGTTATTTCTTGTTGCACAAAATCAGCGATCTTCTCTTTTTTCTCCATAAAATCAACGTTCTCTTCTGCTTATCTTTCTCCATAAATCAGCATGCTCTCTCTTTCTCCATAAATTAATATGCTTTCTCTTTCTCCATAAAATCAACCTTGTTCTTCCTCTCTTTCTCAAGTATCAGCATTTGCTTTTCCTCTTTTTCTCCGAGTATCAGTCGGCTACTCAAAATTCTCTTGAACCGGTAAGATTTCAAAACTTTTTGTAAGTATGCTATTTATTAATTTATCATATTTAAAATATTATTCAAGAACTCTGAAAATTTTGAGGCATAAAATTCTTGATTTTTTTTTAGTGAGAAAAGATTAGGTATTATATATATGATAACAAAAAGAGTCTACAGAGAAAAATTCTAAGACTCTGCCGCCATCCTATGACTATTATTACTGGTAGCAATATGTACAAGAAGCCTGATGTTAGTAGCATTACACAGTATAGTCGTAGTATTATACATAGAACTAGGGCTATAAAGAGTAGCTTTAACCCTTCTAATAGACGCAATCCAACCCAAAACAGCATACTAGTAGGAAAACTTTCACTAAACGATAGGAAAATTATAATACCGAGAGTTAGCCTTTAAAAATTGTTTGAAAAATTATCCTGCTCTATTATATATTAAAAAAATTACAATATAGCAGGTTTGCAAAAGACAAAATAGAGACTGCTGCTGTAACACCCCAAACTTTCGAGCTAGGATTCCAATTATTTTTCGCGTGTAATTAGACCTGAACCTGGAAGCTTTCATTATAACTAGGTTTTATGGTCAAGAACTATGTGGGGGATGAGTGTTGGATGTGAATTAAGGTCTTAAAAAACCCCTAGCACAAATTAAGTTGAAAGCTTCTCTACCGGCTAAGTTTTTGTATAACTTTCTAACTTGGGTCATTTTCAAACGATCATTTATCCTAGAATATAAAGTGTTAGGTGACCTATTACCCACCAGATTAAAGTACTTTGAGTCTTCTTTCCAACGCCGCTGACCGCGCATAAATCCAAGTCTAGAGTAAAAAGTTATGATCAGTTTACCAAGAAGACGTCTATCTGTTCAGAAGACCGTCGAATGTTGGGAGTTAAAATGAAAGAGAAAACGGTCCGTTTTCCCAACCATTTCTGGAGACAGAAACTCAAAAATTCCGTAAGTTTAAATGCCTTCGAAAATGGTCTGTTTGTGTCCAAAACGGACCGTTTTGACGACCGTTTTGGATGCATTTTTCCTTCCTAGACCAATCCGGATTTTAATTGGAATTGCCTATAAATAGGACCCCTAGGGTATTGCTATGGGAATTGCCTCTTCTTAAGCTATTTGAGGGTATTTTGGTCCCTTCCTCATTCAAGAATTGTCCCCACTATTCTAAAACGATCCTAAGTCTTTAAGAGCGTCCCATTCATCAAAACATACGTTACTTTACTCTCCAAAGTTTCTTGGGACAAGAACACTTAGGGTTCAAGCTTCAAAGGTCAACTTCAAGTAATTCTTGAGTCTCTTTCCGTCAAAAGGTACGCAGAACAATACTACTTCAAAGTATTTTCTAGATATGATGGTTTCCAACCCTTACGTTTTCACTACTTTGAATATGAACTTAGGGTTGCAAGTATAGCTTTTCTAACTTTGATAAAACTTCATGAAATCGTTAGTCCTTTATATTTCACTTGAAAATATTAGTAATTGTACAACGAATGGTTCTTATAGAGGGATTTTGAGATTTTACTTGTCTTTCCCATTGTTCAAAGGACTCCAAATAATTTTACAGATTTGAAAGATATTGCTATGGTAACGGTTTCTACTAAAGGATCGGATTGAGACTAAAGACCTTTGTTTTACTATATAAATCCTATAATTGGGCATGATGAATTATTGACGGACCTTATGGGTTCGATACTAATGAAATTGGTGACTTGCAAGTCTTGGTATGCCGATACCAATAACGGTTTATGCCCCTAACGGAATTGTATTATTGAATGATATTTTTTTTTTAAGATTTTAAAAATGGTAACAATTTGGGCTCTAAGAGAATTAGATGGTTAGCTGAGAAGGTGTGTGGCTAAACGTCTCAACGCTCGAAACCTGTGTTTTGCCGACATAGGGATGGTTCGATCCTAACTTAGGACGACCTTATCTTTTCCTCCACGAGGATGATTGTACTGGCCATATTGTATTGAAATCTTGACTCATGCGGCAAACATGGGTTGGGGCTTAGCCGGTTGAGCGTTGATCGGACCCACATAGCCTGTGGTGTTGAATAGAAGTCGGTGATACCATCTAGTTCAGAAGTAAATGACAGAAGTCTATTGTTTTCTCTTAACGAAATTTACTATGGATATTTATTGTCATTGTATTGGAAGTGTTTTAAATGTTAAATTTTTAGATAAAGTATATTGTATCTATTTTCTTTGTTCTGTGTACCACTACATTCCACGTACTGACCATCTTCGGGCGTCTATATCATTGTATGATGTAGGTTCAGAGGCACCTTCTCATGGTACTACGCAGCACTAGATTTGAGTAGACAGATCTAGCTTTTTGGTGAGCCCTCCATCCTTCGGAAGGCACCTTTATGACTGACATTTATAGTATTTGTTTTTATGGTCTCACCGGGGCCATGTCCTGGTATAGATGATTTCCTTTCTTTATGGAATAAAGGCTTCGTAGATTATGTATGATTGGATCCCTTAAAGTTTGGTTTTGACTTATTTATATTGAACCAGATGTTTTAGTATTGTGTTCATCTTTCCGCAACTCTTAATTATTGAATGTGCTTATTATGAATGCTAAGGGGTCTTCTCAGGCCTTCATTGGTTTGGGATGCCCGTTACGTCTGGGGCCTAGTCTCGGGTCATGACAAACTTGGTATCAGAGCACGGTTCATGGTCCTAGGGTGTATACAAAGCCGTGTCGAGTAGAGTCTATTTTATGGGTGTGAAGCGCGCCATACTTATAAAAAAGAGGCTACAAGGCATTTAGGAATGTTTCCCTTTCTTCATGTTCCACCTCGTGCTAAATAGCCTGACTTTAAGAAAATTCTTCTAACTCTTAAATTTTCTGCATTTCAGATCATGCCTCCAAAAAGGACCATCGGATCAGGAACTACGGCTGGAACCTCAGTCCCCGCTGGGACAACTACTGAGGAGGTTTGCCCTACCCATGGAATGCAGACCCATTATGGCGTTCACATTGCTGATCCCATCGCTCCTACTGGGGCCCCACCAGTCCCTCCTGCTACTGCCTCTGCTACTGCTCCTACTACTGATCTTGTTACTGTTCTTACTCGAGCTCCCAGAACTGGTACTACTCGGGTCCAGCCTTCGCAGGTTGAGGTTACCAATGTCGAGTTCAGGCAAACTATGCAGATGCTTGCACACCTTGTGTCCTCTCAGTCTCACTGATCAGGAAGTGGTAGTGCTAACACTGGGTTTTCAGATACTACTAGGGTGGGTCAGTTCATGCGACTAAATCCACCAGTCTTCACGAGGTCCAATGCTGAAGAGGATCCTCAGGATTTTGTGGACGAGATGGAGAAGATATTTAGGGTCATGCATACTAGTGACACTAAGGGAGTAGAGTTGGAAGCCTATCAGCTGTAAGGGGTGGCCTATCAGTGGTATGATGAGTGGGAAGAGATGAGGGGTGAGGATGCCGAGCCTTCCATTTAGGAATATTTTTCTGAAGCCTTCCTTGACCACTACTTTCCGCAGGAGTTGAGGAAAGCTAAGGCTGAGGAGTTTGTGAATATGAAACAAGGTAATATGACAGTCAAAGAGTATGCTCTGAAGTTTAACCAACTGTCTCGTTATGTTCTGGAAATGGTATCCGATATGAGGGCTCGGATGAGGAAGTTTACAAATGGTATCTCTGATGACTTGGTGTTGTCATGCAAAGAAGCTATGTTGAATAAGGATATGAATCTTTCCAGATTGGTGGTGTATATACAGCAAGTTAAGAAAGAGAAGAAAAAGCAGGCCGAGGCGGTAGAATGCAAAAATAAGAGGGCAAGGCCAGTAGACCCGGAGGTAGACCGTCAGCATACTAGTAAGGCGGAAAGGCATCGGTTCAGAAAGAGGTCTTGGGGACATGCTCCATCATCAGCTAGTGCACCTGCCCCTAAAACTTCGGGCGATCAGTGATTCCAGCCTAGCCATGGTTCGAAGATGCAGGGTACTCAGTCGCAGGGCAGTGTAGCCCAGTCGGCTCCATCTTACCCTCT
The DNA here is from genome assembly GCA_003996215.1 of Jaltomata sinuosa. Lineage (NCBI taxonomy): Eukaryota > Viridiplantae > Streptophyta > Magnoliopsida > Solanales > Solanaceae > Jaltomata > Jaltomata sinuosa. The sequence continues at coordinate 595,886 of QJPP01000379.1, forward strand.
ATGCAGTACTTATGGGAAATTTCACCGTGGGAAGTGCTATCATAGCGGCCGTACATGTTATGGGTGCGGCCAACTCGATCATATTCAGCGTGATTGTCCCTCGGCTAAAGGTACTTCTGGGGGTACTAAGACCCAAGCCACTACTTCTGCATCCCCTCCTACAAAGGTTGCTACTTCAGGTACATGTGGGTGTCGAAACCGTTTATATGGACTATCCACTCGCCAGGAATCAGAGGCTTCGCCAGATGTTGTCACGGGTATGTTACAGATTTTCTCCCATGATGTTTAAGTGTTACTTGATCCTGGTTCCACCTTATCTTATGTGACCCCCTATGTGGCTATAAATTTTGGTTTTTCTCCTGAAAGTATTCCTGAATCATTCTTAGTCTTCACTCCTCTCGGTGATTCCATTGTTGCTAAGAGGGTCTATAAAAATTGTGTTGTGACTGTTTTGCTTAGGGATACGGTGGTAGATTTGGTAGAGTTGGACATGATAAAGTTTGATGCAATTTTGGGGATGGATTGGCTTCACTCTTGCTATGCTAATATGGACTGTAGGACTAGAAAAGTCAAATTTTGATTTCCTAATGAACCAGTCCTTGAATGGGAGGGTAGTTCCGTAGCGCCTAAAGGAAAGTTAATCTCCTATCTTAGAGCCCAAGAGATGATGTCCAAGGGTTGTTTGTACCATTTGGTTCGGGTCAGGGATTCTAATGTTGAAATCCCCCTACTCCAATCCATTCCCATCGTTAATGAATTTCCTGAAGTATTTCCCGAAGACCTTCCTGGGGTCCCTCCCGATAGGGAAATAAACTTTGGGATAGATCTTTTGCTGGACACTAGACCCATTTCTATTCCACCTTATAGAATGGCTCTCGCGGAGTTAAAAGAGTTAAAAGAGCAATTGAAAGACCTTCTTGATAAGGGTTTTATCCGCCCTAGTGTGTCTCCTTGGGGTGCTCCCATCCTCTTCGTGCGTAAGAAAGATGGGTCTCTTCATATGTGTATTGATTATCGCCAACTGAATAAAGTAATAGTGAAAAATAAGTAGCCTCTCCCCAGAATTGATGATCTCTTTGACTAGCTTCAGGGTTCTAAGTGTTTCTCCGAAATAGATCTTCGTTCGGGTTATCACCAATTGAAGGTTAGGGAGGCTGATATTTCTAAGACCGCTTTCCGTACTCGGTATGGCCACTTCGAATTCTTAGTCATGTCTTTTGGTTTGACTAAAGCTCCTGCAACATTTATGGATCTTATGAACATGGTGTTTAAGGAGTTTCTGGATATGTTTGTTATTGTATTCATTGATGACATCCTGGTTTACTCCTGGAGTGAGGAGGAGCATGCCAATCACCTCCGTATCGTACTTTAGACTCTTAAAGAGCGAGAATTATATGCCAAATTTTCCAAGTGCGAGTTTTGGCGAGACTTGGTGGCTTTCCTCGGCCATATTGTGTCTAATGAGGGGATTAAAGTGGATCCTCAAAAGATTGAGGCAGTAAAGAAGTGGCCCAGACCCATGACTCTGATGGACATCAGGAGTTTCTTGGGTTTGGCAGGATACTATAGAAGATTTGTGGAAAATTTCTCCTGTATAGCTGCCCCTTTGATAAAGCTAACTCAGAAGAAGGCTAAGTTCATATGGTCCGTTGTTTGTGAAAGTAGCTTTGAGAAGTTAAAGAATCTTTTGACTTCTGCTCCGGTCTAGACTCTACCTGAGGGCGTTGAGGGGGTTCGTGGTGTATTGTGATGCATCCCGGGTGGGACTTGGGTGTGTGCATATACAACATGGCAAGGTCGTGGCATATGCTTCCAGGCAACTGAAGGTGCAAGAAAAGAACTACACGACCCATGACCTTGAGTTAGCGACTGTGTTTTTTGCACTCAAGATTTTGCATCATTATTTATACGGAGTGTATGTAGACATCGTCACTGATCATAAGAGTTTGCAATACGTTTTCACTCAGAAAGAGCTGAACCTCAGGTAGAGGAGATAACTTGAGCTGCTAAAGGACTACAACATGAGCTTGCACTATCACCCAGGTAAGGCTAACGTAGTTGCTGATGCTCTTAGTAGGTTGTCCATGGGAAGTCTTTCTCATGTAGAAAAGGAAGAGAAGGGATTGGTGAAAGACATTCACCGACTTGCCAACTTAGGAGTTCGGCTGCCTAACTCCGAGGATGGTAGAATTATGGTGCATGAGATAGCTAAGTCATCCTTGGGTGCTGAGGTGAAGGTAAAGCAAGCTAAGGATCCCATACTCATGCAAATTAAGGAAGATGTAGGGAAATAAAAGATTTTGGCATTCGAAATAGGAGGAGATGGCATCTTTCGGTATCAAGGGAGAGTGTGTGTACCAAATGTGGATGGCTTGCGTGAGAGGATCTTGGCTGAGTCTCATACTTCCAGGTACACTGTTCACCCTGGATCTACTAAAATGTATCACGATTTGAAAGAAATATATTGGTGGAATAATATGAAGAGAGAGGTGGCTGGTTTTTTTGCTAAGTGTACCACATATCAGCAAGTTAAGGTTGAACACCTAAGGCCTGGTGGTATGTCCCAAGACATAGCCATTTTGATATGTAAATGGGAGATAATAAACATGGATTTTATCACTGGTCTCCTGCGTTCGCGAAATTAATATGACTCCATTTGGGTCATTGTGGATAGAATGGCCAAGTCTGCCCATTTTCTGCCTGTGAGAATGACTTATCCGGGGGAAGATTATGCGAGGTTGTACATTCAGGAGATATTTTGATTGGATGGTGCCTTGGTGTCCATTATATCCAATCGAGGTACGCAATTCACTTCTCAGTTTTGGAGAGCCTTTCAGAAAGGTTTGGGTACACAGGTGAACCTTAGTACCGCTTTCCATCCTCAAATGGATGGGCAAGCGGAGCGCACTATTCAGACCTTGGAAGACATGTTGAGAGCGTGCGTTATTGATTTCAAAGGTAGTTGGGTGGATCACCTGCCTCTCATTGAATTCGCCTACAATAATAGTTATCACTCAAGTATCCAAATGGCACCGTTTGAGGCTCTTTATGGTAGAAGATGTAGGTCTCCCATTGGATGGTATGAGGTGGGAGAAGCTAGATTATTGGGTCCATACCTTGTGCATCAGGCCATGGAGAAAGTTAAGACCATTCGAGAGAGGCTAAAGACTGCCCAAAGTCGCCAAAAGTCTTATGCGGATGTTAGAAGAAGGGAGTTGGAATTCGATGTTGGCGATTGGGTGTTCTTGAAAGTCTCTCCTATGATTGGATTCATGAGGTTCGGGCAGAAGGGTAAGCTCATCCCTCGTTATATTGGCCCATATCAGATTTTGAAGAGGATTGGGAATGTTTCTTATGAGTTGGAGTTACCTACGAGTTTGACATTTGTTCATCCCGTGTTTCATGTGTCTATGCTTTAAAAGTGTGTGGGTGATCATTCGCTTGTAGCTCTTATAGAGGACATTGGAGTGAAAGATTCGTTGTCATATGAAGAAGTCCCCATAGAAATTTTGGATCGGCAAGTTCGAAAGTTAAGGACCAAGGAAATAGCTTCGGTGAAAGTGTTATGGAGGAATCAGAAAGTGGAAGAAGCTACTTGGGAATCGGAAGAGGACATGAAGTCCAGATATCCCTTTTTGTTCACTTTATTGGATGAAGTTAATTAAGGTACTAATATATAACTTGTTTCCAATTCCTTTGCATGTTATTCCTTACCAACTCTTTCGTATGCTTATGTCATTCTAAAAGTGTCCTTAATCATCATTTGGGGATGAATGATCCCAAGGGGGGGATATTGTAACACCCCAAACTTTTAAGCTAGGATTCCAATTATTTTTCGCGTGTAATTAGACCTGAGCCCAGAAATATTTCCTTATAACTAGGTGTTATGGTCAATCACTATGTGTGAGAAGAGTGTTGGGCATGAATTAAGGTCTTAAGAAACCTCTATCACAAGTTAAGTTGAAAGCTTCTCTACCGACTAAGTTTTCGTATAACTTTCTAACTTGGGTCATCTTCAAATGATCATTACTCCTAAAATATAAATAGTTAGGTGACCTATTATCCATCAAATTAAAGGTCTTCGAGTCTTCTTTCCAACACTGCCAACCGCGCAT